>CM040399.1:11303886-11903886 GCA_022702515.1 Ilyophis sp. 1 JC-2022
ACACCCCACACACACACAACACACTACACTAACACACACACACACTGCACACCCCACACACAACAACAACTACACTAACACACACACACACTGCACACCCCACACACACACACACAACTACACTAACACACACACACACTGCACACCCCACACACACACACACACACTACACTAACACACACACACACTGCACACCCCACACACACAACACACACACTACACTAACACACACACACACTGCACACCCCACACACAACACACAACTACACTAACACACACACACACTGCACACCCCACACACAACACACACACTACACTAACACACACACACACTGCACACCCCACACACACACACACACACTACACTAACACACACACACACTGCACACCCCACACACACACACACACAACTACACTAACACACACACACACTGCACACCCCACACACACAACACACTACACTAACACACACACACACTGCACACACACACACAACACACAACACACTTACACACACACACACACACACACACACACTGACACCCCACACACAACACACACACTACACTAACACACACACACACTGCACACACACACACAACACACAACTACACTAACACACACACACACTGCACACACACAAAACACACACACACTACACTAACACACACACACACTGCACACCCCACACACAACACACACACACACTACACTAACACACACACACACTGCACACCCCACACACAACACACAACTACACTAACACACACACACACTGCACACACACACACACAACACACACACTACACTAACACACACACACACTGCACACCCACACACAACACACAACTACACTAACACACACACACACTGCACACCCACACACACAACACACACACTACACTAACACACACACACACTGCACACCCCACACACAACACACAACTACACTAACACACACACACACTGCACACCCCACACACACACACACACACTACACTAACACACACACACACTGCACACCCCACACACACAACACACAACTACACTAACACACACACACACTGCACACCCCACACACAACACACAACTACACTAACACACACACACACTGCACACCCCACACACAACACACAACTACACTAACACACACACACACTGCACACCCCACACACAACACACAACTACACTAACACACACACACACTGCACACCCCACACACAACACACAACTACACTAACACACACACACACTGCACACCCCACACACAACACACACACTACACTAACACACACACACACTGCACACCCCACACACAACACACACACTACACTAACACACACACACACTGCACACCCCACACACAACAACACACTACACTAACACACACACACACAGCACACCCCACACACACACAACACACTACACTAACACACACACACACTGCACACCCACACACAACAACACACTACACTAACACACACACACACTGCACACCCCACACACAACACACAACACACTACACTAACACACACACACACTGCACACCCCACACACAACACACACACTACACTAACACACACTCACACTGCACACCCCACACACACAACAACACACTACACTAACACACACACACACTGCACACACACACACAACACACAACTACACTAACACACACACACACTGCACACCCCACACACAACAACAACTACACTAACACACACACACACTGCACACCCCACACACAACACACACACTACACTAACACACACACACACTGCACACCCCACACACAACAACAACTACACTAACACACACACACACTGCACACCCCACACACACAACACACACACTACACTAACACACACACACACTGCACACCCACACACAACACACACACTACACTAACACACACACACACTGCACACACCCCACACACAACACACACACTACACTAACACACACACACACTGCACACCCCACACACAACACACAACTACACTAACACACACACACACTGCACACCCCACACACACACACACACACACACACACTACACTAACACACACACACACTGCACACCCCACACACAACACACACACTACACTAACACACTCTCACACTGCACACCCCACACACAACAACAACTACACTAACACACTCTCACACTGCACACCCCACACACAACAACAACTACACTAACACACACACACACACACACCCCACACACACACACACACTACACTAACACACACACACACTGCACACCCACACACAACACACAACTACACTAACACACTCACACACTGCACACCCCACACACAACAACAACTACACTAACACACACACACACTGCACACCCACACACAACACACAACTACACTAACACACACACACACTGCACACCCACACACACACACACACACACTACACTAACACACACACACACTGCACACCCCACACACAACAACACACTACACTAACACACACACACACTGCACACCCCACACACAACAACAACTACACTAACACACACACACACTGCACACCCCACACACACAACACACAACTACACTAACACACACTCACACTGCACACCCACACACACACAACAACTACACTAACACACACACACACTGCACACCCCACACACAACACACAACTACACTAACACACTCACACACTGCACACCCACACACACAACACACACACACACACACTAACACACACACACACTGCACACCCCACACACAACACACACACTACACTAACACACTCTCACACTGCACACACACACACACAACAACAACTACACTAACACACTCTCACTCTGCACGCCCGACACACAACAACAACTACACTAACACACTCTCACACTGCACGCCCCACACACAACAACAACAACTACACTAACACACTCTCACACTGCACGCCCGACACACAACAACTACACTAACACACTCTCACACTGC
The DNA here is from genome assembly GCA_022702515.1 of Ilyophis sp. 1 JC-2022. Taxonomy (NCBI): domain Eukaryota; kingdom Metazoa; phylum Chordata; class Actinopteri; order Anguilliformes; family Synaphobranchidae; genus Ilyophis; species Ilyophis sp. 1 JC-2022. The sequence goes on from CM040399.1 coordinate 11,306,859, forward strand.
ACGCCCGACACACAACAACAACTACACTAACACACTCTCACACTACACGCCCGACACACAACAACAACTACACTAACACACTCTCACACTGCACGTCCGACACACAACAAAGAAGAAAAGAACAGCAGTGAAAGCACAAGAAGAGGAGGAAAGCCGTGTCGTGTGAGAGAAGTGTAGGTGTGGAGCCGTGTCTTGTGAGGTGAGTGTAGGTGTGGACTGGGCCTGAGCGATTTGTACATATTTAGCGCTCGGTTTTGGTGGAGAGAAAGAGAAGGAGAGAGAGGGGAAGGGTTCCTTTGGAGCATGGTCGTGATCAATCGCTGCTCTTTGAGTGAGTGTGAGTGTGCGAGAGAGAGAGAGAGAGAGAGAGAGAGAGAGAACGACTCCTTTAGATCACGACTGGGCTCAATTGCATCCTTCTCTCAGAGAAGAGGCAAAGTATGACCAGCACCACTAGGCTCCTGCAGGAAGCTTCTAGACAGGAGTGTATCACAAGGTTTATTAAAAGTCGATGAAGGCTAAGAGCACAGTGCGAGGGGGGTTAGGTGTTTGGAATACCCTGGCCTTTCATGGGACTCCTTAATAAAAGAGACCCTATGGTGCTGCTTATCCCTCCTCCTCCCTCCTCTTACACCCAAATGATCATGCACTTAAAGTGTTTTAAGTGTTTTAGACTTGTAATGAGACTTAAAATCTTATTTTTTCTCAAAAGTGAAACATATTACCTTTTTTAAGTTACTTTTTGCTTGACAAGTGAAATTATCTTACCCCACTGGCAAATCTTGAAATGAGTAAAACTATCTCACCTCAATGGCAGATAGTTTGTCTTATTTAACAAAAAAGTAACAGAAACAAGGTTCTAAAGTCTAAATATAAGATCAAAATCCTTGTTACGATTTGGTTTTTGCAGTGTTGTAGATTCACCTGTATGATAATAACCATGTGATCATTTCTGTTAATGGCATCAGTGGTTAAGGGTTTCTGTTTGTCTGTTTGCTTGCACTGATAGTGTGAAAAAAGAGCCAATCACTGGCAGGCCAGCAGGTCAATGAAGAGAGGGCCCCGGGAGGAGTGACAGCACTTTTTTATGGACTTGATTTAGAGGAGAGGTTTCTGTCTGTGTACATTGTGTGGCGCTTACAAGTGACCTCGTATCTCAGGTCAGAAGATAAAGGAGCGGGAAGCCCTTCCTCTACGGTTTCCTCCATCCCGCTGTAAATCCCAAGCGTGCAGCGAAACGCGCTGCGGTTACGCTCTTTCTGGCCTCAGCGGCAAGACGCGCAACTGAATCTGCTTCTCGGTGGAAACAGCTGGGCGTGTCTATACCAGAAGTGAGCTCACCGCTGCAGAACAGAGCATTCACTTCCTGTTTACTGGAAACGTCTGTGATAAACAACCAATGATTTCACAGAAATTGCCCTCTGCGCCATTAGAGGGAAGTTTTCAGCAGAACAAAACTACCCTTATTATGCACTTCCTTAAACTGCACCTGCATGAAGACAAACCCAGTCACCAGGCAACCCACTGAGGGTGTGTCTGTGTGCAACGGCAGTCTGCCGAGCACCCTGGCATATCTACTGGGACCGCCCCATCCCCCCACCACCCCCACACACACACACACACTCTCTCTCTCTGAAGCACAACCGCCCTTGCCACAGTAGACTAATCAAACCCCACGCTCACTTCAAAGGCTACCAGAGCAGAGCTGAAAGCAGGACGTGTGTTCATATCAGAATTCATCCCCTACTCGGGAACGGCCAAGCAATTAATTGGCCGCGGCCTGGGAAATGCCTATACGCGGCGCTGCCGGCATCGGCAGGTTTAGACTGGACTCAAATCCAGACCCTGACCTAATCACAAATGTTCTGGATTTGTAGTTGATCTGCAGGGCAACAAGAGTTTCATCAAGCATTTAATCTAAACTCGGATTAAGAGGCTCAACCTGAATGATTAAATTGTGCTGCCCATCCAGAGAGTTAGCCAGCGTGAATGCTTTCCCTCGAATCTTTCAGTGCTTCAGAGGCAGTTTTCTTTAACAATAAATACAGTATCTATTAGTATAAATGAATAGAAAATATGATTCATCATTACATATTATATTAGAAATATTAGTACCAATAATAAGTATACAACATACATTTAAGTGTATAAATGTGCTTTGTACGTATGCATTTTATTGTTGCTCTTAAATACTTATAATTATTTTGCTGCTTTAGTCTGATGGGTTTTGCATGACAGAAGTACCTTAAATGAAATCCACGAGGCAAGCACGCGAAGCGACCAGAAGAGATGGGGAACGTGACGCAATAACCAATCAGATTAAAGATCCGACGTATAACTAAGTTCCCCTTTTTAAATTGTATTTCCCTATTCCTAGTTATGTATGGAGTACCCGTTAATTATTGCTGTGTGGGGATTTCCCATAAAATGCGATCAATATAATTGAACAAACACGGTGTTTTAAGAATAGAACACACGCCCACAGGGGACCGATTGTGGGAGGCTAGCGCGATGGCATGCGACTTTACCTCTTTCTGTGTGGCTTTACCTTTAGCATTTGTTGCTATGGACCGGGTCAGTGAAAAGCCTGTATGGAGGGCTAAAGAAGAACTGGCATATTAAAAAGCTCTTAATTAGCATTAATTTGGCAGGGCAGCTGTGTGCATGAGAAGGCCTCATTGTTGCATTTCCCTGGTGGGTTGAGAGCCTGGCTGGGCTGTGGCACGCTCCACTGGGCTCTCGGAAAAAGCAGCAAATTGCTTTTGTGCCTGGCACCGCGAGGCTGCAGAAACGACTGCGCGCGTCTGCGGCTATGCTATGAGGACAGCGGCTCACAAAGGCAGAGAGGGGAGCCTGAAGCAGGCGTGCGTGTCGACCCGGCAGCCGTGAAAGAAACAGGAGCCTGTAGCAGAGCTATTCCCTCACAAACCGTGATGAGATGAGCCTAAAGGCCTAAAGGCCAGCCATGACACAAAAGGGTTAACACAAAGGAGTGCTCAGTCAGCGAGGCTGAGAGGAGAAGAGCCACATGTGGGGGTGTTCCTACAACAAAACAAATGCCTTTGATCCAGCGAAGCACTTATAAATCTGCTTCACAATGGATCTGTGTATAAAAGCAAACACTTCTGCCGTTTTCTTCGATACTAAGTACTAAGTACATACCAGCGTTTATGTACTCAGAGAAACTCTTCACAGGTAGGGTGTCTTTGAGTCATTTACATTAATTTGTCCCATCAAGTGGCAAGGCATCCACAGGCTGCCAGCTGTCCTCAGTGTTAGAAACTCCCCAGCGCTAACATTTTCCTGTAGCACTGTGTGGAGTGTAGGGTGTAATATTATCTGGCTCTCCTGTAGCACTGTGTGGAGTGTAGGGTGTAATAGTCTCTGGCTCTCCTGTAGCATTGTGTGTGGAGTGTATGGTGTAATAGTCTCTGGCTCTCCTGTAGCACTGTGTGGAGTGTAGAGTGCAATAGTCTCTGACTCTCTGACTCCCCTGCCATTCCAGCAACTGGGGGGGGGAGAATACTTTTGAATACTGCACATGCTAAATCATATTTTTAAGGTGTATCACGATAGTGTTTTAAGGAGCACAAATTGTCCAGGTGAGTTATAATGGTATTACCTGTGTCCTGCAGTGTGGATAACTCAGAGGACCCGGTTTATGAGAGCTTGGAGGAGTTCCATGTGTTCGTTCTGGCCCACGTCCTGCGCAGGCCCATCGTGGTGGTGGCCGACACCATGCTCCGAGACTCCGGCGGAGAGGGTAAGCAAAGGCCAGGGTACTCACCTACTGTGTGTGCTCCCTCTAGTGGTTTGGAGGAGTAGCACATCTCTTAATACATAGTTTGGGGTGCATGTTTATTTTAATGGTAAGTGTAATCTACATTGCAAGTTGAAGACTAAAGCAGTACCCAGCCAATCTACAGACAGAAAATCGCCAGTCAGTGCCAATACCAATTCCCATAACCCTTCAGAGTCATCATTATCAATCCGAACGGCAGAAGGATTTCTCACAGAGGTTCCCACTAGATGGAAAAGGCAGCACGAGGAGCTGAGTTTTGTGGCTGAAATAATGGCTGTGGTGGAGGGTAATTTTCTTTCCTGTCCTACAGTCCAGCTCTAAGTTATGGAGCTGGTGCAGTGAGATCGCTTTCCCAATGAGCTACGCGTACCGCACGCCGCCACACCCAATCGCTTCCGTCTGCCCAGATCCCGACGACCGCCTGCAGGCCAAGGCTGAGGTTTTCCCCCAGCCGCTAGGCTCCGTACTACTCCCCAGGCTCCGCCTCTGGGTGCTTACTGTGAACAGTGCGGCCCAGTTCTGGTTTGACCTTTTTAGCATCAACAGATGGAGAGTAGTGTAGTTACACAGCCTGCCAACTTCACTTTAAAAAAAACAACCCATTATGAATATCCACCTGGAACACAAAGTTAAGGCGAGCGTGGTCATTTTGGCTTCATGTTCCTAACTTCATAATTGGGGTTGTTCTTGTTCTTGTTCTTATTCTTTGTTTTTGTATGGCAGCGTTCGCTCCGATACCTTTTGGAGGCCTGTACCTGCCCCTGGAGGTCCCCCCCAACCGCTGCCACTGCTCCCCTTTGGTCCTGGCCTATGACCAGGCCCACTTCTCCGCCCTGGTGTCCATGGAGCAGAAGGACCAGCAAAGAGAACAAGGTATGTATGTACTGACCAATGAGAGCGCAGGGCCACGTACGCTTTCACCAATCGCAGCACAGAGCCAGCCAGGCACAAGCTGCATCCATCGCAGCAAACAGCAAGGTACAACCTTGACCAGTCAATGAACTGTATGAACGGACTGTATGAACTGTATGAACTGAGGGTATGAACAGACCAATGACAGCACAGAGAAAATTAGTAAGTGCCCAACAACAGCAAAGCATGAGCTGTGGACTGACTAGCAACAACATAGCGCGGCATATAATAACTGCCCAGTCTGAGCACAGAAAAAAATACCAACTGATAAATCAGAGCGGAGAGCAAAGTATAGAGTGCTCATTCACAGTAAAAAAAAGCTGGAGCCAGTCAGAGCCCGGGGCCAGTATACATGGCAGAGTGAAGTTTGAAATGGACCAGTCTTGGCACAGATGTCCTGAAATACTGCTGAAGCCTCTAGATGAGCTCTGTTTGTGTACAGGAGATTCACAAGACTATCAGACTCAAGACAGTTGAAGGCGGAACATAAAGTAGACCCAGATCAAAATCAGCGTCTCAGAGCTGTTCACTAATCACCTCATGAGGTGATCATTTAGTAAATTTAGGATAATTTAGGAAATTAACATGTGACTGGGGGCCAAATTTCTTTTGTACATTTTCTTGGCATTTTTCACAGTGAAAGCCATAACTGCTCACAGTGGTTTGGGAAACTTTAGAATAAAAATGACTTCAGACCAAAGCAAGGTAAAGGACAGACATGCTCTGCTGCAGTGTTCAGTCCGGTCTCCAATTGTAGCCTAGAAACGGGTATCAAAAAAAGTCTAAAGTACAGAAGCTGTCTGCATGCCTCTTCCTGCAGGAGAGCTTCTGGCCAATAGCAGTCCCCTGAGGTCAGCACATAGCCCAGGTTGCCAGCGTGGGCTGTGCTCCAAAACCTTCTCTCTGGGGTGTTCGTGCTGCTGGCTGAGTAGACAGGCTCTGGTGTTCACGGGGCAATCCGGTCTGGGTCAGCTCCATTTCCGATAGCGTCTGTCAGGCTAGCGCCAAAGCCACAACCGCCAACAGCTAAAGGGATATGAGAGGAAATCTAAAGGGACTGAACAGGGGATTTCCGTCAGGCCTTACAAGCTAAGGCGTAACAGCATGCTATTGCGCCACAACACATCGGGGACAAATGGATAACTATTCTTTTTCTTTTCAAACACAGGAAAGCAATATTTCAGTGTTACCAACAGAGGGCGCTGTCCCCCGCACAAAACGTTCAGTCTGGATAACGGAAGCGCTTGGGCCGCAGGCCCAGATTAGAGGGCAGCTTTGCCCATGCACCTCTCCTTGGTTTTAACAAAGACCTTTTGAACTGACAGCTGTTGAATGGCGCCGCTTGAATGGTGGGCGTCGGAGTCAGATTTCCAGGGTTCCATTAAAAGATAACGCAGTGCAAAACAGGCAGGTTGATTTGTTTTTCTGCTTAGAGGAAAGCTAGGTGTCATTGCAGTAAAAAAGTTAGACTTTTAAAATGAGTTTCTCCCAATTTGTGAGCCAATTGTACCCTAGTACAATTCAATTCCCGGTAAAAAGAAAGCCGGTCATTTACGGTATAGGACTGACGGTTTGTTACGACCGTATCACTTCAACTTGTTGTCGTTACACGGGACTTGTTTCGGGTGTCATTAGAGTTTGCAAGAAACTTAGCCTAGGTTACTCTCTACCCTTTGTTTGTCTCTTTGCGGAACCTCTGTCTTCCTGTCCTAGACAGATTGTCTTCGCCGTCTTCTTTTCTTCTTCTTTGTGTTTTCGGCTCCCTCGTTGTGAGCTATAGGACTTTCTTTGTTTGTTATTGTCTTAATCTCTAGTGTTAGAGTCTTTCGCCCAATACGGGTCGCTTTGAGTTTGGTAGCGGATTCTCTCGTTTTTAAGGAGAGTTTATTATTTTCATATAGTGTTATAGATTCCCTGTTTAGTGTTATAGTGTTATAGATTCCGGGTTTCCCTCCCGCTTTTTTGGTGTTCTTTTTAGAGCACTTTAAGAACCCCCACTGTCACGCCTGGTCCTTCGTTCCGTACGCTACCCCTGACAGTTAGGAAGGAGGACGCCATGTCTTCTTCAAGGCGTGACTCCTCGTGCCCCTGACCGTGATTCCAGCGCTACAGCCGCTATGTGCGCAACCATTCTCCCCTCCGAGTTCCTCCCACCCACCCACTCTGGGAGCGTCCGCCCAATTTGCTGCTCCCACAAGGTACCGGCCATACTCTGATCTGGCAGGACCCAGGCGTGATCACGGGTCCTCGGTGTGCAACTGCATTGACTCAAAGGCTAATGCTTTTACCGCTGGGCCACCGCGGTGCGAGAAGTTTGACGTTTAACAAAAGGGGTACAGCTTGGGGTACATCCCTGGCAGTGCCCTGCAGTGTTACTGTTGAAAAATGTTCTTAATATATAACATGCGTGCGTGGATGTGAGTCATTGTGTATAGTACGTTTTTTCTTTTACGTAATATAAAGAGATCGTGAGTCATCCCTCAGTTTGTTTACGTTTGAGACGTGTAGGGTTTTCAGTGGGCCAGTGTAACGCCCATCTCTGTGCTGCTCCCTGTGTGAGCGTAGGGTTTTGGAGGAGAGTCTAATACACTGGATTGTGTCTGGCTGATAGCACCTTAATGCTAAGAGGCATTGTACTGAATACAGACCTTAAGTGACTATGAACTCCTCTGTTAGACTGCTGGAGATCTTGTGTATACACACCTGAACAAATGCACAGACATACACTTTGGCGCACAGACACACACACACACACACACACAAACACATACCACAGCACCCCCCATTCTGAACAGGCTTCAGGGAGGCGCTCTACCACTGCTAATTTCAGCTAACTGGGCACTGCCTGCTCTGTAAGGCCCCAGCTGGGCCGCGCCTCTTCTCCTACCCCCGACCAGCCCTTTCACCTTCCCTCTGTGAGACGCCCGTGCACCGGATGGCCCGGAAGCTTCCGGAAGGCTTTCACCGTTTGCACTTTCTCATGTGTGTTTGTTTGGTGTGTGTGTGTGTGTCTGTGCGCTCAGGTGCCAGCCACAGGGCTTAAAAGCGGTGTCAGTACAAGATGCCGCCAGGTTTTTGATATATGGCGCCTAAATCAAAGAGACCCCTCACTGCTGGAATCCACATTCCAGTTATATCAGCACAGTTTATTTTATGTGGTAAGCGCAGTATAACAGGAAAAAGGTGCTGCGTTATATAGGGTCTGGCAAACGGCAATGTTTGCTTAAACAGAACGCAACTCGTTTGATGTAGCAAAACGGTTTTGAATATAAGATTTATTTTCACTGATATGACTTATCAACAGTCCCCCTGGGAAGAGGATCCTATGCGCTGTTTATACTACGCACCGTCTTTCCTCTAACACAGAAACACACACAGACGCATGCTGACACACACACCGTCTCCACCTGAACGACCTGGCTTTCTGGCGGATCGGGAGGAGAGCTAGTTTCTGCGCGCTTGTTTATGCGGCTGTGGTTTAAGCATGAGGGGAGTATTGGGCCAAGTAAACGTCTAGGATTATTTTTAGATCGACTTCCACTTTTAAAAAGACCTCCGGGACTTCACTGGGGCCACATAATGGTCCTTTCAACCTTGTATAAAAGAGCCATTTTTACACAGTAGCACGTCAATGCTCGCCAAATTTAGTAAAAAATGTAGCCCGTGTTATGTTATGTTCTATTAAAACAGAAGTTTCCAAACTTTCATCTCGACGTCCCCTAAAATGAGATTTAGGATTCCCTCGACCCTTTATCCAACACACACAACAGGCTGCGATTCAATGTCTATTCAGCACACACACAAATCAGTGCCATTATGTCATAGATCCATATAAGCCGTTTTTTAATAAATATTTAGTAATCACCATCATCACAATATTACCACGGATGTGTAAACCCAGCGATTGTTTAATTTTTATGAAAGCCTAAAATATATTATGTATTGAATACGGAAATATTAAACTAAATATTTTTTCAATGTGCTAAGGACCCCCCTGGATCACAGACACACAGGAACCCGTTATAAAAACATGAAAATGTATTCAATTAGGTTACGAAATACACTTTTTTAAAACCGTGCATACATGTGTAGACTCTACTGGAAATTAGCCTTGATATCTTCCAAACAGAAAAAGGGCACTTGGTACTAAACGAGTCATTATGTGATCAAAGCAAGCCTTCGGGCTGTTTCAAGCTGAGGAGTTGATGCAAACGTATAGGCTTCCCCTTTCACTGGCGGGAATGCCATGTTGGCTTATAGCCACCAGTGGGCGCCACCGTCTAGAGTAACAGGAAATCAGGCAGCGGCCGCCAGTGTTTGCAGTCTTGAATGGTGCAATGTCAAATCTAAAAAGATTTTCATAACATCCAAACACAATATTTGTATTACCTGCTTAATATAACATAGTTAGCTCCAAATGTATTCGACGTATACAATTTGTGGTTTATTAAGTGCCGTGAAATGTTATTTTGCACTGCAAAGGAGAGCTTTGGATAGTGCAGAACGAGACGACGAGAATGTGCCAAATAACTGCCGTCTGCAGGATTGTGAGGGTGAGGAAGTGTTCTTTATTTTTAGGGCAGTTGCCAGTGCGAACAGGTTGCGGTGGAGTGCGTACCTTTACTCTAATTTTAGCTTAGTTCTCTTGTGCAAAACAGTGGTGTGTGTACCACGGTGGATCAGTGGTATGTAAACCTTCAATACCAGAGCTATAAGAGGATTAGTCACTTCATGGTGATCAAAGCACATATAATCATATAATGTTGCCTATGTATGAATTGTCTTTATCAAGAAAGTAATAAAAATAAGGCTTGATAAATAAACCTTGTGTGACTGTACGGTGCGTGTGTGTGTTCCTAGAGTGTGCATGTGCATGTGTGTATCTACATAGCTGTGTGTGTGTGTGAGTGCTTTTGTGCGTACGTGTGTGTATGTAGTGTGTGTGTGTGTGTGTGAGTGTCTGCATGTGTGCAGAGAGTATGTCGTGTGTGTGTGTGCATGTGTGCAGAGAGTATGTAGTGTATATGTGTGTGTGTGTGTGTCTGCATGTTTGCAGAGAGTATGTAGTGTGTGTATGTGTGTGTGTGCAGAAAGTATGTAGTGTGTATGTGTGCAGAGTATGTAGTGTGTGTATGTGTGTGTGCATGTGTGCAGAGAGTATGTAGTGTGTGTGTGTGTGTGTGCATGTGTGCAGAGAGTATGTAGTGTATATGTGTGTGTGTGTGTCTGCATGTGTGCAGAGAGTATGTAGTGTATATGTGTGTGTGTGTGTCTGCATGTGTGCAGAGAGTATGTAGTGTGTGTGTGTGTGTGTGCATGTGTGCAGAGAGTATGTAGTGTGTGTGTGTGTGTGTGCATGTGTGCAGAGAGTATGTAGTGTATATGTGTGTGTGTGTGTCTGCATGTGTGCAGAGAGTATGTAGTGTGTATGTGTGTGTGTGTCTGCATGTGTGCTGAGAGTATGTAGTGTGTGTGTGTGTGCATGTGTGCAGAGTATGTAGTGTGTATGTGCATGTGTGCAGAGAGTATGTAGTGTGTACGTGTGTGCATGTGTGCAGAGTATGTAGTGTGTGTGTGTGTCTGCATGTGTGCAGAGAGTATGTAGTGTGTGTGTGTGTCTGCATGTCTGCAGAGAGTATGTAGTGTGTGTGTGTGTGTGTGTGTGTGTGCATGTGTGCAGAGAGTATGTGGTGTGTGTGTGTGTGTCTGCATGTGTGCAGAAAGTATGTAGTGTGTGTGTCTGCATAGAGTATGTGGTGTGTGTATGTGTGTGTGTCTGCATGTGTGTAGAGAGTATGTAGTGTGTATGTGTGTGTGTGTGTGTGTGTGCATGTGTGCAGAGTATGTAGTGTGTGTAGGTGTGTGTCTGCATGTGTGCAGAAAGTATGTGGTGTGTGTACGTGCATGTGTGCAGAGAGTATGTGGTGTGTGTGTGTGTGTGTGTGTGTGCATGTGTGTAGAGTATATGGTGTGTGTATCTGCATGTGTGCAGAGAGTATGTGGTGTGTATGTCTGCATGTGTGTAGAGTGTATGTAGTGTGTATGTGTGTGTGTGTGTGTGTGTGTAGAGAGTATGTGGTGTGTGTATGTGTGTGTGTCTGCATGTGTGTAGAGAGTATGTAGTGTGTATGTGTGCAGAGAGTATGTGGTGTGTGTATGTGTGTGTGTCTGCATGTGTGTAGAGAGTATGTGGTGTGTATGTGTGTGTGTGTGTGTGTGTGTGTGTCTGCATGTGTGTAGAGAGTATGTAGTGTGTATGTGTGTGTGTGTGTGCGTGTGTGGAGAGAGTATGTAGTGTGTATGTGTGTGTGTGTGCATGTGTGTAGAGAGTATGTGGTGTGTATGTGTGTGTGTGTGTGTCTGCATGTGTGTAGAGAGTATGTAGTGTGTATGTGTGTGTGTCTGCATGTGTGTAGAGAGTATGTAGTGTGTATGTGTGTGTGTGTGTGTGTGTCTGCATGTGTGTAGAGAGTATGTAGTGTGTATGTGTGTGTGTGTCTGCATGTGTGTAGAGAATATGTAGTGTGTGTGTGTGTGTGTAATTGCGCGATGCTCTTGGGTCTTTTCCTCTGTGTTATTGTGTTTTGTCTAAGAAGTTTGCTATGGCAACTGCTCTTTCAGGATTGGATGGCGTGTGATCGTGTGCTGTTCACTGCGCGGGTATCAGGATTGGATGGCGTGTGATCGTGTGCTGTTCACTGCGCGGGTATCAGGATTGGATGGCGTGTGATCGTGTGCTGTTCACTGCGCGGGTATCAGGATTGGATGGCGTGTGATCGTGTGCTGTTCACTGCGCGGGTATCAGGATTGGATGGCGTGTGATCGTGTGCTGTTCACTGCGCGGGTATCTGTGCTTTGTTGTGTCTGTCTGGTCTTGTGACTGACACAATCAATCAAGTTCCTCCTACCTTCTTTACCCCAAAGACTGGAAGTGGGGCTCGCGACGACCGGAGAGAACATGCCGGAGCAAGATGAGACCGGTTCACCGCCATCAATTCAGCCCTTTCTTTTATCCCTCCTCTAAATCCCCCCCCCGCTCCCTCACTTTATCATTTCTTCCTCAGCCCCTCCCCCAGGCCTTTCCAAACAAGCCGTCCAAGTCACAACTGGCACGCCTGCCGCATTTCAGGGGGTGGGGGGGAGCCGTGATGTCATCGGCTATGCTAATTCCGCTCGGGAAGGTCATCCGAGGACAGCGGCGTGTGTGTGCCAGCAGGGAGAGAGCGAATGCAGAGCTCTCCGCGGTCCCGCCAATCACAGCTCGCGAGCGGGGAGCGCGGCGGGTTCCGATCACGGAGGAGCCAGAGACAGCTGCATTGTGGGAGCCTGGCGTCTGATTCACACCCCCCCCCCCCCACACACACACACACACACACACACACACACACACACACACACACACACACACACCTCCTTCCGCCAGCACAGAGCTGGGGGAAAAACACCCGTGCTTTCAGCTCCCATCCCCCCCCCCAGCGCTCCCCGCCTTGCTCTCACACACCTGTCCGAGGCTTCGGCGTGCTCAGACACCACTGCTCGTCGCGTGATGCGCTTTGTTAGCTCAGGCCCAGCTTAGCTCCCCGCTGAAAGGCACAAGCCTGTAATTGCTCTGGCATTAGCCCTCCACTTTCATGGTGGTGGGGGTGGGGTGTTTTTGGAGAGGGCGAATTTTCATTTGATCTCCGGAGGGATTGATTCCAGCAGACCCAAATCAAAGTGCGGAGAGCAAACGGGCGTGGTTTGTTCCCCTGGAGGACATTGGTGGCAGTGGCCAAAGCTCTGCACTCTTGGTGGTTACATATTTGGCCCACTTGAACATGCATCTTGAGCAAGTGAAAATGTGTCCCTTGTGTTGACTGCAGTTAGGTAGCAGGCAGTTGAAACACGGGTCGTTCTTTTGCGGTACACAAAAATGAAGAAAGGTTTTGTTTCAGTGTTTGACATTAATGGGCGGGGCCTGCGTGTTTTATTTACGCTGGGTAGTGGTTTCCCTCTCAGGATCTGCAACTCTTTTCTGTGTCCAGGGCCGATGGAAAAGCACTGAAATCAGTTTAACGTTGTGGCGGTAGGTTTTTAAAGATGGGCTCGATGACATCACTGCTGCTGCAATACCACTGGGTATTCTACATGGCGTTCTCCCTCAGGGCTCAATCGCTGGCGTTAAAGGAGATGCCAAGTGCTTTTTTTTTTAATGAGTAGCTTCTCTGAAATAAACGGGAGCAAGATTCAGGATAACAATCAATTGATCATTGTCAAATTCGACACACTATTGTACTCTCGACCAAGGCGTCGCCACAGCGCACGCCTTACACAGAGAACGCTGAACGATGACCGATACGGGGTGGAAACAGAAAAGAAAGTATGCGCCAATACAGCGACTTACAGAACTAATCACAAAAGTCATACATAGAGATTAAAAGAATAGATGTGTCAAGATTCAACTGACCTTAGCATTCCTTGTTGAAGTTGCATTATGGCTTTGCATTATAAACAGGAACAGGCACGCGCGCACACACTCAGACACACGCGCACACACACACGCACACCCGCACACACACGGTGAGGAAACCAACTGCCTTGAGCCATTTGCTTAGGACAACTTAATCTGTTGAAGTATTCACTTGTCTTTAATTTTTAAGTTAAACTCTAGTTTAAAGATAATAACAGTTATAATGGCTTATTCTATTTTTTACTTGAGATTGCTCAATGAATTTGGTAAGACTGCAATTAAGTTAGTGCGCGCACACACACACACACACACACAGACACACAGACACACACACACTCACACACACACCCTCTCACAGAGAGAACACAGTAATTATTAGAGCTCAGAGCAGTACTCAGTAGATGGGCACATTGTGTACCCCGGAGAGAGCAGGTCCTGTTGGCAAGGCCCTGAGCAGTAAAGACTGCCTGTACCCTGAGTTCCACACAGCCAGTAAAGACTGCCTGTACCCTGAGTTCCACACAGCCAGTAAAGACTGCCTGTACCCTGAGTTCCACACAGCCAGTAAAGACTGCCTGTACCCTGAGTTCCACACAGCCAGTAAAGACTGCCTGTACCCTGAGTTCCACACAGCCAGTAAAGACTGCCTGTACCCTGAGTTCCACACAGCCAGTAAATACTGCCTGTACCCTGAGTTCCACACAGCCAGTGAAGACTGCCTGTACCCTGAGTTCCACACAGCCAGTAAAGACTGCCTGTACCCTGAGTTCCACACAGCCAGTAAAGACTGCCTGTACCCTGAGTTCCACACAGCCAGTAAAGACTGCCTGTAAGCTGAGTTCCACACAGGCAGTGAAGACTGCCTGTACCCTGAGTTCCACACAGCCAGTAAAGACTGCCTGTACCCTGAGTTCCACACAGCCATTAAAGACTGCCTGTACCCTGAGTTCCACACAGCCAGCAAAGACTGCCTGTACTCTGAGTTCCACACAGCCCGTAAAGACTGCCTGTCTTTCAGCCCAGCTGACATGTGAAAGTCTCTATCCTCTCTCTCTGTGGCATGAAAGAGTCATTTAGAAGAATAAATCATCAGGTATTCTCATATCTCTGTTTTGGAAAGAGGGTTTTGGCCATATCGCACAAGAAACAATAACCCATATTGTATTGGGAGGATTTTTTTGCTTATTTTGTTGCTTACTTATTTTGTCAGATTTGAGCTGTGTGTGTGTGTGTGTGTGTGTGTGTGTGTGTGTGTGTGTGTGTGTGTGTGTGTGTGTGTGTGTGAGTGTGTCTATGATGAGATTAACACAGAAGGTTCTGTTCCTTACATTGTGTTCCAGCTGTCATCCCTCTGACTGATTCTGAACACAAGCTGCTGTCCCTTCACTTTGCTGTGGACCCAGGGAAAGACTGGGAGTGGGGGAGGGATGACAATGACAATGCCAAGCTGGCCAAGTAAGTCCCGCTGATCCCCTATCCTCTACCCACAGCCCCCTATCCTCTATCCACAGCCCCCTATCCTCTATCCACAACCCCCTATCCTCTATCCTCTGTTTACTATCAACTATCTTCTGTGCTCTATTCTCTGCCTGTTAGCCCTTACCCTCAGGCCTGTCCCCTGCACTGTGGATGGAGGGAGGGCAGTGTGCTCTCTCACACTCTAATATCTGACATGGGGACAAGCCCAAACGTCGATGTCAGATCCTTCTGAACCCCGTCTGTCTCCTAAATGCCCATAAATGCCCGAGGCAGAATAAACGAGAACCAGAAGCCCCGATTCTGCAACATTAACTCCAGCTGTTACCCAAGTAGTTTGTATAGAACACCTCCCCCAGACCCCCAGTTAAAACGCACACCCACAGAACTGTGTTCTGTGCACTCACCCTTCAAACCAGCAACAGCCTCCTGTGAGGTGCCTGTATACGCCAGGGGAAGACTATTCCAGCATCAGCCTCCTGTGAGGTGCCTGTATACGCCAGGGGAAGACTATACCAGCATCAGCCTCCTGTGAGGTGCCTGTATACGCTAGGGGAAGACTATACCAGCAACAGCCTCCTGTGAGGTGCCTGTATACGCTAGGGGAAGACTATACCAGCAACAGCCTCCTGTGAGGTGCCTGTATACGCCAGGGGAAGACTATACCAGCATCAGCCTCCTGTGAGGTGCCTGTATACGCCAGGGGAAGACTATACCAGCATCAGCCTCCTGTGAGGTGCCTGTATATGCTAGGGGAAGACTATACCAGCATCAGCCTCCTGTGAGGTGCCTGTATACGCTAGGGGAAGACTATACCAGCATCAGCCTCCTGTGAGGTGCCTGTATACGCTAGGGGAAGACTATTCCAGCATCAGCCTCCTGTGAGGTGCCTGTATACGCCAGTGGAAGACTATACCAGCATCAGCCTCCTGTGAGGTGCCTGTATACGCTAGGGGAAGACTATACCAGCAACAGCCTCCTGTGAGGTGCCTGTATACGCGAGGGGAAGACTATACCAGCAACAGCCTCCTGTGAGGTGCCTGTATACGCTAGGGGAAGACTATACCAGCATCAGCCTCCTGTGAGGTGCCTGTATACGCCAGGGGAAGACTATACCAGCATCAGCCTCCTGTGAGGTGCCTGTATACGCTAGGGGAAGACTATACCAGCAACAGCCTCCTGTGAGGTGCCTGTATACGCTAGGGGAAGACTATACCAGCAACAGCCTCCTGTGAGGTGCCTGTATACGCCAGGGGAAGACTATACCAGCATCAGCCTCCTGTGAGGTGCCTGTATATGCCAGGGGAAGACTATACCAGCATCAGCCTCCTGTGAGGTGCCTGTATATGCCAGGGGAAGACTATACCAGCATCAGCCTCCTGTGAGGTGCCTGTATACGCCAGGGGAAGACAGGGGTTTGTAGAGTCAGGGTTTGCGTTAAAGGTGCGATGCGTGCAAAGTTTGTTTTTGTGACACAATTAATAGAAAACCTGAGAAGGAGGATGGGATGGGGGAGGGTGTCGGAACGGCACGTTCACTTAAATGCCAGAGCTAAAAGCAGGCCTGTAAAACCTCATTAGAGTGCAGCAGCTCTGTTCACGTGACTCTGGAAAATGAGAAACCCTTTGTGCACGGTAATTATGTAGGGTTTAACGTTATTTTTAACTCAGAGACAAAAACAGCTGGAGATGAGGGCATGTTAGATGCAAATGAGCGGGAAGACACCTGTAAGGTTTCACTCCGGGGGGGTGTTTTTGGGGGTCAGCCCAAGCCGTTTGGGAGACGGAGCTGTGTCGGGTGCTGTGTGTTTCAGCGTATGTTGCAGTTGTTTACCGGCGTCTCTCCAGGGCTGTCTCTGCGTTCAGGCCCGGAGCGGGGAAAAGCATGGCATAGATTTTCTGCTGTTGGGAATTCAATTAAATTCCAATACTGTGGTGTGCTGATGCTCTCTCCCCTTCTTTCAGTCTCATCCTGTCGCTGGAAGCCAAACTCAACCTCCTGCACAACTACATGAATGTAACATGGATTCGAATCCCATCGGAAACAAGGGTACCCATCTTTGCCTTCCCTCCTGGTTAATGTTGCTTTGTGCTGACTGCATTTGGCTTGTGTTGGTCATTAGACACGGTTTAATGTCATTTGCAGTACGTTTCTTTTTGTTGTTAGCATGGGAATACTACGCAATATCTGACATTCGTAATGGGAGTGAGATATTTTGAATCACAAGAAGGAACATTTCATGGCTAATTACTCTTCTAATTAATCTGTCCTTGAATTATTATTTTGAATTAAAACTACTCACTATAGCATAGGCCTCAGCTGCTTTCTTTAAAAAGGTTGATTTCAATGACTAGACAAAACCTACTGAGGAATATTATATCATATCACAAGTGTCAAGACAATATACATAAAGATATATGAAGTGTGGCAAGCTCATTATAATAAAATACATAGAAATATTTATAGTTCTGGTGGGTTTGGCAGCTCAGTCTCCTCTCTATCACTCACTTTCTTTCCTTCTCTCTTTCTCTCTTTTGTCTCTCTACATCTCTCTTTTTCTTTGACTGTCTACATCTCTCTCTCTCTCTGGTATACTGTACAAAATACAAAAAAGTGCTCACTCCAGACCACTTATTTTTCTCTTTCTTTCTCTCTCACTCTCTTTCTCTCCCCTCTCTCGCTCTCTCTCTCTCTCAGGCCCCCCTGGCTCAGCCCGAGTCCCCCACGGCGTCGGCGAGTGAGGACGTGCAGTCCCTGGCCGACTCCATGGACTCGGACCGCGAGTCAGTCTGCAGCAACTCCAACGTCAACAACGCCAAACCGGGCAGGGAGAAGGACAAGGACAAGCAGCGCAAGGATAAGAACCGCACAGACTCGGTAGCCAACAAGCTGGGGACCCTCAGCAAGACCCTGGGAATCAAACTGAAGAAGAACATGGGGGGCCTGGGGGGGCTGGTCCATGGAAAGATTAACAAGTCCAACTCCGGCAACGGGGAGAAGGTCAAGAAGAAGGACTCGAAAACTCGCAAGGGCAGCAAGGAGGAGTCGGGGCAGTCCGCCAGCACGTCCTCGTCGGAGAAGGCCACGAGCCCCTCTCCCACGGACAGGGCGTCGGTCTCCTCCCCCGTGGACAAGCGGGGCGGCTCGGGCAAGGCAGCGGGGGGCGACAAGGTGGCGGACCAGTGGAAGTACAGCACGGACGTCAAGCTGAGTCTCAACATCCTGCGGGCGGCCATGCAGGGCGAGAGGAAGTTCATCTTCGCCGGCCTGCTGCTGACTAGCCACCGGCACCAGTTCCACGAGGAGATGATCAGCTTCTACCTGAGCAGCGCCCAGGAGCGCTTCAGTGCCGAGCAGGACCAGAAGAGGAAGGAGGCCGAGAAGAAGCCCCCGGCCAATGGGGCGGCTCTGAAAAAGCCAGAGCAGGAGAGCGCCTTCCAGAAGGAACGGTCGGACAGCTCCCCCAATGAGGGCTGCTCCCCGGTCCTGCACCAAAGCCATAACTCCCAGCTGGCCCTGAAGATCCAGGACAGGCAGAGCCCTACGCCCGCCCCTTTCTCCTCCCCAAGCAATGGTGCTAAGAGGGCGGGGCCCGTCCCCGTGTCTGCCCACTACAGCCATACCCCGCCCATTCAGAGGCAGAGTGTCATTCACTTGCGAAACGTCAATGTGCAGTCATCCAGCTTCCAGGATGACCCCTACAAGCCTGTGGTGGGCACCCTAAAGACCTGCGCCACCTACCCCCAGCAGAACCGCTCCCTTTCCTCCCAGAGCTACAGTCCTGCCCGCATGTCGGGGGTCCGCACCATGGAAACGGCGGAGTCCCTGTCCTACAACATGCCCGGGGAGCACAAGTCGCACACCTACACCAATGGCTTCAATGCGAGCGACATCCAGGACTGCCTGGAGTTCGCCGACGAGGACTCTCCCCGGGGCTGGCTGAGCCATGACAAAACCAAAGGCCGCAGCGCCCTCTACTGCCCACAACAGAAGCGGTGCAGGAGGGAGAACTGCTCCTTCTACGGGCGGTCCGAAACGGAGAGCTACTGCTCCTACTGCTATAGGGAGGAGCTGAAGCGCAGGGATAGGGAGAGCAAGATCCACAGGCCTGGGTAGCCCATGCCGCCTGGCCAGCCGGAGAGAGGCGAACCAGCTGGCCCTCAATAACCATCGCAGATGTCCTCGCAGAGAGAAACAAAAAAAAATGACCTTCTTCGCTCCAAGAATAACCAGATAACTGCAAACCGTAGTCCAGAACAAATTTCCTACTCCTATTTAAGAACAGTTTTGCTTTTATTATTGTTACCTTTCTCAGTATCGAAAGGTCAATGTTACTTGATAATAAGGGCGGGGCAGACTGAAATCAGCCCACAGCTTTGGCCACAGGTATTTCCTCTTTGCCATTATCACATTTCTATCTCAATCCAGTCGTACGGGCGGTTGGAGAGGTCATTTGCCCTGAAGCCATATTGCAAAATCACAACATCGTACAAAAGATCAAAACATTATGAAGCAAATGCACGGCTTCTCACGACTCAAAATAAAGAGGAAGTTCTAATCAAATTAAACGCAATACTGTACAGACCAGAACTTAAAAGTCTCCGAATATTCTTCCCTTGTTTGTCCAAAAAAATGTTACGCAGAGAGGCAAAATGCACAGGCGACGAGTGACATAAAAAAAAAAGCAATAAGTTTATCGATGTCAGCAAACCTTATTTTGTCTATGCATTTGCGCAATTCCTGTTTGTTCTTGATGAAGGGATTTGAATCAGCCTCTGACTGGCTTCTTTAAAATGTCTTATGAATCTTGTATAGAAGATGTAAGTCAGTTGGAATGAAAATCAAAACCATTTTGTTTTTTGCTTGTGGGTTAACGTCCCATAGCTCAGTACAGCCGTGAGTTACATTTGGGTAGAGGTCTTCTTGGTGAAAGGTGTATATGCTGGAATAAGATGACGCATTAGCACTCTCACGCTGGCATTAAACTACAATGACACGGTTCCCACTTATCAAGCCAAAATTATTTTGACAGGAAACACATTGTGCCAAAAAACACCAACCAAAAATGAACAGGCAAACAAAGAATGTTCAAATCCTCCACTCGTTCTCAGGTACTCAAAACTGAGATGTAACTTCCTTGGGGAAAACAATATAATTGACTCAATCTGTGACGTGGGAATGACCAGGGAAACAGAAATGAACAAAGGATGATCTCCACGTCATCCCCCTCTGCCCGCTACAGACCTAGTTACATTCATTGCGCCATCACCCGGACGTCAGAGTCAGGGATGTTCGGCATTCATTGGCAGTCTCTTCGCTTGGCCGTTCACCTTTCACTGCTTCTGCTGACGTAAAAAACGAGGCCCAGGCCCAAATGCCACGCGGTGACGAGCAGCCGTTTCGCCGGTTGAAACCTGTGATTAAATCTGTTCATTTTTTTCCCCTCCATTTCTGTTTTTCAGTGAGCTGAAAGCCTGTGAAGGGCATGGGCGCGTTTGAGTCGTGTCGCTCGCCTCACCTCCATATAAAGGCGAACCGCGTTTGACTTGAATATCAGGCGTTCTCCAAGAGCTTCAGAGAGCCGCTGTAAAATAGCATCCCGTCTTTGCACCGTCGTGTTTGTTCTCGTAATACGCTCGATAACCACGCTGTCCTTAACCAAATGCCTTCTGGCCAAAGATGTGGGCTGTGTTTTCAGTTTGTTTCCATGTTTCTACTCAACAGGATGTATGTACGTAACAGGTTCATGGACTCTCGCCATTAGAAATGTAAAATATTATTTTGTATTCATTTGACAGTTTTACACTACTTTAAATTATTAATTTGCACATTAGGTATACCGATGTAAATAGCAAAAAGAAAAATAACAAAAAAGATTAGTTTATTGTTAAAAAAAAGAGCGGTGTTGTGTGTTTTTGTTTGTGGACTACAAAATGTGACTAAAGTACATTTGGGAGTTTACAAGCCAAGGTTCGATTGTAACATAGGAAATTATTTTTATATTGTTTTCACAGAATTCCATGAGGCAATATTTAGTGTTTTTTTTATTATGGACACATTTGCCACTTTGGTAGGTTCCTTTAACTGCTGGGGTGTGTGAGGAAAAGAACCTTCAGGAAAACTGAGCTCAACGAAAGCTTAGTGTCGTCATGTTTAACGTCTCAGAATGAATGCTGTTTAAGTTGCTGATAGACCTGTAGCAGGTTATTAAAAATACTCAAGGTAGGAATTCAGCTGCATCTGTGGCCACCTTTGGCAAAATGAGGCGTCTGGTCAAAACTGTGGTTGTTAAATTGAATCTCCATTGTGACGGATTTATTGAAATCAATTGAATCGTTTTTGAACTGAATATTCTTTGAAAAAATCAAGAGCAGCTTTGAATATTACGTGAAAAAAACCTACATTTTGAGAGACCTCAAAATGAAGGCAGGTTTTCATCAGATATTCATCAGAACTGCTTTGCAACCATATATTTTTAATACGATTCATAGAAAATTACTCTATTTATATTATGGCCTATGGTAGAGCAATTATTCATTCACCAAGCTAAAACTATACATTGGAACCCTGCAATGTTCTGACTTTAGGCGTTTCATATTTTCCTCAGAAGTTAGACTCACCTTACCTCATGTTAAATATAGCCTTTTTAAAAACTGTTATTGTAAAGCATACTTTTGATGTATGTTTTCTCACAATACCAGTATAGGAATGCCCACAATTCCCTTTTAGTGGACATAGACTAATTGCCTGTTCTCCTACCAGACAGTTCTCATGAAATGACTCAGTTTCCCAAAGTGCATTGCATTTCAATTGATTTAGCCAATCAGGACAGACAGCTTCACTGCTCCCCACTGCCCCATGTTTTTTTTTCCTTTTTTGACTGAAAGATCAAACCAAATGGTGAACACCTTAGCAAAAATACATTATTTATGACTTGGTTTAACCCTCACTGGCATGAAAAGTTGTGGAATTAAATTTGTGGCACCGTACATGGAAATATACGGAACATGGGAATCGACAACGAGGCAGATCAAGCAACGCCTAATGGCTGTTGATATCAGCTTGGGTGTCTTTTTTGACCAGACCCGACTGCACCTCGTTTTGCTGGAATTGGTCACAGTTATATATAGAATCTATTTATTTGCTGAGATCCTCCAACCTGGAGCAGTAGTGGTGTTGCATCACATTATATACAACTGCAGAGTCACTTACACACAACACACAACTAATTCACATATTATCTACTTTACCTTATGCGTAAACAGCACAGCGCCTGTGTTTCGATGTTTAAAGTAGATCAGGGTGAAAGTGCTCACTTTCTCTGAAGTGTTCTACATGGAAACTACACAACACTATCAAAACCACGACATTAGCGTTCATAAATGCTTACACCAGTCAGCGTCAACTGGCATATGGTGCTCTACAGTATGGCCCTATCCATGTCATAAATTACATTACACTTATATTATGGTTTTTGTTATGTAATTGTAATGCTATATCAGTTGGCATTCATGTTTATAAACACTTGTACTGTGCTTATTCAGGTCTTATGTGGTCCTAAGGTGTTGTGTAACTTTTATGTTGGACCTGTTATTGGTTTTGATGACTAGGTCTGCGCCTCAGAGCCCCCCCCCCCCCCCCCCCCCCCGTGGGTCCCCTGTTCCCTCCAGCAACTGGCTGCATTTCACACCAACCTTCAGGTCTTTGAGTCGCAATAAAATACCTTTGTATGAAACTGTGGCTATAGACTGCCATATTTACATATAGCCTATGGATGTAAGTACATTATCTGTAGCCAAGCCTTCGTGGTGGCAAGTTGAGAGACATCATTTTGAAGGCAAAGCACTTTGGGCACTTTTAGGATATGAACACTCTCGAACCATGACAAGTAAATCAGCAACTTCAGGCCACAGTATGAACCACAGAAGCAGTCCTTACTGGCCATGGGGCCTGATGCCCCCCCCCACCAATGGGGCCTGATGCCCCCCCACCCATGGGGCCTGATTTACTAAGACCTGTAGCGGGTGCAAAGCCTTTTCGCACACGCAAAACTAATAACATAGTCAATGATTGGGGGAAAAAAAAAGGCAGGACTAATGATTGGCCATGTTATTGGCTTTGCGTGTGCCAAAGGTCTAAGTTAATCAGGCCCATGGTTTCCCCCTGCCTTAGAGCCTAATATCAAGTCAGTTGAGACAATCTGCCAACACAGAAAAAATGTAAATGTTCTATTGATACTCTGATTGGTTATATTATTACTGATTATCCACTACTCTAATCATTATAGCTACAAAATGAGAGTATCCTATTTTTCAAATGAGGCTACAGTAATTTAAGTAGGCCTACATGAAAACAATAAATAAATAAAGGATTATTAACCTTGTAAAATTAGCAGTTTCACGTGACATTCAAATTTATGAACAGTTCCAAGTTCCAAATAAGCATTCATATATCAGACATTCTACTGTACTTTTACTTCTTCTCACTAGAAGAAAAAAAAAACCTGCGATACATCCCACGTGCAACTTTAGTCTTCCAGTCCAAAGCCTTTTAAATAAATGTGCTCTGAGCGGTTATCAACACATTTTGGAAAGAGTGCTCACTGTATGAAAGCATTTAAATAACTGGAATGTATTACTGAGGTTGTGCACTCAAAATTGTCTTCGGAGTCAAAACTACTCCAAGTGAAACAGATGAACTACAATACATAGTTACATATTTATATCGTTGAATATAACTGATTTTAAGAAGTGGTATGACCCACAGGTACAGAGAGAGCCAGAGAAAGAGAGGCAGAAATGCCCTACGATATACAAATATGTGCTCTGGTACATATTTATTGACAAAATTGTACTTCTGGTCAAATTAATTTTTATTTTATAAATTGAAATACTGAATGTCTTGTTAAAATGCTGCTGACCAGGTGTGAATGGACATGGTAGTTATTTGGGTGTAAAACGAATGGCTTCATGAATAGCACTTTCTGTAATTGCGTTTCTCCTCCCAGTAAAAACCCCAAGAATTTCCCTGTCAAGCAACGGCTCGGCAACAAGAATGATGGCTGTCGCGGGTAAGTTTACATATTCTGAGTATTTTGGGAATGAGTTCATAATTTGAGAGAGACCCTCAGAGTCCCACCCTCCGGCTATCTCTCCCTGCACCTCGGTGGTCCTCCCCAGCTGAGGAGATATCAATTCCAGAGGCCTGCGGCGGGCGTTCCCGGCAGAAGAAACGATAGTGCCTCTATCCTGAGATTACCTCAGAGCTAATGGATAAACCCTGAAAAGCTGGGGTCGCAGGAGGGGTGGGCAGCAACAACGAAATTCCCCTCAGGCACACAATTATGCGAGTGTGGGAACAATTGAAAACGGATGATGCCGTGGCAGCTAAAGCGGACTTGGGAAGCTGTCCAAACCCAACCCAACGGACTCTGTGACAAACTGCTAACTTTTTGTCTTCCAGTTGTCCGTTTTAGCACGTATATAATAAGCGCATCAAATTTCTATTTTCTGGAGGAGATGTGTTCCCAAAATTAATCCAGAGGGAAAAGCATTTTGGTTAGATGCAGCAAGTGTACGTCAAGTCTATGGCCTACGCATGTTATGACCGGTGGAAATAGGGACCCGGTAGCAGGCAGGAGTACAAAAAAAAAAAGGTTTAATCACAGGTAGCAGTACCAAAATCACAATCCAAAAAAAGAGTCCAAAAACAGGCAGAGGTCGAAAACGGGAAGGCACGGCAGAGGTACAAAATCACAGTCCAGAATCAGGGTCGCGAGAACACGGGCAGAAGTCAAAAACCGGGAAATCAATAAGGCACGAAAACTAAACAAAAAACGAACAGACAACAAAACTAACAAACTCGAAACAAGAACAGATACTTTAACACTCGAAAACTTACAGGCAACAGACAAACGCTATAAAGTATGAGGAACTCGCGAAGAGGGACTAGGACGGCAGTGTAGTATAATGGTTAAGGAACTGGACTTGTAACTGAAAGGTTGCAGGTTCCCCAGTAGGGACACTGCCGTGTTACCTACCCTTGAGGTATTAACCTGCCTTGCTTGCTTATATATATAGCCAGCTGTTTTGGATAAATGTAATAAGAAATATGTAAGTCGCTCTGGATAAGAGCGTCTGCTAAATGCCTATAATGTAGGACGACTGGGTTAAATACACAAGGAAGTGAGAGGGGTTACAAACAACGTAAGGTGAACACATTAGGAGACAATAACTCGATAACAAGGAAATCACGAAAACATAGAAGGGACACGGAAACCAGCATTACAAACAACGGACTCAAGTAGGAGCGGAACGTGACTAGAATTAAGGAGGCGTGGTCTCAAAGGAGAGACAGCTGAAACTAGTTAACCAGTATCTCAAGGACAGCTTAGTATCGCAGACAGAAAAGATACAGCTTTTAAACAGGAAACTTGTTAATTGTTAGTTCTAACTAAATACAGACAATTAGTATGTTAGTAAACATTTAAGTTAATGGTTTTAGTAATGTGCATCTAACTAATAAACACCGGAGTGATTGTTAACACAAGTTAGTAAATGTAAACAATATAAACATGGGAAACGTAAAGCAGGAAGTAAACAGAAAACGAAACTTCGGAAATACAGCGTGAACCTTCGGAAAATCCCGAAGTCACCCAAACAGTGCATACGCGAGACAGGGTAAACAAACACGCAAATGCGACTCGGACAACCCACGAACAGAGGGGAATGAACTGATGAATCGAAAAGTAATAATAATGAAAATAAAAATATAAATCAGACAGAACTCACACTCAGAACATAACAACGCAAGAGAGACCCATCAATGTCTTTTAAGGCCAGAAATACAGATTTCCCGATGCGATTGTTTTACCTGCACCTCTGGGTGTTGTTACACCATTCCTATGGATTTGTGTAAAAGGGCTGTTAAATAATTCAAGGTCGAGAATCTCAATGAAGCGCAATGCTGGGATAGAGAGCGCGGCCTAACAGCGTATACAAACCTGTGTGTGATTCATGAAGTTATAGGCTTTTCACAAGGGGCTTTGCTGTCTGAATAGTCTCAGACCGGCTTGGAGATTCTTAGACAGAGTTTAAAATAGAAAGTCCGCATGCCACTATTTTAAACTCTTCTTCTTAACTTAATCTCCGAACTCTCCACCCGTACCAGTGCAGAGCTGGGAGCCGCCGGGTTCACGAGCCCGACTCACTGTGTACGGCACCCGCTGTCTCACCCACCCTCAAGCCTGACCCGAAACGGAGCGGAGTGTAGCGGACACAAGGGTTGGAGTAGCAACCCCCTGCACCCCCCCCCCCCAATGGACAATGGCTCCCATTCTGTCTGCACACAGAGCACGGTCTCTGCTGCCAGGCAGCCTGTGCAATAGGAGCCCATCCCACGCACAGCACCCCGGCGCATCCACACCTCCACCCACACCGGAGAGCGCCAGAACACGCATCTCCATCTCACATCTCTACGAAACAAAAAACCTGGGATATAAATAATTCGCGAGTTCAGCACTCCGGTCCTAAGGACTCTCATTGTTCTGTGGAGTTATCGGCACATCTACGAAGCTAGTTCCTGCGCAGTCGTGATCGCCGTTGTGAGATTCCGCCACGCTAAAATATCCTTAGGAGTGAAGATATGTTCATGTGAAATGGCTCATCTGCAAATACTGGTATCTTGCCATATAGAGTAACCTTTGATTGTCAGAAAGGGCGGGGCAGTGCAAAACCAGGGAGGGAGAGACAGAATGATGAGACGATGGAGAGACAGAATGAAGACATGAAGAGACAGAGAGTGAGGTGAAAAAGTGTTTAGCAGGGGCTTAGCAGGTAGCGAGAAGCAAGATGACAACATGGGAGCCTCTCTCTCCAACACACACACACACACACTCCTGTAAACACATATTGCACGCATCAAATACACACACACAGAGAACCCCTCTCACACTTGCATACTATTGTACACACACATAAATACATACATCTAACATCATACGTGCTGTATACGTGCCCACACACACACAGAGGGAGGGGGGAGGGAGAGAGAGAACCGTTTTGCAAGTACCTTTGTCCTGAAATGACATGCAGCCTTGCTTTCCGGTTGCCACTTGCATGCCAGTAATTTCCTCGATGACAGCGTTTTGTCTTCCCTTTCACGTAATTTCAACAGCAGCTGTCGCCACTCTCAATCTGATTTTCTTTGGAGAAACAACAAACATTGTAATGTCTTTTGATGAATATTGAAAAACGTCAATATTTATTTAAAATTTGTTGCAGGTTTTAGTTGGCGAACCTTTTGTAGTCATATCGACTACAAAAGCAAAAAACCGATCATGACAATTCATTGATGATGTGATGTTAAACCCCTACAAAAATTAAGGACGAAATTGTCGGGGGATAAACCGCGTGTAGCTCTTGAAAGGGTTTAATTGAGGTTGATTAAAGTTTGTGACTTCCAGCCAGGGAAAGGCCTAACCCCGAGCGCGTGTTAGAGCTGAGACTGCTCTTTGTGGACACACGCTGCAGAGAGAAATCCCGTCTATAGAGACTAGCTTTGTTCCCTGGTGCCAGGCTGTGGGCTACACTCGGAGCACATCCAGTGGCACAAGAGCGTGAAGCGTTAGCCCAGCCGGCGGAGAGTGGGCGGGGCTGGACAGCTTTCACTGGGGAAACCAAGGGAGAAAAAATCGCACACGTTTACCTGCCCGCGTTGCATGTCTGGTCGCTTCACTACGCCGCTATTTCCAGGGAAGCCTGTAAAGCACGACGTCAGTCAAGGTCGGTACGCCTACGGAGAGCTGCTCGGGAGCGGGTCAGAGAATACCGGCACTCAGCCCACGGAGGAAGCACCCAGAAGAACAGACAGGCACGACTGCGGCTCCCCTCACATAATCATCTGCTGTGCTGTTTGCATTTTCTGAGAAGTAGCCTACTCTTTGTTCTACGTGGGCGTCTTGTTATCCACACGCACGCACCATTGTACAAGCCAATACACACTCATGCGCAAAACTTCAGTTGTAATTATGTCCTCCTACAGAGTGATAAGAAGCTGTATTTTAACTACCTTTTAATAAAATGTAGAAGACGTTTTGGAAATAAAAATAATTTAAATATTCCTAACTGGACTCAGACAGAAATGCTTCCACCCACAAAGCTCTAACATGGTCGAAGTTCTTATATTTAATTTCACCTCCAGTTGCTCTCTGGAAATGTCTCATTCATTTTTCTTTGATGACTGATGATGGGTTGTAGTTTTATTAGCTTCAGGAGAAAGCATTGAACATAATAATTATTTCACTGTTTGTTTGCCTGTATAGTTTAGTGTGTGTTTTTGTTTGTGTGTGTGTGTGTGTGTGTGTGTGTTTCTTGGTGTGACGAGAAGGGAAGCAAAACACACACGTCCTACTCCACAAGTTTTGCTCTCCACGGTTACAGCATTAGCTTAAATAACTTCACAGTTTTACCTAAGTCATTTGACAGTAAGCGTTCTTTCAAGAACCTTTGTACGGTTCAAAATGTTCTGCAATTTGTTTTTGAAACGCAACTGTTCCCAGTACACTACTTCTGCACCATATTTGAATTACTATGGCAACAGCCAACAGGAGACAGTTTATGTTTGCTGCTCTACATGCGATGCAGTCAGGCCTTTGAAGACGTTGAGAGGATGTTCCACCCCAGACCTGTTTGTGTGAGGGGGAGGGGGAGGTGGGGGTGCGGTAAGCTTGAGTCACTCTAAGAACTGCAATATCAATGATGAATGGAGTGATTACAGATAAGCACCCAAATGGAGCTGGTCACAACACAACAGCACCGATACATTTGGACTACAGTGAGGCTGTACGGTTGTTAGTTAGCTTCCAGAGTAACATGACCATAAAAATATTTTTTATTAACCAGTTCATATAATTTTAAGTAAACAATGCCAAGACTATTCGAAAGAACTCAATGAACAGACGTTGTACAGATCTAGCGAGAGCGCTAGTAAGCAGAAGGTAGTTATCCATGTGCTTTATAGATATTGTTATCACGCTCCACACATTTTCACAGCCAAAGGGTGGTTCTGATGTCGTATCTTGAGTAGTCTCCTTATGATCGCATTTTAAGGCAAACATTAAAAAGATGTGTGCGCTTGTTTTAAGATACCACAATGGTTCAATGTTGTTAAAGCACAACTGAAGTTTGGTAGAACTTTGGGTTGTGTAGTTACCTGGCCATGATATGAGTCCAAATCATAGCGAAATATGTCAGTTAGTTGTTCTGTGCTCCCCTGGAGTGACAATCCAGAATAGGGTATTTGTCGCTCTCCATTCACTTCTATGGGGCTGCTAAAACGGTTTCAAAATGACACTTCTAGCATGTATACGACTGGGAAAGAAGCGGATTCTGTCAATAGAAAAAATAACCAGTCCTCGTATGTATTTTTTTGTGTAATTAAAATGATTTATAAAGTACTATTTTCTTCAATGTTGTTAGCAAGCTACCAGAAAAGACTACCAAAATGTCAGCAGGTCGGACCATAGATATATACTAGTACTAGGAACATATGTTTCTGTGGAAATTTGGACCAATGAGTGGTTTCTGATGCATCGGCGCATTAACGCTGTTTCTGGCACAAGAACATAGCCTGCCTACCGGATCTACATTCCAAATAAAATACGAAAAAGCCAGGAAAGGACCATTTAATTAAAATATATACACTCCTCAAAAAACCGTTCCTTTATTTTTATTTATCCGATTTTTATTTTTAATACCAAAAATTGTATTTTATATCGTTGGAAAGTATTTTACAAGAAAGAAGCAACGAGGACCAATACAATAAGGGAAGATGAGCAACACAGCTAATGAGCAAGCTAAACGTACGTGTGGGTAACCAGAAAAAAAAAAATGCCAGAAAATTGTGGCAATATCTCTCGTTTTGAGTCTCACTTTGTTTGCTTGGTGGACTGGACTGGATGATTGCACCACAGTACAGAAAAAAAAAAAAAACATGGCCATTTTTACACTTTTTTTCATTTTACACTTTTACACACTCACTCACAGTAGCCAGAAGATCCATACGATCCACAACACAGCACAACACCTTCCTCCTCCTCCTCATGCTGGTGGTCACACACCTGCTCACACTGTGGTCCCCATCCATCTCCCATTCGGTGTGCCAGTCAGCAGTCACATCACCTGCATACACACTGCCAGCAGCACAAGCTGTCAAAAAGCTCAAAAAGTCAAAAGAGAGAATATATTAGGGGATTTTTGCACATTTTTTTTTTTTTTTTACACACGGTTTAGCTGTGCACTCATGCCACGTCCACCATGCCACCTTACAAGATGTACCTGTTGTCGTTAAAGGTGACTAAGGGCTTTCCTTTCCATAAACGAATAATACTATCATAATTATTATTATTAAAGGAGGAGGAATCGAGACGAAATAACGTTTCCAAACTTTTTTTGAGGAGTATATATATGTACGAGAAATGCTTATTGCTCGTATTGACAGAATCCGCTTAGTTCGCGACCGTATATGTGCTAGAAGTGTCATTTTGAGACCGTTTTAGCTTCCCCATAGAAGTGAATGGAGAGCGACAAATACCTTATTCTGGATTTTCACCCCAGGGGAGCACAGAGCAACTAACGAACATATTTCGCCACCATTTGGACTCACATCATGGCCAGGTAACTAACTACACAACCCAAAGTTCTACCAAACTTCAGTTGTGCTTTAAATTAAATAATTTCGAAACCATTCCATATATGGTTGCATGCAGTAACAGTTTCATCGAGTTTTAACAGCTGTGTCCAAAAATAGTGTTGTGAAAAATAACCAAATGCCCACAACCATGCCTGACACCCTTTTGAAACCATCAGCTCTGTATTGAAACGGAACTGCTATATCAAAGCATTTCCATTTAACAGTGCATGGAGATTGTGAGAAAACGCGAAAAAAGTGACTGCCGGATGTGTGAAGTATTCATGAAATAGCCGTGTGACTTGCCATGTGAAAGCACCCTGCGTACAGACTGATAACGAATCCCGACATTGCAGAGTGGTGTCTCACTGGTTACAGCATCACCCAGTGAGAGAGCGTTTTAGTTGGCAGGATTGTCCCCGCATCATTACCCACGAGCGACTCATCTGATCCTCAGATTAAAGAAACAGGAACTGGCCAAAGAACAAACTGGTTCTGTGAACTCCGTTATTAAAAAATCTTGGATTTCACTTTAAATTAAATCTTAAGATCATTTCTGAAGCTGTGCTCACGCTTGATTTATAAAAAATAACTGAGACAAAAAAAGGTTGCTTACGTTGATTTAAAGTGTAATATCTGCGTCTTACGCACCTGCGATCTCAACTGAACTTCGATTTGAACTCAAGTGAACTGGCTTTACAATTGCCCCGTCTTGTGAATGCGGCCAATAAAAGCCATTTTCTTCTAAATAAGGTTGCATTTCAACATTCCACGCACCCTTTCCCCTGATTCCCCAGACATGGATTTAGCCTAGTACTAGACTAAAAGACAAATTCAATAAAGATCTCCAGATCGAGAAAAAAGACTAGGCTTAATCCATGTCTGTAGCCTACCTCCACATAACCAGCAGCAGGTAATTAACTTACATTTAGTTTAAACTTTACATAGAGATACGAGCATATTCACGTCAAAGTGGGATTTTATAAATAACTACTTAGTCATGGTTTTCTGCGTTAGCCACTTTTTAAGATACAATGTGATCGTAAGACCATTTTATAAACGAGGCCCCTGGTCTCTGCTCTTTCCAGTCATCAGTAGATGCAGCAGAGATGAGACAGGCCTGGGACTGGACAGTCTACACTGAGAGAAAAGGAAAAAATAGGACACAAAAAATAGTTTGAATAAATGAAAGTAAATCAGGCCTGGATTATCTTTTGGAGTGCACTACACACAATGCCATTCCCTGGGAGGTGAATTTGGTTACGTATCCACTTTCAGGTAACTTTCAATATATCACATGTTTCCCCCTAAGAAATTCATGTTGGCTGATGATTGTTTATTTTTTGGCTTTACTTAAAGTTCTTATCTGATGTTTCATGATTACGATTATGTTGATGATGACGATGATGATGATTATTATTATTATTATTATTATTATTATTATTATTATTATAGAAAGCAGCCCTGGGGGGTACACTACGAAGCAGGATTACTGAGTTAGCTGGATAACAGCACTGAGTAAAACCCGGAACCCTCCAAAACCTGGAACATGGACTGAAGTAAAAAAAGCTGTTTCACTCAGTGCAGTTATCCAGCGAACTCACTAATCCTGCTTTGTGACATCGCCCCCCCCCCCCCCCAGGATTACTAGGTTAGCTGGATAACTGCACGGAACAGCTTTTTACTTCAGTCCATGTTCCAGGTTTTGGAGGGTTCCGGGTTTTACTCAGTGCTGTTATCCAGCTAACTCAGTCCGTGTTCCAGATTTGGTAGGGTTCCGGCCGGGTTTTTACTCAGTACAGCTATCCAGCTAACTCAGTAATCCTGCTCTGTAGTATAACCCCTGATGTGCTTTCAAAAGGCTGTCTAAAGCAGAATGCAGAATGAAATCCTCTGATGGTGACTAAGCAGCCCCGGTACCACATGGCCCTGGCAGTGCCAGTGCCGATAGTGTGCCTGACATGGACGCCTGGTATGTGGGCGGTTTGGACTGGCACAGAGACGAGGCTGTGGACCGATAACCAGCCAGAGCGCAGAGAACACCGGGCTTCTCGAACTCTATTTATAGCGCCCTGTTCCTTCCTGTTTCAGTCAGGAGTGAACGATTCAAATTCAGGAAGGATGGGTCTGTCTGTAGGTGGTGAGGACAGTGGGCGCTCTCTATCTTTAGCATGTTAAGAGGGAGAGGGGCGTGTGTTTTATTAAAAAGACAAGCTAGTGTGTATAATTTTCATCCTGCTTATATAAATTAACTAATTTTTTGAGGCAAAATACTCACTGTCCATTGCAAGGTAATAGAAAGGGTATCCCCTTCAAATTTAAAAACCTGAAATGTGGAGACCATCAGAAAAAAAAAAGCTTGGATGCTGTTCGAATAGACTAGCTTTTATATATTTATTAATGCATTTGCTATAAGCTCTTATCGGAATGTGACTTAAACTGACAGAGCAGTTGACAAATAAACAAATTCAGTACAAATGTGGGCCAAAGCCATCTTAACAGCTGCAGCACTTCCAGTGCAATTCAGAATCACAGGTCATTGGCAGACAGGCGTGCAAGTCAGGGGAACGTCTGGCCTTGGGTCAGATTATGGAAGACCCAAAGAAGATGAACTCAGGTGTCCTCTACAAGGCACAGAATACATGCAGCACGAATGTCCTTAACCACAGGGAACAGAGAGTTTCTTCCAAAAAACAACAAACAGCCCCCTTATTGTACTGTGCTGTTTGTGTTATCAGTTCCAGAAAATATTTGAGCGGATGAATGAGAAGGAACAGTATGTTCTACCCACAGATGCAGGTGACAGGCGTGTCATGCAGAGACATTTGGCAGTAGGCTACTGGGCCCAAATCTGCATTTCAGGTTCCCTGGAGAAGCTCAATTCTTTGGCTTTGTTAAGAGACACAGAATATCTCAGATTATACAACCGTGTGGAGAACTGCCTGTCTGCGCTAGCTGATGAGCAGAGTGGAAAACAGCGCAATTTCAACGCCAGAAGCAGCGACGTTGTCGGTAAAAGTAACAATAGCTATAACCACGGCAATAGTGGATGTAGTAACAGTAGAATTGTAACAGTAAAGGTAGTTAGCATAAACAGTGCAGCTAGCTGCAGCAGCAGTAACTGTAGAAACAGCAGCACTGAGCAGCGAGAGCAGTAGCATTAATGGAGCAGATGCAGTAATATTACCAGTATCAGTAACACCACCATTAGGATTCACTTTCATACCTGCCAACATTCAGGTGTTAAAATATGGTAGATTGTTCGGGGGGGGGGGGGGGGTAATTATGTAATGAATCATTATGTAATGAATATGTAATCAGCAACATTAGATGAGGGCACAAAGATGGGTTTCCGGGGCACGGAGGAGAGGAGGTGGTAGTGGAGAAAAGGAAAAGAGGTGGTAGTGGAGGAAAGGAGGATGTATTTTTTTAGTATTGGGACGCACCCCTATGTATCGTGCGGCCGGTTGGGTTCCTGCAAGGCGGTGAGCGCAGGCAGAGTTAAAGCTGCGCTTGTTGTTGGAATAGAGAGCTCCAGCTCAGGCGGGTCTGAGGGCTGCGGGCAGGTGGAGATGTTCAGCAGACAGACACAGAGAGGAGGGGGGGGAAACACCGCCCGGAAGAGGATGAGCAGCTTCCAGGAAGAGCGGGAGGCTGAGGTCGGGCTGCGGCCAAACTGCCCGCACGTCCTTCGCGCTTTGAGAAGCGCCAGCACGCGGTGTTCTTCAGAGGGATCGCAGCGTAACATGGAACGCACTGTTCCGCAACGTGGCCTCCTTAGGGCTCCTCACTGCTTTCTATCGCAAGTAGATTTCATTGCACAACGCATTTTAAGGCGCAAATTAACTGACGAAACCGACTGGCTGACGAAGGCTGAGGGGGAAATGTTCACAGTTGCACTGTTTCTTTCAATATAATAAATGCAATAGAGTGCTATTTTTTAAGATGTAAACTAACAAATAAAGATGTTCTGTTGCCCCCCCGCCCCCCCCCCCCAATTCTTAGTCACACATTTTTGACCCCCCCTCCTCCATCCTAGAACAGCATATCTTCCCTTTACCCCAACACAAACCCTGTAGAGTTAAACATCTACCACCATTCATCATACCCCAGTTGTACACTAAAATGATCAACCACACCTACATCCGTGAATAATTACTTCTAGTATTAAGGCGGAAGCTTCTAGATAGCGGCCAAAGAATCAAACAAACGCAGTAAAACCACAACACAGGATGAAGAAGTAGTTGCTTATTTATGAATTTATTTCCAAATGTAAACTTCACTAATTCATGCATACAAGTTAAGACAACGTTCAATATTTTACAATTTTTGTTAATTTTTGTATTTGCATAGGACATCGTCACAATATATTGTCTAAACGAGTAAAAAATAATGTCATAAAAAGACACAGCAGAGCAACAATAGACCAGCACATTAATATCTGCAGAATATATGGAACTGTACAACTGAAATACTTCCAACGTAGTGATTTGGTTGATTGAGGAAAAATGTGATGCACTGCAACTTTGATGTGGTTATGGGTTATGGAACAAACAAAAAAAGAACTGGCCAAAGTTCATCAAAGGTTATCAAACAAAGCAGGTAACACAGGTGCTGACAGAGGGGAGAGCAGCACCACGGAGTCACTGAAACAGGCATCGCATGGCGGTGTACAAAATAGACAGATTTAGTAGGAAGGCAAGTTTTGTTCACAAGATGTCTTTGTAACATTAAAAGTCTATGATGAAGGTAGTACGGTTTAAACCAGACCCATCCCACAGTGCTGGAGAGCCACAGGATCATCTGCGCTGTTTTAATAGCAAACTGAGCGAACCCAGTTAAACCGAAGAACCAGGTCACGTGACCCAACTGTGTGATTACCTGATTTGATTTCAATTAAGTGCCGAGTAACAACGAAAACTATCAGACCATGTGGTTCTCCAAAACCCGGGACCTGGGGGCCTGTTGTTGAAGGGCACATGACTCGTGATACCTAAATGATTGAAGACATACTGCCATCAAAAAGCTTCGCTACAAATGACTGCATTACATGTCCTGTAGAAAAAGGACGGCATGTAGGAAAAAAAAATACGAAGAAAAACAAAAGAACGTGGAGGCAGTTCTTGGCCCTGTCACCATTCTGCTAGGCCCTGTTGTTACAGTGAGCCAGTGTGCCCTGTCACCATTCTGCTAGGCCCTGTTGTCACAGTGAGCCAGTGCGCCCTGTCACCATTCTGCTAGGCCCTGTTGTCACAGTGTAGCGAATTTGCGCCCTGTTACCATTCTGCTAGGCCCTGTTGTCACAGTGAGCCAGTGCGCCCTGTCACCATTCTGCTAGGCCCTGTTGTCACAGTGAGCCAGTGCGCCCTGTCACCATTCTGCTAGGCCCTGTTGTCACAGTGAGCCAGTGCGCCCTGTCACCATTCTGCTAGGCCCTGTTGTTACAGTGAGCCAGTGCGCCCTGTCACCATTCTGCTAGGCCCTGTTGTTACAGTGAGCCAGTGCGCCCTGTCACCATTCTGCTAGGCCCTGTTGTCACAGTGAGCCAGTGCGCCCTGTCACCATTCTGCTAGGCCCTGTTGTCACAGTGAGCCAGTGCGCCCTGTCACCATTCCTCACTCAACCATAAGCAACTGCGGTGATGCGAATTCAACAAAAAAAGAAAGAAAAGTTTAATTCCGCACGCTGACATGTCAAACCAGAAAGCAGCTTTCCTAATTCCCTTTTTTTGGCAGGATTTGGGGGGTGGGGTTTGTTTTAACAACACAGTATGTCATATTGTTTGTATGTTTTTTTTTGTTGTGTCAAAGGACCAGCCTACGAATGATAAACAACGATATATCAGGGAAATATATACGTACAGAAGAAGGCAGCTATCTAAATGCAAAACGAAAAGAAAATCAAAATTAAAAAGAGCAAAAGCGGAACTTGTAAAGGACTAGTACCCAGTCTATCTCTTATTCACAAGATTTAAAAAAAGAATCACAGTCAAAATACAGTACAATTAAAAAATAAATATATAATATTCAAATGAAGGTCCAATACATTGGTTTGATGCAAAGCAGCGAACATGTCAAAAGCAACCGCAATCCTTTGGAGCAAAGTGGCCATTTGCTTGCAATATATAGCGTGTTTATATTTTATATGAGAGATTTGCTACACCTGACTGCATTAAATATTATTCCTACACAAAATAAACATTTTCAAGATGACAAAAATAAAACACTAATACAAAGCATTTGTAAATGCAAGGATGAGAATTAAACTATACTTTCTTTAGTTAGATAACAATAAATCAGTTAATTAGCTAATATCAAGCCAATAGCAATGAGTATGAACGTAAAAATACTTGCATATTCAATACACAAAAAAATTATTTTCATTCAATCCTGTACATATACATAGAAAAATTATAAACAATGATATATATATATATATATATATAAATACAGTGCCCTCCACAATTATTGGCACCCCCGGTAAAGATGAGTAAAAAGGGTTAAAAATGAGAAACATCCAACCTTTAATTGAAGTAAAGAAATTTCAGAAATAATCATCAAGAAATAATTATTTTTAACAAAACCACGTGTGCCACAATTATTGGCACCCCTATAAATTCTTATGAACAAAAGCATTTCATTAACTGAAGCATTTTTTCCATTTATATTTTTTAAATGATCAGAGTGTTTAGGAACTTTCAAGCAGTAATCCATGACTTCCTGTTTCACTGGGGTATAAATATGAGGTGACACCGAGGCCATATTCCCCTATTCATACATCAACATGGGAAAGATAAGAAAACACACAAATAAAATGAGGGAAAAGTGTGTTGAGCTTCATAAATCAGGGAAAGGCTATAAAAAAAAATAGCTACTCATCTGAAAATGCCCATATCTACCATTAGGCTAAAAAAGTTCAAAGCAACTGGAACGGTTACAAACTTGCCTGGAAGAGGACCCAAGTTTACTTTGCCCCCACGCCCAGTGAGGAGGATGGTAAGAGAGGCAAAAAAATCCCCAAGGATCACTGTTGGAGAATTACAGAGGAAAGTAGCATCTTGGGGTCATTAAGTCTCCAAAACTACCATTAGTCACCTCCATGCCAACAAATTATTTGGAAGGCATGCCAGAAAAAAGCCTTTCCTGTCATTTCACGACAAACGTAAGCGCCTGGAGTTTGCTAAACGCTACTGAAACTTTGACTGGAACCGTGTTCTATGGTCAGATGAAACGAAAATTGAGCTTTTCGGCAACCAACACTCAAGGTGGGTTTTGGTGTAAAAATAAGGATGG
Organism: Ilyophis sp. 1 JC-2022; assembly: GCA_022702515.1. Lineage (NCBI taxonomy): Eukaryota > Metazoa > Chordata > Actinopteri > Anguilliformes > Synaphobranchidae > Ilyophis > Ilyophis sp. 1 JC-2022. Next base: position 11,344,477 of record CM040399.1, read on the forward strand.
CTATACCGAAAATAACCTGATCCCCACTGTTAAGTATGGTGGAGGTTCCGTGATGTTGTGGGGCTGTATTTCCTCCAAAGGTCTCTGAAATACCAGGACATTTTTAATCTGAATCCGGTGGCCTCTGCCAGGAAACTAAAACTGGGTCATCATTGGATCTTCCAGCAGGACAATGATCCAAAACATACGTCCAAATCAACACAAAATCAAGCCTCTGCTATGGCCATCTCAGTCCCCTGACCTAAACCCCATTGAAAATCTGTGGGCTGAGCTGAAGAAGAGAGTGCACAAGAGGGGACCTAGGACTCTGGATGATCTGGAGAGATTCTGTAAAGAGGAATGGTCTCAGATTCCTTGCTCTGTATTCTCCAACCTTATTAGATGTTACGGGAAAAGGCGCAGTGCTGTTTTATTGGCAAAGGGAGGTTGTACAAAGTATTAAACGCAGGGGTGCCAATAATTGTGGCACACATGGTTTTGTTAAAAAATAATTATTTCTTGATGAGGGATTTTTTTTTCTCAGAATAAATTTACTTCAATTAAAGGTTGGATGTATTCAAATCTTTTCAGTGTGAGATTAAGCTAATTCACTCATTTTTTACAACCGTTTTTTACTCATATTTACCAGGGGTAACAATAATCGTGGAGGGCACTGTATATATATATATATATATATATACATATATATATAATCACACATACAAAACTATACATTTGTTTTGTAATGTCCTCAGATATATGGAATCTGTCTGTTCATTTGTCACGAGAATGGAATGATCACTCCGTGCCTTTTTTGTCACACAAATCAAAGACACATGTCATTCGCAGTTCATCTCCAACAGAACCTTTTTAAACAGTCACCAATAAGATTTTGTCAACATGGACAATGACAAAAATCATCATATCACGAAAGCATGATTTTATAAAACAGATCGGGTCCAGGGGATAGACAGAGCTATAAAAAAAATGGATCCAAGCAAAATGTACATGCATTCATAAAATAGGTCCTCCCTCCCCAAAACGGAGGAGCATTTTGTTTGCTAATCCAGTATGCTCCCCATCATAGTTTACTAAATAATTAAGTCAGTTATCTGAGCACCCTGAACGGTTACATTTCAAATTTATCTTTAGTTTTAAACAGTTATTTCTTTCAAACAGTTTTGAAAAAGAAAAATGTCTGCTGGCCTGTTTATTAAGTGTATTATGACGACATGGATTTTTTTAGCCCCTCTCCTACACTAAAACTGACCATCATTTCAACCTTGTGAGTTTATCTAAGCTGGTACGGAGTAACACATTAGAACTCAGATAGATGTGAGCTATCTAGAGGGCATCCTGTTAAAAAAAATAGAAAGAAAAAAGAAAAAAAACAGTCACAATGCCGTGGTCTCTATGGTCATGCAACATTCAAAATGAAACAGAGAGAAGCGCAAAGCTTTCAAATGGTTAAATACACCTTTAGAAAATGTGTGTAAATTCCCTTTTTAATGGAACCTCCTGTGTTCTTCCCCCGTTGCAGACGCAGCAGGGTTTCATACTTAACTCTGGAACCAAACAGCATTCAGTGTCTTGAAGTGAAGGAAATACATTTATCTCATCTCAGTATTTTATATATACTTTGCGTCTAATGCAAGAAAACTGCGACTTCTAGCCAAACACTTGGAAAAAAAAAGCAACACACAGAATGAAAATAGACAAAACAAATAAAATAACATTTTAATAACAATATCTGAAATAATAACAATAATATTTTCACGTGACCTGAAAACAGCAAAAGGTATCTGAAAATCACCCCAAGATAGCAATATATATCACAGATTTTTTTTTTTAAAAGAGAAAAGAATATACCCACAATTCCATAAAATAATGGCCAATGCCAATTTGTCAGCCAAGCATAAAATAAACACTGTGTTAACACAACCAGACAGATCCCAGGCGGTTTACTATGGCCTCTTTCATATTTCAAAACTCAGGTAGATCTGGTACAGAAAAAAAAGAAAAGAAACGAAACCACAAAACAAACAAACAAAAAAAAACACAGGCGCATGAATGATTCAGTCGACAGTTCTGTGATAGCATGAGCGAAATCAATATGATTCCAGGAACTATTACAACTCATCACCCAAAACTGTAAGGTGAAATATGCCCTCTGCAAACGCTAAACAGTGTATCTACACCTGTTTTATGAGAGGGAAAACCCTTAAGTGCTGGCATGTAAAACTACTGGAGATGTGAATCTGAATTGAGGCAGAAGCCAGTCACTGTATTTGCGCTGTGTCCATTTAAAACCACAGGTTTACAGAATCTGCAGACTAACTGGTGTCTACTTGGGGAATGTGTGACCGTAGGGGAGGTGCGAGAGGCGATTTCCAGTTGAGAGGAAGAGACCAGGTATGAACACTGTCTCAGGGACTGAGGTGATGCCACGGATAGTCTGTTGACCTCGCCAGATATTCAGCTCCGTGGTTCTTAACGTTGAGAATTCTGATTGGCTGGTTCGCTACACTCCTGAAAGGGGCGTGGTCAAAGAACATCCAAAGCGAGCGATGCGGACGGCTCCGGAACACTGTTATGAACTGGAATCACCCAGAAACAAAACGACGGAGGGGGCTGAATACCTGGGGTCGGTAAATAGAATATCCGTGGTGACGCGGAGGACGACTTCCTGTGCGCCTGCTTCGACCGACCGGCAGTACGGGGGACAGACTGAGGGAACCACAGGAAAGCTGCCTGTGACAGACGTTGCACTGCACTGCGCGTACAGTTTAACCGAGAACCTGAACAAAAGAATGAGAAAACGTAAGGTAGTGATGTGTAACTGTCCTAGTTATGCCCTGCTGAAATGAGCCCTGAGGTAAATGTCTTTGATGGGTTAAAATGAAACAAGAGGCAGCCTGCATGCTCAAGCAGCTCCCACGGTTCAGGATTATGGAATGAGTACAGAAGGTATACTCAGAAGACACGGAACACTAATTGAAAGACAAAAAAAAAAAACAGAAAACAAGAACTTTATGTTATCCTAAAATGAGCGGTCCTGCTTTGGCTTCTGTTCTACACGAGAGTTTCATCCTTAAAAAAAACAACTCCAGCGCCTACACAGCCTATACACTGCATGCTCTAACAACTCAAATATGCGTATTCGCCGGTTGCCGCGCGGCGCGAGTGTGTCGGCGCGGCAACGCCGAGCGGGTGCAGACCGCCGTTTACAGGAACAGATGCTGTCCCTCTGCGTTAAAAAGTGGGTTTCGAAAACTCGAAAGTGGGCGGAGGGGGAAAGAAACTGCGTCGCGGCTCCGTTTAGAAGTATCCCATTGCAGTGTGGATCCTGTTTAGCGGTATAGCGGTTATCTCACAGTGGAACTGCATTATATGTGGGTTACTGCACAAATACTGCTGCAGCAATGGAGTGTATTTTTATAAAGGGTGTTTTCTGCACTGCAAAAAATGTCTGTCTTAAGTGTTTTAATCTCGTAATGAAACTTAAAATCATATTTCTTTCTCTAAATATTAGCTTGTTTTAAGCTACTTTTTGCTTGACAAGTGAAATTATCTTACACCACTGGCAAATCTTGAAATCAGTCAAATTATTTCACCCCACTGGCAGGTAGTTTGTCTACCTGATATATATCAGAAATATGATTCTAAAGTCTAAATATAAGATTAAAATGCTTGTTAAGATTGGTTTTTCGCATTGGGGGCTTGATTATGTGCCTTTTTTATCGGCGGCTGAGAAAGAGAGGCTCACGTTCGCGGGGGAAGGGTGTGTGTGTGTTGGGGGGGGGGGGGTAGGACAAGGCCGGCCATTCACAGGCTACACCTGCTTCCTCCCCCCCCCCAGCGAATAACGTCCCTCTCCCGCTGCAGCTGGGTTCTGCTCCCGCCGCGGGACGCTGCTCTCTCCGCCCGTCCCACCCAGGACCCAGGGACCCGCCAGGACACCCCAAAGCAGGTGAGATGTGCGCAAACCTCAGGACATCGTCCTTGGTGTTGAAAGCCACGTCTCAAAGCCAGCGATTCGCCTCGTTCGTTACGTTTTTTTGTCATGAAGGGCCTTTAAACCCGAGCTAGCCAGGTTTTCTACACGCGGCGAACGGACGCCTCGCACGCTTTTCCCTTGTTAACCCAGCTGGGTGGTGGTTGTTTGGTAGCCAAAGCCTCTTTCTGTCACTGTGGTATAAACCCAGTTTGTAACGAGGAAGGACAGTGAGAGCAGCTGCTTAATGTATTCTGCGGCGCGATTAAAGTTTAACGAGGGCCTCCCCAATAAACAGGGTGCACACGGGACCCCTGCCCTCCCTGCGCACGTGACACAGGCTCATCGTCGCCGAGCTAGGGTGGCGCTGCGCTAACTGCTATCAGCTAAGAATGTGGGAAGCATCAATCTCACCAAATATGGGGGGTGGCCTGGGTAGCAGTAAGAGGGTGCTGCAGCGTCGCCTGGGTAACAGTAAGAGGGTGCTGCAGCGTCGCCTGGGTAACAGTAAGAGGGTGCTGCAGCGTCGCCTGGGTAACAGTAAGAGGGTGCTGCAGCGTCGCCTGGGTAACAGTAAGAGGGTGCTGCAGCGTCGCCTGGGTAACAGTAAGAGGGTGCTGCAGCACTCACATATTGGATCTGCAGACGGTCGTTGTGCTGCTTTGCTGGATGGAGAACATGGTACCGATGAGGGGCACGCTTCTCTTTTCTCTTTCTGAAGAACAGCAGGGGCCAATACCAGCATCCCGTGCTGGGAGGAACCCCATTCTGGGGGGCCCGCCGTCTGCCACAATCCCAATGCCAGTCCTGGCCGAGTAGGGCGTGCGCATTCGTTTTGTCCGTTACAAACAAGGGGCGTGTCCCACGGCGTTTTCCACGGGACCGTGCGGCTCTTTATGTGGGTGTCCCCATCTCAGACCTGTAGCCCTGCCCCTCGCAGATAGGCGCTTTATTTGGGCGACTGCAGTCTCACATAGCAGTTTTCACTGAGCTGGGACAGCGGTCATTGTCCCAGGGCAGCTCCTTAGAACAGCTTCAGTTTAGGCACATTCACCCCCCTGTCTAAGGAAATCCCCCATAATCCAGTGTGCTGTGCGGAACATGGGCGGCGCCAGGAAGCTGCTCGGCCTGGCCCCGCTCTCTTCACCGTTCGCCGCCGAACACACCCGTCTAAGCGGCGACGCGCAGACTACACTGGCGGACAGCGCCACGGAAACGTCCGCTTTCCAAAGGTGTGGTTTCGCCGTGTGCTTCACCCCTAAATACGAGCGCAGCCTTCTGTGTTTTTATGTCCGGCGTGGAGGACGAGTTTCCGATCCGTGCAGCTCTTTCGACGCGCGTTATCCACCGCACTGCTTGAGATACATTTTTATCGAGGAAACGGCCATTTTGAACCTTTGTCTCCCTCCCCCCGATGTTCAAGTTTTTATATGCGTGGAAGGCCGTGGCCCCATTCGCTGACCCTCACTAAACAGGCTAAAGGCTAAAGGTTAAATGGCATGACCTGCCAGACTTCTCTGTGTGATAAACCTACACTCACACCCACCACCGCTAGGACCTGATTCCCTTTGAGACACAAAAGCGGTTCAGAGCGAAAGCTGTGCTTGCTGAAATGTGCTCACAAAAATCGCCAGAGATTTATCTGCTTGACGGTTTCGTTGAAATGAAAAGCAAATGGACGACGGACGAAGATGTTCCTTTGTGTCATTTCCAGTCAAATAAACATTCAAAGAGTGGTCTTAGTCTGACTTGCATCCTAGAGCAGAGTAGGGGGAAAATAAATGAGTAGAAAATAATAAACGAATGTCAATCCAGTGCTAGTTTCCCTCCCCCGGTGCGAAAACTAACGAAACAAATGCAAAGAGTGCAAATCCTGTTTGAATGTAAGGCTGTCTGTCTTCATTTGTGTTCATTCTTTCAAGCTAAGGAGGCCGTCCCTGAGCAGGGTGCAAAATTCAACTGCGTTGAATTTCGGAATAAAGTGATGTTTGTATTGTGCAGTCAAGTTAAGTAGTTAAGAAAACAACTGTACTGAGATCCTGAGGTGTAGATGTGACCCCCCCCCCCACCCCCCCTCCCGATACCACATTTCATTTTAAATAAAGGTGAATAATAATATCACTTGCATACCTGCCAATTTCCTTTTTTCTGAACTGGGTTGTTTAAATGACAGAAAGAAATTAAATAAAAATGCAATAACCTGGTCGTCTGCCAGAAGCTATATATAAAAATTACAGACATACTGTACACTATGCAAATATTGCCATCTGCGAAAGGCTTATTTTTTTGTATTGTGAGTTGCACGAGAGATTGCACTACAATAGGCAGATATGTACAGTTCAGTACAGTACAGCAAGCAGAAGAGTAGCTAAAAGGGGCGCGAAGGACTGTGCAACACAAGTGTGGGGAGGAGAGGCCCGGGGCTCCGCGGGGCGGGGCGGGGCGGGGTTTAAGGCGAGCTGGCGGGGCTGAGGGCGGGGCTGGAGGCGTCGGAGCGGCTGTAGTCGCTCAGGGAGCCGGTGCGCGCGCCCGCGCCGCCGTGGGGCCTCTTCAGCATGCCGGGCTGGAAGTCGGAGTGGCGGCGGGCGTGTTTGGTCAGGTGGTCGCTGCGCATGAAGCGCTTGTCGCAGAGCGGGCAGCCGAACTTCTTCTCCCCGGTGTGGGTGCGGTAGTGGCGGGCCAGCTCGTCCGAGCGCGCAAACTTCTTGTTGCAGTCGGGCCAGGTGCAGGGGAAGGGCCGCTCGCCTGTGACACCGGGGACAAGAGCGAGGTCAGACACGGTGCTCACACAACACTGGAACAGGAGATATCCGCTCTGACAGAGGACAGATCAACACCGTCAGTGTCGATGCCTCTCCTGACGGCATTCATATATCCTTCGCCAGAAGGACAACCCTGAAATGAGTCATCACTGATATAACACTTATCAACGGTCAAACCTGCAGCGATGTTCCCAGCCGCTCTCTCACTGAACAGAAATACATTTTTTTAAAACTAGGACATAATTTCAGAGACTAATACCATAAAAACTCAAAACTTTACAGACAGGGTGAGAGGCCTGTGGTGCAGTTCCTACGGCAGCGAGCCAGCTCTCAACTTATGTACAAACCCCCCCCGTGCGGCGTCGGTTTTCAGATTCAGGTACTTTCTTTACTGTGATCCTATCTCTATCTGTAACTCTCTCTGCTTTCCCCCGTCTGAATAAAGTGAAAAAGGGTGGACTGTCCGGCCTCCTTTAAAAAATAAATAAATCACTTTTGACACCGGATAAAGACATTAGTCAGTGCATGTGTGCCCCATAAAAGGTGGAAGAGGCAGGCAGTAGAAAATGTCGATCCCAACAGGGTGAACGATGCAGACGGAGGTCAAACAGCCCCACGTCACCCTTGACCCCCCCCCCCCCCCCCCCCCGACCTTGCTGACTCAAGGAAACGCAACGTGAAAGCACAGAAACCAACCCCAGGGATCTCACGCACAACCTGGTACTCGCCCCATTTCGCTTTCGGAGAGGAAGCAGCTGCTTCTGAATGAAAAGCCGCTACCCAATCAAAAGCTGGCGCTCCAGTAATTTCTCTCAACGAAAAAAATAACAAAAAAAAGTTGATGCGACTCCCTAACAGCGGAGATTCCTTTGTTCCTTCTCTCTCCATTCACCGGGACACTTGCGCCCACAATGCGTTTTGTCGAACTAGCAGGATGTGTTTTGTTTCGCGGGCTGAAAGGTGTTGTTCAAACAGAGGGGGGGGGGGGCTTTAAATCTTTTCTGCGGGAAACGTCAGCAAACAGGACGCAGAGGTCCGTGGTGACGGCCGACCTCTGGCAGCCTCTCATAAATGCTTCCTCAGTGGCTGCCTTAGTTTAGGAGCTACATATGTTGGTGTGCCCTGAACCCTGTGTGACCCCCGCCCCCCCCCTTCCTTCTTAAAATAATGTACACGTGGACTTTCACGACCGGCTCATACCAGATACCCCCTCTCCCTGCCTCGAACAATCGCCACAGTGACTGCAAGGGCCGCACAGAGAATTATCTGCCAAGAGTTCCTTATCAGGCGAGATATGTGACGCAGCCTGTTAGGTGACTATGTACGATCACCCGCCACGGCACCTTCTCAGCTGTGAACTCTCCTCTATCCGTTACCCTCTCTGCTTTCTAACTGTCCAAATAAAAGTAGAAAAACAAAAGAACAGGAGGGCAGACTGTCCGGCTCCCCTTTAAAAAAAAGAAGAAAAAAAAGAAGAATTCGTTATCACATTCACAGGATGCTCTCTGACAATGACCACTCAGGGGTGACCTATGACCTCTGGCCGACACAATGGCAATGACCTAAGGGCGCTAGGGCTCAGAGTCAGTGGCTAAGCATAAAGATTTGCAAGTCCTCCATCTTTATGGGTCACTGGTGAGAGAGAGGTGACCTTCTCTCAGGCTCCAAGGGCTTAAATGGTGAGCCGGTTTCACTGATGAACAGCCTATGGCAGCCGGAAAAAACATCTACTGCATATTGGCTTTTGACTGTGATTGGTCAGGGAAGAAGGGGGGAGGGGCAGCCAATAGGGTGACAGGATAGAAGGGTCGGTGCGTATGACACGCCAAAGCAGAAAAACTGGCTGGAGAGACAGAGGCGGGATGAGCAGGGACACCCACCTCTGCTTCTCAATGCCAAAGCAGCTCCGACTCAACATGCAGCTATCTACGACTGCGTGCATAAAAAATGACACCCTCTCCTCTCTGTACACCATAAAAGTGGTTTCGACTCAAATCCACCCGAAACCAGATGTCACAATATATCTTGGTGTGGCTTTCTCATTGTGTGCTCTTTCTTGTGTGGAAACTCAAGAGTCTAAATCAAAAGTTGTGCATGTGGTGGCTGATACTCCGCCCGACAACAAGACGTACCATTACGCACTGATCAACAACCCCACCCCCCAGCCATTACGCACTGCGCAACACCCCCCACTGCCCGGCCATTACGCACTGATCAACACCCCCACCCCCCAGCCATTACGCACTGATCAACACCCCCTACTGCCCGGCCATTACGCACTGATCAACACCCCCTACTGCCCGGCCATTACGCACTGATCAACACCACCACCCCCCAGCCATTACGCACTGCGCAACACCCCCCACTGCCCGGCCATTACGCACTGATCAACACCCCCACCCCCCAGCCATTACGCACTGATCAACACCCCCACCCCCCAGCCATTACGCACTGATCAACACCCCCACCCCCCGGCCATTACGCACTGATCAACACGCCCACCCCCCGGCCATTACGCGCTGATCAACACCCCCTGGTGTGTTTCTGCAACACCAATGCAACAGGCTCATGTGTTTAAAAATGTCCTTCACGCAGGCTGGCGCCTGTCTGACGTATGTGTCTGACTTTTTTTCAATATATAAAAAGGATAATTATAAAAACTTGGTTAGGACATTTTAGACTAATCTGTTGCTAAACTGTAAGCGACGGGCTAGCTTGATGCATACAGGAGCACTTTGGACCGCTCTTCGCCTCTCCTTTCTCCCTTCTCTGAAGACCCCGGTGGGGAAAAAAGCCTCCTGCTGTCTGGAGCACACATACAAGTCATGAAGCCAAGTCACAAAGGAGGAGAAAACACGCTCCTTTATGGAGGTCCCTCCCCCCTCCATTGCTAGGATACAAAGCCAGCGTATAATCAGCAGGCAAAGCAAGTCCAGACTCCCACAGTGCGTATGTGCACTGAGCCAGCCTCACCTACAGACAGCCACAGTGCGTATACGCACTGAGCCAGCCTCACCTACAGACAGCCACAGTGCGTATGTGCACTGAGCCAGCCTCACCTACAGACAGCCACAGTGCGTATGTGCCCTGAGCCAGCCTCACATACAGACAGCCACAGTGCGTATGTGCACTGAGCCAGCCTCACATACAGACAGCCACAGTGCGTATGTGCACTGAGCCAGCCTCACCTACAGACAGCCACAGTGCGTATGTGCACTGAGCCAGCCTCACCTACAGACAGCCACAGTGTGTATGTGCACTGAGCCAGCCTCACCTACAGACAGCCACAGTGTGTATGTGCACTGAGCCAGCCTCACATACAGACAGCCACAGTGTGTATGTGCACTGAGCCAGCCTCACCTACAGACAGCCACAGTGTGTATGTGCACTGAGCCAGCCTCACATACAGACAGCCACAGTGCGTATGTGCACCGAGCCAGCCTCACCTACAGACAGCCACAGTGCGTATGTGCACTGAGCCAGCCTCACCTACAGACAGCCACAGTGTGTATGTACACTGAGCCAGCCTCACCTACAGACAGCCACAGTGCGTATGTGCACTGAGCCAGCCTCACCTAGACAGCCACAGTGTGTATGTACACTGAGCCAGCCTCACCTACAGACAGCCACAGTGTGTATGTGCACTGAGCCAGCCTCACCTACAGACAGCCACAGTGCGTATGTGCACTGAGCCAGCCTCACCTACAGACAGCCACAGTGTGTATGTGCACTGAGCCAGCCTCACCTACAGACAGCCACAGTGCGTATGTGCACTGAGCCAGCCTCACCTACAGACAGCCACAGTGTGTATGTGCACTGAGCCAGCCTCACCTACAGACAGCCACAGTGTGTATGTGCACTGAGCCAGCCTCACCTACAGACAGCCACAGTGCGTATGTGCACACACACACACACACACAGACATGCACGCGCACACACACACACACACACACACACACAGGCCCACACATACACTCACACGAGCACACACACACGCACACACACATACACGCGCACGCATTCGCAAGCACACACAGACACAGACATGCACACACGCACACACATGCACAGACACAAATGCACACATAAAGAGAAGCACAGACAAACATACATGTAGACACACAGAGATACACAGTACATGCAGCATGCACGCAATCGCTCGCAAAGGAACTACGCAAACCACACCCAGCATAGTGCATACTGCATACAGAAATACACACAAATACACACACTCAGCATAGTGCATACTGCATACAGAAATACACACAAATACACACACTCAGCATAGTGCATACTGCATACAGAAATACACACAAATACACACACTCAGAAAAACATACACACACAAAAGTCCAAACAAACACAGAGGGTCACGTATGTTTGTTCCCATTTAAACATCCTGGATCATCTATAAATACACAGCGTGGAATGCATTGGATTATTATTGCAGAGGAGGGAGAACTATATACCTCATTGTAATTTTTTTTTTCCCGTCCTTTTTTTAAAATGGATTTATTTTTGAGTGAGAACCTGATCCCATCCCAGGCTCAGAGCCTGATTAATAAAAGACGGAGCCCCCAGTGACAGGAGACCGGGCTGTGAGAACCGTGCGTCCGAACGAAACGCTGCCTTTATTTAACTGCATGCTGGGAGCCATCCGATCCAGCGCCATCAATATTTCACAGGGCACCAGAGGAGACCGGCGCGGCGTGTGACACTGGCTAGAGAGAGATACACCTTAACGTCAAGCCTCAAAAACAAACTGCGATATAAATCAGGTAGAGAAACACATATTAAGCACGTATACAGTCTGCTGTCCTCTCGCATAGTAATTCCTATCGCACGCACGTTGTAAGACTACGGGCCCTATTTCGCAGACGAGGCGCAACTGCCAAGCTCTTCCGGGCAAGGTGGTGTCTGGGAATTAAGGCGTGTCCAACTCGGTTTCGGTAATTTTGTCACTAGATACTGTAGCGCACACGCAGCGCAAATTTAGAGGTCGGGTTCAGAGGAATAAATGACACGCGGGTGTGGTGGAGGTTTGGTTTCATTACGGCCAATCAGATCGGTCGCTTTCTTTCCCTCCAACACCGCTGCATCAAGGCCATAGAGACCAGCTGGAAGTTTGGTCTTGTTTGATACACTCGTGCGGAAGCGGCAGAGGCGTCACACGGCATGCGCATTTATAGAACCTCAAAAAACCTCCTCAGGGAAATGTTGTTGTAAAAATAGTCTGTGAAATAGGAGGCTTTTTTCATCTCTACTGGATACAGGCCTGAAGTATCGATTTATTATCCGTCCTTTTTATTATTACTATACTTTGTAGTAGTAAACATTATATACTGTACTAGTCTTTGGCTGTAGCAGACTATTTAAGAGACACGATGCATACTCCCTGCTTCAGTTACGTTTCATTGATGCACTTAATTGTGATGCGCCACAGCCAACGGGTCCACCGCAGTTAACCCAAGGGGCCAAGATTGGGCTTTCGTTTTGAAGCTCACTTCCTGGTTGGGCTGGGAGCCGCCATTGCGCCGTTACTCACGAGCGCCACTGCGGTTGGCTCCAGTATAGGTCTTTCACCATGTAAGTCAATGGCAGAAATGTGGTCAAAATACTCAGTCAATAAATTTTTCCCACAAAAAATGTCATTGCAATAGGTGCCTTTCCTTCATCTAATGCCTGTGCATGTGCTGATTTTTTCAAATATTGTGTCGTTTCGACAGGGTATTAACATTTGTTCAGGACCAATCAGAGGGACAGGTTGAGTCCTCTTTGGCTCCACGGAGCAGACGCAGTTTGTACAAACCGGCGGCGAAAGAAACTTCCGGAGACTCAATTCGGTTTTTACGAGGCAGTGGCAAGGCAATGGGTGACGTCACAGTGACTCTGTCCATATTTTTATACAGTCTATGAGTTAACCAAACCCGTAAGAACCCCAAAGTGGCAACGTAATTACGCGTTGTCAAAGTCTGTAAAAAGAAAGGGAAGCATTAAACCCATATAAATCATTTTCCATTAATTAACCTAAAGGTTGTCAAAATTAGATAAGGGGCATGTATCTCAGAAGTATTTCTACAGAATACTATTTGTAAAAATAAAGTGTTTGATATAAAGAATCGAGTTGTAGTCAAATATAATGCACTCAAAAACCCATAGCTATATTGAAAGGATGAAAACATGTGACCGCTCTCCATCATAAAATCAGTGCAGTTCATTCACAGCATCCACTTAGCAATGCTGCACAGTCGGCGCGCTCAAATTTATACAACACAAGTAGATATGTTTATAAAAACATACAAAAGAATGAAGAAAAAAAAACGTTGGACACAGCTTGCAAAGCGCCAAATGGTTTTCATGACACACCCCTATTGACGCAAACAGCTTTACTGCAGACCACAAAACCGCCAGACCAGGCTGAGGCGAAAAAGGCTACGCTCCATTTGATGAATGAGCGATTCCACGAGGACCCGAGAGCGGATGCACTGTCGTCGTCGTCACCAAAGTAGCCCAGCGTTTCCGTCACTGGTATTTCAGTAAGTAAAAGCAGTCCATTTTAAAATGCTTGGGTTGGTCTGCTGCGCTTCAAAACAAGGTCAAATTCAGCACGGGCGACTGATGAATGGGAGTAGCCTAAGCTATGTAGGGGGTGAGGGGGGTGGGGTATGGTCACGTGGGCAGTCACCAGAAACGTGCGCACGCACACACAGCAATGCGTCAGTGCGGGGGGTGGGGGGCCTGTGGGCTTATGAACGGCAGGCCGCTCGCCATGCACCCGGCTCCAGTTCCACACAACCCCGCTAGTTTCCCGTCCTTAAAAATGGCTCCAAACAAAACAGGCCCAAACGTTCCACATTTATGGTTCCTCACTTTGATTATGGACTTCAAATACTAATTACAGAAAAAGCATTTGTGGAAAAAAAAGATTAAAAGTTGGTTTGCTTAGATCCGTAACACAGAAGAGGCTGTCTGGCTCAGTTTGGATGGTATAAACAGACCTCTTTTGAAAAGAGCCCTCTTTGTTCCGCGGAGACCAGAACAGAGGCGCTGTGGTGAAACGGCGCGACCATCACACGGCGGACCGGCGTGTCGTTGCCTCTCTTCCACTTTTACGCCGTACTCTTCTGCGCATCTGTGCGCGGCCACGCGTGTGCGGAATGGCATGCGTGCGGCGCGTGGCCGCGTTGGGGGATGAGCGAGGCTCTCTCAGGAGCGGACAGAGCGCTGTCCCGGCGCTGGCCTCTCTACGACTGGGGGGAGTAATTACGGGGGCTTCGGGTTGCCCCCGTCTTCCGGCGAACACAGTGACCTACTTACACCGATCGCGGTTATGGAGGGCCTGGATACAGTAACGCGCTCGCGGCCCAAAAGCCGCCACCCTCTTTAGCAGCCACGCGATTATGTCACAGCTAGTTAGGTTATATAAGCACTCCGGTTTTGTGCCAGTGGGTCAGTAAGGTGCCAGTGGGTCAGTAAGGTGCCAGTGGGTCTCTCTCTCTCTCTCTCTCTCTCTCTCTCTCTCTCTCTCTCTCTTTCTCTCTCTCTCTCTCTCTCTCTTTCTCAGAACAGGGTTTTAGTCAGATTAAGACAGAGGTGAAATGTGCAGCAGGATGAAATGTGAGACAGTGCGAGACCACAGAGGCGCTCGGGCCGCCGAGTCTCGCGGAAGACATCGCGGCCGAATCGCTCCTCCGTCTGGCCGCGGCGGGAGCCGAACCCCGGGGGGGGGGGGGGGCGTCACCACCTGTTAGGGGCACAGCCAACAGCAGCAGGAGTGCCAGCCAATCCCTGGGCTTCTGCTGCACTCAGGTCTTTACAGAAGCTTGTCGTCACAGGCCCCTCTTAAAACTGCAAGCACGTTGCAAAAAAATGTCTGTCTTAAGTGTTTTAGTCCTGGAATGAGACTCAAAATCTTATTTATTTTCTCTCTCGTAGTACATTTTTTTGTTTAAAGTTGCTTCTTGCTCGACAAGCAAAATCATCTTACCATTGTCAATTTTTGTTTCTTATTTAGCAAAAAACTAATTGAAATAAGATTTAAAGTCTAAATTTAAGACTAAAATGCTTGTTATGATTGACTTATTTTTTTGACTTTCGCAGTGCACAAAGGTTGCGGCCGCGATAAGAGATGGCGGTCGCGATAAGAGATGGCGGTCGCCACAGGCTGCATGACGAACCCAGAGATGATCCCGGAGGGAGAAGGATGGAGTCACATGCAGCCCACTTTAAATCAAGCACACAACTGCTTGCATTAAATTCTAATTTGGCTCTGGCCATCCCATGGACACGCAAGATGAAAAGGGACGAAAAATATAGTGTGTGTGTGTGTGTTTGTGTGTGTGTGTATACAGTACGTGTGCGTGTGTATATATACAGTACGTGTGTGTGTGCGCATGTATGTATACTGTGCGTGTGTGTATGTATATATACAGTACGTGTGTGTGTGCGCGTGTGCGTGTGTGTATGTATATGTAGGGGATGGATGGGTGCGTGTGTGTATACTGTGCGTGTGTGTATGTATATATACAGTACGTGTGTGTGTGTGCGCGTGTGCATGTATATGTGGGGGATGGATAGGTGTGTGTGTATGTATATGTGGGGGATGGATAGGTGTGTGTGCGTGTGTATGTATCTGTGGGGGTTGGATGGGTGCGTGTGCGTGTGTATGTATATGTGGGGGATGGATGGGTGCGTGTGCGTGTGTGTATGTATATGTGGGGGATGGATGGGTGTGTGTGTATGTATATGTGGGGGATGGATGGGTGCGTGTGCGTGTGTGTATGTATATGTGGGGGATGGATGGGTGTGTGTGTATGTATATGTGGGGGATGGATGGGTGCGTGTGCGTGTGTGTATGTATATGTGGGGGATGGATGGGTGGGTGGGTCAGGGGGCTGAGTCATCACAAGGTTGTAATTTACTTCCTACCGCTGAAATTTTACGGCTCGTGACCACGAGCCAATCAGAGACCGGCCGTGGGTTTCTACTGTGGGTAATGAGAAGACACTGACGCGCTGCCTGGGCAGGCTTTTCATTACGCTAATCACTTAAACAGTGTTTACTCCATGACTTCACTGCACAAACTGTGGAAGCGCTGCCCCTGCTTCCCAGAAACAACATACACAAGTAGGTTAAAGAGAGAAAGATAGAGAGATAGAGACAGAGTGAGTATGTGTGTGTGTGTGTGTGAGAGAGAGAGAGAGAAAGAGACAGTATGTGTATGTGTGTGTGAAAGAAAGAGAGAGTATGTGTGTGTGAGAAAGAGAGAGTGTGTGTGTGTGTGTGTGTGTGTGTGTGTGAAAGAGAGAGATATAGAAAGAGAAAGTATGTGTGTGAGAGAGAGAGAAAGAGAGAAAGAGAGAGAGAGAGAGAGAGAGAGAGAGAGAGAGAGAGAGAGAGAGAGAGAGAGAGAGAGAGAAGGAAGCATCTCGATAGACATTCTCTAGTTATATCATATTTTGCCACTAACTGAAAAGCTATACTCACTGTGCTGTCTGGGGCCAAGCACAGTTTTGTAACGGAAGGAACGGCACGTGGGAGAATCTGATGAGCTGTTTCAAAAACACGTTGGCGTGAAGAAGACGACCAGAATGGTCTCGCTGCTCATAACAAACCCTTCTTCCCCAGCACACCACGGATGGGATACAAAATCTTTACAATCACTGAAATAGGGCGGCGCTGTAAACGGGCGTCGGTCGCTAACTTGTGTGACAATCAAAAGACTTTCCGTAGAAAAAAAGCTAACCCACAGTGGCTTGTGGATTCAGAAAATCACCGGTCATTTTCAACATTTTACCAGAGGTGGAAAGTCCAGGGGTCAGAAAATAAAAATCATGTTAGTGATTCAGCCAGCTGATTTCACTAATTAGATCTACCTCCTGGCTTAAGAATTGCACTGATTAGAAAGTCCAGGTGATTGGAACAAAATACTGGGGAGGACTTTTACTTTCTGAACCTGGACCTTCCACCGCTGCCAGCCACATTACCTTTTATAATACAACACAACCTGGTTGGTTACCAGCCAAAAAGTGGCTGCTAGAGTAAAAATTTCACCAGACACAATCGAAGTTTTACCAGCGTTTGGCTGGTAGCGGGTGCTAATCTCACACCCTGGTTTTAGCATCCAGAGACGGAGGGTGAGGGTGAGGAGAGGCCGGTCATGTGCGCACGTGTGTGAGAACGCGTGTGTATGTGCACTGCCATATATGCGTGCGCGTGTATGCTCCTGTATTTGTGTGCGCGTGTGTTTATGTGCTAGTGTGTGCATACGTGTGCATGTGTATGCTCCTGTATTTATGTATGTGTGTGTGTGTGTGTGTGTGTTTATGTGCTCGTGTGTGCATACGTGTGCATGTGTATGCTCCTGTATTTATGTATGTGTGTGTGTGTGTTTATGTGCTCGTGTGTGCATACGTGTGCGCATGTATGCATCTGTGTGCGTGTATCAGTGTGTTAGGGCGTATCACGATACCACAGCCCCAGTGCAGGCTGCTACGCTGATGGATCCGTGACACCCCCCTCCCCCCCACGACAGGCCTTCAGCAGGGTCCCGGGCAGTGCCCCACGCCACACTGCATCCTAATCAGGCCGGCGGCGTGATAACCATAACTCACCCTCGGCCCTAGCAGCACACACCTAGCATCTCCCACTTCAGATTCCTCATGGAAGTAAATCTGCTTTTTACTCGACAGCCTGCGGAGAATTGCTCTGTGCGCTCGGCCTTCGCTGAAAACACTCACAGCCTCATTCACTGCAGGGAGAATGCAGTCTTTTATTTATTTTTTAAACTTTTCTCTTTAAAAAAAAATAAAAAACTCTGGTTAACTAAGGACACAGAGAAAGCCGGAGCCAGCGGATCGTTTATAACTTCTTGCACGAGCGGGCGGGAAGCGATATCTCAACGCGTGCCACACGCCACAACTCCCACCCAGATTCGCTTAATCTGAACATCTCCGATTTAAAAAAAAAAAAAGCTTGTAGGACACGCTCTGACCTTTCAACCTACGCGCGAAACAGCCCCCGGCTCCCTGAGCGGCGTCGAAACGCAGAGGCGCGGTTGAAACGAAAAGCGGTTCGATTCAAAATTGTAACGCCGCCCCCTCTAGCACGGCCCAGCCCGAAGCTCTCCGCACGCCATCTCCACGGTGACCGGCAGCACGGAGGGTGGAGCGCTTTCACCTCTGAATGAGACATCGAAGCACCCCCCCTCCCCCCCCCCCTCCTCCTCCTCCTCCTCCATCTGCTGAATGTGTCTTTTCTTCAGCTGCGCGCCGAGCTCTGAGAGGCTCAGAGACAAGACAGCGCAGGCTGCCCGATTCGTTACATAAAAGAGAAAACACACACACACACACACACACACACACACACACACACACACACACACACACACACACACTGAGGAGATGTGGGTGCGTTTTGGAGAGGGCAGAGCAGCCTCCCTTCATTCACAAAGTGCTCCTGCAGGTCAGCGCTCAACATGCTAATCCTGCGCAGGCAGCTAAGCAAAGCACCTACATCAGCCCAGGGCACGCCCTGCCTCCCTGTTTATCCCAGTAACACACCCACTCAAAACACACGTACCCACACGACACACAGACACACACACACACACACAAAGATATGCAGATACACCGGCATACAAACGCACACATACATAAAAGCACAGACATACGGGCATTTATACGCACAGAGATACACAGACGGGTGACAAATTAAAGGAAAAACCAACATAGTGTCTTCGTAAGGTGTTGGGCCACCACGAGCCGCCAGAACAGCTTCAATGAGCCTTGGCATTGAGTCTCTTGAACTCTGGAACCATTCTTCCAAAAGATATTCCCTTGACGTGGCTTATGCGTGTGAAAACACAGACAATACATGCTATTTATTCACATGTACATAAATATCACACACTCAAACACATGTACACTCACACACACACACTCAGAAACATAGACATGAACACTCACACACACACACACTCACAAACATACACACACAGACACACACACCGCTCCTCTCCACATTCCCCGTTTCCAGCGCGCTGCTGTTCTGCGTGAGAGGGACAGGGGTGTGTGTTCATGGCAAGAGAGGTTAACACACCACCTCCAGATCCCCCTCTTCCTGCCCGCAGTAACTGACACCCTCCCAACCGCCAGAACGGCGAGGCTTTCCCAAGCTAAGAGCCGCCAACTGTTGTGCCATTACTTTTCTGTGACCTGCAGTGGGGCAAAGGGCTGGGGGGGAGGGGTGGAGACAGAGCTGCTTTCGTTAAACCGAAGCAGACCTTGAACGCGTGAGATCTATTGTGTGCTAAAGGCAGTCGCACGTCGCCCTGTACCGCACTCCACCCTCGGCCACTTCGACAGGTAGAGCAAAAGCATCCTTCACACACAACAATCACAACCAACTATCTATGCTTATTATACTACATGTTTAACTCAATTTTGAGGGGGGAATAGAAGGGGGCAAGTGTGCCTCTTCTGTAGACAAAATTCTACAGGATACATCTGTCATTCCAGGAAATAAGCTGTCTGTGCCCAAAACAATGTGCCCCCCCAAGCTGAAATGGGAACGCCCGGCGAGGGAGCACCGTGGAAACGACCCCCAAAGGGGGAAAACCGGAAAAGTGTTCAACACTGAGGACTGAGCAGGAACCGTTCAGCCACACTGGACCTGCAGATCAGGAGAGAACTGATGGCACTAATTTAATTTACACTAACAATTATTAACAACCCATTCCACAGATTCCCTTTTCCACGAGTCACACGTTGCCACAGTGCAAGCTGTACCAAAGCCCAGCGGGTCTGGGTAAAAACCGTGGCTCACGCTTAACTTAACTTTTTATTTTTTAAATATGTATACTGCTCAATGACATAGCTGTACAGGTATTTTCTTCCAAAGGAGCCAGCTAGGCAGACGATACGCGCATATAGAACAACATGCTAGTGTGATATTGATAGAAGTCTAGACAATCCATCAGCTCTGAGCGCAAGCTAGAAGGTTCCGTGCTGTTATTTACAGCTAGCTGACACAGCTAACTGGATACCACAACTGGCTAGTGCTTGTGGTATACAGCATAACATAAATGTACAGTTTCAACATAATTAGCCAAATTAAGTTATGAAAAAAAAAAAGCTCAATAAATTGCAAATGACAAATCTAACAGCTGCAAAATAAATTTGAACTAAAAAAAGGGAAAATATTTTCCAGAGGGGAATATTTACATTTTCTCACCCAGCTACTTTATGGTGTTTTAGCCTCCCCACACTTCCGTACTTTTCCAAGACCACCGCTGCCCAGCACGGCTTGGCCAGAACGAGCGTTGGGGAGGTAAACATACCAAGTAAGGAATGCCTTTCAAGGTATATTCAGGTGAATCCGCGTACAGTAGACGCATTTATGAAGGCAGCTTGCCTGAGGTTAAGCTGTAGAAGGCTTACAGGGGGCCTGGTCCAGTGGAAAGAGCACAAGCTGACCTTGGGGCTCTAGAGGCCTGTACTGTTCTAGGATCAGTCATTAACTGGAACAAGAGGACAGCTATGGACTGCTACCCCCCCTCCGTCTCTGGCAACGGGGAGACAGACGAAGAGAGGCGGGAACATGCGCTAAGGCGAAGGCCCAAAAATAACAGCCACGTTGGAAGGAAAACCTCTGAGCGGAAATCTTTAGTGACGGGAGGAAGTTTGCCCTTCTCGCTTTTACAATAAATCAAACTTTCCCCCCCCTTTTTGTTTTTG
The DNA here is from genome assembly GCA_022702515.1 of Ilyophis sp. 1 JC-2022. Classification (NCBI taxonomy): domain Eukaryota; kingdom Metazoa; phylum Chordata; class Actinopteri; order Anguilliformes; family Synaphobranchidae; genus Ilyophis; species Ilyophis sp. 1 JC-2022. The sequence continues at coordinate 11,364,948 of CM040399.1, forward strand.
AATGGCATATTTTTTCCATACCTTAAGAGTTTTCCCTTTGAATTTGTGATTCTTCACTGTACCTATATAGTCGGATACACTGCACCGCAATACACACGGAGACATCCCTTTGAGAAGGGGACCCCATTGGAAGACAAAGGCGGGACGATGAAAACAATGAATGTAACAGACTGTGAGATATGTCATCATAGCCTTTGTCTATTCTACATGTGGCAATGTCGCAGCTCCCGGTCGTGATTAGAGGCAAAGTCCTGTCCCTCTCTCGGTTTTTGGGGGAGGGCAGATTTTCTCTTTGTGTTAGTCGGCAGTTGTGGGAGGCCGCGGCGGCTAGTGAGGCTCGCCGCGAGAGAGATGCGACTTAATGAGCTCGTCGAGGGGCCACTCGTGCAGTGCGAGCTGCCAGCTTACATTACCAGTGCCACGGTATGTGTGGAACCCCCCGCGCCTGTACGGTGGATCTGAGCCCTATTAGGAGAAAAAACCCTGTTACGGACAAAGGGCTTTTGGGTAAAAACACCTCACGCAACAGTAGTTCTGCAGCCCAGATTTTTTATTATTTTTTATTATTATTTTTTTTAAATCACACCAACAGCAAGCATCTTGTGGTGAGGTACACTTTTTACGCAAACCAGGCTCCAGGCAGCGGGCCGAAGAAGCGGGTCCTGTTTTTGACACGTACTTCCTCGTCCCAGTTGACTGCAAACTACTTATCCAATCCTGCGCATCGGTTTGTGTCTTTCTGTCCCCCGTTTTCCATCAGCTTCGCACAAGAGCTTTGAGTCCAGGGGGAACCCCACCTCCCTTTCCTGGCGATCAGACAAAGCTGTCTGGTAACCTTAGACCCCAACCTGCCGCTAGCAGCCAGGGCCCGAAACAGAACACGGCGTAATGAGCAATTTGTATTCAGTAGGAGTTGAGATCTCCTGTCTGCCGTGACTCCTCCTCCCAAACCGTGCCCGTCCTGCCTCAGTGTCACAATAAAAAACATAAAAGAAGGCCCCAGGAGTTTACCCACCCTCATTTTATGACACACAACGTGTCAGCGCTTGGCCGCAGTATCATCTGTTCTAGAGGGGGGGCGTAGGAAAACGCTTTTGCCATCGGTCTACTCCCTCAGTAAAAAATTAAGAACCGCGACACAAACATTTTTTTATAGTCCACCATTATGTACAAGCACATAAACAAATGAGTGAAGGTGCTCTGAAATCTAAGCAAGCCACGTTGTGTTCGTTCAATGACGAGGCTTCGCGCGACTTTATCCAACCGTGAACCTCCAGCACCAAGGGACCGGGGGGGAAAAGGACCTTTGAATAGAAACGGACATTGAGACTGAAGGAAGACACGCGGCCGGGAGGCTCGGATTTCTGAAGACGGATCACATTGGGGGAACGAAGACCATTAGACAATCGAGACATCTCACCGCTACCCACAGGGCCAGCAACACCATAAAAAGATACGGCAATAGAAATGTCACAAGAAACATCAACGTCTTTTTTTTTTGCCAGCCAGATGAGTTTACTGAGAGTCTTAAAGACAATATCTTTTGTACCTGCATGCCTGTAACACGCATTACAGTAATCCCAGGCAGTTAAGTTGAGGGTTACATTGAGGTCAGGACACAAGAGGGGTGGGGGATCTTCATAAAAGTCTTGGGGAAAGTGCTGATTCCAAACTTCAGCCCAAGTTCCGCCACTGCAGACGCCCATGCTAAATTTTCCACTCGACCACAAGAGTTTGCTATTAAATTTGAGCGACCTGCCAATAAGGTAGGTGCACTGTAAATTGGGGAGGGTGGGGGGGGGGGGGTCACTTTGTGCTTGTCAGACCATTTTAATATTATAAAACTTATCCCAAGCTTTGATCGACACCCAAAGCACAAGTTGGTCACAAATCTTTCCGAAAAAGTGCCCTTTGTAGTAACAATAGTAGAATTGTACAGTGAAATAATGATTTGAAGATGCATTACAAATAACCGGCACTTCAAGTTCTAATTAAATTAACACCACTTCTGGAAGCGGATAGACCAGTGTGTCTTCTTCTGAGGGCGTATTGCAGCAAAAAAAAAGAAAGCGCTCGTAACCACCTCAATTACTCGATTAGGCCTTGAGGGAACGTGTGTGGATCTTATGATAATCACCCAGGACGGTTACGGCGGCATGGCGGGGCGATAAAGCCTCCGTTTCTCCAGCTTTGGAGGAGCTGAAGCCAAAGTTTGTTCCCCCTGTTCTCCGTGGCTCCAAATAGGACTGAATGCTGTCGAGTCTCATTAACAGCTTAGGAAAAGCCCGTTTGGCCTGAATACCACTTTGATTAATTCTCACTAAAGCCCCGTTACTTCCGAGGGCGCCGCTTCTTGCCGTGGATCCCGCACTGGCCCAGGGCCCAAAGCGCTGCCGCTCACCTCAGCCGGGGCCTCGAGACCCAACGATACATCCTTCAGCTGGCTGCCGGGTTGAGCAGCAGCGCTGAGGTAACCGAGCCCAGTCTCGACTATGACCATTTAAACAGGGAGGAGAGGAGTGGAGAGGGTATTTGAAGCGAAATAAAACGGTCTCGGAGTTTCAGACGCACAGCGTGCGGTTTAAAAAGTGCGTCTCATTCGCTCGTTTTTAAGTATTTCTTCCTCCGCCTTCCCAAAGGGTCTTTCCTTGATTTGTTCAATTGGGCGTGAGCGATATCTGCGATACCACAGACAGCTAAAGCTGCTGAGTAAATTATTCTGACTTTCAGCGCTGGAACAAAGTCAGCTTCTTCTTTCTATTAATTTCCCTTTTGATCCTGAGAAAGAGCTGGCTGACTCCCACGACCCCCCACCCCTCCCCCCCCCGCCGCCGCCCCGCTGCCCCGCCACCACCCAACCTTTTATGTGCAGAGCTATGCCTCTGGGCTGTTTAGACTATACATGACAGACATATTCACAGTTATTCGGGCAGACGGTAATTATTACTTTCTAGCAAATACCAAGCCAGAATGGAGCCGATACCCTTTCTTGGAAAATTCCCTTTTGCCATTTCAACAGATGACCCCAGAAATGGGTCTCTCTTGTCCATTTTTCATCTCCTGTCCAGCCTGCCCAGCCGCCCAAAAAATGCCAGGACATGAAGAGGATTGTATCAGATTAGCACAAAGGCAAGTGCTCAGTTTGCCCAGGGTTTCCATGCTCCGTTCAACTGTACCCAACTAAATCACATTTGGCTAAAGTGAAGGAAATGACCAGTGCAGAACATCTGCCTTGTTGTAGTACCCCATCACTATGCTATGCTGTTTCCATTCCAGTTACGGGACTGTAATTGACAATGGGAAACTGAATATGTTTATATTCACAGAGTATCATACTTGCCACATGGTGTTCTAACTGAGTCATCTTTTCATGCCTAATGTTGAATATTTAGCAACATTATTTAATGATGATGATGATGTTGTCTCTACCATAATACATCTTTGGATAATAAATTATTGCACTGAAAACAATTAATTAATAAATCACTGCTGTTCAATCCACTATTATTAACAACCTACATGAATAAAACGTATTAGTACAAATATACAATGAAGCAATCCACACAGTTGAGCCGATGAGTGCCGTAACCTCCACAACGCGTGCGCACGACACAACACGAAGCAGAAATGCAGCAGCCGGTCAGTGTCATACCGGTAAGAGACGACTGTCATCTGTAAAGAACCAACCAATGAAAACACAGGACATGCGTCCACATTTGTGAGGTCATGTCCAATAAACAAAACAGCAGCAAAAAAAAAGCAACTAAAAATGTGCATAAATCTGTTAATGTGAAGGTCTGGTCTCATTGACTTTCTTTCAGGATTGAATTTACAGTTGTCCTGAAAGGCTGCATGCAGGGCATCGGTTATGGCATGATTATGGGGCAGGGGAAGCCATGACAGTTAGTTCAATGTAATACTATTCAAAGACGCTATAGTCAAAACAGTCCATGGCTTGGCATGCCATTCATTGTTCTGGGTCAAGGCTGCCCCAGTCTGAAGCACTATAGACACACCACGGCAGCGCTCTCTGCACTCAGACAGTTCTGTGCGGACTGCGATCCAACGCAGTTCCCTCGGTTTCCACTGCATTGAGACAAAATTATATACAGCAGGGAGTCAAGTGAGGACTCCAGTTCTGGCTCTGGAGTCTGTTTTTGAAAAACACTGCGCTCCCTCCTCGGGTCGGACAGGGGCGTTTAACCAGGGGATGGTGATCGGTTCTCTCTTTGCTCGGCTAGTAGGGTCTGGGGGGGAATGTGCTGAGTATTGAGGAAAGTAAGCCGAGGACAGAGCGCAGGTTGGCGGGGCCGTCGCTGAACTCAAATGACCCACATTCTCTGATTACCCAAACAAATGAGACGGAAAACTCATTATTCAACCGGTATAGGGGGGCGAGGGGTGCGGCCCAATCAAATACCAGGAGTGGGCAAAAAAAATGAAAACAGTGAGACGACGCCACAAGACTGGAGTCTGTGGCTTTCTTTTCACATAGTCGCGTGTCCTCAGGTGAGATACCAATGCGACAGCTGTTTAAAGGCTACGCCCGCAGGAAACGATTGCCTCGCGACGCAAGGAGGGTGGAGCAAAAAGCCGTTTAATTTCAGCAAAACAATTATAATGGACTCTATTAAAAAAATTCCAAGATATTTTTAAAAAAAAGTAGATTAGGTATAAAATTGCACGCCCCTTTTTACAAACGATTATGTATGCCGAATTCAGTAGGATGCACACACCAAATTCAGACTTAATTTTAAGGGCATTTTTAAAATGTAGAACTACACGAGCACGTGTTACACGCAGTGCGCAAAGCATGAATGTGACTTGTAAACACTGACTTGCCCCTTAGGCCACAAAAATATTGAGATTTCATTAACATGAATTCCACAACTACACACATCTTCCACGATAGATGTAAAGTAGATAACGGAAAATCTTTCAGACATGTCCAGATCCGTAATTAAAAACTTACATTTCCCAGAGTGAAAATGATAATAGACATGGGTCTCCAAAGCTAGGAAGCTATTTCCATTTTATGAAATAATACATGTTTTGATGTTCTGAAGATTGTAATTATGTGTGTACAGTAAGCTATGTACTTTCAGCTTTATGATGTTGGGTGGTTTTAAGACTATGGACTCATAAAAAGTAATCCTGGATTTAGAAATTCTGGTTTTATTTCTCCTGTATATTATATTATTCTCCTTGTATTGGATGGTGACTGAAATGCACAGCACAGCAAATAATATTACAATTGCTTGTCGGAGGTAGCCGCCTCCGTTTGGACAACCCTGCATTTCTTCCAGGCAATGATTTAATGCCATCTATAGTAGCAGACAAAAAAAACATCCACAATGCTGACAAAATTACACTTTAAGCAGCAGTATTATCCCAAAGAAGTGAAGAATTTCCAAGGTTTGAGTGGGACTGTGCATCACTAACTGCTGCTGGAGACGCTTGTTGTTGGATAGGGGTGGAGCTTGGAGACTAAAGCCGTTTTCACAAGCAGCACTGCGGCATTCATTTAATTCAGACCCACACAATACTGTCTTTGGAAACGTAGGATCTAAAGGATGGTCTTTCTCTTATCCCCCCCATCCCCCCATTGGTATCACACTGATCCGCCTGCACGAAGCCTACGCCTCCTCCTTCCTTTCTGAGCTCAGCTAGCTGCGTCTGTTGCTAGCCAGATCAGCTGGCAGTCTGCTCTGGTGGGGGTGTGGCACGTCATAACAAAGAGCAAGAGTCAGAGATGGGCAACTGCAGAAGTCTTACCAACCCCCACGTTCATCCTCCTCTTGTTTTTCCTATACATTGAAGAGCTGTTTCTACACTTCCAGAGGATTATAAAACTATTATAATTCTACCGCCGAAATCTCAACAGATTCAATAATATTCGTCAATCGCCTTTTTCCTGCAACGAGACGCCGCTTAGGGTACATATTTCGAGAAGTTTTGGCATTTGCGTCCTGTTGTAGTTTTATTCACTGCAAAGGATTAAAACTTCATGCTGTTTACATAGTGGATTATTTTACCTACGCTCTAGCTCAAATGTGTTTGATCGCGAAATTGTCGAGCACTTTCGACTTGTTTGAGCGCAAAATCCCGTGCAAACGTTACACGCGCAACGTAGCTCTTGTTTTTCACCGCATTTTCGCAGAAGCCGGTACCTTACAAGCCAAGGAGGTTCGGAAGTCGAAGTAGAATGGACAGGGACAAACTATCCACCAAAAAATATATTTTTCAGGCATTAGCTACTGCACTATCTAGTAGTCAACGACAAAATCGAGGCTTTATAAAACAACCAGCCATTTAACTTATATAGTTAATTAGCATGTAAGCAGTAGCCTTTTACGCAAACGCTTCATTAAAATGTAGGCTATTTGTACGCGTATATTTGCACGCAGATAACCAGTAGTGTCTTTGTTCAACTACTAGAATTCACAAGTGGGTGGAGTTCTACGTTCTGCACATTGTAGCGTCGGCGTTAACTTCATGTTTGTGTTTTTTTCCCCTTCATCACACATAGTAAAAATCCACACACGCATGAAAATGATTTATATTGCATCGCCCTTGGTGTACTTTATTCTGGTAGGCTATTAGCAAACGCTTTGCATAAAATTGAACTGACCTGTGTGTGTCCTTAGATGGGCTTTGAGATGGGACGATTTGCCATAAACTTTTTCACAACCTGAATAGTGGCATTTGTGCTTTTTCAGGGGAGATTCGTGTTCAATTCGACCTCTCACGCGTTTGCCTCTTTGTTTGGGACCAGCGTCGACGTTGACGGTGGTAGGTGTGGCAGAGTTTCCGTCCTCTCGTGAAAGGGTCGGTGGTTTATTCTCCTCTGCCTGGTTGGCAAAACTGGTGGGGTTTTGCTGGTTGAAATCGGCTAAAATCCTAGCCACGACGAAAATAGAGGAATTGTCTTTCACCAGAGGATCTTTAGTCTCCTCTCCGTTTCGTGGGGCAGGCGCAGTTTCTGGTTTGATCTCTCGGTTCCCTTTGGGATCGTGGACAATGGCACGACTGGACATTGACACAAGGCACTCTGCAGCAAAATGATCCATTTCGTTATCGAGATTGCTCCTGCGTTTTTTCGTGACATTCAAAAAATGACTGCTAGGTTAAAATTCCCGATCCCCGGTGGCTCTCCCTTTTGTATGATGCTGATATGGAGGTAGCTAGATGTCACATTCGAGAAAACTCACTTTATGAGCTTACCGGCTTTTCAGCGAAAATAACATCCTGGTCGCGAAACGATTGAAATCGAAACGTAAATACATTAAACGACAGGTTCCCTCGCACTACAGGAGACTTGCTGATGGTGAAAAGCTAATAAAGTTAACAATCATTAAAAATAAAAGTCCCATCGTTGCATCTATCCTCTCCCCTGCATAGTGACAGTATACTGTTCTCTTATTAGTGCTGTTTCTATCCACGCTGGGGGCGTGTCTGCCTGGAACGTTGGGCGGTGTAGTCACTGGAGCCGCTTGTTCATTGGATACCCCTGCGTCCCAAAGTGCCTCTTTTATGCTCCCTTAAAAACTTTCTGATACAAAGTTGAGTAACATTTCAGGGCTGGGTACGCAGTTTTACACCTACGAAAGTAAAAATAATTTAACAAATAAAAATGTTCTTTAGCAGATGTGAGCGAGGAGTTTGTGTCATGTGCAGCGTATGATCCTTCTGTCTGGTGTTATAACGCAGACCCAATTAATAGATCATTTGCAATAATCTGACCATCTAATAGAAGCTAGTAAGCAAACCCCACACATAAACGTTAAGAGGGAAGGGGGGGGGGGGGGGGGGGTAAAGAATGATAATAGCCGTTCTTTAAACACAATCTAAATTAAGTTAGCCTACAATAAATGTGGACTGCTACCGGTGAAGTTTGGATTTTGATTAAATTATAAAAATGTATTACGGATATGGCCTAAATATCCGAAGTCTTTTGCTTCCGAGTGTTAGCCTACCCCTGACACGTAGACGCGGTCCCGAACAGACAGAAGGCCTACACCTTTAAATCCTCCCCAAGGGTTTCAAGGTTGAAGCCAACTGGCTATGTGCCAGCCGGCCATGTGCGCGTAGAGCAGTCCGAAACTTTGTCCACATGCACCGCTAAGTGAAACTTTGGGCGCGGAAATCCACGCTATTAGATATAAAATGACAAAGAGGTCCTGGTCAGTGTAGTGACAAACTAAAACGTGTAGGCTATAGATAATTAGCATTATTAACTCGCATTTGACGATCGAACGAGCTTCTTCACTCTTTGGTCTTATTCACAAAAGCCCAGCCTAAATAGTCTGGTGATGACTATTCCGCACTAATTGGACTGTATGCTCTTTGCGCACGGGACTCGGAGTGTTCCTTGTTTTTGGTGTCATTTTGTGGAGATGTATTTAAACGGCGAATAGATCTAGGCATTTATCTCGACCTATAAAGGCTCAAAAACCTCTCAAACGTAGTAACGTTTACCAATTTTATATTATGTGTACTGCAGTGATTTTTGGAACACCAAAACATAACTTTGTGGATCAACTTCTGCATTTTGTCACAAAAATGATATGTTACAGAAATGGGTTTTTGTTAAACATAAAATAAAAAAAGAGGTGCAGCAAATACAGTCTCTGTGAGTCAGCCATCAATTTCTCATTTACATAACTGCCATTTGTTGTTAAACGAAATCCTCAGCAATGCTTATTTCAATGTATCATGTAATCTAAGCCAATTATACAAACAATTAAAGCAATAAACAAAAATAATGTGTGTTATGGTGGAATGAAAGCATTTCAGAGACGAGCGCAGCCTGTTTATGCACGTGGGTGCGCCTTACATACTCAAGACATGTAAACATAATGTGGGAAGAGGTTCATAAAGAATGGCACATTATGCAAAAATATATGAATAATTTGACTATCCCCCTGCTGTTATCTAATTTGGATGCATATGTATTTGAATATTAAATCGGTCGTCAGACGAAATAACTCTCCCGGGAATTTGGAATGACTGATTGCCATCAGATTCCTCTGACGCATATTTCGAAGGCAGAAGCATATGTCTGCTTCCTCTGCAGGGAATTATCCTTATAAGACTATAATGAATGAACGCCGCGCAGTAATATGGATGTTATGACTAGTACCGAGCAGTTTAGCACTCGCAATGCTATTCGATTTGAGTAATCGCTGAGTAATCGACAGCGAAAGAAAACTATTTATAAGAATGTCTTCGATACTTTTTCGCAGTTGTTACGGCGATTATGTTTGCATTGCATCCAAATAATCCCCGAAAGGAAACTGCACAGTCCAAAGTGAAATATCACATCCAAACAGTACTACCAATTAATGAACATGCAGCGCTATACAAACAATGTGCTTCTGTTGTCTGTCACACCACAAGGCTGTCAATTCAAAGAACAGTATGTTGAGTTTGTTGGAAGTGCTCCAGCAGAAGGTTGGTACAAATGTAAAGATCATTATTATTATACATTATATTTATACGCTCCTTTCAAGAAACTCGAGGACACTTACAATGGTGAGGGGGGAAACTCACCTCAACCGCCACCAATGTGTAGCACCCACCTGGATGATGCACGGCAGCCATTTTGTGCCAGAACGCTCACAACACATCAGGTGAGGTGGAGAGGGAGAGAACAGTTTCATTGCGCGCAGATTTCAACACATTCGAAAGAGAAAGTTTGAAACGTAATGTGTCTCATTATAACCTGCATCCTGCTTAAGCTGCACCATTTTCTCATATCATCTTGATGCAGAGACAACTAATATTGTGCCTTCAGTCGGGGAGTGTTCAAAGTCTGACTTTTTCTCATGTGCTCTTTCAAGGGAGGGTCCACGTACCCCATGCTCCAATTGCCCGTCCCCCCTGAGCACATGGCGCTGCAGTCAAAAGGCTTTTAGCGGCGAAAGGTATTTGTGTCCTTGCTCCGCAACATGTTTGAGAAGGGAGAGTTCCTTGTTCAAGTACGGCACAATCTTGACAGCTTTGTCCAGCTGGCACGGCAGGCAGGTGCTCAAGGGCAGGTTCGGAAAAGGACGTGCGGCGGGAGAGGACGCCTCCCGTATCAGGGTTCCTTGGCCTCGTGTGCAAACCAGGGGCCTCAGAATGGGCCACGTTGGCTGGGGGAAATGCGTTGGGCCAAGGCTACAGCTGCCTGTGAGGTCAGTGAGAGCAGGCTTGGGGAATGTCAGCTGCAAGCCTCCATAGCAGTTTTTTTCATTACTATTTATTTATTTTTTAAAAGGTTGCTAGACTTAGTTCAATGAAGTAGCTGCTAAAAGCAGTTATATGTTTTTACCCCACACTGTGCAGTGTATGGCAGGAGACCGCGAGGTTCTCATTTTCTTGGACTCCTGTTTGTCTATAGGTGCAGTGCAGTGACAGTGTACAACAGGCTTTGGTGTCAGGGCTAGGGGGCGGGGCCTTGCAGCACTCTGCAATAGCGTTTTGCAATCAGTTTGTAAACAACAGGGAATGCGGTTCCTGGAAAGCGAGCGTATAGTGCAAATATCAGGTGGGAGGGCGGGACCAGGCATCTGCACATTTTTAGCTGCTGTCCCTCAAGTCCAAGTCGACAAAGTCTCCCCACTCGGTGAAATAGTAACAAAGTCACTAGTAGGAGAGTGTGGAAAGTCGCTCTACGTCGGCCGCGCGAGCTAAAAGAGGATGTTCCTCTTCAGAAGTTGCAAAAAGCTGGACTGGGAGGTAAAAAGAAAAAGAAAAAAAAACGAACAAAGGAAAAGTCGAGTAGCTCAGCTCAGAGCAGTTCGTAAACCCAGGAGATTTGCTTTTGTTGGTGTAGTTTGGTTTTCCAGCTTAATAAAAAGCCTTGGTGCATTTTAGAAAGCAGTGACTCAGTCAGCAGAAAACATGAAGTAACATAAGAAATGTTGCAATGACGAGACCAGGCCATTTAGCCTGTCTTAGCTCATTATCTTGCCCGTATCTCAAATAATGACGCTAAGCCTTATTTGTATAGTAATGGTCGTGCATTAAAATACACCAACAACAATAACTATGGCAATAAAGCAAAGCAAGAAAATAAACCCTTGATATTTTAGACAGGCGTAGATAAACAATAACAAACTTGATTAACAATTCCTCAATAAATTGTAGGTGTGGTTGCTTCGCAAGTGGTATCAATTGCTGGAAACAGTATAGAAAGATGGTAATAGACTATGGTATAGTGTGAGGTGGTAAATAAAAGGTGGAAATGGTATGAAGTGGTAATGCGGTATAAAGGGTTCTAAAGAAGGCGAAAGTGTTAAAATATTGGCGATGTATTTTGTGGTAAGTAGTCTAAAGAACCTGGAAGTGATACAAAGAAATAATGAATTGTGATGAAAGCACAAAAAGGTAATGTCAAATCATCTGGGATAGTATTGTTAGGTCATAACAGTGTTGTAGAGGAAGGCATTGTGATGTCATAAGCAGTGTAATATGTTACAGCATCCACATTCTATTGCATCGGTTTTCAAAATATGCCCATTGACTCCCATTCATTTTTTGGGCAATAAAGGGTCAATTATCTGAAAAAGTGTATTTGGTATAAAGGTAAAAAGTAATAGCAACCTGGAGGGTGTATAGAGGTATAATATGAGGTATGAATGGTGTTGATGATGGGAATGGTGTAGGAGGAGATAGGTTCTCAAAAAGTGTCGGAATAATAGTAAGTATGGTGAATAACAATAGGTGTGGTTTCACAACCACACCTAATTAGATTAAGCTGACAACATATCAGAGTCAGAGTGATATCTATATTTGCATCCTGCTTGGTCTGGACAGATCCAAGGGCCTCTTACTCAAACGACTACATAAGCTGCATGAAAAAATCAGTTCTAGCGCCAGTCAGAATTTTGCTTTTCCTCCAGTGCCCTTTGCTTGTGTTTCTGTAACGATTGTAAATTGCATCCATAGTCCATATTACAGAAGATTGCTGTACATGGGCTCCCGGGTGGTGCATTCCATTGAGGTTGATTGTAAGTACAGCGCTCACGGTGGTTGGGAATCCCGCGGGGTGGCGCGCGATTATTGCCCGGCAATGGAGGAACGAAGAGTGAAAATAAGGGGAAGCCGACCGCGCGCAATTGTTGTTTCGGAAGCGCTGTTCAAAAAGCTCCTTAGTATTCCACAGGTCCAGGATAAGAAAGCAGCTCGCGGCATGAAAACTACAACCGACGGCTCGTTTAACGGAACCACACACGGGCCGTTTTTGCATTGCCGTTGTCGTTTTCCGTTATTTTATTTTTTTTGTCCGCAAACCCTCTCTTGCCGAAACCTGTTTTAACCACGTCTGACGTGGTCTCTTCTGTACAATCTTTTTCAGACGGCCGCTGAGAATGTTCTAGTTGCCACAGGGTACAATCTTGTCGCTCTTCGTGAGAGCAAGACGAGGCAGAAGAAAGAAAAAAACAAATCGAATGGAAACCAAGCTGTTTTTCTCTGCTTGTGGTTTGGCTTTGTTCTTTTGACACAGAGTAAGCAAATGTTTCATTTCCCATCATAGTTGGGCTGAGAGAAAGACCTCCTGTTTATGAGCAGCGAGCCCTTCTGCGCGGTGGGTGAAGCGCTTCATAACCAAACTGCATCACTACTCAACCAACACATCCTGCAAACAGTCTGACTTCGTCAATGGAAAACATTTCATGAAAAACTGAGCTGTGACATTGTTTACTACCGTTTAACGACTATTTTAAACGGATGTAAAAAAAGATTAATTCTGTGATTTCTTTCTTTCTTTCTCGTGAATCTGAATATCATGTGATGAGTTCGGCTGATTAGATGTCAGAAAGTGACACGTTCTGAGAGCTCAAGCCGAGAGAATCGGCACGCGTTGAAGCGTTGAACATCGAGAAACCCGCAGCGTTCACTTCCAGTCGGCCTCAGAAGTTACCTGCGCTCTGGGGAATCTGCTTCTCCAGGTGCTCATTTCAAGGGTGAAAACCCCACCAGGATTCCCAGTGGAATTCACACAGCTGCGTTCAGTTATGATTCAAATATGACTCAAACGTGAGCCTTACAAAGGGAAGCAAGAAGCAACCTTGTATACAGGAGGTGTCCAAACACCTGCAGGACGTGGGTTAGAGAAAGAAAAGGTCAAATGAGCATGATAGACTCCGCTATATACAGTGAGCACCATAATTCATTGGACAGTGACACATTTTTTTGTTATTTTGGTTCTGTACTCTAGCACTTTGAGTTTGAAAGGATACAATGACAATGAGGTGCAAGTGAAACAACCCTTAAAGTGATCCATCCATATCTACTGCATATCTGGCAGCAGAGTAATGGTTTGAGGCTAGTTTGATACCTCAGACCCTTGATGACTTACAGCCATTTTGCCAACCATGTGTTCCATACTGTTCCAGCATAATTTACAGATAAATCTAGTCCCAATTCCCATACAAATCTATTCAAATGCAGAAAAGTTATAGTATCACTTGTAAGAGTACCAGAAAATAAGATGTCAAGAGTCTTTTGAAATTGTTGGGTCACAAACATCAGGAAGTCATGGCATGCAAAGGATATGCAACCAAATATAAAAAATGATTACTTTATTTTACATTATGTTAAACTGTCCAACATTTTTTGATGCCCAAATGTACAAAAGGTTCTATATTTTCTAAACGGTTCATCCAATATGGATGAAAATACCCTCAAATTAAAGCTCACAGTCTGCACTTCAACCCCATTGTCATTGTATCCTTTCAAACTCAATGTGCTAGAGTACAGAACCAAAATAACAAAAATGTGTCACTGTCCAATGAATTATGGTGCTCACTGTGGATCCATCGGAATGAAGCTCGCCAACGGTTCAGTCTAACAGCACAGTAGAGTATAGTACAGTAGAGACTGTGTGGTCTAACAGCACAGTACAGTAAAGTATAGTACAGAGACTGTGTGGACGTGTAACAGCACAGTACAGTAGAGTATAGTACAGAGACTGTGTGGAAGTGTAACAGCACAATACAGTAGAGTATAGTACAGAGACTGTGTGGACGTGTAACAGCACAGTAGAGTATAGTACAGAGACTGTGTGGAAGTGTAACAGTACAATACAGTAGAGTATAGTACAGAGACTGTGTGGAAGTGTAACAGCACAGTAGAGTATAGTACAGAGACTGTGTGGAAGTGTAACAGTACAATACAGTAGAGTATAGTACAGAGACTGTGTGGAAGTGTAACAGCACAGTAGAGTAGAGTATAGTACAGAGACTGTGTGGAAGTGTAACAGTACAGTAGAGTATAGTACAGAGACTGTGTGGAAGTGTAACAGCACAGTAGAGTATAGTACAGAGACTGTGTGGAAGTGTAACAGTACAATACAGTAGAGTATAGTACAGAGACTGTGTGGAAGTGTAACAGCACAGTAGAGTATAGTACAGAGACTGTGTGGAAGTGTAACAGTACAATACAGTAGAGTATAGTACAGAGACTGTGTGGAAGTGTAACAGCACAGTAGAGTATACGTTTTCTAACAGAGACTGGCCTCGTGCCGAAGTGTAACAGTACAATACAGTAGAGTATAGTATCAGAGACTGTGTGGCACAAGTGTAACTATGAGTACACACAGAGGTATGTACAGAGACTGTTGTTGTGTGTTTCGCCCTTTGTTTTGTTAACATTTTTTTTTTTTAAAATAAAAACTACATGGCACAGCCTGACACAGTGCCCCCTGATATGCAGCAAAAAATCATCCCCAATAAATATATATATATGTTTGTGTTGTTTTCTTTTCTTTTCTTTTCAGGTCAGGGTCAAACACACACACTGAGGATACTGCTGCTGTTCAAGGTGGTGAGCTTCTCTTACTTTTTTTATGGCAGGTCACAAGAGTGGCGTTTCAAAGTGAAATAAACAAGTTCAAACTGTACGTTTTCTAACAAGTGTCTGGCCTCGAGCCGGCCGAGGTTTCACGTGCTCCAATATGATTCACATCCTTATCACCGTCTTCTGTGACCCTGCCACAATAGTCAACTATGACTACACACACGCACAAATTGACTAATAAAACACTTTTTTAATTCCCCGCTCAAAATCTGTAAGTATTCTATAGTCCACCAAACTGCAATGCTCCAATTCATAACCACAAAAGTTTGATAGCCTAAAGCCTCCTCTCCTTTGCATTTTTCAATGCATAAAGTAAACAAGGCATTATAAGGCCAATGCCGTCAGCAGGGCGATACATAAATAAGTAGTTCTGCATAAAAACCTTTCTCGATGCATCTCATTGCCTGAGACACAGAAAGGCGTCGCATGGAGGAAATGACCTGTAAACATACATTAATAAAAAACACAGAGTGATTCAGATTAGTTGGCTTATTCTGGGTGGGGCTTGCACCTCTCCGTGGTTACTGCAGGCTTTGTCTCCGTCTCCACAGCTTAAAGCCCAGGCCGCATGCTGGCTTTGTCCGAGCCGCACAATGCAGCTAAAAAAAGAGAAAAGAAAACCAAAATAAAGCAAAATGCAGGTTTGCCGTTTTCACGCGCTCTGCCTTTGACCGGGGGGGGCTCTCCTATTCAGACCGCGGTGGTGGTCGCAGGCCCCCGGGGGGGTGGGGCTGGGGAAAGGGGGGGGGGGGGCTGCCTGTTGAGAAGACCGGTCCCTGACAGGCTCCATTCAGTGGCTCAGCGTGACCCAGAGACCCCTGCTAACCTGGGACGGCCCTCCCAACCTCGCACTCCTCTGCCCCCTTCAAATGTCCGATGCACTTACACAGCTATCGCGCTAATGAACCGGTGTCTAACTGCCTTAACACTTACCGGCCTGTACCCCGCTCTCAGCAGGCCCCGCCTCCCTCCAGCGTGGTCTCCATGGCGCTGTTTTTAATAAAGCGCTGCATGACCCTGCCGCTGCTTATTTGTCAGGTCGCCGCTAAACGCTATCGCCGAGGGGGCGTTTGCCTCGGGCTGTCGCTCGGACACCAGTCGCTTCCACCGGTGTACGCGCAGCAGTGAACGGCGGTCCCACCCGAGCTGGGACAGCGTGCCGTCAGGGAAGAGCCGTGAGCGCGCTCCGTCAGGGAAGAGCCACGAGCGCGCTCCATCAGGGAAGGGCTGTGAGCGCGCTCCGTCAGGAAAGAGCCGTGAGCGCGCTCCGTCAGGGAAGAGCCGTGAGCGCGCTCCGTCAGGGAAGAGCCGTGAGCGCGCTCCGTCAGGGAAGAGCCGTGAGCGCGCTCCTTCAGGGAAGAGCCGCGAGCGCGCTCTGTCAGGGAAGGGCCGTGAGCGCGCTTCGTCAGGGAAGAGCCGTGAGCGCGCTTTGTCAGGGAAGAGTATATACATGTATATAAACGCAAGAATAAAACACAATGATTCTAATGGCGTTCTCAGTGCTGGAGTCTACTTTCTTCTGACAAATTTTATAGTGAATTAAGTAACAAAAAAGCTAGTGCTTATTCATGCAAGTAGCTTTTCATCTGAGAGCAAAAAAAATAAATCAATAACACACACAATAGCACATTGTTCTAGTCTAATGTTTGTGGAAATTACAGTCTAAAGCTGAATACTACATTATTACTGTTCAGGAGGATGTGAAATATTATTATTAATTTTTCAATGTATTTATTTATACATGAATAAAGACATGGGACAGAGTAACAAATTACACATCTGTGAGAAAATGAGCTAAGATTTTAAGTATAATCTGCTTAATTCAATTTGAATGAGCATGGAAAAATTCCTCACAGCATGGAAAAACATCAAATCAACCCTGATTTTACAGATAAATTAACCAGTGATCACACTTCTCTTTCGTAGTCTCAGATTACTAACAAACATCACTTGTGGAGCGCTTCAATGCATAAACTGTTCAAAACAGCAACTTGTATTTGAGTTAGCAGACACGTAATGCTACTTAAGGTGTGTAAAAGGAAGACAGAAGCAAAAAAATAAAACATGCCTCCATGTCTAATTCGTAATTCCTGCATAAGAATGACATCTGGCTCAACTACACTTTATAGAAGAGTTCAGTTTGAGATCAAAGCACATCTGACTTCGGAATTGCACTGCAGTGATGATTCAGCGATATTAAAATAGAGCAGTCTTATTAAAATAGAGCAGTCTTATTAAAATAGAGCAGTGTTATTCAAATAGAGTAGTCTTATTAAAATAGAGCAGTCTTATTAAAATAGAGCAGTCTTATTACAATAGAGCAGTCTTATTAAAATAGAGCAGTCTTATTACAATAGAGCAGTCTTATTAAAATAGAGCAGTCTTATTAAAATAGAGCAGTCTTATTACAATAGAGCAGTCTTATTAAAATAGAGCAGTCTTATTAAAATAGAGCAGTCTTATTAAAATAGAGCAGTCTTATTACAATAGAGCAGTCTTATTAAAATAGAGCAGTCTTATTAAAATAGAGCAGTCTTATTACAATAGAGCAGTCTTATTAAAATAGAGCAGTCTTATTAAAATAGAGCAGTCTTATTAAAATAGAGCAGTCTTATTACAATAGAGCAGTCTTATTAAAATAGAGCAGTCTTATTAAAATAGAGCAGTGTTGCCAGTTGTCCATGTACAGAAAGGCACATGTGGATATCAGGCTGGGTCAAGTTGGCGCACGATGGACTCTCTGCCACCTCAGATGAAAATGAAACTACACTTGCAGGTTTTGTGGGATAGCTGAATCTTTTTTTGCAACCTTTTCTGCATTAACACTGACAGCGGGTGGGGGAACCTGCCAGTTGGAAACATTAGGGGAGCCTATCTCCAGCTGTGATTTAGGACCTCCTCGGGATGTTCAGCTATGCAGCCCTTTTTTTTCTTTTTCAGAGTTCATATCCAGACCCAAACAATCTTGAGGCTTTTCTATCCAAAAACTCGGCCCCCTGATTGGAAGTCTCTAAGATGAAGTCATTGGAAAGACCTGCAAGTATGGGATCATTTATCTTGCCCTGAAGAGGTGCCTTGTTTTTATTTCTTCTTGAGGTTCGTTCTTGAGTTCACCGACGATCAGCGCAGTGTATGTTTCACTTAACTGAATTGTTGAAATTTATTTCTCCCTATTTGATCAGCTCGGCATAGCCTATTTAAAACCTTGACCTACTTCTACACAGACACAGTAGAAGCTGGCTAAAGCTAAATTCAAAGCGAAGGTAAAATGTTACAAACAAATTATTTTATAAGACTTGTTTTGGAGGCTTGCTCCTGGGCCCTTCACACCCTCTTTTGCGTGGTTGTTTTGATCCGCGTGCACTGAGTGCACCGAGTTCGAAAGTGGGCGTGGCCGTTCGGCTGCAGCAAGCTCAGCGAGAGAATTTAGTGACACAGGCGCGAACATGAAAACCAACCCGTTCGTATTATAGTAAATGCGTCCAATGCTTAAACTGCAAGAGCAAACGCAATGAAATGAGAGAATATCCGCATTGACCGTAATAACACTGCGAAGGAAGACCGCGTATTATTTCTCCTCAAATGACCCCAACTGTCGAACACAGAACATCTAGTCCCTGTGATATTAATAGCGCCGCCTGCGTCACCAAATTGTGCCAGACTGCTTTTCTACACACGCGATGGAACTACAACACTGCCAGGCAGCGCACACTTAGTCAACGGTAAACACGGTTGCAAAACATTGTCAGCTGTCACCTAAGCAAACCGCAGTGATCTGACTCATATCGTTTCACTGGAAAACCCTCCCTCCACAAAGAGGCAGGTTTATCGTATCATTGCGGACAGACTCACCAAAATAGATTGCTTTTATCGAGGCTATTTTTTAAACTTTGTACAGTATATAAACATACGGATAACATTAAGGACTCACTGTTATGTCACAGTTTCCTTGATTACAATTCAGAGCTTAACGGGACAAAGGACAACTGTTAAGTTTTTTTTTCTTCATGCAGGGACATGGCACACCTTGCTCACCTCAACAATTTAGCCATTTTAGCGGTGATGTAATTTTAAAATAGTGTGAGATTCGCTCACCAACACCGTGGTTAAAATAAGAGAACGTGCGTCTCTTAGTGACCCACAATCACATTCAAACTGGAATACGTCGTCACAATCACAATCCTCTGACGTTTAAAACTCGTCCAAGGAAACGGACACCGCAGCCTATTCTATTTAAAACCCTGGCTTCAGCATTTACCAGACTGCTGCTCTCACCTAGCCTTTCTGTGGAGCGTCACACCGCGCAAATGCATGGCCTCATGTTAACTTTGTTACTTCCTGCATTTTTTCCCCCCAGCTTTGAGCGGAGCAGCGGATTGGAGGAGCCCGCACAGAGCTGGAGTTGCCTCGAGTTGGCTCAGTCCTAAGGGAGAGAGAGAGAGGAGAGGGTGGGCTGAATAGTGATTGCTGGGTTCAGTGGCAGGGCGCTAGGGTGGGGAAGTGTGGGTTCTCTCTGACAATTGGGCCAAGCACAATGTTAAGTACATTCATTCCCCCACCCTGGTACAGAGGCAGGGGGCACTTTAGTGCTTTATGGAGCATGTGTCGCCTGCGTAAATGGCACGGTCGCCACAGAAAACGGCAGTTGAGAGAACGGCGGGAACATGAGAAGCACCGATGGCTAGCGGAGGCGCACCAGGACAACGTGGCTAACACAGAGCTGCCGTGCTTGAGGCATTGTATGCTGATACTTAAGATGGTAGACTTCCAGGTGACTATGACTTAGCAGCTTGAAGAGACTACGCGAATAAACAGATTAAGAAAGTTTTGAGGGGCTGTTTGACTTTATGCGTTGCTCCTTTAACGTATTGCTGTGCAAAACCCTGATGATTGAGACTTTATGGGCATAAATACCAACAGTAAGGCTGGAGAGAGAGAGACAGACAGAAAGACAGTGAGACACAGAGAAAAAAAACAGAGATTTGGATCAGCCTCTTTGTTACAAGGCTGGCATGGACACGCCACACATTAGAAAGCCTCTTTTTCTTGGAAAAGTGCTGACGTGACACAGGAATGTACAAGAGCAGCGACCCTGTTTTGGCAGGCAACTCCGGGCATGAAAAGGTTAAGACACAGGTCAACACACATCTCGTTGCGTTAACAGTTTTTTTTCTAGCCTTTCTCTGTTGAAATTTGACGGTGCATGTGAGCTGTGGTCAGATAAAAGGAACAAAGAATAAGAGTGTACACATGACAGAACCACAGTCCAGGCAGCCCCAACAATCAAACATGGGTCACATGCTTTTTTAATGAAATTATGTTTTAGTAAACATTTCCCCGTCCCTGAGAACTATGGGGTTTGTTTTTTTGATAGCAGAACTCAAACCCAGGGCAAAGCTAACGGCGGAAACGGGAACGTCTGCAGCGCACTGCACGTCGCCAACATCATTTCAGCGAACGAACAGGAGGAGAAACTGAACAAACTTCCACAATGAGCTTGTTGAAGCACGGCTCAGGTTTTTAATGAATTAGCGAGTGGGCTGTTGAGTAGGACGTGGGAAAGACCTTTTCATTGAAACGATATGAAGGCGGCGAGAGGAACGTAGGCTGGCTTTTATATGAAAAAGCAGCTCATGAACAATGCCGCTGCCGGGGGGGGGGGGGGGCTGTTGTTCCAGCGTGTGAGTCACGCCGCTGAAGAACAGCGTCAACTGCCTAGCTCCCATAATGCCCTGGCCTCTCTATGACACGCCCATCCCAACCATACCTCCGCAAGGGCCGTTTCCTCAGCAGACATGTAACATCGAATTCATATCGCAGGTTAGTGCTCATAACTGACACAATTTGAATGAAGTACCTTGGGGACAACAGCACTGACCAACCATGGGACACAAACCGGAATGCATTTGGTTTCCATTTTAATTCCCATTCCCTCACCATCAGAAAACACATCCACTGCCCATTATGTTAAATATACTACAGTCCTTTCCAGGGTAACCAAATGATTCATTTGTTCAGCTGGATAATTATCAAAGCCATTTGGGGGGGGGGGGGGGGTGTGTCCCCTTCCTGCATTCAAACATGCACCCCCCTCTTATTTCAAACCTAGTTCCACTGTGCTATAGTGCACACAGCCGACCCCACTGTCAGGGCCCATCTATTCCCACAGCACGGTCTCTCCTGCTCCGACAGGGCCCGTTTCACACGCCGCTACCAGAGGACGGGCACCATGCAAATTACAGTCCGACCCAGACACACCCACAATTACCAGGCAGGAATTAACCCCTTAATAGGGCATGGAGTATGCCAACAGCTGGGGCAGGAAGTCTCAACTGTCTTCACTACAGACATTTGAATCAATGAGTTTTGCATCAAAGAGGAGTGACTGTAGTGTTACTCAGGCAGGAAGGGGGGCGAGGGGCACTGTACATACTGAGATCGCCTCTGGCTCTTTTTCTCTCGCCTTTATTTGTTTTCTAGCCAGAAGCCATAGAGGAGGTGAGTAATGACCGTCATAAAACCTCAGAGAGAAGTTTTGTACAATGCCCAACGCTACCACCGCTTCACACACACTATAGGCTGAGCGCGCATGGAAATGTGGATCAACTGAAGTCATGTGACCGAGATGCAATCTCGTGCACACAAAGGGGCTGTGGGCGTGTGCAATAAACTGCCAAAATACTCTTTTAAAAAAAGAAAGAAAAGAAAAAAACGAAGTCACTGAGTCACCAGGAAAATTCCAGAGGGATTGCAGATGGGGATTTTGGGTCACGTGCGAGCTCATGAATAACATGGGCCACACAAAGCTGTGACTCTCCCCCCATTCACCAGTGTGCGGGGAGATAGAGTATTATTAGCGTAGGAACAGCAGCAGACTTTCCCCACGCCGCCTTCCTTGCTTAATAAACATATTCATTAGAATTATAATCGTCATCATACATCTACCATTACCCACACAGCTAAGATTAAAGGTTCATTTATGCCTGTTTTCAGATAGCGGTCTACAGGAAGCCGGATGCAATCAAACGCATTTACTATTTTCTTTTCAACATTCATGCAAGAAACGCGCTTTGTGCCACGGTTAACAAAACGTACAAGCGTTAGCAGTGTTAAAGAGAGAATCCTGGCCAACAAAGGCGCTATTTGACAATGTCGTCAGGTGCCCACATTTGCTGACCAATTAGGGGAAGGTGACATCAACGACGGGAAGGGTGAAGTAACCCTGTCCAATTTGGTCCATAAAACGACCCGACAGGCCATAGGCTGTTCCCAGACAGATAATGACGAGTCTGAGCAGAGTCTCTTCAAAACGGGAGCGCTCTACGACCGCCGCCACATGCCCTTTCTCTGCGGTGTGTCTCTTTACGTCTGTCTGTGTCAGGGGCCCCCGTCGCACCTGGCCCCAGCGTAGCACCGCCAGTCAGGGGTACTCCTTCTGCATATGCCGAACCAAGAGGTCGGAATTTACAGTAAATATCTTCCAGTCGCCAGCGACAACGATGGAAAAATGCAACAAAACAGGTTTACTCTGAACACACATGTTTTTCAGAGATTCGAGAAGCACAGGGACCAGAATCCACACTCTAAAGAGCAAGAGAGGATTAAGAACAGCAAGCCGCATTTCCTGTTTTTGTACTGTAAGACCCAGTCGCAGTTGGCGATATGCCTACACGCAAACAACTCCAAATGGCCTCTCCATTCTTCCAACCAGAATGGGGAAATACTCAACGCTCCTCCTGTAGAAGTTGAGTATACATGTACACAGCACAACATAGTACTGCTGCACACCATAGTGCACAATACTGATGTGGAGAAAAATCACAGAGCAAGGGTAATAATCATCGGCGTACTCCTCCCATGTGGAAGAAACATCAGCAAAAAAGAGAGTTGTTGACCTTAAGTGGCCTGAGCTGGTACAGCATGTTTTTCGCCACTGAAGCTGAGCCAATTACCCCCGGCTTTCCCAGTTCAGAAGGGGCTACAATAAGGTCCGGTTGCCACTCACCATCTGTGCTTTTGGACCGCACCTAGCTGGCTAATTAAAATGGCCGCAGATAAGGCCTCGCCGGTAAAGCTGAGGTAGCTATCATCAGCAGGATTATACCGATTTTAGCGGACTGTTCTCCTCTGACGGGGGCAGGGGGCTTCGCACGGCCACCGCCATGGCGACAGGGCCTGCCTCACTCGTGAAATTTGGCCCCGCCCCCTCATGTGGGGCCTAACCAAGCCGCGACCATCGTCAAGATGGAGACTCCTCTTCCCCTTGTTTTCCTCATAATTTGCGAGAGCTCCAGAACAGTGCGATGAGCTCTCGTGACTGGACGCCCCTCCCACAGGGCTTCGGGTTTCGGCACAACAGTCATGAGCGGTCGGTGAGCGGTCGGGCTGTAGATTATATTCAGAATGTGCACTCACCTGCATTCATTGATCTCCCTCTAGTATCTGTCTGAGGGGCAAACAGATACTAGAGAAAGCTGAGGCTTTTCAACACTGGCGGAAAAGAGGAGGGAAGAGGACAGCCTCTTTGAAACGTGGCACACGGATCCCGCACATTTAAAATCACAAAACTGCGACTGACTCCAACCGGCCAAAATAATTGAAAACGTATTTTAACATGTCCAGGACACGGCGAAAACCATTTTAGTTTAGAGTCACTTATATTGCTGGAGCAGGTTAAAGGTTATACAGGAATTTACACAGCTGGTGTGACTGTGAAGTCTGTAAAGAGGATTGTGGACTCCACACCTGGGAAAATGTGACCTTTGGCATCGTTCCAGCAGACAGTGCAATATGGAATTCAATATGGATTTTGAAACCGACGCCAAACTGTTATGATGTAAATGACACGAACACGTCTCAGGTAGCCGAAGCGTAGAGCTAATGTTTCACCACTGCCCTGCGTTGAGGTGCAATGATTAAGGGCGTTTAAATAACGGCGGAGGTGCATGATTCACCAGCTCGATTTTAAGGAAGTGAATCTCAGATGTGGTGGTGCCATGGAGAAACGCGCGAATCTGCGCTTTGCTTTTCTGCTCCTTCAAATAAACGTTTATGTCTTTACAGCTTAACAATACGGTCGAAACTCCATGAGTCAGACGTGAAGCTCATGTGATAAACAGCAATTGTCACCACACCCCCAGTTTTGTGTGGGACCATTGCTGTTGTCTGTACAGAGTAGCAGCCATGCCAAAGAGCATGGACCTTGCACAGAGCCTGTACAGTAACCGAGCTCCGCACTCCTAATTATACGCTTCGTAAGCGTGTTTAACAACCTCTACCTCTCCATCAATCCCCCCAAACAATGCAGGCTTTCATTATTTCTAAACTGTGTTTATGCTGCATATACCATTGCAGTTGACAATTAGCACACCCCTCAACATGTCTGGAAAATATTAGTGAGCGAAAGAAAAAAAAAAAAAAAAACTTGGTCACAGATATTTCAGGCAATGAATGTAACTTGGGACAGGATTGTCTAAAACTCTCTATTTTAAAGTACATCTAAGGCAGTTACCTGACAAAATACGAGTACAATTTCTCACACGTGTAAAACTGGAGCCTGGGATGTATTTAAAGCACACCGAGTGCCTTTTAGCACCAGTCTACATTTAAAAACATGGACTGCAAATGTATGATAAAAAAAAAGGATACAATCAAAGAAGGGAAATTCACAAGGCGGCTATTTATCAATTTGCCACGTTTTAGAAAAAAGGAGCCGAGACAGACCTCAGATATACAAACTAAAAGGACAATCCCAACGGCAGAATCCTTCCTCCGTGGGCGGAGCTACAGCCGATTCCACGCCGCCACACAGGTCTGCTGACCACAGTAAGCCACGGGCAGAATTCCACGCCAGCTTGCGCGGCACGTCAATCCCAGTTCTTTAATAGGTCACACAGAAGCCTCCCAGGAACACCGCTACATTCACACGGAGTATCAGCTTA
This sequence comes from Ilyophis sp. 1 JC-2022, assembly GCA_022702515.1. NCBI lineage: Eukaryota > Metazoa > Chordata > Actinopteri > Anguilliformes > Synaphobranchidae > Ilyophis > Ilyophis sp. 1 JC-2022. The sequence goes on from CM040399.1 coordinate 11,389,736, forward strand.
GAGTGTTCAAGGCTTGTAGTAAATCTTTGCTGTGCTTATAAAAATAATTTGGGCGCGATGCCAGGGATCCTTAGCATGTTGTTGACACTCAAGAGTCTGTTCATTTTTAAAAACTGAATATGAGGCTTCTCTTCATAGGACCAAATATTAAATTATGCTAATGGTCTGCTTAGCTTATCGTTTCCCTTCTCTTGTTCTGAAACTCTGGCTGGGATTCAATCAACCTTTTTTTTCATTAAATTTAATGAGTTATTATTTTGTTTTTACAAACAGTTCACTAACAATATCTCACCAAATTGAGTTTGTGAAGATAAAGTGCAACGCTTGCTTTAAGGACAAAAGTTGATTGAATCCGGGCATCTGACTGTTACGATCGGTGGGATGTAGGGACCCAATAGCAGGCAGGGGTACCAAAAACCGAAGTTTAATGTTCAATACGGTACAAAATCAGGATCCAAAAGAGTAGTGCACAGGCAGGGGTCAAAAACAGAAGGGCTTGGCAGAGGTACAATAACGGCAGGCAGAGAAGGGTAGCGAGAACACAGACCGAGGTCGAAAACACGGAATCCAGACTAGAAAAACAAAACACTGACAATCAAAACAAAACTAAATAAACTAGAAAACAACAAGAAACAAAACTCAGAAACAAACAGGTCCTAAGACAAACGAACGCAAAACACTTACTTTAGGAAAGGCACTAGGGAACTCGGAAACTGGAAACAGGGAACAGGTATATAGCAGCGAAGGAAGGTAACACAAATGACGAACTCGCACAGAGCAACTAGAACACTGGGCTTAAATGTGATGTAGACAGGTGCAAACAATTAGCTCGGTTAGAAGTAGGAAATGGAAAACATCTTGACACGTAACAAGGCAATTAGTAAATCGTTAGTAATATCCTATCCTAGCCCTGACGTTAGTAAATTAGTAAAAACGACAAATGACAAGAAACGTAAGGAAACATTAAACAGCTGTGGAAACGTGATGGGAATTAACTTGTTAGTTTGTGTTAGTAATAATTCTATTAAGCCCTAACGTTAGTAGATTAGTTAATCACACCCGTGTTTAGTCAGTTAGTAATATTCACAAGTCCTATATAATCGTTAGTAGTGCCGGGTATTACAAACGAAGCGTACAGAAACGAAAGTAAACTCCGTGAACGGAGGCGAGAGAAAACAGCGCAGAATTGCCAGGCGGCGGAACACATGAAAAAGTGTATGTATAGAACCACAAATCAGAACAATACACAGAAGGGTACGTGACAAAACCCACACGACTAGAACATAACACTGACTTGCCACTTATTATGCATTTACTGACTGAGTAAATACTGTATATGGAATATTTATAAAGCTCACCCTATATAGCCTCCGATTCATCTTGCTATGTATTCTAATGAAATCCACCAGCTTGGCCAAAGCATCAATCCTTTACACCATTAACAATTTACACCATTAACAATTTTGACTTTACAAGACCTTTTGTTTTTTTGCACCTGTGTATTTTTGCACCTGTGTGTTCTTTAGTTAGATTTTGCACATCCCGCTGTGGGATGAGCATCACATTTCATACTGATGAAACATTAAGAAAACCATTCAATTGTTATTAAAAAAAAGAGCTTTATAGAGGCAGCCATCCACCGTGGGGTTCACAGTTGGAGAGCCAACTGAAAGCCTGGTGCTTATACAAAGGTGCGTATATAACGGCAATAACACGCCCAACATAACACTGACATCTTCTTTGTCACACTGGCCTTTTCTCTTTCTGTGGTCGTTAAAGTGAAAGGCATTTTAAGAGGTTTTCTTTGTACTGAAAAGAGTTTTAAAGAGGAGTTTGGTTTGGTTTCTTTTCCTGGGTTTTATTTCATATGGATTCTCTACGGAATATTCCAGGCTTCTCAAACGATCCTTTGACTTGATCTTTGGATCAAGGAGAATGTACGGCTTGAACAGCATTCTTTAGCTCGGAGGAAACACTCAAGATATTGACTGCTCTGATAATCCGGCATAACGCTGTATTCTGCCGAGCACAGCAATCTATTGGGGGGGGGGGGGGGGCAGAGGGGACAGGACCATTGATTTTGTGTAATGATGGCATCGTATGTAGAAATTAATTGTTACGTATCGAACCGGGGGTGGGGGGGTGCGGGCAGGGGACGGGGTCCGGGAGTAACCCGGCGCGAGTCTGAACGGCACGTGACGGACCCCGAGAGCCAGAGGCGCGCTATTCCGGGCCGGGTTTCAGTCTGCTGCGTTTTACAGCCGCTCCTAGCGCAGGTCTGCTGGAGCGAGGAGCTGAGGTTGCCCTTTTCCACAGCGCCGGCCCCTTACAATGCCGAGGGCAGGGGCCCGTGGCGTCTCCGTCTCCCGTTCTGCTCATCGCGCATCATTCAGGGGGGACTATGCCGGGGGCTAGGAGCCAAAGCTTCAGCGCAAATAATAATAAATATCGTAAACACAACTACCAAAGATAACATGGCTGGCTATTCATTCCAGGAAATCCCGTCAGTATCACTGCAAACAAACAGAGGGGTCTTCAGAGACGCCCGGGGGCCCGGCAAGCTCTGTTTTTAGTAAAGATGAGAAGAAAACACATGTAGAAAAACACACTGAAAACCGAACCCTTTGTTTCCAGCCACGTCAGGTCCCACATCTGTTTTTCCTGAAAAGACACCGTAGTTTGATGATGCTTTTCTGGTCAGTTTACACAGCTGACAGAGAATCAGGCTATTCTAAACCCCCTTCAGCACAAGAGTCAAACAGGCCCAATTGCATTGTGGGATTTCCCCCCTCCCCCTCCCAGTGTGCTTTCTCGTGTGAAACAAGCAGAGGAGTGTGAACTTCACATAATGCCAAAAGCTTCAGGAAGTTCATTTGATGGAGAACTGAGTGGCATTCAGGCTTTTTACACTAGAGAGGGTCGCTATCCTGGAGTCAGCTTTTTTTTTCCAAAGCACTAATTTCAAGACCACATTTTCCCCACGATGTTTCATCTGAAATGTGAATTGTCAATTTCCTTGATTTATAGATTCTGCTAAGGAGCGTTTCTTGATTGCCGTGTGATTTGATTTGCACACTGACTTGTAGCTAAAGCAGCCAATCTAGTAGCCAATGTCCACAACTCTCCCATCACATCAGAAAACACAATAAATGGCCACTCAGCCTGGATTTTCTTTTCTTTGCATGTCTGTATGTGCATTTGCTGAAAACTGAGGGGGAGGGGAGAGGCACCCAAGCACCATGACAACCCCCAAAAATGTAGCTGGAGGACATCCAGAGTGGGGATTCGAGGAATAGCTGCACCCGGGAGGACAGGTTTCTAAGAACTGATCCATTCCCTCTGGCAGAGATCCCTGCAGTGGGCTGGGTTTCACTTGGGTGGTTAGCAACAAACCCAACCCCCCCAAAGCTAGCCCCACCCCCGCTGTGGCTTTGCAGTCTGCTGAGCGCGCTCAAAGTGCTTCTTCAGTCCCGCCCCCTAGAGACGCCGCCGAGAAAAGAGCAAAAGCAGAACACGTTTCCCCAGATTTTCATTTTCAAACCCTGAGATTCTCTTTCCGATTAACCATTCGGTGCACGTGCGCGTTCTTTTTTCCAACTGAATAATTCTTAATTAATACTGCTTTCTTATAAGGCAGCATTGCAGTCTAAAACTGAGCCAAGAGGCCATCTGATAGTAAGTATTCTCAAAGGCACGCTCGGTGTAATTACGCCCCTTGGTCAACGTGTACCCTCGAGAAAATGAGATAATGACTCGGGCCTTCTCTGGAACTTTCCTTTCATGCAGGAAACCGCACTATTATGGAACCCCCGTCTTAACAGTGGGTTTTATTGCCAAGTCTGGACTTGCGACGTCGCAGTGTCCACAGATGGCCATTCGAAGAGGTCTCTTCTCACAGGAGACATTTGCCGTTTCTTATTTTTCTTGGCAAACGGAAAAACCGCCAAGCTCAAGGAGGGTCAGAAATCTTTGTAAAAATTGCATTTCATGAATGAATAATCAACCTCACGTAAAACGGCAATACAGGCATATTTGATTCACCAACTATGGGAAGCGAGCATATATAAACATTTGCAAAAGTATGTGCAACATTTTATCCCTAATATTCCCGCTTAACAGTAAGTGTATTCCTACATGTAAAGATTTTATTATGATAAAAAAAGTCCCTTCTAGTTTTAAAGCAGGTTTTCAACCAGAACAAAAGCAGCCCTTTGTAAAGCAGTGTCATCTATCTGCAGAAGGCCCTCAGACTGTACTCAAATTTGCGGGGTGTTTATTTGAAATGAGAAAAGCAACCCTGACTTGACCTCATTTTAACTGAATGTATGGAAGATGCCAGGCCAGTGCCGTAACCTCACCTGCTCCAAACACACGAGACACGCTACCCGAAAGGCCCACAGCAAAGATTCTCTCTCCGTCTCCCTAAAACACCCACACACGTGTGCACACAGGTGCAAGCAAGCACATATGCACTCGCGCATATATGCCCAGTTTTACACAGCTCTCATCGTTAATAAAACAGTGGACTACCATTGGGCAAGTAATGTGTGTTAAATCGAGTATGCACCCAGCCGTGACCATTGTCTCGCGAAAACATGTCGTCTCGCGAAAAACATATTGCTGGCGCCTCAATTCCAGGTGACAGCCCTGTCTGTCTTTCTTCAACAGCTTCACCGGAATCTCTCTTTTCTGTGATCTTTTTTTATCTCTCCATCTCTGAACTCACTGAACTTGAGGCACCAGTTAAAGGGGTTCTCTCTCCTTTTGCTCTCTCTCCCTCTCTCTCTCTCCATATGAGCTACACAGGAAAGTTCCAGAATACACTGCACGCAGGCATGTCCCAACATGCCCCCTATCAGACCATCTGCGAAGAACTGGGCAGCTTCCACATCCCCTCACACCATGAGTCCTGTCACATATAACCGAGGCCTATTCTACATGCACAGTATACATTGTACACGTGTACACAAAAGCACTGTGTACTATACACAGCACGAGCTGTACAAATAAAACACACACACTTTGAAGATACACACACAAATTCACATGCTGACTGTACACACTATACACACTCTCTTTCTCTTGTTTTCTCAAGAAATAACTTTTAGGGTAGCAATGAAAAAATAATAATTATGCTTCTAAAAGAAACAATTTCTAAGAAGTTATTATGATGTTATGTACACTGAACATGAAAACTTAATATCTGAAATGCATAATAAGCACAAAATAATTAATCGATGGGGTGGTTATACCTGTTGATTTTAAGAACACTTTGCAATGTCAACATAGCAGCAAACCAGCTAAAAACAAATGCAATTTTTATAACGTAACTTCGAACACTGCAGGGTTCTTGCGGTACACCAGTGGTCTATGGACCAGTTTGAGAACCACTGTACAAAGAACATAGTTAATGTATGTTCTGGCTTTGATGCCCTATAGGACAGCCTTGAGAGTGTATTATTAAGATTTAATCTAAACAGGAGGAACAACCTGCTGCAGATACATTTGTTTTAACATTCAGGACCTCGTCATTTGTACGCGCAGAATGGTGATTTGATGACGTGTCTTCAGTATGGATTACCACACGCCCATTTTGCTCCTGTTGCTGGACGGTGTACCTGAATATCCTCCTCTCAGGTGTACTTTTAATCGGCCCCGATGGCAACCTAGAAGTAGGGGTGGGACGATACACTCAACTCACGATACGATACGATACGATACACGATATTGGTTTCACAATACGATATGGTCACGATATTAAAAATTAAGTTCAGATGAAGACAATGTTTAATTGAACAAGATTACTCGTTTATTCCCAAGGCAAAAAATGTACTAGGAGTATAAAGTATGGCTGAACAAGACAGAAAGTTGACTTTCTCCTCATCCCATCATGGGAGGTATAAAACATACATGGAAGATAGTCTTGTTAAAATAACAATGCACTATGAAATTCAATTTGAAATACTTTAGTACTTTTTAAATTAAAGAATGTCCTCTTAAAAAATATTATTTTAAGACTAATGTAAGAAAATATAAGCTACTAGGCTAACTACTACGTAGTTGTCAAGATCGCGCCTTTCTTTCCTTATTTCTGCGTTTTGTATTCCTTTTTTTCTTTTACCGGTAATCTATCAGATTTTTCTGTGTTCCGCTACGGGTTTTGCTTTCGCCTCGGTGATTAGTGAGTTCACCTGTCCTGCATTTCCGCTCTCTATTTATACCCCGCTTCCTCCTTTTCTCGTCGCTTCCATGTTATTTCACGTAACATTCTAGCCGGTAAAGGTATAAAAAGTTGTGCTGCTATCGACCGCTTTGCTTCTCAACACGGGACTTGTTAGCAGTACAATTTAGAAAAAGTATAGTATTGAGTATCTTTCGCTCTTTTATTTCAGAGCAGAGGTTTTGGTTTCTTTGTTTTCCTTTTTTTTTTTGTTTCTGATTTTTCCCTTTTTCTCCCAATTTAGTAGCCAATTGAACCCCTATTCTAATTCAATTCCCCCCGTGTAGCAACCGCTAGAGAACCACCGCTGCACACCCCGTCTATCGGTACTTTAGGAAGGATGCTACGTTCTCTACAGGGCGCAGCTCCTGACCGTGACACGCCCTGGGTTCTATCGTGCGCAGTGGTTCTCTCCGAGCCCCTCCCCCCACCCGGAAGCGACTGCCAATTGTCGCTTCCACAGGCCACCGGCCACGCTCGGCTGTGGCAGGACCGGGGCGCGAACCCCGCTCCTCGGAGTACAACTCGCTGACTGAAAGTCAGCGGTCTTTACCGCTGTACCACCGCGGCGGTCTGGTTTCTTTGTTTTCCACTCAAACCTACGAGTGCTCTCATCCTAAGGTTTAGGTTTTTTTTATTTTTCTCCTTCCTTTCTTTTGTTCACTCCACAATGGGAGTTAGATAAGCGTTACTGCTTATTTCTTTTTGTTTTGCTCGGTTATCGAGTTCCTCGCTTTTATCGCGAGGTTATTTGTGTTCTCCTTATTTTCCCCATCCACTACGGATTATCGTCCGTCTTTGTGTTGTTCGTTGGAACACTTTATGAGTCCTCATCTGTCGCACCTGGACCTCCAATATTTCCTCTGTGTCTCTGGCATAGAGATCCCCTACAGTAGTAGCCTTTTCTGGCAGGTACAGGGGAAGGTAGCTGCATTGTTGATGGCCATTACCGTATCCTGTTACGACTGAGTAATGGACTGGACCCAAATGCAAGACTCTGAAACAGAATTCGATGCAAACTCCACGAGGGAGAATATTTATTGGAGGCAAGACTACCCACACAGGGCAGCAGACAGGAAAAAGTGAAGTCCAGGGACAGACAGGGGTCAGAATCAGAGCAGTGGATCAGGAGGGTGAAGGGCAGGAGCAGGGCTAGAATGAGAAAGGCAAGACGGGCAGGAGAACAGGAGCTGGGCTGGACGGGAACGGGCTGGACAGGAGCAGGCTGGACAGGCAGGAGAAGACAAACTGGATGGGTACACAGGACTGAACACAGGACTGAACACAGGACTGAACACAGGGTCGAGGAGCAGGTTGGGAACAGGCAGGAAACAACAAAAACGCTGGAAGGTAACATTGAATTGAATTGAATTAATCTTTATTTCGAACATGATTTAAAAACAAAAAACAAAAAAACGAATAACGAAAGTACATTTATCACTGTTCGAAAAGGAGTAGGATGAAGCCTAAGCTTATCATGCCCTACCCCTATCCGTCACTTCCAAGTAAGAACATGACAAGGCAGGGCACAAGACGATCTGGCCCAGAACAAAGACACGGGGGTGCTTAAATGCCAGATTAACGACGAGACAACGAGGAACAGGTGAGACGAGACAACATGAGGAAACACAATTCAGGTGCGGGAAAGTGGAGACACAAAATGGAGGGAGAAACGGAAAACCAGGAAATCGGGACAGAGGCACGGGACGTGACGGTTCCTCCACAAAGAATTGTGGTATTCAGCTCTCCTCTCCTCGAAAAAACACATCTGCAAAGAGATGTGGTGTTTAAAGGTAGAAGGTAAAATATTCACTTGTCAGCACCACTGTCATGGTTCATGGGCTTTTGTTTTCTTTTCCGTTGCGGTTCTCGTCCTGGTTTCCCGATTTGGAGTTTGTCGGATTTCTTCCACGTTCCGTTCCGGGGTTTGCTTTCCCTCATTGTTGTTTTCGCCTGTGCTTCTACCTGCGGGGTATTTAAGCTCCTCACTTCCGCTTCCCCGGTGCTTCTTTGTCATTCAACATTGCATTGAGCCAGGTATAGCCAGTTATAGCCAGGTACTAGCGACCTTGTGATATTAAACGATGTTTATGTTCACGGGGGACTTGCTATTAAGCTTTTATTTCAGATATAGGAATTATTCCTCCTGTTAGCGCTCTGTGCTATTTATTTTATTCTTTGCTGTTCTCTGTGAGACGGTTTTTCTTCGTTTGTTTCGTTTTGGTTTTACATCTTTTCGGCTGCCCAAACTCATGTACCGAAGATGTTTTTTTCTTTGCTAAGTTTCCCGTTTTGGCTCCAGTATTGAGCTCAGGAGACTTAGTTTGTCTTTCACTCGTTATTCAAGTTCGCCCTATTTTAGTGGGTTGATTTTCATTTGGCTGTTTAGCCACAAGAAAGTAGTTTCCTGTCTTTTCTTTCTTTGCATTTATTATTGTGTTAATCCGTTTATTGGTCCTCACTGTGTGAGTGACTTGTTTCTGATCCCCCTACCTTCGCGTTTGATTATCCGCCACTAAAATCCATCACACACCACATCATCAATGCACCAGACCCTCTGAGAAAAAAAAAGTGAGACTTTCACAGCAGATTTTCAAAAGGCTCCATTTAAGTTTGACTTTAATGTGAGAAATTCCTGGTGCGAATGAAACTCTCGGACTGGATTCCAAGTTGCCCTTATTTATATTGCACCCTCCACATGATAACATGCAACTCATTTCAATTCAGACTGCTGGCCAGTTTCTCACCTGCTTTTTCTAAAGGTTTCCATCAAGAAACTTTACAAATGAGAAGTATTTGCAAATAACCTATATACGACATGCCTATGCACTTTGATATTATAATGAAGAGGAAGATGAGAAATAAGAAGAAGAAGAAGAAGGTGTGATGTGTAGCGAAAACAATCGCTCCTTAGTGCATGAATGAAATGCCGACTGTGCCATTCCCTCAGACCAATGCACAAATAGGGTTTCAGTTGGCTGGGTATTCCCCATTTCATTGCGCAACAGCAACTTCCCCGGTCAAGCACTTTATCACAGTCTCTCTGTGTCACTTGTGCAGTCTCACACAGCGCAGAAACTGCACAGCTCAGCGGGATGACCGCAGATGGAAAAGAAGTGTGCGGCCTGCGTCCGAGGGCGTGCACGCTACCGCCCGGCCTTCCACACCGATAGAGGGCGCTGCGGCGATTTTGGACAGGCCTGCAGTTCTCGCTGGCCAGTCCAAATCGGGGAATAAAAGGAAAACAGCGATGAAAGATTGAAAAAAGTTGTAAATAGAATAAGAATTAATATCCCGCAGCCCCTTTAAGAAGGCTCTAAAAGTAATTTCAAAGTGAAAGAATACCTGCAGTGTATGAGCATGAATGTATGAGGCTGCCAACGGTTTCTGACCTTTATCATCAGAGCAAGCAGGCCAGTGCAAGTTCAAGCCTGAAAGTATTGATTAAATTAATATCTCACTTGTGCAGCGGCTGGTCAGCACTAAATATCTACAGTGTTCAATATCTTCTGTTGTGGCGCTTGTAGTTATCTTGGTTATTTTCGCTGTGTGTTGTTTGGACTTGGAGATTTATGCTTGCTAAATTAATGTAAACATAAATGCGAGCAGAACAGCTGAGGGCATCACACAGCTCTCAGCGCGGGGCCTGAGGGGTAGACGCAGCGCGGGGCCTGAGGGGTAGACGCAGCGAGGGGCCTGAGGGGTAGACGCAGCGCGGGGCCTGAGGGGTAGACGCAGCGAGGGGCCTGAGGGGTAGACGCAGCGAGGGGCCTGAGGGGTAGACGCAGCGCGGGGCCTGAGGGGTAGACGCAGCGCGGGGCCTGAGGGGTAGACGCAGAGCGGGGCCTGAGGGGTAGACGCGGCGCGGGGCCTGAGGGGTAGACGCGGCGCGGGGCCTGAGGGGTAGACGCGGCGCTGGGCCGGAGGGGTCGCCGCGGCGCGGGGCCTGAGGGGTAGACGCGGCGCGGGGCCTGAGGGGTAGACGCGGCGCGGGGCCTGAGGGGTAGACGCGGCGCGGGGCCTGAGGGGTAGACGCAGGCGAGGGGCCTGAGGGGTAGACGCAGCGCGGGGCCTGAGGGGTAGACGCAGGCGAGGGGCCTGAGGGGTAGACGCAGCGCGGGGCCTGAGGGGTAGACGCAGCGCGGTGCCTGAGGGGTAGACGCAGCGCGGTGCCTGAGGGGTAGACGCAGCGCGGGGCCTGAGGGGTAGACGCAGCGCGGGGCCTGAGGGGTAGACGCAGGCGAGGGGCCTGAGGGGTAGACGCAGCGCGGGGCCTGAGGGGTAGACGCAGCGCGGTGCCTGAGGGGTAGACGCAGCGCGGGGCCTGAGGGGTAGACGCAGCGCGGGGCCTGAGGGGTAGACGCAGCGCGGGGCCTGAGGGGTAGACGCAGCGCGGGGCCTGAGGGGTAGACGCAGCGCGGGGCCTGAGGGGTAGACGCAGCGCGGAGCGCAGTCCGAACCGCAGAGCCCCGTTATCTGCTTTAATGAACGTGCTAATCTTATGGAGACAGAGGCGTGTCCCCCGCTGCCGGCTGGTGGGGGGGCGGCGCGGCGTGGGGGAGGGGGGGGCTTTGCCTTCAGATAGCAGGGCTGGGCCGAGGCCTACAAATGTACGCTGCGTGAGCCACTGCGCCAAGGGCGGAAAAGCGACTGCCCAGCAGAGAGCCGTAGCTACTGGTTACCGGATCGGCCCGGAAACTTTACTGTGACCAGGAAGGCTGTACGTTCAAATAGGTGTGGCATTCGTGTCCGTGACATCATACTGGGCGAAGTTCTCCAAGCATAAACTGCTTTCAGGAAGAAACCGATAAAGTAATCTATGACCTGCGTAATTCTCCTTCAATTAAAGGAGATCCGTTGCGCAAACAAGTGAATACGGCCTGATGTGCAAACAACACTGCTTTCCAGTGAGCTGTAACATCACCTTCGATTCAAAATACGATGACCTGCCTCGTTGCATTTACTAGATTTAAGAGCAAAACAGATTTTCCGCATGATCTCGTCCCGTCTACGTTTTGCAGTTCCTGGCTTGCGCTAGAAATGGGCTTGGTTTGGTCCCAGGGCTCGTTCGGGGCTTATAAAACAACGGAACCTCCAGCTGCCAAATTCTGCATGCAAATGTTACACACAGGAATCTTTGTGTTTCTCCATTGTCCCCAAAGATAAATAATCCTTCAGTAACTGACGTGCTGAGTCTTCTTTCAGTTGATATGTACCCGTGTGACACTCAGCCCATCTAAAAAACCTGGTTTCCAATGTGTGCGCGTGTGCAAGTGCGCTCGCTCTCTATGCCCATGGTGCTGTGTGGGTTATGAATGGGATTTGCAGATGGCCAGTTCCGTACAACAGCCCACTTCTGGCAGCCAAAGCTTTATGTGTGCGCCCTCTAGTGCCCGACAACACAAATTGAAACGAGGTAATTTTATGATTCAACGTTGAATTTATTGAAGATCGTCTCACGTTTACAATTGCATAACGATTAGACAATAACTTAACTTAACTTTCCCTCATACTCACAGTGCCAGTGATAAAAAATAATGTCATTAAAAAATATATTTATACTTGGTTGACGTTGATATTGAGCCTTCATTTCAGCACCACAAATAAACATAATTTCCATGTTGTAAGACAGATATGGGCGGCACATGAACATAAAATCAAGTAAAAGTCCTTTAAGAAATCAGCCACCAGAACCTTTACAGAATAAAATCATTGTTAGATACGAAGCATCACTTTAAGGGTTGTTTAATGCTGTTTGATAAAACACATGATTTTGTGTGCATGTGTGTGCATAAGTATTATATGCTTTGTATCTATATTATATATATAAATTTGTAGAGGTCAAATGAATAATAAATTACTGAAGCAAACATTGTGCAAATAAATGTAATGCTATTGAAGCAGGTAGTCCTTTCTCTTTCACCATGAAGAACAAGATGGATACTCCCCATCACTGCACTAGGATTAAAGTATTAGATGTGTTGGATTGCTTGGTCCAGAAAGTATAGCGCCCCCTGCTATTGAGGAAACCTGCTTTTGAATAAAGGTGTTGGTGCGTCATGTTTACTTACATCTATCTATCCCCATTTTAAGCAGGTCATTAATTTCTAAAAAGTTTCAATCGCGGTTATATAATGAACATTATAAGCTGACGTTTTTTGCAGAACTGAAAGGTAATACAGAAGTGAATATTCTACGTTTCAACTTTAGGTGACAATGAAAACGTACTTCACAGATGGAAATGAATCCTTTCAGTGTCACATCGAGGCTGGCGTCCGTACTTCGACTGGGAGAATAACGTGTTCACATCTGCACACGCACACTGATAGGGGCATGCAAGCATTAGCCAAACAGGAAGATGTGGCAGTCACCTTCGTCCCGGTTACTCAGGGTCAAAAGCGCATCCCACTCGGTGAAACGCACATTCATTTACCGCTACGGCAAGCGGGGGGTGTAGCCCCCGGTCATCAGTTTCTCTGAGAACCCATTAAAGCTATGTCTGCTTACCAAGAGGAATTAGGAATTAGGCATTACGCATTCTTAAGGAGAGACAAGGCACAGCGTCTCTCCTGCGGGACGGCAGGAGACGGACCCGATCTCGGGGGAGAGGTCCCCGCAGGACGTCCCGCGCCCCAGCCTCAGGTGGGCCCCCCGCTCACCCAGTCGCGGGGTCCAGATCTGACCAGGTAAAGCTTTGGTCTCATCTCTCTGACACTCCACACAGAGAACAGGAGAAGCAGCAACCATGATTACCAACTGAACGATCTTGTTTTTCCATAGCGCTGATGATTAAATCAATGGATCGGGAGACATCATTGTGGCGTCCTCCCTGGGGACTGTCAATGAATGCTTATGTACTCATGTTTCAGCAAACGAGTTGCAATACTGAATATTTTTTTTTTAAAACAGCTAAGCATAAGACTGCAAGGCAAACTTGACGCTTACAAATCTAAAAGCTAATTTCCGTAAACGCTCGTCAGCAACCAACTGCTTAATCCATCCCTGTTTCACATAATTATATTAGGCATTTGCTTATAAAACAAGTTCAATATTGTTCTTTAGTGCATTACCATTTGAGTGATTCACATGAGAGTCGCTGTCCTGTTGAGGTGTAAGTACTTAGGTAAAATCAGTCTCGTGGAGCGCTTTTTAAATGAAACGTTGGGTCTTAAATGAAACGCTTGTTTTCTCGCGGCCAGATGCAAGACATGCGACCAGATTCAGCCCCATGGTCTCAGAACACACGGAACATACGTGTGCGTTTGTGCGTTTATACGTGCGTGAATACAAGATGGTGGTGCCTATGGATAGTCATGTGTAGTTCAAACTGCCATCTGTCCATCTGTCTGTCTGTCTGTACCAGACCTCAGTTACTTTTGGCATCCTTTCATCCACTTAGTACGGTGCCTTGTCCTCGGGTTTATGTTACAAACTTAAGAGAGTGAAGAACAATGTGTGTACATTATTATCACTGAATGCTAAATGCCGCAAAGCTGATGCGTGATCAATCAGTCTCTTACTGTTAAGTGCCACTGCGGTTAGATGGAACAGAGCCTGCAACCCCTTACTCTCAGGACTGTGTGTGCTCGCATCTGCTCTTTACCCGCCGCAGCCCACTCCTTTCCACAGAGCCTTTTTCTCACAGTGCAGAATCAACTGGTTTCTCATGTGAGCAAGTGTGTGAGAGAGAGCTGTAAGAGGGGTTTATTATTTTGCTGGATGACTGCACTTCTTTGTGTGGAGGGGATTAGCTTTAATTTGATCCTCTTATTTCTAGGTCGAGAAGGACTGTGCTTGCCTTTGTTAAAGTGATTGCCTCGATCCATGCCTTTGCAGGACCCATATTAAATTCTGCGCTTCTGGTGTCGTTCGAAGCGTTTAACTCAGGCAAAACTCAAGCCATACACTTTAGAGGCGCAAAGCTGTTCACCTCTGTTTATGTAACCTGGTTTAGCACAGCCAGATTTGTTATTATAATTAATATTCATATATTACTTAATATAATAATAATAATAATAATAATAATAATAATATAACCCAATCAACAGACACCTTATGAATTACAGCATGATTACTGGTGATACAGAATAGGATATCAGGTACAAATATATCGAGAGTCTGTGTAACATTTTCCACATTCACTGAAGCATTATGAGTTCATATTGCAATAAATGACTTATTTTTGTGCTCAGTCCGAGACCCGGTTGTAGGCACAGGCAACATAGGCTGTTGTCGAGGGTGTAAGCCACCCCCTCTCCCTCAGTCTCCTCGGTCCCCCCGGTCCGCAATCGTGTCTAGGTCTGCAGAAAATCTCATTTATTATTTTCACATTATCAGTGAACATAATATTACGGTGCCTTAGCACCAGCAACATTCCGTCAGAGTTTTAAACATAATTATATCCCATAACGACCACCAGAGGGGGCAGTAAGATCTTCAGTTATACCTCATTCATGAGATCATGCATTACATTACATTATAGATATTTAGCAGACGCTCTTATCCAGAGCGACGTACATAGTGCATTTCCAAACAAGTAACAAGTGCGTTAAAACAATCCTAAAAAGGCAAACACGAATCTAAGCGCTAGGCGCAGTCAGTATGATTGGGGAGAGGTGCAGCTTGAAAAGGTGAGTCTTCAATCTGCGCTTGAAAGCGGTCAGACTTTCTGCTGTTCTGACCTCCACGGGGAGCTCATTCCACCACCGTGGGGCCAGGACAGACAGACGTCGAGACCGGGTGCTAGTATGAAGAGGGGGGGGTACCAGTCGTCCTGAGGAGGCGGAACGCAGAGATCTGGCAGGTGTGTAGGGTCTGATGAGCTTTTGGAGGTACGGGGGGGCAGATCCTCGGACTGCCTGGAAGGCGAGCACCAATGTTTTGAATTTGATGCGGGCCATCACCGGTAGCCAGTGGAGGTCAATGAGCAGGGGGGTGACATGGGAGTATCGGGGGAGGTTGAAGACCAGGCGCGCTGCTGCGTTCTGGATAAGCTGAAGGGGTCTAATGGCCGATGCTGGCAAGCCAGCCAGGAGAGAGTTGCAATAGTCCAGGCGAGACAGCACCATCGCTTGGACCAGGAGCTGGGTTGAGTGGGTGGTGAGGAAGGGGCGGATTCTCCTGATGTTGTACAGGAAGAACCTGCATGCCCGGGTTACCACTGCGATGTTCTCGGAGAGGGACAGCCTGTTGTATGTAGTAATGAATGGATACTGTTATGGACTGTATATGTGCAAAATGTTTTTAAAAAAACTGAAAAATGTATTCATGAAATCAATCTCCTTGGGGGGGGCTGCAATTACATTTGGTGTATAATACATATTCCAGTTGCTTCTGTACCACATTGTAAATGTACAAATGTAATTATATTTGTTAAAAAGAGGCCGCCGCAGTGGTGCAGCGGTAAAAGCATTGCTGGGGGAAAAGGTGAAAAACATGTGGCTAGTGGTGATAAGTCTTTGTCTCGTGTTAAAATGACAGTATGACCTTGATCTTTACACTCAGCTGCTGCAGACACAGTTGCAGGTGTCTGATTGGCTACAGACGTCACTCTTGCATGATGAGGACAACCTTCCTGACGGAAACCCTCCCTCCCTGGACAAAACATTCTGCTGGCTCTAGTCTGCTCTGCCGTGGTCAGGGTGAACGACCGACGTTTCCAATTTTAACACAAACGTATTTGAACTGCGGTAATGTTTGGCGAGAATATATTACAGGAGTTCTGCGGGAGGAACCCACTTCACAGCCCTTTGTGTTGCTGGTGGGTGGTCGGCCTATTGAGACCAGTCCAAGGAGGACAGACGTAACGCTCTTTCAGCAAGCCGACAGACCACACCGAGAAGAATGCAACGGGAATCAGGCGTTTCACTGTTTCAGAAACAGTGTGTGAACTCGATGGGCCTCACACCTGAGCAGCTGGCGGTCAACGCGGCAGTTCGGCTCTCCCCTCAGGCTCCACATCAACTCAGAGGAGCCGACCAAAACGCGTCCAGCTCGCCTATCCCTAACATCCTCAAAGGAACGTCACGTGCCCTGCTAAACGGCACGGACCCAGACATCCAAATGTACGCAGCCGGGAGCTAGCAGAGCCTACCGTCACCTCAGCACTGGGTCTGTCCCTTTGCTACAATCGCTTCCCCACCCACGCCTGAAACGTCTCCTCTTTCGGTCTCCCTGCCTTGGCCTACAATGGCTTCAAGAACCTGCCTGGCCCCATTTTCCATTCACTCTGCTTGCTTTAAAACCTGTTTTTGTTATTTATATATATATATATATTTTAGTGTTATTTCGGGCCATGGTGTTCTTTACCAAAGTAGATTTACCTTCAATCACCATTTATCAAATCTCCATCCATTAAAAAGCAGAGCCGCCCAGGAGCCGTGCACGTTAATCCTGATTACAGGAGGCGAGAGAGGGGAAAGCGGGTCTATGTGTCAAACGAGTCGTCGAGTGATTTTCATCCCAGCCGAGCATCTCTCCATCTCTCTCTCTCTCTCTGTCTCTTCAGCAGAGTGCCAGCAGCAGAACGGAGGACAGGAAAGAGGGATACCACCTCACTTTCTTCCCAACTTCTCGCTTTTTTTGAAGGCTTGTTCTTCTCGATCCCGTGACCTTTCTCTCTTTCTCTTCTATTCTTTCTGCGTTTTTTTGTTTTTGTTTTTTCTTTTTATGTGAGGTAACGCGCGTTGGTGACCTCCGACCCCCTGCCCACCCTCCCGCCAAACGGTGGCCGTACCGAGGGGAAACCAGCGGGTTCCGCAGATGCGGTGTGCGTCTCTGTGACGTTTCGCCAGGGGTTCACACATGGAGAGCAGGGGCTTTGGAACCAGGAGAGGAACAGGCTCCTTCAAACGCGCCTCCATCAAGAGAACCGCTTCCGGGTCGCAGAAGGTAGGCTGACTCCGCTTGGGGCCGAGGTGCTGCGCGGTGGGGTCGGGGTGTTCGGCTGCGCTCCTCTTTGGGCCCACATCATCTTTAGGGAGGCTTTCCCAGCAGCCACTGGCAGCCTTCAGAGTAATGAAGCAAAGTGGCAAAATCCAGCCACTAAAGTGTTATTGGTGGTGGGGAGGGCTATGTGCATGTGGGGTGAAGGATGTGGTCAGTTGTAACACTGTGCACTTCAACCAAATAATTCACAGCTGTTTGACATTCTGATCTTATGTATATATCTTACTTTTATTTTATTTTGTTTACCTCAGTCACACACGCACGCACACACACACACACACACAAAGTAATATTGAGCAAGTAAAGAAGATTGCAGACTTACTTATATCTGCCATTGAAGTTGATATTGGCTGTGGATTCCATGGGAATTTATTGCCGTTTAAATAATTAAGCACATTCATTCAAGAATGTACCATTTTAAATACAGTCAGCAGCAAAGTCCTCGTGCCATTTATATTCAGAGAAACTCCCGGGCCAGGGAGTTGTTGAACAGGTACATTATTGTCCCAAGTTTGGTGTGCAGTTCACACAGACCAGTTTGGTTTACTGAAATGAAATGTTCATAAGCAAACAAACAGATTCACAAACACATTTTAACAAGTACGATAAGGCTCTGTACTAGCCACTGGCAAACACACAAATGGGTTCAACTGCAACCTGAGCATAACTCCTGTCTGTTGTCCTTGCATCTAAAATGTATTTTAATGCCTTAATAACATTTATAAGCTCAGAGCAAATATGCGTAGGATTAAGCTCTGAAGGGGTCATATAACCAGGCAAATATCTGATTGTCTGAAGAGTACAGCACTATTGTTCATAAAGGCTGCAAATAAGTGGTTTCTGATTGGCTTGTGACCTGCGGCACCATAGGGACACATAATTGGGCCATAGTGTGAATCAGGGCAGAGGGGATTCAGGGCTTGTTCCGCAAATGTCCCATCCCATCATTATGCAAACGTTGCCCCTGTGTTTGATTGGCTGTTGTCCACTCTGCCTGTGCCGGCTGCACATGAAGTATACTCTGCCAGGGCTGCACATGAAGTATACTCTGCCAGGGCTGCACATGAAGTATACTCTGCCAGGGCTGCACATGAAGTATACTCTGCCAGGGCTGCACATGAAGTATACTCTGCCAGGGCTGCACATGAAGTATACTCTGCCAGGGCTGCACAGCTCAGCCGCTCCACTGCTGAATGGAGAGGCAGCGGTTGGCAGCATGCACTCTCCCAAACTGACGGGGGACACTGCAGTGAAAAGACAGGTTTTTGATATTGTTAAAATTATAAGTAATAATATAGAAGTATTCATATTTATAAAAGTCTAAATGACAAAATTTGTATTTGTACTATTTGCATCATGTTTTGTTTCATGATAGGGTTTTGTAAGACATTCCATTTAAACTTTTACTTTGAATAATTTATACTTTTTGCCATGGTTCGTGGGTTATTGTTGACTTTTTTCACTGTGGTTCTCGTTTTTTTTCTCCCGTTGAGAATCCATCTGATTTTTTCCTCGTTCTGGCCCTGGGTTTTGCTTCGCCTCGGTCGTTATTCAGATCACCTGTGCTCCTACCTGCGGGGTATTTAAGTTCCTCACTTCTGCTTCTCCGTTGCTTCTTTGTCATTAATTTGTACATTGAGCCAGGTATAGACAGGTTTAAGTGACCTCGTGATATTAACTTGTTTATGTTCACGAGGGACTTGCTTTTTAGCTTCTTCAGGTATAAGATTGTGTTTCCTTCTGTTAGCGTTCTGCGCAATTTTTCCCGTGCTGTTCTCTACGAGACAGTGTTTTCTTTTGGTGGTTTTGTTTTGTTTCACCTTCTATCGGACGTTGGAGAGTTACGTTCCGAAGGTGTTTTCTTTGCTTTTCTAGTCTCCTGTTTGGGCTCTAGTATTGAGTTCCGGAGATTTAGATTTGTGTTTCACTCGTTCTATTCGAGTTCGCCCTATTTTCCTGGATAGATTTAATTTAGCTGGTTAGCTGTCAGGAATTAGTTTCTGTTTTTCTTTTCTTCTTTTTGTGTTATATCTCCCTTATTGGTCCTCACCTGTGTGGGTGACTTGTCTGATCTCCCTCACTTCTGCGTTTGATTCTCCGCTACTAAATCCATCACACTTTTATTTTGAAATGAAAAAAGAAAATGAAAAAAATATTTAACCTAACCTTTTAAGTCATATTCAGTAACGAGTGATATTTATTTATTTTATTCATTGTTTTAAACAACAGGTGAGATATCTATCACTGCTGAGGTCTAATAATGAACATCACGGCTGAGGCTAAAGTCAGGGCACGGTGGATCACCTCTAGTTCCATGATTATGGATCACCTCTAGTTCCTTATACAAGTACACTTCAGGATCCCAAAAATAAATTAGTTCGATAAAGACCCGTAGCACCAAAAATATCATTTAAACAACTCTCACAGACATGAGTCAGAGGAAGACACTTCGGGTCCTATCTTACGCCCGGCGCTAAGCGCTCACGTCGTTTAAATACCAAGTGATCTTGCACCCATAGCAAGTGAACTGGGCGGGTTGGTCTTAAGACGAGGTGTGGCCAGGATCAATTTTGGCGTATTGCTATCTTGAGCCAGCAGAAAGCGCTTGTGCTAAAACCACCACAAACCTGGTCTAAAGTCGCAGTTGTTTACATGTTATTTTAATGGCGCATATAAGTGCATCTACATAGGTGTGTGCATCTAGATAAGCAAGTGCACAATGCGCGTACACCCTCAAGTCTGTTACACACAGGGGCGCGCACAAGCATGACTAAAAATATCGCTTTTACAATGATTACAATGTGAAATATTATTATTGTGTAGGCTATATCAAAAAATGCATAATAATAAAAAGGTCCATAGGTCAAAGACCACATACCTGTCCCTCAGCGAAAGGGAATGTTACATTAAATTGCTTTCAGTTCACTCCATCAACATGCAGGCGATGTGTGATGGTACGTGTAGGGTTACATGTAGACTATTTGCAATTATCCTGGATCAAGCTAAGACTTAGTCTATATTTGCCAATAGTTTCTGTAATCTTCCGCGGGGACAATCTTCTGTTACGGGAAAATGGCTATCCATTAAAAACTTTGCTGATAACATTGGGCTGGGTGATAAAACGATTTTTCACAAATTTTTGTGATAATATTTTCCACGATAACGATGATAAACGTATGCAATTTATTTTCGATAAAACTATCATTTGAGGAATGATTCACCGGCAAAATCACCCGAAAGTGGTAGTTAGTAGGCGTTGGTTGATATTAACTTATTAAACCATGCATTTAGACCAAGCGCTAAGATGGTCAAGATAGAGCCCTTCATGTGCAACTCAACAAACAAACATGCAGTTGCCCGTTCAAGCAGCAGGGGTCACTAGTCGGGTTGAGTATTGAAAAACGGTGCCAGACCGAAATACGTCGGTTCTACCGAGTATCAAACTATTTTGGAAAAAACGGTACAAATTTTGATACTTTACGGTAGGCTACTTCTCGACGTGAATGCTATTATCACAGCCAGCGGACAATCCATTGCCGCCATTATAATAATTTATAGAAATATAGTTGGCGGATAAACATATAAAGTGTTCATATAAAGTAGGGCTACCCAACCCTCTTCCTGGAGATCTACCCTCCTATAGGTTTTCACTCCAACCCTAACAAAGCACACCAAATTCAACAGCTAGAGTGCTTGTTGATCTGCTCATTAGTAGAATCAGGTGTGCCAAATTAGGTTGATATGAAAACCTACAGGACGGTAGATCTCCAGGAACAGGGTTGGGCAGCCCTGATATAAAGTATCGAAAAAGGTATCGTTCAGGTATCGTATCGAATTATCGGATTTGGTATCGGTATCGAAAAATTTTAACCGATACCCAACCCTAGTCACTAGTGAGCGATGAGATGCTGTCTGAAACCCTGACTAAAAGCCTCTCACCCTTGGCGACACAAGAGCCAATTGTACCTTTCCCTGAGGGGCTGCCAGCCACAGCCAAATTTTATACCAGGACATGAGGCCCATACGTGCGCTGGATGAAGTGCCTTAATAGGATGAGCCGCCCAGCAGCCCCTCAGCGATGCCATTTTAACTTCTAAGGATCGCTTCCATGTCGATGAAGAGCACCATTCAAATGTCTCGCAAATAATATTTTTCTGAGCCTTTGTCAAAAACCAGTTTATATGACAAGGGAAGGATTTAAAGTGGTTTGGAACATTGTTTATCCCTCATCCCTCAATAAACATGAGGCTATATGTTGGCATAGGCCTGAGTAGTACATGTCTATGTAAGATTATTCAGATTTTAAACAGCCCGCACCCCCCACCCCCTGACACACAGCCTAGTGCGGACCTCTCTGTGTCCTGCATTTATACTCCATTTTCACTGTTTTCACTGCAAACACACATTTTGGCAAGACCATTTTGCCAATTTTTCAACTCATTAAGCTGTATAGGTGGAAAACTCATGCTCACATTTATTTAATAGTAAAATGGAAATATAGATTTAACCCGGGCCTGACAGGAGAGGGCTAACTTGTCACCCCGGCCGTGCCCCTCCGTAATAACAAGGAGATGTGAGCCTATAAGATGTGCGGTCGCGTGACCGGGTTTCTGCCCGCACCCGTAATGGCGGGTGACCCGCATGCAGGGGGAGCAGTGCTGCGTGACGGTACGAGCTTGCCATCCTGTACCCCCTTAATCTCACATAATGGCCCCAGTACGGGCTCCACCAGCTGCTTCAGATTAACACGGTAGTTTTCATTCCTTCAGAAATCTGCTTTCACACGATTAACACACTAGGAATACGCATACACCCTATTTACAAACCAGCAGTGGAAGGAAGTGGCGTGAGGAAGGCCGTAAGCCTCCGGAAAGATCTGACTGATTGCACGATGAACGGTTTTGATATTCATCAGAGTGCCACGGAAAAGGCAACTCAAATCACATCATTAACAAATAGCTGACTGTTTACTATTATGTCAATGTCATTGGGGCACTTCTGGGTAACACATACATAGTATTAGGGATTATGCCGTAGTGTGACAAAATTTTCAAGCTCCCATTGTCTGTCTTAAACATTGTAACTTTCATCCAAAATGTATTCCTTGATTACAGAAAAATGTATATATGTGTTTTACCAAAGGATCAAGTAAAAAATTCACCGAAACTAATTAATTTATTAGAAATAATATACATTTGTCAGTTATCAAGTTTAAATAACATATATATATTAAAAGTTGGACACGTACATTACCACACACAGTTAAGACAATGCAGCTTTGTATTTTGCATGTTTCATATACATTGCCAAACCAAAGAAACCGAACTTGTACTGTAATCAAACCAGCCAAAGTCACAATCAAAGCTATACAGAATCAGTAGTTCTCTAGACCCATGCTCTCTGCTAAATGGCAAAGTAAGCAAGTTGAAATATTTTGTTATAAAATTTTTGACTGACGCAGAACGACTGAATGTGGGTAACCGAATAGCTGGCTGGCTGCCTGATCCCCTGTTGTTGAA
Organism: Ilyophis sp. 1 JC-2022; assembly: GCA_022702515.1. Lineage (NCBI taxonomy): Eukaryota > Metazoa > Chordata > Actinopteri > Anguilliformes > Synaphobranchidae > Ilyophis > Ilyophis sp. 1 JC-2022. The sequence goes on from CM040399.1 coordinate 11,412,422, forward strand.
AAGCACATGTGTAAATTGTGAGTGTTGAGAAGCGCATCCCGTTTGACCTAGAGTCGCAAAATCTGGTGTACAGGTCCCTCTGCTCATGCTGAACAAATTTGCCTCAAAGACCCATAAAGTCCACCATATTGGATTTTCCACTTTTTTTTTTGTACAATTTGACCAATTTGCCAATTCATCTCATGTGCCTTCATACTTTTCTAAGGCCCAGGTACAAAAATGACCGAATGACAAGCCAATGAATTTTCAGTGGGCATAGCTTATCACAAAAATTTGAATAATTCCAAAGCCGTTTGACAGAAAGTTATGAAACTTGCTAGGTCTATTAACTAGCAAGCATGTTAAGCATGGAGGTGGATCCATTATGCTTTTAGGTTGTGTGGCAGCGGGGGGCACAGGAAATATTGTGTGGGTGGAAGGAAGAATGGATTCCACCAAATATCAAGAAATTCTAGAGGCCAATGTTCGAAGGTCAGTCCAGACATTGAAGTTGAAGGGCGGTTGGGTATTCCAGCCAGACAATGATCCAAAGCATACCTCAAAAATCAACCACGAAAAATATTTCTGAGCTATAGGTGTTTCTGCCAGGAAGAATGGGGGAAAAAGCAAGAATTGAAAGACTCTTAGCTGGCTACAGGAAGCGTTTGCAAGCTGTTATATTTGGCCGAGGAAGAGTTACAAAGTACTAACCTTTACACGGTGCCGTTTTCCTTTTTCTATCATTTTGAAAATGTTAAAAATGTAAATAAAAAGTAATCTTGCTTTAAAATTTGAAGAAACGCATCATGTTTAACTTTGTACCATTTAGAGGTCAGGCTAGCTTCTGTTCACTTAGATATTAATTGTAAAATGCATTTTGAGCACGAGTGCCCAAATTTTTGCATCCCACTGTACTTCCTCAATGAATGTAGAAACTTGGTTGCAGTTTCCATTTATTCTATAATATAAAAGAGGTAGGTGCGGCATCAGCATCGGTCAATACAGTCTCTCACTATATATCTCTCATTGTGCACTCCGACTACAACACATTTTATAATTTACAATTAAAATACCGCAAGTGTGGTGTTGCTCAGGACCATTCATTCCATGACTGAAAGATACGAAATAAATCGTCCTGATCAACACCACACTTGCTGTATTTTAATTGTAAATTATAAAATGGGCTACTTACTGCTCAATGAAGGTCAACCAGATCTTATAGTATATCGACTGCCATTCAGGTGAAACTACTGTGGTATGAATGAGTCCAGACAGTCATATCATAGACGTCATGAATGCACAAAATCATTAAAGATATTAAGAAAACATATAGTTACGTCCCTATGCTGCCTTGCGAGTGTGGCCCTTTAATTGTCTGCAACTCGTTTAATTCGGCTCACCTGGGTCGTGATTGGCTATTAAAGGCACCTGTGCCTGATTACCAGGGGAGCATATATACTTGTGGCATTTCTCTCGTTGAGAGTTTATTCATCTTTCTTTTTGGTTTAGTTCATGCACGTTGCCAGCCTTGCTGTCATGCTGAAGCACATATTTTAAATGGCTATTGTTGTGTCAGTTTGATTTTCAGCCACTTATTTTGTACTGAGTGAAAAGGCCTACATTGCCCATTTTGGGAGGAAGCTCTCATATAATGTCACCTTTTCATAGAAAGGAACAGATAGAGAAGCATAAGCAAGCCTTTATCTTTGTTCTTGTGCACCTTTTGCTTTCCGTGTGAGCTAGAACTGCTTTTAAAGACTAATCGATCAGGTGAGTTAGTTTATGAGCTTCTTCTAGTTATACCGCTGCTGCTGAAATTCCTCTAATTAAAAATAAAATCGGTTGATTTTCTTGTCAGTGTTTTTTTTTCAACAGGCGTATTTGTGCAAGCCACACATTTTTGTTAGACCCTTTGTAACCACTCGGTTATTGTAACGAGGGTGGGTTTCGGGTCATAACGCACATCCTCCGGCCAAAGCCCACCTCCGCCTCCAGTTGTTTACTTTGTGACTGATCTGAAGGACCTTTTCCAAAAACCCTCCAGTTGGAATTCGGTCACAGAGATGGGAAATCTTAATTCATGTGCCAGCCTGAGAGTTTCATAACACCTAATCCTAGCTTTTCATAAAATCAGCCTGTTATTTGAATTTGAGTTCCAGCCGTCCAGTAAAAGAGGAAACAAAAGCTTATTTCTTTCTGTGTTCTCGTTGCAATCTTTAATCCTGTTGTTTTTTTGTTTTTTTTGGATTTTGCTTTTTTAATCAGTAATAATTTTATGGATTCTATCTCTGGCACTGGGTTTTAATATTCTATCAGGACAGTCTGCAGACAAAGGCAGCCATAGTCTATACATAGTCTCAGTGTAATCTCTCCTGTCTGTGCAATTTTTGTGTTAAAACTCAAATGAGCTCGTGAGCACAACCCAGCCAGTATAAGACACTATTACAGTGATTTACAACACTGCAGTAGGGTTGTGATGAATAGCAGCGCTTTAGCAATGGTTTTCCAACATTTCTTTTTTTTTTGTACCACCCCTCCCCCGCCCCCAAACCGCAACTTCCCAGCTACATCATACATAGGTCCGTATTGTGCTTATTGTGTACTCATTTCCTCTGAGAAAGTGTCTCACGGATGCGTTTGGGAACCAACAAAATCACGAGTGGAACATTTTCACAGTTTTCCACAACCTAAAAAATATGTTTTAAAAAGGCTATTTCGCTAGCTGGGATATGAGACTTCAGAGTTTCCTATTTATTTGAATACAGTGGGCCTCATTCATGAAATGCGAGCAGAACAAATTTGTACGTAAATCGTTTGTATTTGCAATTTTCCCCTGTATTTTGGTATTCATCAACATTACGCGTACCTCGTTCGTAAATTTATAATGCCGGTAAATGTAGCTTCTGAGTGATAATTCGAATATGAATGAGGTGTAAATGTTTCGTAGCAACTACCTTCGGACTTAAATATACGCGTATATTTAGGAACGCTTCATGAATGAGGCCCAGTGAGTGCATGCCTTTATCAGCCTGAATGTGAGGGAGAAAGCTGGAATCGTTACTTCTAGTTACCAGGCATAATTCATTGATAAGGTTTGTGTCCATAGCCAGTGTGCCTGTATGTAGGCTACAGCTCTATCCACCTCCCCAGCTCCCAGCCTGCCATCCCTAAGTCAGCACTCTGGAAAACCCATAAAGCACAATGGCAGTTTTTTTGGCGGGATAATTGCCTGTGTCTGCGTGCCGAAGGCACCGGCCCAAATCCGTCTAGGAACGAGCGCATCTGGATCTCATCTGAGTTCACCTGCTCTCCTGGCCAGCGCACACTCTAAAACTGGGGCAAATGACAGACGGACTCCAACCCCCACAATGCAGAGGGAAGCTGCTATCACCCCCTCCCTGCCTAAACTCGTCACTACCTCTGCCTTTGATTGACACAGGACTCTGTGATTGGAGGATTGTACTGTGTCGCAGAATCCTGAATTCACCTTTCCTTTCCTTTATTTTTTTAACGTGGAGTTACACGATTGTAGAAAACCGTTTACAACACAGGTTGTTTCCAAACGACTGCTCAACATCACACAACTCTCTCCTGCATGGCTCTTTTTATGAAAGATGCAATCAAACAAAAAACATAGGCTACCTATAGAAAGCAGTCCAGTGCTCGGGCATCTTTCCTTGGTATGCCATTTAACAAAGAGCTGCATTCATTCTTGTACAAAAAAAAGCACGTATACAAATACATTGATAAACAAAACTCCATGTAACCAGCTACCATATCAACTTGATGGCACAGCAAAACAATACATGACAATTTTTCAAAACCTGTGTCGTCTGTAGCATAGCATGCCATGGTGAAAGAGGGCTGTGCATGCCCACCCAATATTCCTTTGAGATTCAGGCTGCTGTTTGCATCATAGTTACCGTCCCTTATAGAGTCTGTGCAGGGCCTTAACAATCATAGTTACCGTCCCTTATAGAGTCTGTGCAGGGCCTTAACAATCATAGTTACCGTCCCTTATAGAGTCTGTGCAGGGCCTTAACAATCATAGTTACCGTCCCTTATAGAGTCTGTGCAGGGCCTTAACAATCATAGTTACCGTCCCTTATAGAGTCTGTGCAGGGCCTTAACAATCATAGTTACCGTCCCTTATAGAGTCTGTGCAGGGCCTTAACAATCATAGTTACCGTCCCTTATAGAGTCTGTGCAGGGCCTTAACAATCATAGTTACCGTCCCTTATAGAGTCTGTGCAGGGCCTTAACAATCGTAGTTACCGTCCCTTATAGAGTCTGTGCAGGGCCTTAACAATCATAGTTACCGTCCCTTATAGAGTCTGTGCAGGGCCTTAACAATCATAGTTACCGTCCCTTATAGAGTCTGTGCAGGGCCTTAACAATCGTAGTTACCGTCCCTTATAGAGTCTGTGCAGGGCCTTAACAATCATAGTTACCGTCCCTTATAGAGTCTGTGCAGGGCCTTAACAATCGTAGTTACCGTCCCTTATAGAGTCTGTGCAGGGCCTTAACAATCATAGTTACTGTCCCTTATAGAGTCTGTGCAGGGCCTTAACAATCATAGTTACAGTCCCTTATAGAGTCTGTGCAGGGCCTTAACAATCTGTTAATGATGCGTTCACTTTTAACTCGCCTTCAATATACATTTTTTTACATACTGAGTTTATTGTGATATTTGCTCTGCGGAATCCCAGAGAATTATTATTATTTCAATATTTCTCCACCACTCTTTGTCATTCTTCTCTCTGGCTCTTGACGGAGGCGGTCGCATATTCTCTCTCTCCTCTCTCCTCTCCTCTCCCACCCGCTCGGAGCCACTCTTTGCACGGTATCTTTGAAACTACAAAATTATGGAATTGATAAGCTGGTCTCTCAACGCAATTGACAAAATTATCTCAACAAGAAGCACTGGTTCGGGGGAACCTACTTGCCCAGACGGGACTTTCGCTGCGGGCTACATAATGGATGCGTGGGAGAACTGGCGGGTTCTTTGCCTGGCGGTTCTCTCCGTGGAAGATGTGGAGGACGTCTACCTACTTGGATTTATGATGGCAGGACAATTGCTTCTCGGACTGAGCGTTGCCCTGGTCTATCGGAAAATTGGAAAGATGGGAGCTATTCAAGAAGACCAAAGGCTGCCCGTGATGATTAACGAGGTGGGCAGAGCAGTGAGTACTCAGACTGTTGCGATATGTGACCTAAATCGCAAGATGGTTAATGTTTTGGAGGAAATCACTGTTTTGCGAGGAGAAGTGGTCAAGCTGAGAGACCCAGAGTAAAGAGGAGTAACGAATTGGAATGCTGTTTTCCTCGCTATAACCCAAACATCTAATCTTGTTTTCGGAGCCCCATCGCTTGTCGGCCTGGCAAGGCCGCTTGCAGAAATCTCCCCCAGAAGACTCACATGCAAAGAGGCGCTCCTATGCACCCAACATCCCTGGACTCCTGTTGTTTACTTCTGGACAGGGCAATCAAGGATATCTCCATAGCAACCTGCTGTGTTATCGCGAAAAGATCTACGGACTAGTTACATCGAGGATATCTCCATAGCAACTTGCTGTGTTTCGTGAAAAGATTCTACGGACTTGAGTTATCAAGATTGCTGAGTGCCAGAATGTAACCTTCAGTCTTACGCACACATAAACACGGACTACTCACAGATATACACACTTGCACACACATGCATGCATTCACCCGCCTACGGACACATGGGTTTTTTTTCCCAGATCATATACCTTGCCTCCTAGAGACATGGTATATGATTAGTGTTTTTTGCCTGGCCCCCCCCCCCCCCCCCCCCAGTAGCCCACCCCCCCCCTCTTTTTTTTCCCAGTATGCTTTGTGCACAGGCTAACTGTAGCATTTAGCTTTCAGTCTTAATAGAAACAAGGATTTTAATTTAGAAACTCGGATTTGAATTTAGAAACTCTGATTAACTTTTAGAAACTCGGATTAACTTTTAGAAACAAGGATTTAATTTAGAAATAAGGATTTTGTTTTATAAATGAAGATTTACATTTAGAAATAAGGATTTTGTTTTAGAAACGAGGATTTACATTTAGAAACAAGGATTTATTTTTAGAAACAAGGATTTCTGTTTAGAAATAAGGATTTATTTTTAGAAACAAGGATTTAATTTAGCAATAAGGATTTCTATTTTGAAATAAGGATTTTGTTTTAGAAACAAGGATTGTGTTTTAGAAACGAGGATCGTGTTTTAGAAACAAGGATTGTGTTTTAGAAACGAGGATTTACATTTAGAAACAAGGATTTCTTTTTAGAAACAAGGATTTAATTTAGCAATAAGGATTTCTATTTTGAAATAAGGATTTTGTTTTAGAAACGAGGATTGTGTTTTAGAAACAAGGATTGTGTTTTAGAAACGAGGATTTACATTTAGAAACAAGGATTTCTTTTTAGAAACAAGGATTTAATTTAGCAATAAGGATTTCTATTTTGAAATAAGGATTTTGTTTTAGAAACGAGGATTGTGTTTTAGAAACAAGGATTTCTTTTTAGAAAAGAGGATTTCTATTTAGAAACAAAGATTGTTTTTTAGAAATGTGGATTGCACCTCTGGGCCACCGTAGATAAGTCCTTACTGCGAACAGTTTGACCTTTGTAAAGACCATGTTCCTTACTCTCACTATGTACCTGCTTGCTGCTGCACCCATATTTCTATTGTTTTATCTCCTTCTCCCGCTTTTATCATTCTATGTTTTATGTATTTCCCTGTTGTAAAGCACTTTGGCTGCATTCGTTGTATGAAAGGTGCTATATAAATAAAATACTTACTTACTTACTCTGGATAAAAGTGTCTGCCAAATGACTCTAATGTAATGTAAATGTAATATATACAACATTAACTAAAAAACAAAAAGCTCTGCAGTGCTTCATTTTAATAAATGCTGATATGCTGAAGGTCCTTTAATAAGATTTTCTTATTAATTAACATTATGTCACATGCATGCGTGCATGCTCTCTCTCTCTCTCTCACACACACACACACACACACACACACACACACACACACTTTCTTTACAAGCAGATCTTATGACTCTTTCAAATCTCAGGGCTAATCAATGGCATGTTGTTCTCATGTGATGGCTAACTGGATTTGCATAGCTGGGAGGACAATCAGCCTTTTGAGAAACCAGCTGACTGAAAAACAGCTATAATAAAGAGAATCTCTTAAAGTAAAAAAAAATAACTTTCTGGACCGCACTACCTCTTATTCTGCCGTCTCTGAAAACACTCTACGAAGGACAAAACTAGGCAGTACCGCAACAACCTTTCCACCTTTAAACTCAACTCCTTTCTGTTGCCTCCAGACACACCTATATGTAACGAGTCTAGAAAAATCTAGCGTCCTGCACGCGAGCGCAAAAATGTCTCCATTTTGCTCTTTGTCTCCTTGTATTAGGATCTAACCCGGTGCATTCAGTTCAGCCACACAGCCAAGCGGATTCAATTAGCAATACCTTTTATCTTCACTCCCGGTGACATCACATTCCGCATACTTCGCCAACGTCGGTCTCGATCAAATTCAGTTACGCTGCACTTTGATCAGGCGGTCAATAACAAGCTAGCTTCTCTCTCCCGTGATCTGCAGTCCTCTGGCCCTTAAAGGACATATAAAGACGGTGTGCAATTGAATTTACGAAGCATTTGTGTATTGACTTTATAATGACTATATAATCCGGGGATGCATTTGGTATGGCCAACTAAAATGCTTTGCCAGTTCCGTTCTTCAATACTTATTCAGTTGTTTCAACTTTGAACTATTGAGTGCCTGCTGTTGCGTAAGTGGAAAATACTGGCTGGGTGAAATAGTGATAGTTCTTTCGTATTTCCATCATGCTAGTAAGGCTGCTTCCAGAAAACGCCCTTTGACATGTTTGCCAGATGCAAAGTCAGTGTAAAATTCAGTCATGCAATGATGCCTACAGCTGGTCAATTCGCTGACCGCTGTCTAACGGCCAATGTGGCATGGTAGTTTTTTTGTTTTGTTTGTTTGCTAACATATGCAGCAGCAGCGGAGGTCATGTGGTCATTGCGCCATTGCCACGTGCCGCGTGTTGTGACGAGATGAGCTAGATTTGAGCTTCGAATGTTGGCTGACCGTGCTCTCGGCTACACAAATGCGATTACGTGATGTTTTTCCACTGTTGTAGTCTCTGCCGACGTTGTCCGTTTCAACGCGGCGCGGCAGATGTGTTACTGAGCGCAAGAAAGGCAACGTACTGCGGATGTTTTGTTTTCTTATGACAAAATGACCTGAAGCGGTGTAATTTCATCAGATTCAAGGGCCCAACACGTCTGTACAGAAGGCTATATCCCAAAGGTGAAGAAGGTGAAAACGCGGAGTGCACACTCAAAAACAAAAATAAAGACTTTAAATCAAAAACACGTCGGCAACATAAAGCTTTTCCGTTGACTTAGACTTTAATTGTGAACAGAGCAGACATGTTTCTCATAGTCTATATCCCAAATGTGGCAATACGTTAATATAAAGATCAAATCACCTTCAAAATGAATGCGCCATGATCAGCCTTTTCAACCCCAAAACTCTCAATGTTTTTAGGTGGATGGACTTGGATCCAGACTCAGTTTTAAGAAAATACTGTAGCCTATTGTATCCGTACTAAAAGAAAACGTGGCACCTTTTTAAGATACTTCTCAAAGTCTAACATTTATAGGAACTACCTCTTCAGAATTTTGTCGATTTTGAAGGCATTTTACGTCCTTGATTTTGTTTTCCTAAATTTGTGAAATTCATGCCTTCTATTCCAGAATATCTATGATTAAACGCAGTTGTGATGGAAAGCACGTTGAAGCTAAGCCGCGTTCGTAAACTACGAGGCGTAAATAACGCGGCGGGCCCACAGTGCCTGCTGGAATCAGACAAAAAGCTGAAGGATCAGCAGATTATAACCATGTGATTTTCAGACAGAGGGGAGACTAAAGGGCCCTTTGGGATTGTGCAGCTGAAAGGGTCAGGTGACCAAAAACAGCGTTCTCTTTAGTGAGAGACACACCGCCAAGCATTAGTAATACACAATTAAGTGTAAAAGTGCATGTAAGAAACCCATACGCTATATTTAAAAACACAAGAGCGTAAAATGGTGTAAGACATTAAGGCACGTTATAGCATAGTGGTAGAGATTTTGATGAACCACTGTTTTGTCAAGATTGATATAATGGCAAAACCTTTCAGTGCCATGTCTACCTGCTAAAAGAGTGGGGAATTCAAAATGAGTGTTGATGGAGAAAGAAAAACAAATTCTTCAATGAGCAGTCCTAGTCTGTTTAGTGACAATCCGGTAGACAAAAATCCCATTTCGTTTTGATCATTTTACAGGCATATTTTGTGAAAGTTTTTCCCAATATGGATATCGTTGGATTTTACACAAAACATGGTATTTACTGAACTGTAGCTAGGATCGGCTGTAATTCACGTCAATTGGTTTAGAGAAACTAAATCAGATTTCCACCATATTTCCGTATTTTAGGGATTTTTAGCCGCTCATGGGAACTTGGAACAAGGCTGTTCCTTCTTTGGCCGGATTTGGGTTTTAGTTGCTGTGGATAATTAGTTTAAGTAAGCAACGATAAGTACGTCACTGTTTGGGCCCGTGTTTGAAGCGGCTTTTCTTTTCTACATCTGTAATTAACAGCAGCCCCTGGCACAGGGCATAGGGAGACCACCCCCCCATATAGCCTCCTCTCCCCCTCTTCCTGTTATCCCGTCTTTGGCACAGCGGTCGACAACTAGAAGTCCAGCAAAGTTGCGTTACTAAAACGGATGTGGCCTTTGCCACTTATTCTGCATTGAGGGAGGTCACTCCCAGTCTGGACACGATAAATCAAATCAAATCAAATCAATATTTATTTATATAGCACATTTCACTACTAGTTGTCACAATGCACTTCACAGAAAAACCCAGCCTAAACCACCACAAAAGCAAGCCAAAGGCAACAGTGTCAAGGAAAAACTCTCTGGTCGGAACAAACCTTGGGATGAACCAGACTCAAGGGGGGAACCCATCCTCCTCTGGTCAGCTCAGGGTCTAGATCTTAATGACCAGCATGGTCAAAACAGCCAATGTCCATGATAATACTATATTATATAGAAATACTGAGAGGATTGCTGCTGGAGGGTAGAATTAATCTGTTTATGCCTGTAACAAAGATGTTACCATTCAAGTGCATTGCAGGCGCTCAAAGAGGGCACGAATTGTGGCTGCTTTCAAATTATGCTGTAGCCCTGCCTGTAACGCAGCTTGCCCAAGTCCGCAGAAGAAGCCTGGTTATGTCTCTGTGCATACTGGCTTAGAGCGGCTGCATTCGTGAGCACATTATTTCTGGGCACTACAAGAAACTTAGGCATGGATTCAATTATCATTTGCCACTCACAGTGAAAAGCAATCACTGAAATTAACCAAATAGTGATTATTTGTGAGAAAAAAATCCTGATTAATCCAGGCCCTAATATAGTTTCCTGATTAGCCAGGTGGGTGCTACAAATTGGTGGTGGTCGAGGCGAGTTTCCCCCTCACCATTGTAAGTGTCCTTGAGTTTCTTGAAAGGTGCATGTAAATATAATGTATAATGTATAATAATAATACTGTAATAATAATTACATTTTTCATTGCTAGCCTGCATGCCTGGCCAGCCACTAAACTGTCACTCAATTCATATTGCTCTTAATTTTTCCCTTCTTTAATCTCCCAGTTGAACCCCTTACTGAGCAACATTTATGGCTAATTTGTTAAATTTATGACAGCAACACCAAAACCCACGCCCATATACACTAATAATAATCTACTTCCTGTTTCCAGCATTGCTATGCTGATAACCACTGTACAGTGAAGTAGACTCAGTCGGAGGTACTTCCCGTCAAATTTTGAGCCACCCAACATGACCTCTGGAACTGCGCTCAATCCCCAGTGCAATCCACGGCACAGGACCGCATTCATGAGCGATCAAACATGCCAAGCTGCGTCCAACTGGGGGGGTTTCTTCAAATGAACATCAACAATGGCTGAGCTTCCTTACCTCTGAACTTCAGTGGTATGCAATTACATTGAGGTACTTCCGGACAGGGCACAGTACATGCGCGGTATACCACCAGTTATTCAATAGTGAGTAGGCTTAATCGTTGAATTGGGTAGAAAGATGCAGTCAAACACTCCTTACGCTGACACCAATTATTTTGGTTCTCTGCTTAGTTCTTCTGTTTCACTTCACTGGGAATTGTATAGGATTCAGTTAATTACTCTTTGCTAAATTCTTGTAAAATCCCAGAAGGAGAAGTTGAAATCTTAACATGGCACAATGTGTGCTGGTAAATCTTTTTTTGCAGCTCAGGTGCTGGTATAATAATAAGACTCTGGGTTCCTCACAGTCTGCCACACACCAGACGCCGGAAGATTTTCCGGCACAGGGAGGACTGTCTCCTCACGCAAAACTAATCCCACCTGCCACGGACACTGGTGTGGAACAAAGCGGCCGGCGTTTGAAGTTTCCCCTCTAATGCTGCACGCAAAGGGGTAAAGTCGGCTACAGAGCGCTCTGGCTCTGCCATAAGAGGACTTTTAAGACATTGGAAAGCAAGCTTGGTCTTTTTTAAAACTATTTTCCCCACCAATGTTGTTTGCTTTTGGACGAATGGTGAATAAATGGCGACCCACAGCCATCCTCCGCTTGGACAAAAACAAAGACTTTCCAATGAGACGTATAAACATGTACAGCACGCTCTTCCTAAATAAGGGAATAAACTCTCTGTGTCTCCCTCACACATTCACAAAAAACACCCAGAGATAAAGCATTACATAAGAGGAAGCTGTCATAAACTGGGCCATTACATTAATTGCTGTTTTGGTCAAAAAGGCAGTGCTAGTCTGGATTAAATCAACATTTGCGATTATCTTTGACTGACTACTAAATGCAAATGTTATTTTTTCCATTCATAATCACAGTTTTAATAGAGTATCAGTAATAGAGTAATTAGTGGTAATAGAGTGGTCAGTAAAAAGTTAAGGAAACACAATTATTGAACCCAGGTCGTAGTGTATTCATTTTGCACGTTGTGAGGTGATTTGATTGAACAAAATGGTGCACTACACATGCCTGAGGTTTACCACATTTAAACCAGGTTGAAAAGTATATCTGTGCTCATGCAATTCAGTAAATCATAACAAAGCCTTCAGATGTATTCCACTGAGCGTGTATCTTTGAGGCTGTGTGTTGCACAGACACGCCCAAAGTGTTTGAGAAACGCTCACTAATGTAGCGGCAGCAAGCCATGGCAGGCACCACTTGTGCCGCCCGAGGAAGAGAATCGCCGTAACACGAATCGTGTTGGGTTCAGCTCCCCGTCATATCACAAAACAGCGGCCCTGAATTAAAAGCTTTTGCAATGCTAAGCACCAAAGCCAGCTAAATGCCGTTACACTTCATTTCAAACTAGCCTGTTTTCCTTTATTCAGCTGACAGAGAGGGAGTCAACAGTATTCGAGCGGGAAACAGAGAGAAGTCAGAGGTTTACAAGATTTGTCCCGACACACTTTTGCTCTGTCTGAGGTGCAGTTGTTTGCAAGCCAGGGAGGCCGTTTGTGTTCAGCCCAGGTTGACTTTAGTTGAAGCGGTTTTCTTGAGTATTGAATGGCTATTAGAGTTAAAAAAAAGATTAACCAGACTTAGCGTTTGGTGACCTTGCCAACTGGAGCCCTGGTCATTTCTTAACAAGGAGCCTTTCTAAAGAATGTCCGTGCCCAATTGTTCCAATTATGCAAATGAGACTGAAATAGAAGCAGTGACAGGGTGACACTCTCAAATTGAAAGTCGGAGAGCTTTCGTTCTTTCGGGGTGCTCATGCACCCCCCTTTTTTTTTGCTTCCTCCTCCACCGCCGCGCGAAGCGATACCCGCGTTTCTCCTCTCCTCTCAGCCTTCATCGCGCACAACTGGACTCTCGTCGCACTTGGGGGAAAGAAACTCGGGGGAGAAAAAAGCTGGATGAGTCGGAGTCCGCGAGGGCGGGGCGGGGGCGGGGGGTTGGGCGCGATCAGAGTAGATTTGTTGTGCCTTGTTCCAGGGATGAAAATACCCGGTGGTCATGGAGAAGGGTCATGAGACTCCCAAAAGGATTACCCTGAACTGGAGTCATGAGACCTGGCCAAACAAAGGCCCTGCTCACATGCTCATCATATGAACCGCTCCCCATAAAGTGACCAGGTTTTGTGTGCTGTGAGCTTCATTGCGCCGGGCGGACTCGAGGAGAGCAGGAGGGCGAGGGAAAGAGGGGACCCCGGGAAACGGCCTGCACCCGCTTCCTTTTTCACTTCCTACCTGCCTGCTTCTTCGGGGGCTCTCCAGGTAGGACAGAACACACACACACACACACACACACTTCTGGAGCTTCCTGTGGTGGAGTTTACATCACTGTTAAGGGGACATAGGGATTAGGTGTGGAGGATCACGGAATGCTGGCTACGGGGTGAATGTTCGTTCTTTTCCACTTCGTTTTCAATTTGCTGTTTAGATTATAACAATTATGTAGTCAAAAGTTTTTTAAAATTATTATTATTTTTATATTTTGTGAAAAAGATATAGCCATTATTCACCATAAGTATTTTGAAAAAGTTTCTTAATAGTTTTACAGAAAAAAGAATGATCCAGGGTGTTTTTTATGTTTCTTAACCCTCACAAAATGCCCGACAAGTCAAATCAGTGCAAATCCTGTGGTTAATTGTACTGTTCAGGACAATATTTTTGCCAGGGAAAAAAAATGCTGACAGAAAAAATAATATTAGCAATTCGGAAGCAGGATGGTTCAGAACTGATGCTTAAAAGTACTCCATAAAAGCAATGAAGCTAACTACATGCAACTATTTGCAACTATATGAACTCTCATTGGAAAAAGTTGAAAATGACAGATTATCTTCATATACACTTCAGTACACAGGTACTGAAATTGTTTTCGTTTTGATGTTTCTGGTGATAATGTTTACCACACCATTCCCAAGAGAACAGAAATCTGTCATCTTGTTTTGTGAGCAGGTAGAAAACGGATATCCTCATGTAGTCCACATTTGTCAGAACTGTAGAACAGATCAAAAAATGTTTATGTTCAACTCATCCAATGAAATGAGGCCATTAATTCAGCTGTTCTGATAATGTGATGAAGTAGTGTACCCTGTACTTATTATACTTTTCAGGTTATTTTCGGGGCTGTGGAGGCGGGCATGCGCGTGTTGTCGCATACCATTCCCAGTCCTCTTTCTGTCAACCATGTCAGAACTTCCGAACAGACTAAACTTCAAAAGCTGTTTTAATTAGAACCCAAAAGCCCAGACAGATATTGCTTTAACAAAAAGTTATTTTGGTCCAACACTAGAACAGGGTCAAACCCCCCAACCCACCCCACGCTAGACAACCTGATGAGTTAACAATGCCATACTAGGACAGAGGACGGTAGAAGAGAAAGGTAGTGAGTGTTGTGTTCTCAGGTTTACACAAGCTCATCACTCAATACGAAGCGAAACACTGGACTTTATTACCTGTCTGTGACCATCCCCTAAGTTGAAGATCCCCTTAGTTTAGTTCCAATTCAATGTTATTGTTTGTAATGTTTACGTTAAGACGACAGCTTCAGATGTGTTATTGGCTATCCGTCAACCAACCCTCCACTATTTGAGAGAGAGGGAGAGAGAGTGAGCGAGAGGCAGAGAGAGTGATAGAGACAGAGAGAAAGAGTGCGTGATAGAGACAGAGACAGAAAGAGTGAGAGATAGAGACAGACAGAGAGAGAGAGAGAGCTTTCATAGCGAGTGCAGTGTTGATCACTGTGGCATAATAACGTAAGTCATTAAAAGTATCAGGCTTTGCACGCGCATTTTCATTGGCGTGTACCGGAGCGTCCTCGGGCCTGTGGCCAGGGCCTCCGCTTTAGCGTTTAGGTGGGATTACGATCAGGCTCGAGCTAAGAGGATTTGCTACATCAAGGACACTGAAACTTGGGTGTTTGCATGACTAAAAGCAGAATTCTTGCAGTAATTAGTGTTACACATATGTGCAGGGCTGCCGTCACGGGAGGGTGCGACCGGGTACGTTATCCCGGGCTATGAATGGGGGGGGGTTATGGTCTGTGAACCTGTGATAAGTATTATTGTCTCGGGCCCAGGAATAATATAATAATATATAATTTAGAATTCCCCCCCAGCAGCCGTGTGTATGTGCACGTGTGTGTGCGTGTGTGTGTGCATGTGTATGCTGAAGGGGAGTGGAAGTAGGATCAGTTAACGTTTTAATGTGTGCGCCCGCTGCAGCCACTGTAAACTGGCTTACACTGGGAGCACAGAAAAGCAGTCCAGTGCATTTCTTGTTCAGGCACTCGTTTGTGGACCGGGCTTTATTGGCACAGCGCTTTCTTAATCTTAAAAGTGCAGGAGAGTGGTTTTGTTAAAAATAATTATTTCTTGATGAGGGATTATTTTTTTTCTTCTAATAAATTTACTTCAATTAAAGGTTGGATTTTTCTCATTTTTTCAGTGTGAGATTAAGCTAATTCACCAAAAGGTGCATTTTTTATAACCCTTTTTACTCAGCTTTACCAGGGGTGCCAATAATTGTGGAGGGCACAGTATATGCCAAACCAAAGTGGCAGTATCATAATATTTATTTTTCTGAGGTAAACCTGATGAATAAGTGATGGTGCTGTTTGTAAACCGGCCAGTTATATCGGTTATATTTATAAAAACACGACCGGGATTCAATCAACTTCGTCCTTAACCTCTTTGTTTTTTCCTCAGTTTTTTGTTTTTTCTGGGAAGTTATACAACCACCAAAATTAACTTGCCACACTATGACATGCACTTCTTTAAGTTCAGGACAAAGGTTGATGGAACACTCAGAGGTTTCAGAAGCAAACGGAAATCTGCTTGGCCGTTGTCTTGCCCACGAGCAGGTCAAGGTAGAATGCATTTCTCTCAATGAAGAACACTGATAACTACCACAGATCTTCACTTATTTCTTTCTGTTTTGTGTTTTGATTTGTTTTGTAGACCCAGAAAGCCTGGATTGAGAGAACCTTTCAGAAAAGAGAATGTGTTCATATAATACCCAGCAAAGAACCAAACAAGTAAGTGATACGGGCTTGTTATTGTTCAATTTTAAATACAACATATATGCATGTATTTCTACTCATTTCTACGACTATAATGAATCAATATGATCTATAATCTATAATTACTTACTAACACTATAGTTTTGTTAATTCTGGATGTAAACAGGAATGATGTGATTTAAATGTTATAAATGCCCTGAGGGACTGCCCCTCTGTGGTTGTGTGAACTGACTCCCCTTCTCCAGAAAAAAGAACACTGATTATTTACAGTTCCTGCCTCATACGTTTTTCTACAAACTTGTGGAGTCTTACAGGCTGACGTGCATATGTTCAATTAAATATGTCGTTATTTATTGTGTATTGTATACTGTAAGCATACAACACGCCCACAAAAAGATGTCAAATACATAATGTCACTGTTGTATAAGCTGAAGCAACAGGTAAGTGATGCAGTGCTACACTACAGTGAAAGGAAAAGTATCACGGCTGTATGCTGCCTTAACAAGCATCTGAAACAAAGCTAGGCATTCAGCCTCTTGGTCACGGATCATTCCCTGTTGCCGCATCTGAAACCGAACGCGACGGACGATCACGTGACGTGTTGGGCCTGCGCCGCGGACCTCCCTGCTGTCGGTCGCACGGCGGCTGTTTTGTGTGCGCGGCAGCACGTATCCACTCGAGGACCAGGGCACCATCCACGGCATGCGGAGACAAAGGCCCCCGCTGATTGGCGGGGATCAGGGACAGCCCACGGCCTACATACAGACACAAAACACAGGCCACGCCCCCCCCTCTGTTTTTCTCTCCCACTCCTGTTCACTGCTCCAGAGCCTCACTAATTGAGTCTCGATCAGTACCTTTTTTGGTCCTTAATTGCGCTTATTCTTCAGAGCAGAGACACACAAAAGGCACATGTGCTTCACCATCACAGTCTTACTGGGGTCATGGAAGATTCCAGATTTCAGTGTCAAAGTCTGTCTGGAATGAGGTAAAGTGTCCAGGTGTTAACCAGGCAGGCTTCTGTTCAGTGTTGTGTTTTGATGGTCTGAATGAATATTGATATCGTGACAGAACCATGCGCCTCCGAGACGCCAAATCCAGGAGTAAACGCATTACAGACACATCCGCCAGTTTATCGTTACATATATTGGTTTTCTTCCGCACGTAGGCTGCTGCCTGTCCCTGCTTCTCCAACCGGCAGAGGCCATTTTATTCCAAAAGCCACGCCCCCTTTGCTTTCTCATGCTCCCCGGTCACTGCTGCAGCCCTCATATTCCAGTCTCGTTTAAAAATTATTTTTGCCTCTTTTCTCTACCTCTCTCTCCTGATACCCTCCCCTACAGGTGCAGCTGTGGGCAGATTGTGACCCAGCACCCTGCCATACCCTCTGCAGCCACCACAAACAAGGGGGCGGAGGACATCGCCCAGATCGTACCGGCGGACGTCCCACAGGAGCGATGGTCTGTCCTCAAGCACACAAGGACCTCTTCGACGGACGCCTACGGGGTCATCGAGTTTGGGGGTGGAGACCACGTCAACAAAGCAATGGTACGGACCTAGTGGTAGACCCCCGCCCCTTATTGGACGTGTGACCGCATCAAGGTGTCACACCTGAAAACGTCTGTGACGAATGGAACGGTGGCATATTATGTGAAGACCTCTGCTTCATTACGTTAAAGTGAGTGGCCTGGGGCTGCCAAATAGCTCGCCCTGGTAAAGATGTGTGGTGTATTGATGTGCGCCAGAGGTCTGGTATGGAATTCTGGCTGTGCCAGTGCCGCTGTGGCCGGCAGCCACACAGGGCATGGGGCTTATAGGCCAAAGCGCCGACCTGGGAGCCAGAAATTCGGTTAGCGGAATTCTCCCTATCGCACTGCACAGTCTACTCACCTGGTCCAACAACGACCTGCAGACTGACTGGACTGTCACTCAAAACTCCCAACCCCTGGTAATATAGGTTAAATTCACACACAGATCTTTCCACAAATCTCAAAGTGTACTTTCAGTGTGTTGCAGCCCACCTGTGTGACACATTATAGTTATTGCAACTTTAAGCATGTCGTCAACACCTAAAGTCAATACCTAAATTCAACCGAATGGTCTCGTCACTCCCCAACGCATGTTAACGGGCACTCGTTTTTTTCACCTCTCTGTCTCTCCCACAGTACATCAGGGTGTCGTTCGACTCCAAGCCGGACAACCTGCTGTACCTGATGGTGAAGGAGTGGCAGCTGGAGCTGCCAACACTGCTTATATCCGTCCATGGCGGCCTGCAGAACTTCGACGTGCAGCCCAAGCTCAAGCAGGTGTTTGGGAAGGGCCTGATCAAGGCCGCCGTCACCACAGGGGCCTGGATCTTCACTGGCGGAGTCAGTAACGGTAAGCGTCTTCTTTGGCCGGGATGTAGGCTGTTGCCGACGCACATTCCTTCGACACCACCCACAGATACTCAAAAGCCCTCTGCATTGAAATCGACACCTCCGGAGTTTTCCTTCATCATTAACTATGAGCGTCTCTCTTTGGAGGACCTCATAGCCTCTCACAGGATATTCATACATGTATAATCCCTCACAGAAGGAAAGCCGGTATATGGATTAGGCACACCACCCTGTGATGCTGTTAATAGATTATACGTAATGCTTCATATATGCATAATCACAAGCAGAAGTGCTTTAGCCAGAGGCAAAAATGGATGGACAGACTATGCAGGGAGATGAGTGCTGTAACCAACCGTACCATGTTTGAACCATATGAGATGCTGAACTTTTCAAACTGAATGTGATCTTTACTGTACTGAATCCCATTATTCTACCTGTTCGCAAAAGAAACGTGGGATTGCTTTGAAAATGAAAAGATGGGAGATAAAAGTTGCATAATATTGTGCTTCCTTTAAAAAAGGCAACAAAGGCTTCTGCTTAATTACACAAAAATATCCACAAAATAACAATTTTTTTTTACTTCCATCATTTAGGATGAACGACTTGCTAAAGATGGTAACAACTCTTGTAAACTTGTCACACTACTTTGTTTGTCCACCACAGGGGTTGTCCGTCATGTTGGAGATGCCTTGAAAGACCACTCCTCTAAGTCACGAGGGAAGGTCTGTGCCATAGGGATTGCACCGTGGGGAATTGTGGAGAACAAAGAGGACCTCATTGGCAGAGATGTAAGTCCAAAGTGGAGCTTAAAGCCTTATGAACAGCCCACTAAAAGACAGTTACCATTCCAAATAAGACTCTATTAAACACGACTCATTTGAGCAGAACTTAGACATGGTGATAGGAACACCTGCATATGGTTAGACTAATAGGCCTATCTTGAAAGGAGCAGGTGGTCAGCATATCAATACCCTGACCCACAGATGGTTGAGGGTGACCTGGTGACCAGACCTGTTGAAATGGCCACATTTATTCCAGCAACACTGCAGTGACACAGTTTAATTTGGACTATATAGACTGTGTGCATGCCTCCTGAAGATCAGGTTTTGAACTTCTGAGGTTTTGAACTTCCACCCACAGGTAACGAAGCCCTACCAGTCCATGTCCAACCCCCTGAGTAAGCTTTCAGTGCTGAACAGCAGCCATTCGCACTTCATCCTGTCTGACAACGGCACCTGCGGGAAGTACGGCTCCGAGGTCAAACTGCGCCGGCAGCTGGAGAAGCACATCTCCCTGCAGAAGATCAACACCCGTAGGTGGTCATTGTTCATTATCTGACACAGCGCAGAACAGTGTCAGTCTTGTGGTACCATGTGACCTGTGGGTTTCCCTTTGTCATCCTATGCCTGGAGCTAGCAATAAGGCAGGGAAAGCAAAGGGATGCTCAGCTGTCACCACTGACTTCGCCCCCCATCCCCCCCCCCCCTTGTGCCAAATCACCTGTTTGGTGTCTACGTAACAGGGAGGGTAGAGAACTAGAAATATTCACAGAAATTTCACAATAGTAACCCAAGTTAAAGGTCTTGGCATTTACATATTTCATACAAGAAAATGTCAATGTCTGTTATCTAAATTTTATTTAAGTTTTGGGATTGTTTCACCAAGCTCTGTTTTCAAGATAGATTATCAGAGTGCATTTACTACTTTCTTCTGTTCAGTCCCACACCAAAGAGCAGTGGTTCCTAATACTATCCCATGGTGCACACCCTTATTTTCTTAGTAAGCGTTCTGAAATCCTGCCGTAGAGCACACAGGCTCCTCTGATTTGGCAGCAGAGTTTGTGCATGCATCTCTAACTCTACATATGTGTGTGCCTGTGCACATGTATATCCCTGTTAGGCCTGGGTCAAGGCGTCCCAGTAGTGTGTCTGATTATGGAGGGGGGCCCCAATGTGATCTCTATCGTGCTGGAAAGCCTCCGGGAGGAGCCCCCGGTCCCTGTGGTGGTCTGTGACGGGAGTGGCCGTGCCTCCGACATAGTCTCCTTTGCGCACAAATACTCGGAGGAAGGCGGGTAAGAACAAAGCGACCGTCAAACCCGCTTTGCATCTGCGACGCAACCGTGACGCAAACTTCACTCCATGCCGAAGGGTTCTTGTCACAGCTGAAGTCTTTCTTCTTCTTGTTCTCCATGCTCAGGTTGGTGACTGACAGTGTGAAAGATCAGCTCCTGGTCACGATTCAGAAGACGTTTAACTACAGCCGTAACCAGGCCCAGCAGATCTTCCTCATGGTCATGGAATGCATGAAGAAAAGGGAACTTGTAAGTAGCAAGGGATGAACATACCAGAAAAGACATCCTTAGCTCCTTAGCGTGTGGTTTCAGTCAACTGGCCAAAAAATAAACGGTAGAGTAGATCACTTTTAGTAATACAAAGAGGACATAAACCAGAACAATCTAAGACCCTGATAATATTGTATGTTGCCACGCAAAGCCTTTCAAGGATACTGAGGTAAGCACTCACAATAAAATTTTGTGTATTATAACAAAATTATGTAAATGTACTCCTGAGTTCAAAAATAAGGGAAAAGGCGGACAGTACAGAGTAATGGGGTGCAGTGGCGGCCGGCCTATAGAGGGCGCTGGGGCGCCGCCCCCCCCTCCCCCACATACAAATTTAAAAAAAAGTTTAAAAAAAAATATTATTTTTTATTATTATTTAATTTTTTTAGTAGCTTAAAATTATTATTTTTTATTATTATTTAATTTTTTAGTAGCTTAAACATGTTATATGTTGGCCTTGCGTTGTCTAAAGTTTAATACATTACATATGCATGTTCAGGGGGCTGCGGGGCGCCGGTAACGTTATGGTGAATCAGAGCACTCATTCATTTTCAGGCGAGCCCCCTGATACTGCTGCCTGATTCGCCGCCAAAAAAGGAAGTCCCCGGGCGCAGGCCTGTGCGCCCCGGACTATCCTACCCTTTTCTGATTAGTCCTCATGGTTTATGATATTATTTGATTGGATTTAAGGCATGTTTATCACGCCCAGCCGGCATCTAGCAGGATATCACTGCGAGTGCGCAAGTACTACGGATAGGTTCAGTCGGCTGCTACTCATTCATTCAAGTAGACCTGTCCTAGACCAAGCGAGAGAGATAATTCGAAATGGCTTCTTCAAGTGGAACAGAAAGCAAAGAAAATTCGGTTATTTCTTTGCAAAAAGAACCTTTCTCAAGGCGTTCATTGGGAGAAACGGGTCGGGCTCGGTCACGGCGGCCGAACAACTAGCGAACATTTTACTTTTGAACTACAGTAAAACCTTGACATACGAGTGCACTAACTTACGAGTATTCCGAGCAATTTCTTGTTTCGCCTTACGAGCCTAGACCCGAGTTACGAGCCGAGCAAGCGGAGCATTGCGAATGCGAATGCAATTTCGGAAATTGCATTCGCATTTCCGAAAAATTCTGAAGGGAAGGAAGAAACAAACCACCATGGATAGGTTTTTATCGAAACGCCCTGCAGATCAGTCAGAAAAGCGTGACGAAAAAGCCAAAAATCTATGAAAAAGATGCAAACGTCACTGATGAAGATTAAGTGTAAGTGAAGAATAATAATGTAGCAATTAAGTTTAGAACCAGTTTATTTCTTTATATTCTATTTTATTATCTTTGTATTATATTTTGTATTAATTATTTATAATTTATAAATACATTTCTCATTTTTATAACAACGTAACAAAGAAATTAGGGTGTTTTTTGGGGGGCTGGATCGGATTAATGGTATTTAAATTAATTTCAATGGGGAAAATTGATTTGATATACGAGTAAACCGAGTAACGAGCTCGGTCACGGAACGAATTAAACTTGTATGTCAAGGTATTACTGTACTAATTGGGATGGGTTAGCTTACTGCACATGGTGCTTCAAGTTGTTTTTGGTGAAAATATAGTGTGAAATAAATACAAATGATACCGAATATTGTGTGTGTCTGTTATCTACCAATAAAACAATGCCTTTTGACGGTCATTTAGGTGCCCAGTGACCACTAAACAGAGAAGCTGTAACCATGGTAACAACAACTGCGTGACAGGGAAACACAATGTCAGCGCTTCAGTGCCTTAACTGCGTCGGGCTCGGGTCGGGTTCGGACATAAAAAGCAGAATTCCTGTCGGGTTCGGGTCGGGCTCGGTTACTACTATCTCGGGCTCGGTCGGGTTCGGACAGAAATATGCGGCCCGATCCGCACTCTAGTTCAGTGATGTCTTACTTGAAAAACTGTCCTCCACTGTTGCCAATCAAACTGTCTTATGCAACTGAGACACACGGTAGCTTGTTTTTTCTGTTTAAAGTCAAAGTCAGATGTATTTTTTTTTTTTTAGAAATGCTAGCGCCCCAACCTATATTTAGATCACCAGCCGCCACTGATGGGGTGAATGTTGATATAACTGACTAAGAGAATCTAGGCCTTATTATAGAAATATTCTTGAACTACACTTATTACAAGGAAACAAATATCAATAAACTTGCTTTTATATGATCCACGTTCTCCTGCATTTTCATTCATGTGTCATGTGTCCCCTCACACCCACAACCATATGTACCCCATCGTCTGTCTAAATGTTTTACTGTAAAAAAGAAATTACATGGAAACAAATATTATTTTAGTGTTCTGTTGTTCTTTTGCCAAAGTCAACATTTCTCCTCAATTTTGAACCGCCCTTCAAATAACATATCTGCTCTTCAGATTCACTTTCAGTTCCTCCATGGACAGCTCATGAACTTAATTTACTACACTTAACCAAAAGATCCATCATGTGATCATCACGGATTTAATGCTCACGAGCCATAAACATAAAGCCTAAGCATCTTCACAGTTATCCGATTATAGTATCTGCCCCGTAGCCTTTTTTTTCAGAGCATCGACTCCATAGGTTGAAATGACCGCATTCCTCGCAAGTCGCAGATTTTCAACCCGGACCGCGATGGTGATTAGTAGCTTTTAAAGCCCCTTCCGCAATAATCTCAGACCCAATACGGCTGGGTTCCAGAGATCAGGGTGGGCCCGCAGGCCCGATTGCCCCATCCTTTCTGTCGTTCTGCCATTCATCCCCGGGCAGGAATTACAGGTCATCCCCCCGCCATGGCCTCGGTGACACAGACGGAGGGAGCGACGTGGCTCTCTCTCCCTCTAATGCACCGACTCCACTCCTCCGCTTTAATTCTTCTGACACGGTCCACCCGGAGAGATATCATTAATCTTAGCATTTGTATCTGTCGCGCATTAGAATATTTAATGCCTGGGAATTCCACATTATTTTAGATAAACGAGATTTGCCGACGTGACCCATTTAAACTGCTAAAATGCCACTGGACCTGCCGGCTCTCCCAGGGCCCATCTTTTATGGCTAGATTAGTTGGTTTCCACGCCTGTGTAGAATATGTGTGCAATATGTGTGCATTATGGACTGAAGGAAACAGCAGCTGGCCAGGTAAGGGTCACATAGAGATACAGTGCCCTCCACAATTATTGGCACCCCTGGTAAAGATGAGTGAAAAGGGTTATAAACAATTAGCTTCATCTCACACTGAAAAAATGAGAAAACCCCAACCTTTAATTGAAGTAAATTTATTCTGAGAAAAAAAATCCCTCAAGAAATAATAATTTTTAACAAAACCATGTGTGCCACAATTATTGGCACCCTTGCATTTAATACTTTGTACAACCTCCCTTTGCCAATAAAACAGCACTGAGTCTTCTCCCGTAACATCTAATAAGGTTGGAGAATACAAAGCAAGAAATCTGAGACCATTCCTCTTTGCAGAATCTCTCCAGATCATCCAGAGTCCTAGGTCCTCTCTTGTGCACTCTCCTCTTCAGCTCAGCCCAATGGGGTTTGGGTCAGGGGACTGAGATGGCCATGGCAGAAGCTTGATTTTGTGTTCAGTTAACCATTTTTGTATTGATTTGGATGTATGTTTTGGATCATTGTCCTGCTGGAAGGTTATTTTCAGTATAGCCATCCTTCTTTTCATGCCAAACCCACTTTGAGTGTTGGTTGCCAAAAAGCTCAATTTTTGTTTCATCTGACCATAGAACACGGTTCCAGTCAAAGTTTCAGTAACATTTAGCAAATTCCAGGGGCTTATGTTTGTGGTAAAATGACAGAAAAGGCTTTTGTCTGGCATGCCTTCCAAATAATTTGTTGGCATGGAGGTGACGTCTAATGGTAGTTTTGGAGACTTGATGACCCCAAGATGCCACTTTTCTCTGTAATTCTCCAACAGTGATCCTTGGGGATTTTTTGCTTCTCTTACCATCCTCCTCACTGTGCGTGGGGGCAAAATAAACTTGGGTTCTCTTCCAGGCAAGCTTGTAACAGTTCCAGTTTCTTTTAACTTTTTAAGTATTGCCCTAATGGTAGATATGGGCATTTTCAGGTGAGTAGCTATTTCTTTATAGCCATTCCCTGACTTATAAAACTCAACACACTTTTCCCTCATTTGATTTGTGTGTTCTCTTATCTTTCCCATGTTGATGTATGAATAAGGGAATATGGCCTCTGTGTCAACTCATATTTATACCCCAGTGAAACAGGAAGTAATGGTTACTGCTTGAAAGCTCCTAGAAACTCTGATCAACTTTAAAAAGTAAAATATAAATAGAAAAAATACTTTTTACTACAGTTAAATTTTGTTCATAAGAATTTCTAAGGATGCCAATAATTGTGGCACATGTGGTTTTGTTAAAATTATTATTTCTTAATCGGGGAATTTGTTTTCTCAGAATAAATTTACTTCAATTAAAAGTTGGATTTTTCAAATTTTTTCAGTGTGACATTAAGCTAATTCACCATCTTTACCCTTTTTACTCATCTTTACCAGGGGTGCCAATAATTGTGGAGGGCACTGTATATATTGACATATGCACACTGTATACATCATTGATAAGTAGATGTATTATATACTGGATATGTTCTCCACTTCGGTACATTACTCTGGATAATTGGCGCAATTGGCAAACTGCATTTTGAGCTAGCTGAGCTAACTAACATAATGCACCTGTTCCCTGAATTATACCTTGCTGATAATAAGCAGCTAAGAATAAACAGTAAAACAGGGGCGGTTGTGTTACACAGCACCATGACGTCTGGTGTGCTTTGTTGGATATGAGGTGACGGTCAATTCATAGTACCAGCAACTCTCCAGGTTCACTACCTTTAGAATATATTGAATGCATTTCAAAAGTTGAAGTACTGCCATCTCTCTGAGAAATGAGGGGATATGCAGGAGGACAGTTTTTGAGTCTCCTCAATGAAATGTTTCATTCAACCCAGCACAACCAAAATCACTAAAACACAAATTACTCAAATAACTTAACCTTAATGAACCCGGGGGTATTTCAGCTTCTGGGAAGGGCCGTGTTTAAAGGTAACTGGATTCCCTCGCCCAATGCATGCTGGGATAGGCTCCAGCCCCCCATCCCTCGCAACCCTGACCAGGAATAAGCGGGTTTGATAATGGATGGATTCTGGAAATAGTTGATTATTCATTCTCAGTTGCCGAATAGTTGGTACATAGAAATCGTACAATCCCACAATACCTCCGCAATCGCTCAGCAGCTCGAACGCACAAAGGGTGTCCGTTCACAGATGGTATGCGTTTCCCATAAACCACCACATATCACTTTCAACTAAACTAAATTATAAACAGATTATTATTCCGGTTCTGTTGTGAGTTCGGAACGGTTTGAAAGGTTGAGATGCAGCCAAAAGAACACCGTGGACGTGAGTGTCCAGTGCCCAGGTGCCACGAGGGTCTCAACGCTGCCTCTACAATCTGCGGCATATGGCCTGCGCTCAGCGCCATGGCAACAGCATTATAAACATTCCAGCACATGTGACAGTGGATCTGCCGTAATTGCATTTGTCTGGCTGCAACAAGAGCAACACAAAATTAAGTTATCAGCAAGTCTTGTTTATGTGGCATTATGTGTGTGTGTGCATGTATGCCATCTCTACCACAAGGCACAAATATGTTTAGGATAGCTAATTTTCTTGTGGTAAGACCCAGGCATCAAACCTGACCCATAACAGATTTGTTGTATTGCTTCATATAATCTCTTAAATAGTTTCCAGATGATCCTTTTTGCACAGCTGGCTATTTTCTAAAGTGATCCGGATTACATTCTATATCTATCTTGCCTGGGGGTACAGAAGCAGTAGACTGATTCCTATCTTGAAATAAAATCTGCAATGGTGACCCTTGGGGTCAAAAGCCCAGCCATGGGGGTACGTTCATTCATCACTTCATCTACTCACTCATGCGCATTCACTCGATCATTATTCACGTCACGTGACCTGACAAATAAAGTGAAAATTCCTCCACTGACAGGAAATGCTAAATTCCCCAGAAGAAAGCCCGTCGCCTCACAAGTGAAGTCCCGTCCCCACCTGTCAATCTCTCCCATAAATAACCGGGTGACTTGTTCCCTCATCTCTTATCCAGATAACAGTGTTTCGCATGGGGTCAGAAGGACAGCAAGACATCGAGATGGCCATACTGACAGCTCTGCTGAAAGGTACGCACTGTACACACCTGCACCACACTGCAGCGTACCGTGTCTAAAAGAGTAACCTGCCGACTCAGACAAAATCTATCTTTTATGGGGCTGCTGGGTGCTTATTTCCAAAGTGTGGAAACGCTCCATTGTCTGCTTCTGGAGCCTGTGAGCACTAGCTGTGTGTAAAGAGCCCTCCTCCACCTCAATGAGTGCACACTTCGGCTAGTGGACAGCAGGCCGAATATAAGGAGAGGAGGAGGGCGCGAGCATGTCTGCTCCCTGCCATATTGACGAAGGGCGTTACAACAAAGAGACAGTCCTGAGAGTGTGATTAGGCGTTCCAAATTGAGAGAATGAGCTGTGGACCTTCGGATGAGTGTTCCGGTGGTGACATGGGGGTGGCTTGTGTGTTTTTAGGCACTAACGCCTCGGCGCCTGACCAGCTGAGCTTGGCCCTGGCCTGGAACAGAGTGGACATCGCCCGCAGCCAGATCTTTATCTATGGGCTCCACTGCCCTGTGAGTGTAGTCTCTCTGCAGCTTCACGCATACACCTGCCCAAATGCCTTCACCTTCTGTAACATCTCCCAAATGCCTTCACTTTCTGTAACATCTCACAAATGCCTTCACCTTCTGTAACATCTCCCAAATGCCTTCACCTTCTGTAACATCTCCCAAATGCCTTCACTTTCTGTAACATCTCCCAAATGCCTCCACCTCCTGTAACATCTCCCAAATGCCTTCACCTTCTGTAACATCTCCCAAATGCCTTCACCTTCTGTAACATCTCCCAAATGCCTTCACTTTCTGTAACATCTCCCAAATGCCTCCACCTTCTGTAACATCTCCCAAATGCCTTCACTTTCTGTAACATCTCCCAAATGCCTTCACCTTCTGTAACATCTCCCAAATGCCTTCACCTTCTGTAACATCTCCCAAATGCCTTCACTTTCTGTAACATCTCCCAAATGCCTTCACCTTCTGTAACATCTCCCAAATGCCTTCACCTTCTGTAACATCTCCCAAATGCCTTCACCTTCTGTAACATCTCCCAGACACGGCAGAAACACTTGAGATCGTTTCCAAAACAAAACCCTTGCAAGACTTGACCTTATTACACAGGTCCACATCAAGCAATATGTATCTGCCATAGGTGTAGGTCCAAAATCAATTCATTAATGAAAAGGATATACATATGGTCAACCTAATCTGTAAATGCTGAGGACTGTCCTTTTTTTACCACTTTCTTCATGGGCCTTCAACTAAACCCACTCCACTGGCACCACTCTCTAACATTTTTCCTTGAATCTCAAGCCAGAGAGCTCAAGCCACGTTCCTGGTTTGCTGGAGGCTATTAATTAGTCCTAGATTATTTAGTGTGTATTCCGAGGACCGAAAAGATTTATTTGGCAGCCATTATATCAGACCCTTAAATCTGTCTGGGAGTTTTGAACCGCTGTGCCCTCCATTTTAATCCATCTCTAATGCAAAAACAATCCAAAATCCACCTGTTCATTCGCCTTTATTTTTGTATGGTGATTGGTTTTAAAGAAGTCTGCATAAAAAAGCACCACGCATCAAGGCTCTGTGCTTGGCCGTGCGTGTGTGTCTGTGTCTGTGTGTGTGCCCAGGCTTTCCAGTGTGTGTACATGTGTGCAGTTTTGTCATAATCTCAATATGGCGCTACAGACAGAGAGACACGGTCTACCGATTAAAATAAAAAACTCTTAAATGTAGCCCTAAGTAGAGCACACAGGTATCCATTTAATAATAGAAGTACACAGAAATAAAACAGTGCTTCTGAATCCTGTTTACTCAGCCTGACACTGCTACCGAGTCTAAATCCCAACAAACATACAGAAACGTACATAGAGAGTACAGTGCGTTCGCTGGGTTGCGTGTAATACTTCCAGACCTACTCACCTCCAAGAAACGCACTGCCGAACACTTAAGAAAGCCGCCTCAGTCCGCACTGACCTGTCCCCTTCCCGCCCTGCAGCCTGCGGGCTCCCTGTCCACCACCACCGCTTCCACCAGGGAGAAGAAGAAAAGCCCCGCCATGGCCTCTCGGAACAAGGCTAAGTCCCGGGGCAAGAAGGGAAGGGGAGCCAAAGCCAAGCCTGAGCCACCAAAGGAGACTGACCCCAGGAAGCTGGAGATCATGAACTGGGTGAATACCTTCGGACACTCACTACATTACTACATCATACATTATGTACATCATGCATACGTGTATGTCAGTGGCGGCTGGTGGGTTTGAAAACAAGGGAGGACACCCCTAAAATAACCCCTAAAAGTTGATAAAAATTAGACTTAGAATGTTCATCTTGGTGATGTCTTAGATGGAAAAAACAATTAAAGATATAGCTAATTGTAATCAAACTAAATTTAACTCCTAAGCTGTCAAATTGTTCCAATATTAAACTTTCGATCTTGATTTGAATAGCAAAGTTCCAGGATGACTAATGTTCATAGTTATAAAATTGACTGTGTATAATAATGAATTAAACAAGAAATGCAAACGTTTTAATAGGTGTGCATTTTTCAGAAGACTTTGTAAAGTAACGATAGTAAGATCTTAAACAAAATATATGAAAATAAATACCAATATATACAGCTTGGAGCTGTAGAGGAAAGAAAAATAAAAATAAAAAATAAAAAATAAAAATAAAAAATCTCTGTAGAATTTATACGCATTTTGACCAATGGATTTCCATGACTTCTCAATTAATTTAAACCAAATTTTCATGACCAAACATTCTATGATGTCACTGTGTATACATGTAAAAGTGAGGATAAAATTTGGTATTGAAATTAAGCATGAGAATTCCAAAGCACACAGTATATCTTGAATAACATGAATGACAGACAATATAGTTTGATCCAAAGACAGAATATGTGGAGATGTCCACTGGGTGGCGCAGGATGACTGGATAGGTGGTGTCTTGTTAACTGGTTATATCTCGCTTAAAAACTGGGTAGCCCAAAGCAACTGGATATACGGTGTCTAGTATGCGTCGGCTTTTGAACTGTTTGGCCTACCATACAAAATCGCCAGTGGTGCTGTCAGCGTTTATCTTTATTCTCGATTACAATCCAATCAAAATTACATTAGTCTGCTAGCGCTCCTTTCCCACCCATGATTAGCTAACCTTCGCCAAGCTCCTCAAACAATGAATAATGTTAACAAAAAATAACTAGGCCTAGCCTACAACGTCTTCTTACCTACTACCTTCAATTTAAACAATTTACAATGGAAAAAAACTCTAAATTTGGACAGCTATTCTATCACAAGCTTATCTCTCTGCTAGCTAATATGAAATAATGTTACCTAACGTTAGCAGTGTCAGAAAAAATACGTTATTTCGCTAAGCTCTCTCTATCTTTCTTGCTTGCACTCTACTCTACAACGCATCGTGACACACTTGATCAACTCCTCCCATAGTTTAATTGGATATACAGTGTGTCAATCTTTTATTTATATAAGACTAATTGGTCTGACGGAGGGAGTTTATCTTCCCCTTATGCCATTTTTGCAATGTAAAAGATGGGTGAGCAGAAGCCGCAGTACGAGGTAACATTTCAATGGGTGACAGAGACATAGATATAGAGCTGGGATGGGCAACGCGGGCCGTATCTGTTTCTGGATTTTAGACTAACTTCTTCTCTTAATTATTTAATTAGCCCAATCATTTATATGACCTGAGATTTTATCTACATTCTGCGATAGGAAATTAATGTTATTGTGCCTGTATACATGTATTGTAGCATTTTATTGTGGTTTAATTTACAAATGAATCAGTGTTGGTTAGTATGATAGTTAGCTAATTGAGTCAGGGTAATTGGTGGCAGCAAAAAGCTGCATACACACCGGCCCGCGAGGCCTGGAGTTGCCCATCCCTGATATAGAGATAGATAGAGAGACAGAGAGACAGAGAGACAGTGGTAGAGAGAGAGTCAGCCATCTTATGTTGATTTAGGGCAGGTTGTGGAGTGGGCTGCACTGGGTCCTGAGCTCTTTTTGTCTGTCACAGGTCAACTCCTTAGAGCAGGCCATGATGGATGCGCTGGTGCTGGACAGGGTGGATTTTGTCAAGCTACTGATCGAAAACGGAGTGAATATCCACCATTTTCTCACTATCCCCCGGCTCGAGGAGCTGTACAACACGGTGTGTGTGAATACTAGCTCAATGACTGATAAAACAAGTTACCCAGCACCTCTAATTAATTCCCTGTGTGTGTGCATATGTATATTACATGACAGATATGAGAAATTAGATATTAAAAATGAGAAATTAGGTATACTGAATAGATCAGAAGACAGATACTGTGGTATCCCCAACGGGGAAAGTCAAGTGATACTGTGGATTAGATTTGGCTTACAATACACATTATAACCCCCACAGGAATAAACATGACCAAACATAACAATAGGATTTCCACAGTGTGAGCATTGAGACTCCCAATGCTAACAGAACCGTGAGCCAACACTGGTATCATGTGGACCATTTCACAGAAAATGTCCCAACTGGAAGACATAAAAATATACTCAGTGTTCAAAAATGCATTTGTGCATTCCCTCTCTGAATACAATGAACAACCCACATTGGGACAAACAAGGCACACTTCAGCATATCAGCAGAAAGACACAAGTCATAGGTTTTTTCTGGAAATATTAGGACTATCATGCGCTCTATTCATTATGGGCCCGGATTCACAGATGGCCAACTTAAGTCATGCACTTAAGTGCCTCTCCTGCGCGGATTTAACGAGGACTGAGATACGCCGTATTCTAACCTGCACTACGCGGGTGCGTTTCTCAAAATGTGGGTGGCACAGGGCATGATATTCTAATGACCCGTTTCTTGTACCTGCCCCCTGGGTTGCCAGCGTTCTACTAAAAAAAGTGTATGGGGGTATAAATTTTGTATAAATCAGTGACATTGCCTTTAATAACCGCATTTGCCTTTGTAAAATTCTACCTTTGTGCATCGTAGTTGCTCTTGCGTGATGGGGAAGGAAGTGAACGTATTAATCAGTCACATTGATAAAATAATCATGAAGATCCTATTGACAACTTGGATATACCCATCACACAATCAAAATAAATAATCGCTGGACAGTGGTTGCAGTCAATATTGTTAAGTAAACAAATAAATCGTTGAACTTACTAAAAAGAACATTTTTGTTTTTAAATCTAACCTTTTTTTTCATGATTTAGGCTATCTAACATGTCATGTAGCCTACGGTGGTTGAACACAATAGCTTATATGCAAAGTCTTCAACTTAATAATTTTGGGGAAGCTGTGCTGATACAAATTGTCTTTCTGTCAAAGCCAATATGATCCATACACTGTCTATCAATTAATCCATCTAATATTGGTCTGGTATTATATACCAGATGGCCAATCATACTCATTCTAATATCCATTTATGCAAAAGATGCTGTATTTTTCATAATAATCTATTGGCGGCGCTAGACATGAAACCTCTGAATACGCGTATCTTGCACGACTTGCAGACATGCCTCATTTTCATCAAATCTCCACCCTGCGCGCGTAATGCCGCGTATCTACTGGAGAGATGCTTATAACAACGAAAAAGTCAAATTTCTGAATCACAAATAGCTTAAGCTACGCGGAATTTTGGGAGTAAATCCAATTTGCTCTGAATCTGGCCCTATGAGGATAAAAGAATACTGCCTTTATCAGTAAAATGGTTTTATGCTGTAGTTACCCAAAATTACTTGCAATCTACTGTATGTGCCTCTCTTGTACCATTTCACTGATGACGGAAATATAAAAAATTTGTTTGAATCTTTAGCCTAATTTTTAATGAAAAACATCAGACTTACAGCACTTTAGTCTTGAACCTCCAGCCAGATAGATCAAGTCATATGTAATGCTGTGCTTGAAGCATTCCGATTCAATTTCTTATTGAATGCTTCCCATTTAATACATGTTTAATGCTGGAACAGGTCAATACCCACCTGTTCATTTGCCTTTATTGTTTGTATGGTGATTGGCCTTCATCAGGCATGCATTAAAAAGGCAAACGTTATTGCCCTGTGCTTAGACAGCCTGTTGCATATGTGTGTGTGTGTGTGTGTGTGTGTGTGTGTGTACAATTTTGGCACGTCTAATTCTGGCACTGGAGACAAAAGCATATAGTCCACAGGCAAGCCTATGCCACCAAACTCTGTTGCTTCAGTCCTTCAAAATCAGAGCTTTGAGAATTGTTTGGAACAAAGCAAAGATCTCAAATCAATTCCACGACTCTGTTGTTGGCACGCGCACCTTTCTGCATTCTCTCACGCGAGATTAAGATGAGAGAATGCCATGAACTCTCCTCACCAACATGTCCAAAACTTGCACCTGCACTTTTGCATGGTGTTTGGGGTTTGCTTTTGCAAAGCTCAGGAAAAATGCCATTTTTGATGGTGCGTCCTCATCTCAACACAAGCTTGACTGCTTCTCTTCACAGCTTTCCTGATATGAGCTCATTTTCCGTTTCTTACAGAGGCTGGGGCCACCTAACACGTTACACTTTGTCGTCAGAGACGTCAAGAAGGTGAGCTGATGCATCTTTTTTAGGAGAACTTCCATGCAAACTTGCAACTATGGCGACGTTCACATTACAAGCAAACGTGGCCCAAATCTGATTTTTTTGCTCTCATGTGACACAGATCAGATTTTTTCAGAGCAGTGTGGACACAAAAATCAGATTTTTTCCAATCAGATCTCTGCCACTTTCATATGGGGTCCTAAATCTGATACAAATCCGATCACTGGCCATGCGACCGCTGTGAGAACGGTCATATCGGAATTCATATGTGTTTTTCCACGTCATACTTCACTGCACAGGCGCAGATCACTGGAATGTAGCCCTGGACATCCTAAAGTTCAGGAGGAACTGTTCCTCCGTGAAACCCTCCACATCGCACCCCACCACTCCTGACTCCTCTCCCGCACCCACACCTCTCTCTCTCCACAAAACTACCAGTTAATACAGCTATAGCTATGGCTTCTCACCCTCATCCTCAACATATGACAAATAGTCACCTGACCTCTGCAGCAAATAATTGAACGCTTGCGCTGCTATTTCATTCATTTTGTCTGGCTTGCAAATGTGACGTTTTCTGTTGTTCCAACGCGCATGTGGGTCATGTGTGGTGTTATGTGTCGCATGTGGGGCGTTTCAGGGTAGAGATCCGTTCACACTGATGTCAGATATGGGTCACTTAAACATGAATGTGAACAGTCAAGGCAGAAAGATCTGGGGGAAAAATCGGACTTGAGCATTAAGCCCAGTAATATGAACGTAGCCTATGTAACATTTTTAGTTACTATGGAATGGAATTTTAGATTTATATTATAAATTATTATCATTATTAGCATTTATCATAGTGGCATTAATTAAGTAAGCCTCCCCCATAGTGGGTGGCTTATACCAGTTGTTGGGTTTCTTTCTACATTGATTTCCCGCAGGAATTATATGCATCATCAGACTCCATGTCCACCCACTAGTCAAAAACCACTCTGAAAAATTTTATTTATTTATTTTTATTTTTCTAGCTGGTTAATTTTGTGGCGGCGGAATCTCAGAAACCGCAAGGCCCTGGAACTAGTCCTTGTACATCATATTTCTATATGTATATTTCCTGAAGTTGTGCAACATCTATTTGTTTTGTGACCTTAACCTACTTTTCATCCAGTAGGGCGGCCATCTTAGAAAACACGTATTTTCTGATAACCCGAGAACTATATGTCCGATCGGGACAAGCAAAGTATTAACTTGAAGCTTGACACTGGGCACATATTTCGCAAATGACAACTATATAGGTCAGAGGTCAAGGTCATATAGATACATTCAAAAAGAGGTGCAACAAAAACAGGCACTTATTGGGGCTAAAATTGTCTATATATACTCATGTTGAGTGCTGTCTGTCTGTCTGGTTGACTATCGAAACATCTCCAGCAGTCTGACAAAGTCAATCATATCCTCAAGCTAAGACACGGATAAATACTTTACAATAAATGACAAGACATGATGTTGCAGGGAAACCTCCCCCCCGATTATCAAATCACCCTGATCGACATCGGGCTGGTGCTGGAGTTACTTATGGGCGGGGCTTATCGCTGCAACTACACAAGGAAGAGTTTCCGCTCACTCTACAACTACCTGTATGGCCTGAAACGGGTGAGTGGTGCCTTCTCTCGCAACGCTCTTTAGTACGACTTTTATTAGAAAATCAAGCATTCTGTATAACATGCTGGATTTAAGATAACTGGCGTCAATTTTCCTCTCTTGTTCATTTGCAGCCAAAAGCTCTCAAACTCTTGGGAATGGAGGTAAGCACCTAGGGCAAGTAACCAACATTTATCTTATTTCCAGATCCCTATACCTCAGTACACAAATCAAACTTTTATTAATAAAGCAAAACTGAAAAGCTTTACAAACGCAAAGCATGTGCTTGTGTGTGTGTTTTATGTGGTGCATAGAGTAAATATTAGGTTCAGTATATGTGCAAAAATGTGCACACTGACCTCAACTGCCCTCAAAATGTAGCTTGAAGAACATTTGTTCCATGTTTGAAGGTAACTGTGAAGAATATGTTGCGGATCACATCCAATAGACTGTAAGGTACAATGTATAAAGAACCATAGAAATATCCCAATAAAAATATAACTTGGCGTGAATTGAAGGTCCATAGAATATTACATTCCTGCCATGACGTCTGTGATGGCAGGAGGCGTTTTCCACAATGTCAGCCTCTGTTCATCTTTCTATCACCCCTGGAAGATGACTAACTTTGTGAATCTTTCCCCAGGACGATGACCCGCGCCCTAAGGGTAAGAAGAAGCTGAAGAAGAAGAAGGAAGAGGAGATTGACGTGGATGTGGACGACCCCGAGGTCAGCCGCTTCCAGTACCCCTTCCACGAACTGATGGTGTGGGCGGTGCTCATGAAGCGCCAGAAGATGGCGCTCTTCCTGTGGCAGAGGGGGGAGGAGGCCATGGCCAAGGCCCTGGTGGCCTGCAAGCTGTACAAGGCCATGGCCCACGAGTCCTCACAGAGTGAGCTGGTGGACGACATCTCCCAGGACCTGGACAACAACTCCAAGTGAGCACTTACCCCTGCCTCACCCCCGGCCTGGTGAATGAGAACCTTCTCAAGAATAATGTAGCGATCACGCTAAGAGGCAAGCCAGGCAGATCTTGACCACGATTCGTTGCTGCTTTATTTGTGCATCTTCAAAGTAGAGAACAGTCAGTGGTATGCAAGACTGACCCCGGGCTTGAGCGGACAGCCCTTCTTATCCCCTCTCAGGCTCTCTGATGCAAATTACAGTGCCAAATTCTAGCTAGCTACTTACTGGCTAGCGAACCAACCAATCACAAACATAAACAAACCCAAACATTACAGGGTTACTTCTTGTTAGCCCAGCGGTGGCTAACTAACCATGGTGTTCTCTGGCAAATGCCAATCAAGTTGCACGGTACTGGGCTGTGAGCACAGGTCCCACTACAGGATGTCATGCCACCCTCATGGAGTCTGTTTCTGACAGTTTGGTCAGAAACATGCACACGAGTAGCCCGCTGGAGGTCATTTTGTAGGGCTCTGGCAGTGCTCCTCCTGTTCCTCCTCGCACAAAGGAGCAGATACCGGTCCTGCCGATGGGTTGTTGCCCTTCTACGGCCCTGTCCAGCTCTCCTCGTGTAATGGCCCGTCTCCCGGTATCTCCTCCACGCTCTTGAGACTGTGCTGGGAGACACAGCAAACCTTCTTTCGACGGCACGTATGGATGTGCCATCCTGGAGGAGCTGGACTACCAGTGCAAGCTGAATGGGTTGGAAGTACCGCCTCATGCTACCAGGGCACTAGCAAAATGCAAAACTAGAGAAAAATCAGTCAGGAAGGATAAGGAGAGAGAAATTGTCTGTGGCCATCAATTGCAAAACCATTTACTTTTTGGGGGTTGTCTTGCTCTTGCCTCTCCTGTCCATCTGTTGTCACTTTTATTTGCACCAAAGCAGGTGAAATTGATTCACAATCGTTAATGCTTCCTAACTGGACAGATCCATAATCCCAGAAGTTTAATTGACAAGTTACTGTGTTGATTAAGTGTTCCCTTAATCTACTAATGTATAATTATGTAAACTTTAATTATACCTCAAGCATTCTAAAGTATAAAGTAGTATACTACAAGTATACTTCAGAAAACTGTCTTTTCACATGGTTGGAAATAGCACTTCCAATCCTATAAGTGTTTGAATTTGGTGGCTTTCACAAAGCACTTTTTTCACTTTGGCCTGCTTCTAGTAAATCCTGAAACACTCCACTTCAGGGAAGTGCCATTTCCAGCCCAGAGAATGAATACAAAGCAGAGTATGCCAGAAAATAGTAATGCCACAGGTGACGGTCATGTTCTTACTTTTCTGACCTTTACTTTTTGAGAAACCGTGAAGCCTTGTTAGCCGGATTTTGCTTGTTTGTGCTGCAGAGAGTTCGGGCAGCTGGCTTATGAGCTGCTGGACCAGTCCTACAAGCACGATGAGCAGGTGGCCATGAAGCTGCTGACCTATGAGCTGAAGAACTGGAGCAACTCCACCTGCCTAAAGCTTGCCGTGGCCGCCAAGCACCGCGACTTCATCGCCCACACCTGCAGCCAGATGCTGCTCACCGACATGTGGATGGGCTGCCTGAGAATGGGCAAGAGCCCAGGCCTCAAGGTACTGCCTCAGCAAAGCAGGGCCAATCAGCTGACTCCTCCCCTGACAGGAAGCAGGAAGTTAGCGAAGCAGGGCCAATCAGCTGACTCTGCCCCTGACAGAAAGCAGGAAGTCAGCAAATCAGGGCAAATCAGCTGACTCCGCCCCTGACAGGAAGTAGGAAGTCAGCTAAGCAGGGCCAGTGCCAGCTCTCCTGGGGTGTGTCCCAATAGTCGAAAAATGCAACCTTTCCTCCTCCACTACCACTCCTCTACTCCGTGCCCGGAAACGGATCTTTGTATTTTAATCTAATGTTGCTGATTACATCTTAATTACCTATGAATGGTTACATATGAATTAATGTCTCGATGCAAACCGCAATGTCAGGTACATTGTATACTGAACATGCAAATAATTGTACTCGAAACGAAAGGCAGTTTTGCATACTTCCGGGTAGTAGAGAAGTGGTAGTGGGGTAGTGGAGGTGGGGAGGGGGAGTGAAGAATATTGGGACGCACCCCTCGTGTCACTACCCAATATTTTGGGCCTGCCTAAACACTTCTGATTATTGCTAAGATGCTGCACTCTGAAACCTGACAAATTAGGCCACATAAGCACTAACATACTCAACTGGAGCACTGTGCTCTCTTACTGAATAATGTCTCTCTCTGCAGGTGATTCTCGGCATCATTTTTCCGCCCTCGATTCTACTCTTGGATTTTCGGATCAGGGAGGACACGGCGGACCAAGGTCCTGGTGAAAACGTGACGGGAAAGGAAAATGAGGATGACAACAAATCCAGCAAGGTGCCGTACCCACTGTCACGCGGACATACCAGAAAACAGAGGCAGAAACACAGGCAGTCTCCTCATGACATGCTGTACAGTAGCGCAACCTGCTAAGCGCTGCCACACACTGCTATAATGTGCCCTGCGGTGTGCTGTCAGACACACGTGGTGGTGCATCGCCCTTAGGGCGGGGCCTTATTTCAGCAAGGCTGTGACTAATCGTTAATCCTTACTGAATTTAGCCAACATTCTGAACAATTTATCTCCTCTTGAACAACTAGAAATACCGCTTCTTTATTCTTAAAAATATTACATGTATCTGATTTTATTTAAATTATTCTAAATCTAATATACTGTTACAGTGCTTTTGTTTGTGTTTTTGGGCAGTCTGAAGGCATTAACGTAACTGCCTATGTAGGTAAACACAAGCAATAAAATACATGAACACATTTCAACACTATGCCTACCATGATTTTCAGGATGGTGCTGCTGACACTGTGTCCAAGAAAGGTGATGAAGAGGAAGACAGCATGCTTAGGAAAATTCCCATTGGGATGAAGATTTATGAATTCTATAACGCGCCTTTCACCAAGTTCTGGTTCAACACTGTAAGTGAATTGTCGTAGTGTCTCAGAATGACTTGCTTTTTTTGTGTACAGTGAAACGACATACCACCTAAAGGATAATATATGTCTGGGCTTATGAAATCAGTGTAATCATTCCATTGGTTGTTCATCATAATTCAAAATGCTCAAATCCCACAAAAAACGGCTAGTTAGCGTGTGTTCTAGAAGGGTGAGGGTGTCCCTCATCCGGTGCTCATGAGGTGTCATTCTCAGTTGTCTTTTTCTCTGGGCAGATTTCATACCTCATGTACCTGATGCTGTACAACTACATCATCCTGGTCAAGATGGAGCGCTTGCCCTCCCTCCAGGAGTGGACAGTCATCTCTTACATCTTCACCCTGGGGCTGGAGAAAGTCCGACAGGTATAGATGATTACCTCACCTAATCAAATCAGTGGTCACTTCAAAATCAGTGAAAGGATACATGAAGAAAGGGAGGAAGACCACTGCTTATTCATCGTATTTATCTCTGAGATTTTTACGGTGGGACGAGAGAAAGGACGGAGCTATTTTCTAGTACATAATGAACTTGGGTAACGGTTTCTCTGGCTCCTCAGATCCTGATGTCGGAGCCCGGGAAGCTGAGGCAGAAGATAAACGTGTGGCTACAAGAGTACTGGAACATTACGGACCTGGTGGCCATCTCCACCTTCATTCTGGGCTTCCTGCTGCGCGTGCAGAACGAGCCCTACATGGGCTACGGCCGTGTCATCTACTGCGTCGACATCATCTTCTGGTACATCCGCGTGCTCGACATCTTTGGCGTCAACAAGTACCTGGGCCCCTACGTTATGATGATTGGGAAAATGGTGAGAGTTAAGACTGTTATGCTGTACTTTGCATTTCCCAGATGATCGTCCTGCCGTACTTTGTGTCTCCCAGATGATCAGTACGGTGTATTTTGTGTCTCACAGATGATTGACATGCTGTACTTTGTGACTCACAGATGATTGACATGCTGTTCTTTGTGACTCACAGATGATTGACATGCCGTACTGTGTGTCTCCCAGATGATCAGTACGGTGTATTTTGTGTCTCACAGATGATTGACATGCTGTACTTTGTGACTCACAGATGATTGACATGCTGTTCTTTGTGACTCACAGATGATTGACATGCTGTACTTTGTGACTCACAGATGATTGACATGCTGTTCTTTGTGACTCACAGATGATTGACATGCTGTTCTTTGTGACTCACAGATGATTGACATGCTGTACTTTGTGTCTCACAGATGATTGACATGCTGTACTTTGTGGTGATCATGCTGGTGGTGCTGATGAGCTTTGGCGTGGCCCGGCAGGCCATCCTACACCCAGATGAGGAGCCTACCTGGCGCCTGGCTCGGAACATCTTCTACATGCCCTACTGGATGATCTATGGAGAGGTGTTTGCGGATTCCATAGACCGTAAGACTAGAGTTCATAGTAAGACTCTTTCCTGTTTCAAGGGCGGATGATCAGTTCCCAGTTCCTATCCATTTCCCTCAAGAATGCCTCTTTCCCAACATGCCCTCTGGTCCTGCCTCTCCCAGTTTGTACTGAATACGTCCCAGCCCCATATCTAATCCAGATTTATCACATTGTCTCCTGTTCACTCAGCGCCCTCTGGTGGTTAACTTGTCCACACACATATTGGGGTTAACAACAAAACAAACCATGCACAAACAAGAAGTAACAGTGAATCAGGTTGTTGGCGGTTGCATTTATTCAAGACATACAGTTTAATCAGCTATTTTTAATCAAGAAAAAACATATTCATAAAAATGTTCAGAGGCTCCATGTGCACCGTTTTTTAATTCATTTCAAAACATCCTAAAATTGCATTTCCTGTTGCTCTTCAATTCATGCCCCATTACCGTACTGCCGTATACCAAAATAACAATGCTTGCTTGGTTCGTCAAGTGTGACAGGTGAGGTACCTAGTACACACTAAGATACTACGGTCTTAAAATGTAGTGGTATATTTGGTACAAGACTGCAAAAATATTAGAATCTGGAATAGAGAATCTAATGATTACATTGCCACTTTTAGAAAAATTACTGCAGTTGCAAACTTTTAAGAGGTGGTTAAAACATTGGCATACTTTTAATTTCAGGTCGGTGATAGATTTTTTGATTTATGAGCACACAAAGGCAAGTCTTTCAGCTGAACTGAGCTTTCATTTTGCATTTCGTCTCAAACAGAAGCTAATCACAGGTAATTCAAAATTTCCTGTCAGGTCACTTGCGTTATATTACATTTCGCCATTTGGCAGACACTCTCCAGAGAACTTACACAGATTACATTTGTATACGTACAACCCGTAGAGCTGGATATTTTTTACTAAATCAATTCGGTTAATTACGTTTCTCAGCGGTGCAGCTGGGAATCGGTCCCTATCGAACTTCATTCTGTTTCATACAGCGTTCGCCAGCATTCTGTGGAGTGAATTTGAATGATATGTTCTTTAATGATCATTCCCACACCTGAGTGTGGCTAAAATGATTTCACAGGCTGTGTCCTAGTAGTCTTCACTCCTCACCTCACTTCCTCCACTCCCCCACTACCACTGCTCTCTTACCCGGAAGTGTGCAAAACTGTGAACGTTTCGAGTTGAAGTATTTGCATATGCAGTATACAATGTACCTGACGTTGCGGTTTGCGTCGAGACATTAATTCATATGTCACCATTAATACGTAATTGAGATGAAATCAACGACGTTAGATTAAAAAAACAAATATCCGTTTCCGGGGCACGGAGTAGAGGAGTGGTAGCGGAGGAGGAAAGGTTGCATTTTTCGACTATTGGGACGCACCCGCAGAATGTTGAGAGTGAACTTTGTCACTAAGGGGAGGAAACCAAGAATCTCCCTTATCGTCCAATGATCATCCGCCTGCTAGTATTCTCTCACGTGTATTCTCACTGTGCCCCCTTCTGTCAGAAGGAAGGGATTCAACTCGAATTTATTCATTCCACCGCCTCATAAATATCCTCTGGCCAACCCAGGTCCTGGAGGGGCCCAGATGACTCTGGTTTTTGTTACATTCGATCTCATAAATGCACAACGGTATCATTTAATATAGAATATGAATTGAGTTGTCTCTTATTCATGGTAAAATAAAGGGTAATACGCAGCCACCTGCGTTCATTTAGGATCATAATTGAACCAATTAAGTCATTAAAAGCTCATGTGGTGTTCAGGAATGAAAACCAGGAACATCTCCACCCAGCCCTTCT
Organism: Ilyophis sp. 1 JC-2022; assembly: GCA_022702515.1. NCBI lineage: Eukaryota > Metazoa > Chordata > Actinopteri > Anguilliformes > Synaphobranchidae > Ilyophis > Ilyophis sp. 1 JC-2022. The sequence goes on from CM040399.1 coordinate 11,454,833, forward strand.
ATAATGCAATGAAGCAACCAATCCCGATGCAGTCTGATACGGGGGCCAACTCAAAACACCTGTGTACAATCTGCTTGCAAACTTGTGTCTGTGTTTTAATGCCTTTTTTCCCCCTGTGTCAATAAAAATACAGAAACAAATATATGCAATGGAAATTCTCATATGGCTCCCCAGTGGCCCAGTCTGTAATGGGTCTTGGAAAGAGCCCAGAATGAGGCCTAAAGAACAACACACTGCTAGTTTGAGTTTATTAGCTTGTCCTTTATGTCATTAGCTATTGCCAGGAGTACTTGGTGGGACACAACCAGCTTCATCCTGCCAGGGAAGGCTATGCATAAAGGGATAGTTTAAAAAATATATATATTTTATTTAAACCACAAACTCACAAATGCCCCAATGCCAGCCATTTTAAACCCAGTAGGTCAGAAACTTCTTTAGGCTATCTAAAATGTTCTTTATCACACACAGAAACTGTCTGGACCAATTGAAAACATACACAAAAAAATAGAAATAGTGTCAAAAACTCAAAGTAAACTATCCCTTTAAGCCAGAAATCAGATTGCAGGATTTGGTTCCTCAGATTGTGATTATTGACAATATCGACAGAATGTCTTCCTTGCGACAAGGAAATCAGATCTTGTTTACTTGATGTCTGGCTGTTATTTATCCTGCTGTTCTCTGTGTCCCTTCTTAAACATCCCTGAACCACTGGACATGCCTGTAGTCTATGCAATGGAGATCAACCGTAAGTATCAAACCATAAAAACACAGTGGCCTCTATTAACATATAGCTTACAGACATGCTTTTGTTCCTAAGGGAATTCCATGAAGCCGTGGGTCATGTTGAATTTTTTCAATTAATTTGTATTTAAAAGTTTGGTATGAGACATATCCTACCAGTTGTGGCCCAAAATACTTTATAGTCCCAGTGCATAATATGAACTCAAGGTGCACTAAACACAAGAAGAACAAAAATATATATTATGTAAGGTCCGATGAAGATAAATTACAATGATTGCAGTAAGTTAGTGTGCCTGTGTTTGTGCTGATCCGGTACTTCTGAGGGGAATAATAGTGTTTTGTCTGATTTGGCAGCTCCTTGTGGGGACAATTTGTATGATGAAGATGGCAAGAAGCTGCCTCCCTGCATTCCTGGGGCGTGGCTCACCCCCATGCTCATGGCCTGTTACTTATTGGTCGCAAACATCCTTCTAGTAAACCTGCTCATCGCCGTTTTCAAGTAAGTGATACAATGCCGGCCAGCAAAACAATAAAGAAACGGGCTCATGTGTGGTACATGAACCTGAGGCACTCGGCGTCCCACATTCCAGGTCAAAACCGGACCCTGCCAAACTAAGGCAGACCAGCATGCCTTAGTGTCAAAGCAGGTTTACCAGCAGCACAGATATTTTCATTAGCTTCATTTAAACAACATAAAACCTGCAGTGCCAAGCTTGGGCCAGCAACAAACCAGCATTATCCTTGGAACTTATGCTGGTCTTTCTATGCTATTTGTGACCCACTCTACAAATATATATTATTTTTTTCCATATCACTCATTTTCATAGAGTGGGTCACATTTTTGAGCAGGGTACACAGTTAGTCGACGCAAACCGTACGGCTCAATTATGATTGCGAAAGGGACTCACCTTTTGTGACGACGGCATAACCGGTCCCTGTCCTTCCCGACAGCAACACCTTCTTCGAAGTCAAATCCATCTCCAACCAAGTGTGGAAGTTCCAGCGATACCAGCTCATCATGACGTTCCACGACCGTCCCCTTCTCCCGCCACCCTTCATCATCTTCAGCCACATGTACATCCTCTTCAAACGCATCTGGCGGCGCTGCAAAAAACGCGACGGCGACCCAGACGAGCGCGATCGCGGACTGAGTGAGTCTTGGGAGTGATTCCGAATTTAGCTTACGTTTCTTTAACGACGTGAACAAGCAATGCACAGTAGCCTTTTAAAGCCAGTCGTGGTGCCGCGAAAATCGGTGTTTATTTTAGTATTCAAACTATTTCCACAGAGCTCAAACTGACTGCAGAGGAGCTCAAGAGTTTGTATGAGTTTGAGGAGCAGTGCATGGAGGAATACTTCCGTGAAAAGGAAGACAAGCAGCAGTCCTCCAATGATGAACGTATTCGGGTCACGTCTGAAAGGTAACTTCTCTCATTTTCATTCACTGCTTCCAGGGGTGTCAAACTCCAGTCCTGGAGGGCCGAGGTGTCTGCTGGTTTTTGGTGCGTTTCAGCATGAGTGATTAATGCAAGTCATTGATAGGCGAAAGAATCCACACACCTAGTTCTCAAGGCCTTAATTGGCAGATGATTGAAAGGAAACCACAAACACCTGTATAGACACTGCGGCCCTCCAGGACTGGAGTTTGACACCCCTGGGCCTTAAGCTATTAGCATAACCTGTACGATTGTAGCTTATAATTCGTGAAACAAATTGAAAGTACTTGATCGTATCTTTCTGCAAATACCACTTTTTCTTCAGTTAGGCCTAGCTACATTATAGGAATTAATATGACAGAAAAGAATGAACAACATCCATTGTACACATTTCCCTAAATAAGTGATCTATTTCAGTGGTTCTCAACCTCGGTCCTGGGGCCCCCCTGTGTATGTAGGCCTACGCTGGTTTTTGTTCCAACCACAATTGCAGTCCCAGAATTTTAACAAGCTGTTAATTTTTCTTAATTAGGTGCTTTTCATGCTTCATGTATTATTTACTCTCTTAAATAACATTGTCAGATTCATGCCATAAAGAATACAATTCCCATGTTCCCATTGTGCTTATTGGGCTATATTGCGAATAGATACAGAAAGAGGTAAAAATAATGTTTTTATTTTTTTAAAAAAATATATATATATATATTATATATAGAATAAAGTAATATTTTTTTATATTTGGTCACATATCCTTTGCATGCCATGACCTCCTGATGTCTGTGACCCAACAACATCAAAAGACTCTTGATATCTTATTTACTGGTACTCTTACAAGCGATACTATAACGTCCCTGCATTTGAATGGATGTGAATTGTGTAGTAATCAAATATTAAAATTGATTACTTTATTATATATATGTATTTCTTGATGAGGGATTAGTTTTTTCTCATAATAAATTAACGTCAATTAACAGTTGGATTTCTCTCATTTTTTCAGTGTTACATTAAGCTAATTCACCAAACGGTGAATTTTTTATAACCCTTTTTACTCATCTTTACCAGGGGTGCCAATAATAGTGGAGGGCACTGTATACCTCATGGTAATCATCACCTAAAGAAAGTACCCTTTCTCATCTTTGCTTGTGTGATTATATCCTTTGTCTGTCTGCTCCCTCTAGGGTGGAGAATATGTCAATGCGTCTGGAAGAGGTGAACGAGAGGGAGCACTCCATGAAGGCGTCCCTGCAGACAGTGGACCTGAGGCTGGCGCAGCTGGAGGAGTTCTCCGGCCGTATGATGAATGCGCTGGAGAAGCTTGCGGGGGTGGACAAGACGGACCTGTGCCGGACACGCTCGGGGGCGTCGATTTCTTGCGACCACACCACCCTGCAGCGGCACAGCAGCATAAACAGCGCTGATGGCTACAGCCTCTACCGCTACCGCCTGGACGTGGACGACCATGGGACGGAAGACAGGGAGCCCGAGGACAAGAAGAGCCAGCTGACCTCAGAGCGGAAGAGCAGCGTCCGCCACGCCCCCAGCGAGTACGGACAGACCTTGGACGTGTTTGCCCCGGGAGAAAGGAGAGTCCGCAGTTCTTGTGTGGACATCTTGATCTCTCCCTGTGATCAGGAAACGGGCAACGACAAAGATAAAGCGAATCCACAGGTGTCAGAAACAGAAGAGGCCGCTGCACAGAACAGCGAGGACACTCTTGACACCGTGCTCGCAGTCAGGGGTGGGGCCATTGAAAAGGCCAAACTGGAGGCCACCATCTCGTACCCACTGGAGAAGTCCAAGACCCTGAGGTACTACCCATCTGAGGCCATCGCCGTAGACCTGTCCTCGGCAGGCACGGAGGCCAAGAGCACCATCGTCTTCACGCCAGCCGAGGGCACGGACGAGGACCGTTGGGCCAAAGACTACAGTGTCCTCATGGAGCACGCGGCTAAGTCTCCAGCAGTGGGCCGGTGGACAACGTGCTTCGAATACAGAGTCCACCCTTCCCTCTTTGGTCACCCTCCAAAAGTGTCTGTGATGAGGCCTCCGGACGAGCCTCCGGACGAGCCTCCGGACGCAAGCGAGGTTAAGGAGCCAGCAGAGCTGGACATGAATGGCGGGGAGGGCCAAGGGGACTCAAAGGAGGACACGCAGAAGAGAAGAGACGGTGAAGACCAGGCCGAAGACAGGAAGAGCCAGCTAGACCCGGAGCGGCAAGGTAGCCTCCGCCAGGGAAGAACAGAAGGGGAAGAACGGGAAGTAAACGTCAAAGCGGAGGATCGGAGGAGAACAATGAGTGAAGAAGACAAAGGCAAAGAGCTGCCGATATGCAGGATAGACCCCGACTACCTGTTTGCGGCTGATGACAGGATTTACCCGTCTATGAGGTCTAAAAGTTTGAATGCCAACCCCCGCAAGATCAAAGGACAGGGGGACAACATCGAGAAGCCGAGAGCCAGCAGGAGTGTCAGGGACATTGCGGCGGCATGCAAAACCTCAACAAATCAGCTTGAGTCCAAGAGAAAGGCAGGTCCCTACATGAGGAACACAGATGAAACGGACTGCTGATAAAGGCCTCCAAACCCTATGGGTGGCTAAGGCCTCCAAACCCTATGGGTGGCTAAGGATGAAGACACTAGTGTCCACGGTACATTGAAAGAGAAACTGATGTCATTTTATTTTTCCCTCCAGAAATATCAGTGGTGTTCCTAGTCCTCCGTACATCAATGAAGTGGAGGCAGGGGTATGGAATATTGAAAACATAAAATGGTTGTATCTATCTAATATTTGAAAGACAATCAAATATTTTCATAATTAATCCCAAAACTGATATTCAAAATGACCTGATTGTGTGCACACCTCCATTTTACAATTTAGAGTGCTGTATGTGTTAAACAGCCCAAGAACACGGATTTGTTCAACATTAACACTAGTCTGTTAACTTGTAGCCTTTCGAATTGTGTCCACCTACAATGGAGACCACTGGGAAAGTAATGTCTAAAGCAGGCAAACATTTAAGTGCTCTTCAAAGCACAACTGACAACCAATTGGTGGGGTAAAAATGGAAACTACTTTTTTGTTCATAATTTGTTATTACGAGGAATATCATTTGTACTAGATGATTCTTACATGTTTCTTTTTGGGAACCGATCCAAAATGAGTTACAGTTACAATTAAAGTGCCACCTACTGTGATTAAATATATATGTATATATATATAGAGCACAAAAACAATATACCTGCATCAACAGTATGATTAATAAAAACCCCACCAAAACAAGATTTCTTATGCAATCTTTATTTTAGTTGAATGTTGTAAGAAAAACCCCCAGAAAAACAAAACCAACATTCTTCGTTGTCTTGTTACAACCAAGTTGGTGTGGTAGAAACACATTAACCAACCATAACAGTGTCTGCTCAAAATTAAGGACACATATAACAATGTCTTTCAGATCTTAAGTTAATATGGCTAAATCTGTTCAATGGAGTGCCATCACTGTTACATGATCAGAATAGTGCTTTGGCACTGTATGAATATATATTTGATATGTAGATGCACACATATAAAAAAATGATGGTCCCATGAACATAAGAACAGGATGTTATTTTTCTGAAAATTTTAATATGTGGCCAAAAAAGGACACAGGCGCAAATGAAATGCAACTGAAGCAATCAGCAGGGCAGGGAGAGGCACCCCTGGTCCTGGAGCGCCGGTGACATTTCTGGTTTTTGTTCCATCCGAGCTTGATCACATGAGTTTGATGGATGATTAAAAGTATGAGCCTGAATATTCTGTATGGTGAAACACTGAGGCCATGACAGAATATGATCCCTTAACCCCTTTGAGGGCGCATATTTGAGTCAACTTCGTCAAAAAGCTTTTGAGTGAGCGACCTTTTCTCAGAAATGGGGGCACTTAAGATACCAGGATGAACCCCTTATTTCCGGGGTTTTGTTGAGGGGATTTAAGAGCACACTCATCCACAGAACTGTGCACTCATCCGACGATTTCGGGAAGTAAACCGGAAGTAAAAACTACAACTTGTAGTACAAAAGCGGGACACAAACTACTCTCTTTTTATTTTTGTTAATTCTATCTTCATTCATAATTTACACTTTGTAACCATCGTCACATGTAAACTGATTGATATTCCCAATAAAAAAATTTAAAATATATTACGAACATCCTCACTAGTTTGGAAAGTTTTGCAGGATTTATTTTGCACACTGTTTGCAAAGTGAGGGGAAAGGGCACATAGTAGACAAGGGTCTGAGTGGACAGGGGGCAGGGCACAGGGATCAGAGATCGTATTGTCTCCAGCACATGGTCACCTGCATTCATTCAACCCGATTCATTAAAATGAATCCAGTTATGTCGTTAAGTTTGGATGGAGCAAAAACCAGGACCGTCTCTAAAACTCCAGGACCAGGGTTGGCTACCCCTGCAGTAGGCCATTTGCCAGGCTTCTGTCTGAGACTCATTTGCCAGGGGCCTCAGACCCACTGATCCTTCCGTTTTTGAGTGAGCTGTACATATGTGGCTTCCCCCTAAGCACAATCATGGCCACACGTATCACACTGAAACACCACTTGTGTTAAAAACACTCTGAGACTAATAGCCAACGCGCAGAAGATAGAGTGCAGCCGAAGAGACGGATACTGCTGCAGAGGTTTTGTCAACAACATGTAATAACTGCTTTTTATGAAAACATAATTATAAAAAAGGGAAAACGTGTGGCCAGATCGTTCCCTGCCTACGCAAACAACATTAAGAATAGTAAATATGTTAATATAAAACTAAAAAATAACAAGGTTAAACAGTGACACGTTACATTTCATTTGTTTAGTTTACAGGAAACTCAAACATGCATCAAGTGGTTTTCCTATGGTTTTCCTCTTCCACACACACACACACACACTCACACTCTCTCTCTTTCTTATATACCACATATACTACAGATCGCAGAATACCCCTTTTCTGTCCTCAATGATAGGAAAGTGTACGAGTCCAGTTTTTAGTATACATAAAAAAATATAATTATGAGAAACATTAATACACCAAGGTCACAGCAGTCTTGTGGCACTGCTGTGTCAATAAGCGCTTGTATGGAGACCTGCTCTCGATTTTTGTCTCAGGACTGACCCTTGACCTTTGACCCGTGACACACAGCATCACCCCACAGTCACAGGTCAAAGCCATTACCAGTGGCTGGAAGGCAGGCGCCTTCTGCCAGACGCCGACAGCAACGCACGCGTCACGTCACGTCAGTCACGCCCCTTAAAAATACATCCAGTAAAAACGAACGCCTGTCCACTTCTTTAGTTTTGAGAAGAAATTTAAAAGTTGAATGTAACTGTTGCATCCTTACCCGCTGGCCAGTTAACTCTGTTTAGTTTTCACATGCTTTGGTGCGCTGTGGTATCTATGGTACAGGGACATCTATGGTCTGGAAGACTGAGCCGAAGCAGGAGGGCCCTGAGGCGTATTGCACATTTATGGTTCCTGCAGCAAAGTACATCTACAAAACCCTCACTTCTCCAATAAATCAAAAATACTCCTAATCTCAAACAAATCTAAAATAAACACACTTCCTTCATTTGACTTGTGCAACTGACATTCTTGCTCAAAGAGCAAGATAAGGGCTTCCTTCCACTCCTCTTATGACGTCGTTTAGCTTCCTGCACAATGTACCCTACAGGCATACCCTTCCTTTAGACCTGATTTAAGGCTAGCGTGAAATAGGGAGAATGCAATGTTTCAACAGAAGATTATTAATCCAGTCAAAGATGCAAGCTATTGTCTCTTCTCATTGTTCATTACATTTCCAGAATATCCTGTGAAAGCGCACATTAAGGTTCACACATAACTGGCCTTTGATTCCAACACAGTAAGAAATGAATAAGACGTTTTGAACGTGTGTAAAAGACGTGGTAAAGGCTCCTCGTTTGAAATGAAGCATTAAGAAATTAAGACATCTGTTGCTGCACATCAATACAATTTGGTCAGCTTTAGTTAAAAAAATAAAAAAGCACAATGTAGGGGCTACACACAAACATGTTTGCACACACACACACACACACACACACACACGCACACACACACACACACACGCAGGCACGCACGCCTACACACGCACACACATTCGTAGCAGTATGTTCTGCGTTACATCCTGTTCCCCCCTCTGCCTGCTGATTGGCTCTCTGGTTTGTGCTTCTGAAGTGTACGCCCTGTGTGGTTTCCTTCACTAAATGCATTCGGGGGCTCCGGTCACCACAGCACACACAACCCAGTCAGCAGGCAGAGTATAAAAAGGCCAAACGCCGTAGATGACGGGTAACGTATCCTGCCGTACAGGGGGGGGGGGGCTCCGCTGCCATTCCAAATCGCGCCTGTCCCTCAGCTTCGTCCCACCGATCCGAAAGCGGCTCCTCCTCCCGCCGCGCCCCGCAGGACGCCAGTGTTCCTCGCAGGCCCGAGTGCGATAGCGTGCTTTCACAGAAGCAAGGAGCGGGCCGTGGCGAGGACACGGTACGACTGGTTTGGGGCGGGGCGGGGTTTGGGGCGGGGCGGGGTGGGTGGGCGGGGCGGGGTGGGGGGGGGCGGGGTAACGGGCTCCGTTACAGCAGCGTGCAGCGGAAGAAGCTGCTCTTCTTGGACCGGTTCTCTGAGATTTTGACCGGCCCTCCTCCCCCGGGCGGATTGTTGTCATTCTAACAGAGGGAAGAGAGGGGCCACAAGCTTTAGCAATAGCACTGCTCCATTCAGTCAAACACATTCCTCCCCCTTACTTTACCAGCCTCTGAAAATGCTCATGTGATCATTAAAATAGTAAAGGTGCATGGTCATACGATCATAAAGAGGCTGTTTAGACCAGACCTTTGTTTAAATAACTGTTCGAAAGGCTTGAATACTTTAGACACCAGTACAATTCCTACAGATTACTCAGAGAAGTCTCTATTCTCACCGATATTCAGAACAAAAGTCTTCTCTCATACGACTATATTTTTTGGTTTGTGGTTAGTAGCATATTTAGTTAAAAATTATCTGATCTGCAAGGCGATTTCAGATATTACCAGCATCTAAAGAGTTCAAGTATTTTTTTAAATGACCTGAGCCAGGTGTGCCTCAGACATGTTATAATCCACAGTACTACTCAGCTCAGTTTAAGAGTAGCAAATATTCTCCTTACCATGTACGGTCTCGATCACATTTTTATTGAATTTACACAATGCAAACTCACCATCTTTCTGTTGAGTCTGGCCATAATATCCTTGCCAAGTGTGTAAAAGGCCTGTATCGGAGATGGGTAAAGTAAATGGTGATTTACGCTCACTTAAAAGGGTTCTGTTATCACACAAAGTCCTAACGTCAGAGGCTTCATTAACTAACACCATCTGGGTCAGACACAGAAATATCCAGCTCGACAACATACTGTAGCCTTTAAATCTCAATATGAATAAATAAAGTCAAACACCCGCTGAAATGCAAACAGCTAGTCTGCCCTGAACATGGAGTTGAGGGTAATTATGTTCATTTGTAATTAACTCCCAAATTAACATAATTCTCTTCTTCTATCCAAATGCATTCCACTCTTGTCGAATTTACAAATGATTCGAAGGATGCGTGAGTCATTAATATTTGATTCAAATCATAATACGAGTCCTCTCATAATTTTCTTCCACAGTGTTTGAGATGTGTGTATAACTTCAAGATGTGGAACCGGAAGTGTTAATGAAATGTAACAATAAGGATTCCTGCTTTGCCCAGCAATGAGGACATGCTCTACAGAGATGCACATTTCCTAATCTTATACATTTACCCAGCTGTTACCCATTCTGTACAATAAGTTGATTGGATAATAAAATATACAATATAAAACGGTTGGATGAAAGGGTATATTTCATGAATGATGAATTGATGACGAGCGCGGTTTTATGTACATGATTTTTGCTCACCTCTTCCACATTTATGCTGGATTTCGCACTTGTTTCCAGGAACTTTATCCCATAATCTATTGCTAACTGCAACAACGGCACATGGAAAAGAAAAACAATGCGTTTAGCAGAACTGAAATTTCATGCCTTTTTCATATGTAGTATCTAGTATATCACCATAAAAATAGCATCATATTAGGATAAGAAATTCTAAAATTCAACAAAGGGCTAGAATAACCAGGAGTAAAAAGCAGTGTCACTTGTTTATCAAAGTTACTGTAGCAATGTGGAACATGGCTATCACAGACGGAACGTGGCTATCACAGGCGGAATGTGGCTATCACAGGCGGAACGTGGCTATCACAGGCGGAACTTGGCTATCACAGACGGAACGTGGCTATCACAGACGGAACGTGGCTATCACAGGCGGAGCGTGGCTATCACAAGCGGGACATGGCTATCACAGGCGGAACATGGCTATCACAAGCGGGACATGGCTATCACAGGCGGAACGTGGCTATCACAGGCGGAACGTGGCTATCACAGGCGGAACGTGGCTATCACAGGCGGAACGTGGCTATCACAGGCGGAACATGGCTATCACAGGCGGAACATGGCTATCATCATCGCTCATCTACTGCATGGCGACTTGCACTTCCCCCCCTCTGTGTAAATGGCACTCGCTCGTCCCGACTGCGGAGCTTTTCCACCCTAGCTCCCCAGTGGTGGAACGAACTTCCCATTCCCCTACGTTCCATGCCAACCCTGCCTACTTTCCGTCGTGGCCTGAAAACGCACCTTTTCAGACTCCACCTGGACTAATACTTATCTAGGACCTCATGGTATGTGTTCTTGCTGAACTGTGTATTCAAGGTATTCAAGTGTATAATATTTAGAATAGGATTGTATTAGAGCTGATTTACCCAGTTCACTGTGAACTGCATTGTGTTCATTACTAGGGATAGCTGCTACTGTATGGGAAGAATGTGCTTTCTTATCTGTTCTGTAGTTACTTCGATGACCTTCTGTATGCACTTACTGTACGTCGCTTTGGATAAAAGCGTCTGCTAAATTAATGTAATGTAATGTAATCACAGGCGGAACATGGCTATCACAGGCGGAACATGGCTATCACAGGCGGAACATGGCTATCACAGGCGGAACATGGCTATCACAAGCGGGACATGGCTATCACAAGCGGGACATGGCTATCACAAGCGGGACATGGCTATCACAAGCGGGACATGGCTATCACAAGCGGGACATGGCTATCACAAGCGGGACATGGCTATCACAAGCGGGACATGGCTATCACAAGCGGGACATGGCTATCACAAGCGGGACATGGCTATCACAAGCGGAACATGGCTATCACAAGCGGGACATGGCTATCACAAGCGGAACATGGCTATCACAAGCGGGACATGGCTATCACAAGCGGGACATGGCTATCACAAGCGGGACATGGCTATCACAAGCGGGACATGGCTATCACAAGCGGGACATGGCTATCACAAGCGGGACATGGCTATCACAAGCGGAACATGGCTATCACAAGCGGGACATGGCTATCACAAGCGGGACATGGCTATCACAAGCGGGACATGGCTATCACAAGCGGGACACGGCTATCACAGGCGGAACATGGCTATCACAGGCGGAACCTGTAATCTGCAGGTTAGAGGTTACCTTCTCTCCTTTCTCTCTGGACACTTGTCTCTTCTCGTTCATGTCACACTTGTTCCCCAGGACCATCCTCTCCACATCGGACGAGGCGTGCTAGAGGCCGTGAGTGCAGGATAACATGGGAGCATGCACACGCGTTACAAAATAAACAATGCGACACAAGACACAATAGACGACTCAACCCTCTATCATGTCAATTCAGTTCAATTCTATTCAATCTTATTTGCATAGTGCTTTTTATAGAGAAACTGTTACGAAGATGGAAAAAACTGAGCAAAAGCCAAACGTGAGCCCCCAAAAAAACAAGCAAGTGAGCGGGAAAAAAACTCCCCGGTTGAAAGAAACACTCAAACGGTGGTGAGAAAAAACCTTCTCCTTCTAAAACCGCATGTATCCTTGCTTTGCATGAATCAATCGTAAAATCTGCAATGCACACATGCTCCAGTGTGTGGCAGCAAAGTTAAGTACTGACTCTTGAAAAAAATATTTGCTGCTCCTTTCAGTGGTCCCCAATCCTTTTCCTGGAGATCGACCTGCAGGTTTTCATTTCAACCCTAATTTAGCACACCTGATTCTACTAATGAGCAGCTCATGCTGTTGAATAAGGTGTGCTTTGTTAGAGTGAAAACCAGGGGTGGATTCCAATCGATTATTTTATTATTTTATTTCAGTGAGGAAACACAAGTGTAGTCTTTGCGGAAGCCTTTTCTTAGAACTCGTGACGTGTATAAATTATCCACCACTCTCCCCATCTGCCACGTCGCAGGCACACCCCAACACACGTGCAATTTTACCGTTCCTTTCCATTTATTAAAAATAAATCCATAATGACTAATCCATAATGACTAACAAAAGCTCTGTTTATTCATGAAAAAATAAGCTAAAAAAAATTATGGCTATTTAAGCACGTAAGCATAATATGACTGTACTGCTTGATTGAGCAAGGACGTTCCATTTGCCTAATACATGTTGCCTCAATTCCTCTGTCCTCATATATGATCCTTGCATCCTTTCCTCGAGTCATCCGTTGGGCGGAGCTAAGGGGCGAGGAAAGGACACGGGATTGGATGCAAGGAGTAAAAATAAGCGATTGGAATGAACCCAGAGTGCGCTCACTCAGACTGAGGCAGCCAATGGGAGGCCGGCCTCCAATAGCACTCACCTCCTCGATATTCCGGATCCAGTTCTTGATGTTCTCAAAGGACTTCTCGTTTGTGATGTCATACACCAGCATTATGCCCTAAAAAACAGAGGTTGCCAAGGGAGACACAAGTCCAAAGATCAGCGAATATATACTCAGGGCACTCAATTTCATGAGAAATTCATTTTATTCCCTACATTTCCCACAGAAGAATACAAATGGCAAAAGCAATTATGCTCTAAAGATTTCCTAATAGTCCCCCCGCTCAAACATGAATAAACATTGTCCATACCTCAGACCAGGGGTAGGCAACCCTGGTCCTTGAGAGCCGCAGGGTATGCTGGTTTTTGTTTTCACCTTAAATATGACAATTACTCAGACCAGAGAAAACCAGGTGAGGTGAGTTAACTGTGTAATCAACTGCTTTAATTGATCAATTAAGGTGGCGAGTAACAACAAAAACTAGCAGACCCTGCGGCTCTCAAGGACCAGGGTTACCCTGCCTCAGACCATGGATACCAGGGGTCCTCAATCTTATCCTGAAAGGGCCGGTGTGGGTGCAGGCTTTTGTTCCAACCAAGCAGTTACACACCTGATTCTACTAATCAACCACCTGACTCTTCACTAAGGACCTTGATTAGTAGAATCAGGTGTGTAACTGCTTGGTTGCAACAAAAGCCTGCACCCACACCGGCCCTTTCTGGATAAGATTGAGGACCTCTGATGGATACCCATAACATACTTATTGCTGAAGAAATGCCACGATAGGCAAAAGTACAAAGATTGACTGGAGTTCAGGTGTGTGTGTGTGTGTGTGTGTGTGCGTGCGTGCGTGCGTGCGTGCGTGCGTGCGTGCGTGCGTGTGCGTGCGTGCGTATGTGTGTGTAGACTGGAGTGCAGGTATGTGTGTAGACTGGAGTTCAGGTGTGTGTGTGTGTGTGTGTGTGTGCGCGCGCGTAGACTGGAGTGCAGGTTTGTGTGCATGCATGTGTGTTTGTTTGTCGACTGGAGTGCAGGTATGTGTGTGTGTGTGTGTGTGTGTGTGTGGACTGTAGTGCAGGTGCGTGTGTGTGTGTGTGTAGACTGTAGTGCAGGTGCGTGTGTACACTGGAGTGCAGGTGTGTGTGTGTAGACTGGAGTGCAGGTGTGTGTGTGTGTGTGTGTAGACTGGAGTGCAGGTGTGTGTGTGAGTGTGTGTAGACTGGAGTGCAGGTGTGTGTGTGTGTGTGTTGACTGGAGTGCAGGTGTGTGTGTGTGCGTGTGTACACTGGAGTGCAGGTGTGTGTGAGTGTAGACTGGAGTGCAGGTGTGTGTGTGTGAGTGTGTAGACTAGAGTGCAGGTGTGTGTGTGTGTGTGTGTGTAGACAAGAGTGCAGGTGTGTGTGTGTGAGTGTGTAGACTAGAGTGCAGGTGTGTGTGTGTGTGTGTGTGTGTTTAGACTAGAGTGCAGGTGTGTGTGTGTGTGTGTACACTGGAGTGCAGGTGTGTGTGAGTGTAGACTGGAGTGCAGGTGTGTGTGTGTGAGTGTGTAGACTAGAGTGCAGGTGTGTGTGTGAGTGTAGACTGGAGTGCAGGTGTGTGTGTGAGTGTGTAGACTAGAGTGCAGGTGTGTGTGTGAGTGTGTAGACTAGAGTGCAGGTGTGTGTGTGTGCGTGTGTAGACTGGAGTGCAGGTGTGTGTGTGTGAGTGTGTAGACTAGAGTGTAGGTGCGTGTGTGTGTGTAGACTGGAGTGCAGGTGTGTGTGTGAGTGTGTGTAGACTGGAGTGCAGGTGTGTGTGTGTGTGTAGACTAGAGTGCAGGTGTGTGTGTGTGCGTGTGTAGACTAGAGTGCAGGTGTGTGTGTGTGAGTGTGTAGACTGGAGTGCAGGTGTGTGTGTGCGTGTGTGTAGACTGGAGTGTAGGTGCGTGTGTGTGTGTAGACTGGAGTGCAGGTGTGTGTGTGAGTGTGTGTAGACTGGAGTGCAGGTGTGTGTGTGTGTGTGTGTAGACTAGAGTGCAGGTGTGTGTGTGTGCGTGTGTAGACTAGAGTGCAGGTGTGTGTGTGTGTGTGTGTAGACTGTAGTGCAGGTGCGTGTGTACACTGGAGTGCAGGTGTGTGTGTGTGCGTGTGTACACTGGAGTGCAGGTGTGTGTGTGAGAGTGTAGACTGGAGTGCAGGTGTGTGTGTGCGTGTGTACACTGGAGTGCAGGTGTGTGTGTGCGTGTGTACACTGGAGTGCAGGTGTGTGTGTGTGTGTGTGTACACTGGAGTGCAGGTGTGTGTGTGTGCGTGTGTACACTGGAGTGCAGGTGTGTGTGTGTGCGTGTGTACACTGGAGTGCAGGTGTGTGTGTGTGCGTGTGTACACTGGAGTGCAGGTGTGTGTGTGTGTGTGTACACTGGAGTGCAGGTGTGTGTGTGTGCGTGTGTACACTGGAGTGCGGGTGTGTGTGTGAGAGTGTAGACTGGAGTGCAGGTGTGTGTGTGTGTGTGTAGACTGGAGTGCAGGTGTGTGTGTGTGCGTGTGTACACTGGAGTGCAGGTGTGTGTGTGTGTGTGTACAGTGGAGTGCAGGTGTGTGTGTGTACACTGGAGTGCAGGTGTGTGTGTGCGTGTGTACACTGGAGTGCAGGTGTGTGTGTGCGTGTGTACACGAGTGCAGGTGTGTGTGTGTGTGTGTACACTGGAGTGCAGGTGTGTGTGTGCGTGTGTAGACTGGAGTGCAGGTGTGTGTGTGTGCGTGTGTAGACTGGAGTGCAGGTGTGTGTGTGAGTGTGTAGACTAGAGTGCAGGTGTGTGTGTGTGCGTGTGTACACTGGAGTGCAGGTGTGTGTGAGTGTGTAGACTGGAGTGCAGGTGTGTGTGTGTGTGTGTGTGTGTAGACAAGAGTGCAGGTGTGTGTGTGTAGACAAGAGTGCAGGTGTGTGTGTGTGTGTAGACAAGAGTGCAGGTGTGTGTGTGCGTGTGTACACTGGAGTGCAGGTGTGTGTGTGCGTGTAGACTGGAGTGCAGGTGCGTGTGTACAGACTGTATGGCTCTCACCATGGCACCCCTGTAGTACGCTGTGGTGATGGTCCGGAACCTCTCCTGTCCTGCAGTGTCCCTGCAAAATAATAAAAACAGGTTTAACACACAGGCACTCTCTCACACTTTCTCTCATACAGATTAAGCACTCTCACTCTCACTCACTCACACACACACACACGCACACACACACACAGAAATTGAACACTGTCCCAGGCTCAGTTGTACCCCCATCTTTCTGGCTGTGAGACAGAGGGCACAGGAGCCCATCCATCATGGTTTCCTCCCTCAGTCACACTGCACACACCCAGAATGCAAAGCTATAGACTAATGATTTCCTATTCTCACTCACACATCCTGTAAACAACATGGGCATATACAATCAGCCTGGACGTCATCTCTTATCTGTGTCCATTGTAAAACATTTCCTCTCTGTGTGTGTGTGCGTGCGTGTGTGCATGTGTGCGTGCGTGTGTGTGTGTGTGTGTGCGTGCGTGTGCGTTTCCATACAATATAGAGGTGGCTGCTCCCCACCACCCAAGTCATCTGTTCTTCTCCCCAACCCATTGCTGCCCCCCACGGCCCTTCACTGCAAAGCACCGCTCAGTCTCTCCATCCCTGCTGTGTTCATTCAGAAAACAATAATAAAATACCCATCTACAGCTGTCACACCCTCAGAGCGTCTCATTAATCCTCACAGCAGCCAGAACGCCCCGTCAGGCCGCTACTCACCAGATCTGGAGCTTAATCTTCTTCCCGTTCAGCTCTATCGTTCGGATTTTGAAATCGATCCCTGAAATCAGAGCAAGGGGACACGTTCTGAAACCTGTCTGTGAAATCTCACCACGGGGACAGTGCATTTACGCTTCTGCAAGCCCGTCGACACACTGACGCTTGCACAGCAACGCTTCCTCATCAGAATTCATCAGCAGGTCACAAAATAGATATTTTTTCCACATTTTTACATGTTCTTTTGAATGTCCTGTCTTTAAGGAGAGAAACTAATAACACTAATAACTAATAAATAATTTAGAAAAAAAAGAAACACAGAATTCATCTGCTGTGCTTCCATGAGAAACCAAAGACCTCCACGGCATGTCTATGGTGCCTATTGTGCCTTAGAGTCTAGAGGAGGGTTTACAGCTTGTTAAAATGCACGGCATGTCTATGGTGCCTATTGTGCCTTAGAGTCTAGAGGAGGGTTTACAGCTTGTTAAAATGCACGGCATGTCTATGGTGCCTATTGTGTCTTAGAGTCTAGAGGAGGGTTTACAGCTTGTTAAAATGCACGGCATGTCTATGGTGCCTATTGTGTCTTAGAGTCTAGAGGAGGGTTTACAGCTTGTTAAAATGCACAGCCTTAAAATCCCAGGTGTTTCTACAAAGCTGCCGAAACAGTTGAACGGCAGTCGTTCGGATCGGAGTCAGGCCCCGAGTGACAATTAGTCAAAGCTGACCATTGGGAGCGCCTGACTGAGACGCGGCCCCAGAGATGGTAATCAGAAGAGCTAATGACATGCTTTCCGCGGCCCTCTAACTCTACCGAGGGCACCGCGGCACAAGTTGAAGAGGTCGTGCTATCAGCAATCTCAATGGCTACGGTACAAATTGCTGTTTGCCGGGTTAACGTCGCACTTATTGATTTTGAACGGGCCTCTGTGCCTTCTTGGTGACATTGGTGATATTCCTGAGACTGACGCTGATGTTCTCCACTACGTCGCTCTGAATAAGAGATGGTAATGTAACGAGTCCAAATCGGATCACAAAATAGATCTCATTTCACATTTTTACACGTTTTCTTTTTTTAAAATGTATTTCCTGTCTTTAGGGAAAGAAGCTACCGAGTACCCTGCGTTTCAGGAGCTGCTTTTCTCTCATACACATACAGACAAGACAGAAGCTTACGCTGTCAGTGACAGTGGCTACCGACCAATGCTCACAGCAAACACAATATCATACGGTGAGGTGAGTCAAACAAAGGCTCATAGCGGTTACCGAGTTAAACCACACGCAAGTGACGGCGCACGTCCATGGGAAATCACAAGCATTAATTATGCCAAAATATTACAAATGCAAACGCATTACTGATATTCATGGGTAACAACAACACATCAACTCCCAAATCCACAAACTACTGTGGTGGTTAGTTATATTTTTACCTCAAATGAGAGGTTTTAGAAATGCACTTCTCGGTACATTACGCCCAACCCTGTTCGACGCTAGAAACAAGCGGAGGGTCGCAAAATTTATCGCTTGCTTCTGCATAACAACGAGTAGCGCTGCCAGCGGAGGGAAAGGCATTAAATAAAATGACATTTTGATGCCGCCGTGTCCCTGGGAGAACGGTCGCCTTCTCAGGGAGAGGAGTGCGTCCGGAGGGGACGTCACGCACGGCGAGGCGTCACTGGAGAGCCATAATCCCTGCTGATGACTTTTTCAGCTCTCTTTAAATAGTAAGACGCCGTGCACCTTGAGCGTACTATATGGCCCCCTGGATACATTAAGGCCGATAACTGGGCCTTTGATAAATCACAGGGACATTTCCACAGACTCAGTAAGCAGGGTGGCCACCGGCCCGCCCACCGTGCTCTACATGCATCTGGTGGGAGCAGGGACCTGTCCCAGAATACCTCTTTGGGCAGGACGTGGGCATTATCACAAACCACCAGGCCGGGCCCAGGGCCTCGTTACACTTATGAGTGTGCGGTGTTCTGCCAGTCTCTCTTGCTCTTTCTTTCTCTCTCTCTCTCCCTCTCTCTCGCTCTCTCTCTTTGTACTTATTAGTGTACAAATCAACCCCCATATTTCTAATTCAAGCCCTCATATTTTTCATTATTTTGACCACATCCTCTGTAAAAAGAATCTCCGCATAAGAAGTGGACATCAAACAGGGTCACAAAGTGGACGGATTTCATTGATATGTTGAGGAACAGCTTAGAACGGAGATCCGCTGCAGTCAAACCCAGAGTCGGAGACAGACAGGAAGCGGTGAGCTCTGCTCTCGCTCCCGTGAATAGACCTACATCACAGGCCCGCCGTTTCCGCTGCGCGGCGCACGCGGGTGCCGCACTCCCCTCACCCCTCCTTCCGTCAGACTTCAGTGCCGCTGTGACGACACAAGCTTTCGGCGGGTGAAAGGCCGCTGTGCCACGCCTGCCGTGAAAGAACGCTGGGTCTCACACGAGGCATCAGCCCTGGGCCTAAGACCCTCTTATTGTGGCGGAAGGTAAACTCAAGGGACTTGTCTGACTGATTTTGATACAGCTGTTAGAATGTAAAGGTCTTGTTAAGACCTGGCAAACCATGCAACAATGTCCAATTAGACAGAGAAGACAGTCCTAGTCCGTTTATTATGAAAGACAGCAGGGAGGCCTAGGCTGACAGGAATCAACCCACAAGGCCTCAAAGTCTTGCGCATAATTATGGAGAAAGTGCCACTAAATATTCATGAGAATGTCGAGGATCGGTGCTGACAAAGCTGCATTACGGCGGGACTACATTTTACGAATTCTTGCTGCTGACAAAGGGAGAATTCACCGCTGAGAATCTGCTCCTCGGCGGGAGAAATGCGATGGCCGCGATCCAGCCGCTCACCCTCGAGGGACCCGGGAGTCCCAGCACGGAGAACAAGAGGGGCATGTAACCGGGCCGGGGCGGGGTAACGGAGGTCGGGCTCGGCCTCTCCCTGCTTCGCCGCGACCTGCGCCCGCTCGCCCGTCCCGATCCAGGAAGCAGCGCTGAGGAGAAGCCTGCTGTGCAGCTGGGCTCAGGGGTCAACGACCTGCCGCTCTTATGAGAGGAAGTGATGCGGCCTCACTGTTAAACAGACAGTGGAATGCAGGCTCCCAACACAGGAACACACGCACACGTGACACAAATGTCAGCTGACCGTCACGAGACGCGGGTCGTGGCTTCTGACAG
Source organism: Ilyophis sp. 1 JC-2022 (assembly GCA_022702515.1). Lineage (NCBI taxonomy): Eukaryota > Metazoa > Chordata > Actinopteri > Anguilliformes > Synaphobranchidae > Ilyophis > Ilyophis sp. 1 JC-2022. The sequence goes on from CM040399.1 coordinate 11,474,696, forward strand.
AACGGCCTCTGTTCAGTCAGGTTGCCACAGCAGGTCCCGGCGCAGGCGTGGGGGGCGTGGCTACCTCTACTGTCCGCAGCTAACGCTTCGCCTGACTGCGGATGTGATAGGTCAACGGAGACTGCACGCATCGTAAGAGATCATAAGATTCTGCGTCATAAGGAATCTCTGGTATGCGGGTGCGCACACTTTATCATCAATATCCAAGACTTCAGGAGGCTGCGTTTTAATAGGAATTTTGAAGGGAATCCAGAACTCTACGCATCTGTATGCGACAGTGCTTTAGTCCTCAGTACGCAGTTATTATAAGGGTGTCAAATCCAAGGCATGAAATTTACTTCTTCACCCACTGGCCAGAGTGGCTTGTGCATTCTAAAAATCCCCAGCCATTTTCAACATTTTACCAGCCACATTACCTTTTACAATATAACACAACCTGGTTGGTTACCTGCCAACAGTAGCTGCTAGAGTAGAAAATGTTCAAAATTACAATCAGCCACAATCAAAATGACGACATTACACTGTATCTACGTATCATTTCTAGGGATTTTTCAAAGCCTGTAAACAATGCTTGGGGACTTAATTACTTCCACATGTAAGAACGGGTCTGATCGGAAACGGCTTGGCCGGAAGCCGTGGCATTCTGAAACCGTTCTGAAGTCCAGAAAGCCGGCAGGCCAGACTTTAATTTTCCATTCGGCTCTCCTCCGCTGGGTATGCTCGCTCGAACCTTTTCGGAAACCGTTTTAACTGCCGCGAAGGGAAAGCCCCAAAGCAGATGTCACATTGCAGATAACACCGGCACCGCGAGAGTATTTCCCAGGACTTCTAAGGACGAGGCTCATCCGACCCTCCGACGACGTATCCGTAGCCATAGACCTGCTCGTTTTGAGCCACCGGTTCCGGTTCTTCACGGCCAGTGCGGGCATGCCGTAAGCTAGCAGCGGTGCTCCTGTACGGTTTATTCAACCGTAACGACTGCAAAGATTTGAATGCAATTTAGGCCTTGCTAATGACACATAGGCCTACTCTTTTTTTCAGTGCAGGCGATGTCACACTGATATCCAGGAAAGACAGCAGGCCCCCTAGGCGTTAGAAACGTTACTCATGCAAACAGGGCACTGTTTAAAGGTGTGTGGGGGGGGGGATTGTAATGTTATGGAACTGAAATCACAGGAGGGGAAAAAAACAAGAAAAGAATCAAAAGAAGCTCTCGGCCACGCCCTGGACACGCCCAACAAAATCTCATGGAATTGCGCTGAATTATTAAGGAGAAATGTAGACATAAAGCAGTAATGCGTTAATCACGGGAGTCAGCTGCGCCGGATATATGGCATTCCCCCTTTACTAAATATCCTCATTCACTTTCCATCTCCTCGCTAAGCAAAGCACAGTCCTAGCGCTAACTTAGTTATCATAAATATACAAGCCGTCTGTCAGTGAGAATGTGGGTCGTACCCTAAGCAGTATAATGCAATATTTTCTTGCCAAATTGACCATGTGATAACTAGACATTGGCTGATGTATCCATCACTGGTCTCTCGCAATATATTGCTGTGGACATCATCCCAAAAAACCCCCAGACATATTGGCCTGGATATTTCCAGGGTGAGATTTTCATGTAATTTGTTCACGTAACCATTACTGTATGAAATCTAAATATATATATATAAATAAAAACCCATATTAGGCATATTCACGTTCAGACTGCACATTGTGTTAGCATGCCGCTTCTGGCTTAGCCGTTAGCCCTAAAATGTTGCTCGCAGGTCAGAAATGCTCCCCTCACATTTACAAACAGATATAAAAACTGGTGCATTATAATTTGAGCCGCTCTTTAAAGACTCTGCTTGCTAAACAGCGTCTGAGAAGAACTTCTGTGTCGTCGCAGGACAAATAAAATCATATTCCTGAGAAGAGTCCATTTTTTTATTTTGCTTGAGATTATTTTCAGTCCAGATTCAGCATATGACAGTAAAGCCCAAAAATGCTCATGCAGAGATGCATTTGGCACTTGGCAGTAAATTTGAGCGTAACTCTCAAGGTGCTAAACACAGAAACATAATTGTAGTATGAACGCCAGAACAAGAAACAAAGGCGCCATCATCGACAGGTGAAGTAGTTATTCAAGTTTGAAGTACAACCCTATCTCGCCTATCAGTCTAATTAGAGATGGACGGCGTTGCTAACAAATCACCAAGACACTACTTAACACAACCCATCTGAATTTCGCCAACCTCACAACAGGGCTGTTTCAGTGCCAAACTGGCACGAGCCATTCCAAACACGCCAAGCACAGAGACCGGTATTCATCTGACTAAATGCTTCCATTTCTAAAGAGCCGCGGCTTAATTGGAAGACTGGAGCAAAGTCAAGTATTAAATAAACCAGTACAACACTGAGATGGGATATTGATGAGGCTGAAATGGTGGAGGTTAGCCCACAACATAAACAGTAGGCTAATTAGCCATGTATCCAAAGCCAGCGGAAATATCAATATGATATGTTAGCATTAGCTAGGGCCTCTTGCATTATGTAAAAATAAAACACTTCGCTGGTGCCACTTTTACAGAAATGAGCTCAAAACAACTTAGCCACTCCCAGGCCATTATATACGAGCTAGGCAAACAACTGCATTGCTCATCCATTATCACTTACCGGTACTCCCCTTTTAGTTTTGAAAAGGAAGACACCCTAAAATCACTTTTTCCGAAGCACAACGTGTCCAACATTCGGATGGCACAACCTTTAAGCACTGCCACTCTGGCAGAATACAATCCGAAGACAGACAGCACAGTTAGGTGGCACATGAAAAACACCCTTGGAATGTCTTTTAAATATTCTTTGTCATCTTCACTGCTATTAATGTCTAGATATTTATTTTGTCGATACGATTTAATGACGGTATCATTAGCATAAATATTTATATGACCTAAAAATATATAAATGGCTGAAAATGGAAATGGCTCTCCAGAATGACTTCGCTAAGACTGGTTACTGCTAACGGATTCCGATATAGCCTGAACCTGCACAGCCATCGGTTAAATACGTTTGGCTCCAGGTCATAAATCCTAGAAATCCAAGCAAGAGCTGAAAAAGGTGAACAAAAGTCTTATTCTTACTCTTCTTCATCCTGTAATCATAGAAGGGAAAGGCTGCCTTCACCCTGGCCTGCATTCTCAATGAAAGCTGCCCTATTTCCATCTAAACAAGTCTCACCTCGAGTCGAGTAAATCAACCTTTTTTTTGTTTTTGTTCTGATGTGACAGGACAATAGCAGGAGGCTCACGCACACTGCATGTATTTTTACGCTGGAGGTTATATTTACAAACACTTGTCCAAGCACGTGCAACCCTATTGACCGAGGGGTCAAAGGTTGTGCGCAAAATGATCCGAAATGGACACGCGGTTCCAGAACACAACAGTGCAACATGGTAAAATACATTAACATGATACAGATGCCATTACATGAACATGTAATTCATGGTGAACAATCTACTGTGCAGCTATATATAGGGGAAACATGTGCTTTACTTCAACCAAGACAAACAGAATGTAAAATTATCCATATGGTTAAAAATCACACAAATTATTTTTTTTTTCCAAAAAATCATTTGAAACCAGGGTTGTAAAGTTCCTGGAAAATTCCACTTTGAGGAATTTTCAGGTCATTTTGGAAATCCTGTGCCATTTGTTTGACCCCAGGTGGTGTAAATTTGGAAGATGACGGTTACGTCCCACAATTCACCCGGGGAAACAATGAATGATAACACACGAAATGCCATCAACAGAAAAGGAGGCAATGTAAAATTACAATATCAAAATTAAGTGCCAAAGGTAGTTTGACAGAACAGACCAGGCCAGAACTAAACTACTCCTAATCTGAAACCACAGAATCTATCTGCTCTCATCTCATTGCTACATACTTAATCGTCCATACTGGCGACTGTGAAGTGCACAGACAGCACTGCGGGGAGCATCTGCCATCAGATGAACTGGGCCCTGCGTACACAGTACTGGTCCCCCTGACGTCTACAGCATATTAATGACTCTGGTTTGGGGCAGAGAGGAACAGAACAGCTCTATTTTAGCAAGCTGCGGTGGTTGTCTACTCTCTGTACACAAAAGCTCAACCCATTTCAGCGCGGTAACAAGAAGGGCTCTTTGTATTCCACTTCTAATTTTTGTGTCTACTTCTTTATGCATTTATAATTGCTGTTTGTACTTCTTCCGGTCGTTGTTTTGGGAGTGAGGGATTTCCAGCAGTCTCACCATCACTACATTTTTATGCCCACCCAAATAGAACGACCAGGGAAACGAACGCCTTCCTATTATGAACATGCTGCAATTAACCACAGCTGTGTAAGATTACTAGTCTTATGACGGCTACCTCGTTTACATGAATTTCAAGCTCAAAGGACTGTTGCAATGTCAGATTAGTGTGCATTTCCATTTTCAATATTCGCTTTATAGGCAAACTAAAATATGAATCCAAACAAATCCATAAAGAAACAGGACAAATAAATACCCTCTCATATCTACGCAAGTGAACTTCAGTTTAGGCCAGGTCTAGTCTACATAATATGTTTGACAATGTGATTTTATTCCATACCTTGCAGTCAAGTATCTGCAGTCTATTATTACCTGTTGTATGATAAAATATCACGACAAATGTAGGACCTTTAAGATAAGTCTCATCCTTTTGGGATCACTTGACTTGACAAACATCACTCACAAACAATCACACAGCAGACGTTTGCAATATTTGGACATATGTTATTTAACTTCAATGTAGCCCACAATAAATAAACAACATATTATCTTAATTTTAACGTGTGTGCTCTCACACACACACACACCTAATTCTAGTAGAGATGTATGACAGGCAGTTAAATTTAGACTCAATGACGGTGCCATACATAGCGTAAACCAACTAGAACTAAGTTCCTTGTCAATCTACATTTCACCCCTTATAAACTAATGTATGACTCCCTTGACTCCCTTCCTTAGAATTTTGTGTTTTGAAAACAAACACAATGGCAGAGGGTGAATAAAACATAATTTTAAATACCTGTATTATAAAAGTGATCAATATAATTTGAACATAAGTATAACTAGCTGGAATATTTTGCCACATGATTTCGTTACAATGTCAACGTTACCTAACTGTTACCTACCAAAAGAGACCAACTAGTTAGTGCCTCTATTTAGTGTCTATTTAGGTAGCCGTGCAGTTTCCAGTCTAGAGAATGAAATCAGTCTGACAGCGAGCTACGACGATCCGTTTTCTTTTTCTAAGAAACTTAGCGAGCTAGCTGATGATACCAGAAGTAAACCATTTCCTGTCTCATAGAGTAAAATGTGCTCTAGTTTCTAGGCCTTTTCCCCCGTGCCAGTGCCCCCATATCGTTCTGTCTGTTTTCAGAGTAACTAAATTACGATCCACACCCCCTCCCAGAAAAAGACAGAACCGGCGAAACTGACCTATTGTGGATATAAAGGTTGTGTTGAACGCGTCTTCGCTGAACCTGAAAAGTAGACAGGTCTTGCCCACGCCGCTGTCTCCTATGAGCAATAGTTTAAATAAATAATCATAGGTTTTCGCCATTTTTCCAGTCCGCGTTCCCTGTTCTTTTAATATCAATGTAACAAGCAGAGCAGACGAGCCTTTACTCTACTCTTCTAAACTGTATACATACAGTAATGGGAAGAGAGGGCGTGAGTGTGATGACGTCAATACCCAAGCTCACAAAATGCAGTAATGTAGGATTATGGTCAGTGTAGTTCTTGGAGAGGTCTGCTATTTATTCGATTTCATTTGAGAAGAAAACTTGTGCAACTTCTCAAAGTACAAAATACTGAAAAGGTGCAGGAACGAAATGGTATTCCATCGATGCGACCAATAGGCCAACTTGTGGTTCAATATTTACACAAGCATCTACAATTAGCTAAAGCTATAACAAAAACAAAAAGGTGACTTCGCTAACGTTAGATCAACCTTTATCTCGAGAAACCATTGAGGAAGAATTTTCATTTACAATGGTGTCGACTGGAGTTACACATAAACGATAGGACAGAAATTACCACAGTGTGATAAAAAAAAGAAATAAAAGAAATAAAAGTAGAAATTGAATACATTTATTGTAAAAAAAAAAAAATTAAAGATAAGTGCAAATATAAATTAAAAACAATTACACTCAGACTTAACAAGCTCGGAGTTCAGAGATTTTAACCGGTGGAACGGCAACAATGAGTTTAATTTTAAGGCGCTTTGTATTTTATCCCATGATATGGGGCATAGTAACTGAAGCCATTTTTTCCAGATTCAGTTCTCACTGATCATACATGTAGGGTAAGCCTATTTTGAGTACTAAGACTGTTCCTGTACCAGGGATGAGGTATATGGCGAATGTCTATTCAATATATATATGTATATATTAATATATAAATAAATACAAATGTTGCTTATGTCTTTCTGATAGACAGCCACCCAACCTTTGCATACAGGAGACAGTGGTGTGTGTTATAGCTTTCACCAGTGATACATTTTAGTGCTGATTGGAAAACAGCATCAAGTGGTTTCAGGCTGGTGGCAGCAGCTTGCCAAAACTTATCTCCATAACTATTTTCTTTCTGTGGAGCCTAGTTTTGTCCGTAGTTTTGTTACTAGGTTAGTAGTGTGAAATTTAAAATCAAGTTTATCATCAACCCAGATTCCTAGATATGTATTGAGGGACTCTCTCTATAAGTGTGCCATCTAAAAAATTTATATCAAAATTGATATCAGTATACTTAGCCTTTGAGAACAACATCCATTTGTTTTTGTTTTTTGGAATTTAAAACTAATTTGAGTTTTATTAGTTGCCTGAAGAGTATTAAAAGAGTGCTACAGGTTTTCAATGGCTGATTTTGTAGAATTTGCAGAACAATACAAAATTGTCATCAGCATAAAAATGGAATTTACCTAAATCCAGAGAAGAAACAATATCATTCAAATAAACTGTAAACAGCTATCAGGGATCGTTCTCAAACCAGGCGGTCAAGGCCAATGCGAGACAAGACAACCCAGAAGCAGAGTGCTCCACAGTGTCAAAAGCCTTGGACGGGCCTATGAACAGGGCAGCACAGGACTTTCTGTTATCCATATCTAAAACTATGTCATTTAAGAACAAAAAAGTAGCTGAAATAGTGCTATGCTTAGGCCTAAACCCAGATGCATAAGTGCTGAGCACAGAGAACGTAGATAAGTATGACTTGATGAGATTATTATCCAGAGGTTTGCAGGATTTTAGCCAGGCAGCACAATTTGGAAGTGGGGCGATAGTTGTTTAAGTCAGTTTTATCACTACGTTTCTGTAATGGCAGAACATAGGCAGTCTTTCAGGCTTTATGGATTAATCCAGTGGTGATAGTCAGGTTAAAAATGTGAATTATACAATCTGCAATCTGTAGAGCAGAAAGTTAAAAGGCCTAAATTGTCAGGACCTGTGGATTGCCTGTGATCAATTGCACAAAGAGCATCAGTGACTTTATTGAGGCTATAGAGGGACAGATTTAAGTAGACAATACCTATATTTTCAGTATGGCGTTTGGGATTTCCCTCATAGTGCAAATTACTGATAGCATTCTCAAACAGATGACCAGAGGCAGGAAAATAATCGTTACAAGCCGTACAAATTGCCTTACGTTCAGTTAATACTAATAGGTGGTTCCTCGTGTTAATATGAGTTGGAGAGGAGGTGCAAGTATTACTGGAGATTGAGTTAGCAACCTTCCAGAATTTTCTTGGGTTGCATGTGGAGTTAGTAAAAAACTGAAAGTAATGATCTGATTTGGCTTTTCTTAGGGCAGCAGGACACGTATTCCTCAGCTGTCTAAATGCAAGCCAGTCAGAAGCATTGTTAGTACGTCTTGCCAGGGCCCAGGCTCTGTTTCTAGTGTTAAAAAGAACAGCGAAATCCATTTTAAACCAAGGACTGGATCTATATTTTTTACTCTAAATTTCTTAAAAGGGGCATGTTTGTCCACAACTGAATTTAAAAACATTAATGCAATGACTCAAAGCTAATTCCGCACAGGATTTTGATGGTATCTGATATGTCACTAGGATATAAGTCATGTAGGAATTAAGACTTGTTCATTCAAGTTTTTCACATTTCATCTGAGCATTACATGTGAGCATACCTTTTTTATATTTACAGTTCTAGTACAGGCTATGGGACAATGATCACTAATCCCAAGATCATACCCCACTGGATACATATTGTCTAGGCTTATTACAGAGAATTCGATCAATTAGATTTAGTAATTTCCTGGAGATTTGACCGTGTAGGTTCAGTGATGATTTGTGACAAATTCATACCATTACAACGATTCTTGAAATTATCAGATGCAGTAGACAGCCAGTCAAAGTTGAAATCACAACAATAACAGAATTATAACCAAGATCCACTTTCAAAGCAATGAACTCAAAGCATTTGGGAATTTAAATGGCGTTTTAAACTATAGTAGAGCAGCAAGAAATGGCTACACCTCCTCCCTTACCAACTCTGTTAATTATTAAACCCACTAATGGAAACATATGGTTCTCAACATGTTTCTTTAATTGCACAAAAAAAAAATCCCTTTCTAGATTTAAAAACATTTGGATCATTTGCATTATTGTGCGTCACAGTGGGCAGATGTGAAACAAGGCCAGAGTTAGGCTACTTGGTACAAATGTCGATTTTAAGGGAATTAAGTTATTCAAATTACTGCTACGGGCTGCAAGAGGACGTAGATCATCAGAGCCATTTGTAATTAAAACCGGAGCTAGTGTGTTGCGTGAGTTCAGAATCGAACACACGCTGTGCTTGAAGTGGTGTGTTTTCATTGTGCAGGAAACAAAAACTCAATTGGAATCGAGTACAAAGCTCAATGGTTAGCTGGAAATTAACTTAAGTGACACAAAGACATCAAGAAAAATACGCTTTTTAAAATGTATTTATTTATTTTACAAATGAGCATTTCTTTACTCTCTATAGTGCCACCTAGCTAACGACGCTGAAAACTTAACAAGCAAAAAATACCCAGACTTAGTTACAACCTACAAGCAAGTTATTTCAAACAAAACTCCTCAAAAGGAATGTGGATATTTAACGTCAGCGACCTGTAACTTAGAATTTTAGTTCAAATAAATTCCATTTTAACGTTCGAATCAAATGACGTTCTATCACTTTAAACTACTCGAGGAAGCGGAAGTGTTGAAAAGTGACGAATTACGATAGACATCAGGGTTGCCAGTGTTTGTGTATGTGTAAACAGTTCTTTGGTAACGTTAGCCTAAATTCCCTACAAGTTATCCCGGAGTTTAAAATGGTTTGCTTAGCATGGTGAAATGGCACATGGCCGTCACTAACCTGTCACAGATATTTTTTGCGGTATTGTAATGCAATTGCATGTAGTAACCACAGACTGTATAAAAATAGGTAGTAACTGCCTGGCCATGTTGGGTTGCATTTCAGATAATTTACCTGTAATTTAACCACAGTTGGTTCGTGCTTTTTAAATGCAGCTCTGCAGCTTCCTGGTCAGCTGTCATATTGTTTCAGCAAAGCGTGTAGATAAGTGAAAACTTTAATTTGTTGTGGCACCAAATGATGTGTTCACAGTGTGGATGAATCATTTCCCGCAAATGTTTTATTATCAGACGGCATTTGATTTTTCACATATCAAATACTCACAATGAAACAGACTATTTCGTTTTAGGAATCGTCAATATTTCATAAATATAGCCTAATATATTTATAATGGGTCTCGAGGCACGGGGGTCTTGAATAGCCTACAACGTTACTGTTACTGCAGACAGTTACACGCAGTAATGATAAAGATGGTGTGCTTCCCAAATCACAGGTGTCAAGTATAGCTAGGCTACCAGATGCTGACAATTCTACGAGACACGCTGACGAGGAAAAGCGTAAAATCCTGATATGGGGAATTAACAGTAAAAAGAATCTGGCAACCACAGTACAGCTCCTTCGACCCAATCAGCCTCGCAAGCGCTTATACAAGGAACATCATTTAATCAGTGAAAATGCCTGTAAGTCAATATAAACATCTTGTTTGCCGTTAGTCGTCGAAATATCAGTACCTGAAATCGATTTATTTACTATAAGTTAAGATTGAAATGCCAATGGTTTTACTTTGCTATGATTAATATAGTACGCACGTGTTTTTAAGTTTTCTTCTTGTTTTTTTGTGGCAAGACACATGGCGATCGTTGCTTGCACGCGTAGCCATAATAAAACACGGCCTAGTTAGTTAGCTGCCCGTTCAAAGTTCTGTGATCAAATCATGATCAACGACGCGTTGCATTTGGTTATTTTTTGCGAGTTAAGTCTTGTGATTTACAATATTAGCTGGTTGATTTTGTTGATATGATTTAGCTAGCTAATATAGTTCGCTAGTAGGTATTTTCATTGCGTCAGTGCGTTTTCAAGCTTGTGTTTTTACTTAACTAAGCAGTGACGCTTGTCGGTGGCAAGTGAAAGCAAATTTTCTAACAAGAAAAATGTGCAGTTTATTCCGACAACCATCGTGTAGTTAACGTTGGCGATTTATAGCGACATGCAACTAGTTCGAGCTTTAAGGAATAGCTGGCTGTTTGCCAGTTCTTATTAGCAAACCAGCTAATGCTAGTATCTAAGTTAGCTGTGGGGTTATGTAGGTATCGTTTTTTAGCATGGTGATAGCCAGAGGTGTAAAATCCAGGGGTCAGAAAGTAAAAATCCTGCCATGTGTTTCTTCCACCCATGAACTCAGCCAGCTGATTTCACTAATTAGTTCTACAACCTGGCTGAAGAATTGTGCTAATTAGCAAATCCAGGTGATTGGAACAAAATACTGGGGAGGACTTGTACTTTCTGAACCTGGATTTTACACCTCTGCAACTGTTGACCAGCTTGCCAGTTCTTATTCAGACACTTGGAAAAAAATATTCTTATTTAAAATGTTCAAAGACGTTCAAAATAGTTCGATGATTACCTCCAGGGACATGGTAACATAAATTGATTTAAAGCTAGCCATATGGTATGTGTGGCTTTTTCACTAAACCGTTCCTTTGTGTTTCAGCTGGCAAGGGACCTTCTCCATCCTTCTCACGATTTAGAGAAAAGACAGCACAAGAAAAAACGACTGGTTCAGAGCCCCAATTCTTACTTCATGGACGTCAAGTGCCCAGGTATTGAAACCGTGTGGCTGCCTCAACACCGAATCCCACGGTGTGTGTTTGCTTTCCTGTTTGACTCTGTCTGTGACGTACTTGTGTTTGTTTGTCAGGCTGCTACAAGATCACCACTGTATTCAGCCACGCCCAGACTGTGGTACTGTGTGTGGGATGCTCAACAGTGCTCTGCCAGCCAACTGGGGGGAAAGCCAGACTCACAGAGGGTAGGTGGACGGATTTCAGCAACACAGATTATGTCCAGCCTTGCTGTTGGAAGGAAGACTGTTTAAAGATGTTGGTGGCTTGCATAATGTCATATAAAGCTTCAGTTTGTGAGGTGGTCATCTCTCGCCTGTGTGTAGGCCACATTAGAATCTGGTGCATTTTTTCACTCAATTCTCATTCTTGGGGTATAGGAATAATTACCCAATACTAAAGACAAAGTCTTTGGAACCCCTGCAGGGGGTATTTTTGCTCCATTAACATTTAATTATAGTAACATATAAGTGTTAAGTTACCCAATGTACTTGGCTGATTTTATTGCAGTACGGAAACTCAGTGTCATATCTGCGAATCAAAGCCCTGGCAGCACTTGGGACTGTGTGTGTGTGTGTGTGTGTGTGTTGAGAGGAAGCCGCCCTACAGACTGTACCACACTGTTTGATTTTTTTAAATCTGTGGGACCACCATCTTAAGAGAATTCATTGGTATAACTAGTCATACAATTTTATTCACATTTATTTGTTTATTTGTTAGTTTTCACGTTACAATAATGCCCAATGGCTATTTTAGAAGTGTCATATCTACAGCTAAGTAAATGGGCCTTTCACACAGCCTGTCAAAGTGTTTCTACTGTTTATTTAGAGTAGGAAATGTCTTAATCGTTCTCAATTTCATTTTAGGTTGCTCTTTCAGAAGAAAGCAGCACTGAGGGGGATTGAAATGGAATGGCCAGGATGAATGCGACGGAGTGATTCAGACCGCTGATCAATGCCTTAAACTTTTCATTGATTACAATGAATGAAGCGTGGAAAATTAATCAACTTCTGAACGGTACATGGCAAGTTTTTTCTGTCGTGTAACCTGTTGAGCTTTCAGAATTAAAGTCGTATACATGACGCAGGAAATAAGTCTCTCGTGATTGTATCCGCATGATTTGTCATTTCGAGTAGGCCTAATGTGTGCATATATATATATGATATAGAGTATTTGCATTTCGCACTAAGTGCAGTGCTCAATGCCACAGACGTATCGGGTCTCCGAAATGGATGAATTCCACTAGTTCCCGTATTAATATTTTCACTGGCGAGTACAATTGAAAAGTCAAACTTGTGTTAAATCATCCTGTTGATCCATCGACCATATTTAGTTTATTGTAATGAATTGATTCTCTTCATGGTGTAGGCTACTCATTACCAGAAACCTCAAAATTAAATGAGCCAAGGTGGAGCTTGGGTTTCACTTCTACAATTGACTGAGGGATGGTTTAGTTGCCAGATTGGGATTTCTACCAGGTTTCGGTAGAACCACTTACTGTGTTAAATGCCTCGGAATCCTAAATTAAGAATCATATTCATGGTTTATCATAAAACACGGTGTCCCCATCGCTGTACTGGAGAATTTGTTTTTTGACTTGTCCTAGGCTCTGCTGCCTCACCAGTACCACTAAGTACTTCCCCGCTTAGCTTCTGCCTTTAGATTTTAGATGAGAAGGCTAAATGGTGCTGTGGCTGCCAAGAGAACTGTGGCCTGCTTGAATTACTTTTTAAACTTCTCTGAAACTAAACTTAGACTTGCACGTTTATTGTTAGAGAATCGAATCGGACTTGACGGTATAGAAAATTAATTATTTGAGAGAAAGAAACGCACGTGATGACAGAACACATCCAATATCATGTTAAGTTGTTATCTTCACTGAAGGCATGGCCGACACATTCTCAATTCAGTTCAGTGGCCTTTTTATACAAACTAAGGTGGAAGGGAAATAATAAAGCAATTCACATGAAGTATGCGCCTATATTGTTTGTGTTCACTGCCATGAAGCAGAAAGGAAAACGGGTAACAAAAAGATGATTCGCGTACACACACACACACAATAACATTTACCCATATTTGTACATCAATCATTGCAAGGAGAAAAGGGGTCACATTCACTGTCTGGCATTGCACCCCGCCCATGGGGCTGTCGTTGTCCTCGTAGGCCTCTGTGTTGTATCGGCACCGCTGGGAGTTTTAAGTCCTGGTCACTCAGATCAACTTCCAGGTCATCAGTGATGATCAGCTCATCTCTGGGGGGGAAGTTGGACCTCCAGCTGAGGGAGAACATCTTCAGAGAGCCAGCCTTTCACTGGGAAATCCACCCGAGGAGAGACCGCCAGGACAGAGCGACTGAATAATCAGCCGAACTGTCAACTGAACAATCCACGACTTGGCGAATGGCTAACTGGACAATGGATTTAAAAGAGCGGTTTCTTTCAGTGATTAAATTGTCAAAAGAAGAGGGAGACCACAAACTGAAGGATCAGCTGTCCTCTCAAACCCCCTCAGGGGTCTCTGTACAAGGGCATGCCATTTCTCAAACCCCCTCAGGGGTCTCTGTACAAGGGCATGCCATTTCTCAAACCCCCTCAGGGGTCTCTGTACAAGGGCATGCCATTTCTCAAACCCCCTCAGGGGTCTCTGTACAAGGGCATGCCATTTCTCAAACCCCCTCAGGGGTCTCTGTACAAGGGCATGCCATTTCTCAAACCCCCTCAGGGGTCTCTGTACAAGGGCATGCCATTTCTCAAACCCCCTCAGGGGTCTCTGTACAAGGGCATGCCATTTCTCAAACCCCCTCAGGGGTCTCTGTACAAGGGCATGCCATTTCGCCACTTGATGTCATTGTGATTTTTCTCATAGAATTTTGATTCTGAAGTTATTATTCAAATTCTCGATACCAAGAATTCAATTGCAACTTGTTAAAATCAGAACGTTTGACATCAAGAATTACATTTTAACTAGTTAAAATTGGAATTTGTGATCAAGAATTACATTTTTACTTAAAATGTCCAATTTGAGCTACTTAAAATACAATTCTTGATATCAAGAATTTCTATTTTAGCTGGCCTCACGGAAATTCAATGCTTAATATCAAAAACAAGGTGAATGAAAGCTTAAACTGCTTGCCATACTACACACTGAATTGAGAAGGGTTCAAGTTTGAGCAAATATTTTGGTATTGTGGTGAATTAATTAATTAATCTTTAAAAGTGTGAGGATTTGACTTTCAGTCAGTGCAGTTGTACTCCGAGGATCGGGGTTCGCGCCCCGGACCTGCCATTTTCCGAGCATGGCCGGCGCCCTGTGGGAGCAGCAATTGGCGGCTGCTTCCGGGTGGGGGGAGGGCTCGGAAGAGAATCGCTACGCAAAATAAGGCCCCGGGCGAGTTGGAATCACGGTCAGGAGCTTGGGGAGTCGCGCCCTGTAGAGGACGTGGCGGCCTCTTTCCTACTACCGGCTGACGGGGTTGTATAGCGGTGGTTCTCTAGCGGTTGCTACATGGGGGGAATTGAATTAGAATAGGGGTTCAATTGGTTACTAAATTGGGAGAAAATGGGGGGAAAATCAGAAACAAATTTTTAAAAAAAAAAAAAAAGTGTGAGGATTCATAAAAGATTTAAATATTTCTTTCACATTTAGAATTTACAGGTGCAGCTCAAAAAATTATAATATCGTGAAAAAGATTCATTACACATAGTGAAATATTTCAAGCCTTTATTTCTTGTAATTTTGATGATTATGGCTTACAGCTAATGAAACCCAAAATTCAGTGTCTCAGAAAATTAGAATATTTTGCTTTAACATATTTTTAAAGTATCATATTTAATATTTGGTCGCATATCCTTTGCATGCTGTTACTTCCTGAAGTCTGTGACCAATCAACATCAAAAGACTCAATATCTTATTTTCAGGTACTGTTACAAGCGAACTATAACCTCTGCATTTGAACTGATCTCTATGAGAATTGGGGGGTGAGACTAGATTCAGCTGTAGATTACGCTGGTACAGTATGGAACACATGACTGGCGAAATGGCTGTACGTCATCAAGGGTCTAAGGTATAAAACGAGCCCCAAACCATCACTCTGCGGCCAGATATGGAGTAGATGTGGATGGATCCCTTTAAGGGTTGTTTCTCCTGACTTTTTTCCCCATAGAGTTCTATAGGAAAATGAGTCAGGAGAAATAACCCTTGCAGTGATCCATCCACATCTACTCCATATCTGGCAACAGAGTGATGGTTTGGGGCTCGTTCGATAGCTCAGACCCTTGATGACTTACAGCCATTTAGCCAGCCATGTGTTCCATACTGTACCAGTGTAATTTACAGCTGAATCTAGTCTCACCCCCCAATTCCCATAGAGATCAGTTCAAATGCAGAGAGGTTATAGTATCGCTTGTAACAGTACCTGAAAATAAGATATCGAGAGTCTTTTGATGTTGATTGGTTACAGACTTCAGGAAGTAACAGCATGCAAAGGATATGCGGCCAAATATTAAATATGATACTTTAAAAATATGTTAAAGCAAAATATTCTAATTTTCTGAGACACTGAATTTTGGGTTTCATTAGCTGTAAGCCATAATCATCAAAATTACAAGAAATAAAGGCTTGAAATATTTCACTCTATGTGTAATGAATCTATATAATATATGAGTTTCACTTTCTGAAATGAGTGACAAAAAATATTAAACTTTTTCACAATATTATAATTTTTTGAGCTGCACTTGTAATACCTTCACACAACGTGCATTAAAACACCCCGATCTATTGACCGGCCTGTAATAGAAATGTATGAGCTAGTTAGTATCGTATCGTTTGATGAATTTCACTGCAGGTCCTTGGAAACTATAATTCATTTGCATTTAAAAGGGGCTTTAGACTCATTAACATGCCACACATGTTCTGAACTTTAAAAAAAGAATACTATATGCGGTACTAGTAGGATTTTGTGTCTATATTCTCATAAATGGGAACAACAGTAGCCTACTTAGAAATGACCTTGCTGCATATAGCTTAGTAGCTTGTGTGCTTTTTCATAACTTTTGAACTGCCTGTCCGCTGCCCGTCATGTCTGAACTTCAGTGAATGGTATTGTACTCCAAGTTGTACTGTTCCCTGTTGCTTTTTGAATTGCAGCCACTCTCGCTGGTGCCTCAAGCAGTCTCAGGGGGCAGGCTTTTCAGCACCGGTACTTAGCCTGCAGTCTGAAGGTGTTGCATGGTAGTATTCATTTGATAGCCAGCATGTCCTGCAGTGGTGAAACACCTAGAGCAGCTGATTACAACGAAAACCACCAAGACCATGCCAAACGCGCAGAGAACAGGTAGGGAATCATGAACGGATCTATATCAATGGTCTCTCTTTGTTGGTTGTGGTATGGCTCCACGACAGTGCAGTTTTGCCCAGTGGTGAACAGCATAGAACAGATGGAACACAGTGCAGTTCTTACCACCAATAACAGTATTCATTGTTATTTTTTAAATAGTCTAAATGTGATGCTGGTTTTAGTTGTGGATTCAGTTTTATGGTGTGCAGCACAGTCCTCAAACATCTGAAAGCAGTGGCCATGAGGGATATGGCTGATAACATTTTGCACTGCGATGGTGCTCAGTTTTTAAAAATGGCTCTAGATTGCATATTGGGAATGGTACTGTGCCTCAACTGGAAACCATGTCCAACCGGGAAATAATTTGTATATGTTTTCAAGTAAAATTGTTTGTGAAAGTTCTGGGAAGACATTGGGCATCAGACAGATAAGAACGTTTGCCTGTTACTCTGTAGACCCCTCCTCCTGTTTTGAAGGAATTTAGTCACATGACTAGCTAACAAACTTAGCTAACAAACGACTGCACTGAGACTTTATTTTTTTGCTTTCTGTTCTAAATGAAAAAGAGCCAGTTGTTTGAACAGTGTGTCCTGTGCCATTTGGTGTAATAAAAGAACCTGCCGCTTGGTGTGTAATTTATGTTCACTGCTTACACGCTTTGAATCAGAATGAGAACGGGAAACTCTGTTCAAACTGACTGTCAAGCTTGGCCCTCCTTCTTGATTAGTCAATGGATCGGGTCAAATGCGCGTTTCTGTGCTCGAGCCTATTCGGCTCCTTCAAAACGAAAACAAAAGTTTGCTTTAATTTTGCGCGGTGCCTTGCAGGAGCACAGCTCCTGTGCCAAGGATGAAAAGCTTCTGATTTTTAAAAGTTTCCACGACCACTGGGTATGAGCCGTTCCTTTGCAATAGGCGAGCTCCTCTCTGTAACAAAGCCGTTGGGGGTTTAACTGTGTGTAGTTAAAGCCTGACATTGTGTGGAGGGCACAATGGCTGTTGAACAGGGCCACGTGATTTGGTGAAAAGGCTTGCTTCGGCTGCGGCTGGAATTCGAGGCGGAGCGGGCATCCCTCTCTGAGTGGCAGGGCCCTCAACGCTGTCTCTGTCCCCGTTGTGTTCCAGTTCGCTGGCCTCAGCACGAGGGCCCATGACTCATCTGAGGAACGACGGGGACAAGCACATCAAGGAAGGTAAGCGAGACCTTCAAACATCAGAACAGGCGTGCTGTGACCGAAACGGACAAGACCAAGCCTTTTCGGAGTATTCAGAGACGTTCTCCTCCGTAGATTTAAGGACACAAGTGGGATGGTGTAAAATATATATCGTACTAATGGAATATCAGTGGTCCTCGCAACAAGGTTCTTCTTTCACTCGCGTGTGTGTGTGTGTGTGTGTGTGTGTGTATCATTATTATGTAGGAGATGAGAAAAGGAGCATTGAAGAGGTTCTAGCCAGTGCATCCCTGGCTCCAGCGCAGTCACTTTGGACCACAGAAGCCAGTGGCTCTGTCTGGCTGAGGATTGATGAGACCTGTCCTGAGGAACCAATCACGGTCCACCAGATGTTCAGGGCTTCCGTGGAGATGTATGGTGACCTGTCTGCCTTGGCCACCAAGAAAAAGGACAAGTGGGAAAAGATTACCTTTGCAGAATACTATCACTGCTGCCGGACAGCTGCCAAGAGCTTTTTAAAGGTACACAAACGCAACACAAACACAAAATGTTAACCTAAAGGAAGTGAAGCATAAATAGGTATGAAAACTACTAAAAAGGATCTCTCTCCTAAAGGTAGAATCAAAGTCAAAGCAAAGTGGAACAAAGTGCAAAGTTCATAATAGGATTATAGCCCTCCCTTGGATCTACATACTGTGTAACCCAGTGGGCCCCAACCCTGTTCCTGGAGATCTACAGTCTTGTAGGTTTTCACTCCAACCCTAACAAAGTACACCTCATTCAACAGCTAGATATCTCATTAAGCTGCTAATTAGTAGAATCAAGTGCCAAATTAGGTTTGAAGTGAAAACCTATAGGATTTTAGATCTCCAGGAGCAGGGTTGGGGATCGCTTGTGTAACCGTATTAGCTGAATTACAAACTGTAAGTGCTTTCATTGTCTCATTGGCTCTTGTGCCAAATTGGCTCTGTGTTGCCAAATGTTCAAAAAGCAATAACCAAGGCCAATGAAGAGGCAAGAGCATGTATCAGGAGTGATGCTTGAGTTTTTACTATGAGGCTTATGTACAGTTGCACTGCGTAGGATATACCTTTGGTGAATATGCATCTTGCATGGATTCATTTGTTGGTTTTGAAAAAACAATAAGTCTAGACAGATGTGACCACAGGTCATTACTGCACTAATGTTGACATTAGTTACTCTTTACATATTGCTAAATCTTTAAATTAATTACTGACTTACTCGGGTAAAGATATACACGTACATTTAAAAAGGACAAAATGCTTAAACAGGAGAGGAGTTAACGTGAAAGTATTACTAGAAACGCTTGTTTCAAATGTGGACCTGATGGCATACAGTAGCATTGCGGATATATTAGTGGGAAAGGGTTTGCTGTCGCACAGTTCCATTGGAATGCCGGTGGTTAGGAGTACGGCGAGGCAAAGCCAAATGGTCTGCAGGGTCATCCATGTAGCATGCATCATTGTCCAAGGTCAGTTGGACACCTGCAATCTACCTCTGCCAGCCGTGCACAGTCCTTTGCCACATTAAGTGCACAGTTCCGCTGGCGGATTGCAGAGATGAAGGGAATGGCAGCTGACAGAACACGGCGTAGAGGCTGGTGTGCACCCTCCCAAATTTACAAGTACTTTATAGCGACGAGACGGGCTCGTAATTACGACTGGGTGTCCAAAACCAGGGCGGAAAGGAAAACTGTGGGACAAAAGTCAACGTGGTTGTTAATCGCCTTGACTTACGACGTGCTCTTTCGGGATCTTGACACGTCATAACATTGAAAGAGCAAAACAGGGGCCTGAGAGTAAGTTTGTCACCTCTTATGTTGGCAGCTTGGTTTGGAGCGCTTTCACAGTGTGGCTATCCTGGGATTCAATTCGGCAGAGTGGTTCTTTTCCGCCATCGGGGCCATATTTGCAGGGTGAGTCTCAGTGAGGCATTGCTATTCCCAAACTTGGATTACATTGGTCTTTGTTTTATCTCACCGCAATGCGCTTTATCTTTAGCAAATGAAACCATGTATGCATTCTCTGCATCTGAAAAAGATAGCATGTACTTTGATTTGGTATGGTATGGACAAAATGCATTTCAGTAGTGATAAGAACCATACTTTCCAACAATGTACCTGCAACCTGCTGTTATATGTTTTTAAATTAATTATTTTTAAAACAAATAATATATAAACCATGTTTGACCATGTTTCTGCAATTTCTGCCCAAACAAATGATACCTGCATGGTGGTATTCAGTTAAAAATAACTGTTAGTGGATTTTAAAGAATCAAATACTGCCTCAGAACCTTTGTTTGTTTTCTATTAACCTGCAAATTAGAGGAATAATGACAGGAGTCTATGCCACCAACTCCCCAGAGGCCTGCCTGTATGTGGTTAAGGACTCACGGGCGAACATCATCGTGGTGGAAAACCAAAAACAGTTGGACAAAATCTTACAGGTGATGTATGTTTTGCGGTTTGTGTGTTTCCTGTCATGTTACAACTGACCCGTCCAAAGGGCCCTTATTGAAATTGTGTCTTTTCTTCATACATCAGATAAAGAATATGCTGCCTCATTTGAAAGCCATAGTACAGTACCAAGGACCTCTGGAAAAGAAACTGCCCAATCTCTATTCAGTGAGTCTGCCACCTTTACCAAACATTGCTGAACGCAACTGAGCATTACTGAACAGAACTGGACACTGCGTTATGTAACTGGACAAAATTAATGTTGCTGGACATTAATAAACATTGCTTAACATGGACTGATTATTACGAGAGGTTGACACGTCACACTTGAGCACGGATAAATAACTGGCCAGTAATGTTTTGCCCTGAACAGTGGGAGGAGTTTATGGAGTTAGGACTCGATGTGCCTGACAAAGAATTGGATGACATCATTGCCGTCCAGAAAGTCAATCAGTGTTGTGTCCTGATTTACACGTCTGGCACCACGGGAATGCCCAAGGGTGTGATGCTGAGTCACGACAATGTAAGTCTGAGGAGGGCTTTCGTGATGTTGCATGCTGATAGATGGTTGGTCAAAGTGTTTCCCTTGGTTACTGATTTCTTGGATTAACGGGTATTATGTTAATGCGCCAGAGACAGCCCTTGTGGCTGAAATATAAATGTGTTATTTCCATGTATTAATAAGGAGTTATTAAGTAGGCTATGATATGATATGATATGATATGTAGTGCTTTATTGTCAGATTTCTCTGAAATGTATTTTGCATCATAGCAGCTCCATAAAATAAAAAATAAAAAACCACATCATAACAGGTTCAACACATAAGACAAGACACTAAACACACAATTACGGTCAATTATACACACAGCGTTATAATATCAACATATCAACCTTAGGTTACCCCCACATTGCTCTAGACCCATTTATTGCACCCTCCACCACGGTCCTTGATAGAGCACTTGCCACCATTGTTATTATTGCACAGTCTCTGGTTCCACTTGCCTGAAAAGCCTGCTGTCTTTATTGAGTAGCCTAATTGACTGGTGGATAAAGGAATTCCTTAGCCTGTTACGTTTGAACTGGGGAACCCCGAACCGCCTGTTTGAGGGCAGAAGTTCGTACTCTCCGTAAAGCACATGTGAGGGGTCGGAGGAGATGCTACCTGCTAGTCTTCGCATGCTCTTGAGATAAGCTACCTGAAAAGACAGCACTAGTGGCTGGGCTACAATCTGAGAGCAAATTCTCAGTTGCCTGGTCAGCCTGGCCTTAAGCTGGATGGACAGGTCTCCATACCACGTTGTGAAGCAATACTGCATGACACTCTGGACAACAGATGAAAAAAACAGGATAACACGTGATTACATAAGTACGTTATCCTGAGTGACACATTCTAATGGTCCGCCCCGTGGATGATAAACAGATCACATGGACCGCCCATCATGCCAGCCGGGCAGGAGACATGCAGCCAGCCGACACCAAGCAGGAATCCCTGGTCAGCTACCTCCCGCTAAGTCACATTGCTGCTCAGATCTCCGACCTGTGGACCGGAATACAGTGGGGGAAGCTGGTTTACTTTGCACAGCCGGATGCTTTAAAGGTACTATAACAGAGGCAGGGACGTCACACTTCCTGTATTCCATCTGCTTTCCATTTTAGAGCCCCTCTCTGCAAAAAATGGCCAGATTAATTGCGATGTATTGCTGCGTTGCAGTTCAGAGTTCATGCACAGTCTTTTTCCCACCCAGGGAAGTCTCATAAGCACGTTGAGGGAGGTCAGCCCCTCCTCCCATATGGGCGTTCCACGGGTGTGGGAGAAGATGATGGAGAAGATTAAAGAAGGCATCGCACAGAGCGGATACGTGAAGAAGAAACTGGTCACGTGGGCGATGTCCGTTAGCCTGGAGGCCAACCAAAACTGGGCCAACAAGTAAGCCCTGTGATGACTGTAGCTGGATGTGACCTCATCAAACATCATGAACTGCATTATGGGGCTCCTGGGTGGCTCATCTTGTAAATGCAGTGTTCCAGTGTGTGGATGCGCCCCATGGCACCAGTGGCAGCTGCAGTGGGCAGCCATGCAGGGCTATGCATACTTATATAGCTATAGTGTCTCTCAGAGAGGGAGGGATCGGAGGGAATGACTATTTCTCATTGCGCTCCAGCAACCCCCGCTGGTCAGTCGGGTGCTCAAAATGTGCTTACTCATGCTATACATGAACTGTGTTCCTCGGGCTCATTGTGTGTGTGTGTTCAACTTGTGGACTGTGCTGTGATAAGAGTCAGCAGCTAACGTGACATGTTTTGATGGAGAGCGCATGCTCGCCTGCGCTCTCCTGAATTGAGGGAAGAGGTTCAGCAATGAGCGCGGCTTGTGGACGCAACTTTACATCCCAAATAAAGCAAACGAGGGTTTATTTCCCAGGTTTATTTCATAGGTGCTGTCGCCCTGTCCCCATGTTACATATAATGTTATACATTACAGTCGTTTGGCACACACTGCTATCCAGAGCGACTTAAAGAACTTCTTATTTTGTTTCGTTTGTTTGTTTGTTGCCAGGAACGAGGATAAACCTTTCGTGTTCCTTCTGGCTGACGGTCTGGTTCTGCAGAAACTGCGGGGCGAGCTGGGATTCTCCCGCTGCCTGAAGTTCTTCTCCGGCGCGGCTCCCATCACCAGCGAGACGGTGGAGTTCTTTCTGGGCCTCGACATCCTGCTGTACGAGGTCTACGGCATGAGCGAGAGCACTGGGCCCCACTTAATTTCTGGCTCCAAAGCCTACAGGCTGCACAGGTGGGGCCCTCTGGAGTATGACAGTGTCATGACACCCTTATTTTACTTTCATTTAGGCAGACTGTATATTCTTACAGCTGGATATTTACTGAAGGAATTGAAGTTAAGCACCTTGTCCAAGGTTACAACAAGCTGTGCCCCAGCTGCAAACTCTCAATTCCCTAACCGCAATACTACTCTGCAACTCCAATCAAACATTATCTAATATATAAATAGGTGGAATATGTATTTAGACAGTTGACAATAAAAATATTTTGTTCAGTCGGACAATGCCTGTAATTGTGAGGAGTAGAACAGAAACATGTAGTCAGAAAAGGGTAATGTCTGCAAAAATAGATCACCAAAAAAGAGGATTCAAGTACTTTAAATGATCTTTGTATTTTTATGTCAAACTCTTGGTAATAAAGAATAAAAACGGCATAGGACAGTGACTAAAATCTGCTGCAAATCTTTCAGACTATTGCTGCTATCGGTGCTATGATAGAGCAAATACATTGAATGATATATAGTAAATATTCTAGCAAAACATGCTATAACAACCATTATCATCCTTTCGTCAGGGTTTAAACTTTGTGGGGTAGACTAAACGGATAGAGCAACAAACTGAACTTCATGTGGGTATCCAAGCTAGGCCCATGCAATAGTAAGACTGCCTTGTTAAAGAGCGTCCATTTTGGCCATGAGGCCATCTACACTGTGAGCTTGTATTTGCTTGAGGTGCAGGTTAGCTGTGTCAGCCCTAAGGATGCTGAGGAGGGTACGAGACAAGTAACTGAGCCGCTGGTTGTGCGTAGTTGTGGCAGGGTGGTTCCTGGCTGTAAGTTCAAACTGGCGGACACACTGGCGGATGCAGACGCGGAGGGAGCTGGGGAAGTGTGTCTGTGGGGCCGGAACGTCTTCATGGGCTTCTTGAACATGGAGGACAAGACCCGAGAGGCCATGGATGAAGATGGCTGGCTACGCTCAGGGGATCTGGGGAAAGCGGACAAAGACAATTTCCTGTACATCACAGGCCGGATAAAAGGTATAGTAGGTAGACTCCAGGCAGCTGGCACACTTGGTTATGGGTTCAAACAATTTGTTCTCCTGCACAAGAATTTTTGATAGAACATTTTTTTCTGTCCTTTTCGTGAGGTCATCTCAAATTGTGGCTGAATGCATCTCCCCCCCCCCCCCCCCCAATCTTTGGTCACTGAAGAAAGCTTGACGTTGAAATTTCTGCAGTTTTCTTCTATTATTTCCTCACTATTATTTATAAGAACATTTTAGGCATCTTTTGGTATGTGGAGCCTTTTTTTCCCCCTTAGTTTATTCCCCCTCCATGTAACATGCACACTAGCCTTGCATTGTAACAATGATGTCACTGTGTTCTGTCTTCACACAGAGCTGATAATCACAGCAGGCGGGGAGAACGTGCCCCCGGTGCCCATAGAAGATGCCGTGAAGAAAGAGCTGCCCATTATCAGCAACGCCGTGCTCATCGGGGACAAAAGGAAATTTCTGTCCATGCTTCTGACCCTTAAGGTAAAATCCTAGTTGTATGAAATGTTTGTAGAAGTTTTTGGTTTTGAAGAGGTTCTGAAGTTTCCGCATTCATCATATATAGTGTGTACAGTTGAAATGTGAACACAATAATTAATATCAGGTATTTTTTAATACATGCAAAAGTGCTGTATATTTGCTCACTGGATGCCATGCTGTCAAATGTCACAATCTTATGACTGCTTCCTAAATGTCACATCTTATGACTGCTTCCTAAATGTCACATCTTATGACTGCTTTCTAAATGTCAGATCTTATGACTACTTCCTAAATGTCACAATATTATGACTGCTTCTTAAATTTCACAATCTTATGACTGCTTCTTAAATATCACAATCTTATGACTGCTTCCTAAATGTCACATCTTATGACTGCTTCCTAAAAATCACAATCTTATGACTGCTTCCTAAATGTCACATCTTATGACTGCTTCCTAAATGTCACAATTTTATGACTGCTTCCTAAATGTCACATCTTATGACTGCTTCCTAAAAATCACAATCTTATGACTGCTTCCTAAATGTCACATCTTATGACTGCTTCCTAAAAATCACAATCTTATGACTGCTTCCTAAATGTCACATCTTATGACTGCTTCCTAAATGTCACAATTTTATGACTGCTTCCTAAAAAATGGTTTGTCCTGATACAAAATAAGGAGAAAATGGGATTCATTTGCTGGAATTATTATTAAACTAAAAAATTAGTTTCAGATTTATTTCCCGTTTTTTCCCAATTTGGTAGCCAATTGTACCCTATGCTATTCAATTCCCTCTGTAGCAACCGCTTGAGAATTTGCCGCTACACAATCCCGTCAGCCGGTAGTGTACGACGATTCTCCCCAGCCAAGTCCCTCCCCCTATCCCAGGAGCGGTCGCCAATTTCCGCTCCCTCAAGGCACCGGCCATACTCTGATCTGGCAGGACCAGGTGCGCGAATCCCTGATCCTCGGTGTGCAACTGCACTGACTCAAAGCCGGCGCTTTTACCAGAATCTTTCGGAATTATTGATCAAGACTGTCCCGTTGTAAAAGTGAAAAAGAACCTAGCATTTCGTTTTCCTTTGCTTTTCTGGTGTGCAGTATTAAACATACATTTTGGGTCATTTCTGAGGGCACAAGTCTTATGTTTAAACACAAATATACTGTAAGCCGTTGTTCAGTGTGCCTGTAATGCAGAGTCTATGGAGCCCACAGACGAGCTGAGCCTGGAGGCTGTGGGTTACTGCCAGCAGCTGGGCAGCCAGGCCACCAAAGTGTCGCACATCGTCAGGGGAAGAGACAAGGAGGTCTACCAGTCCATCCAGGAGGGCATTGACCACGTCAACCGCAGGGCCGCCTCCAATGCCCAGCGCATTCAAAAGTGGGCCGTGCTGGGGAGAGACTTCTCAATCTCCGGCGGGGAGCTGGGTAATGACCGCTGCAATGGTGTCTAATGCAGGGGGAACAAGGCGGGTGGATCCTTTCAGAAGCTCATGCCAGCTTCTGCTCGTTTACTTAATCAGTCCAATAATCTACTTCACCAGGCATTTTTGGACAAACTTGCTTGTTCTTTCTTATGACGTTTACATGGATAATTTTACTGTTATAATACGAGTGAACTAATTTTGTATACAGTTCATAAGCTTATTTAGCTGGTGTAGTTGGTCAAGAAAAACCAGCAGACACTGGTCCCCCAGGATGTGGGTTGTGCAAGCCTCAAAGTCTAATGCATTCAAACATTCAGAGGTAGAAAATCCAGGTTCAGAAAGTAAAAGTCCTCTCCATTATTTTTGTTCCAATCACCTGGATTTGCTAATTAGCACAATTCTTCAGGCAGGAGGTAGAACTAATTAGTGAAATCAGCTGGTTGAGTTCATGGGTGGAAGAAACACATGGCAGGACTTTTACTTTCTGACCCCTGGATTTTCCACCGCTGCTAACATTACACGTCTACAGGAGTGTTATGTGCTTTATCATACGTGCTGTGGGAGAATGTGAAACGTGCAGAGAACCATTCTTATTATTCATTCCAGGTCCAACTATGAAACTACGGCGACCTGTTGTGCTGGAGATGTATCGCAAGGAAATTGAAAGCTTCTACGCAGACTGAATGCTGTGTGGATCTCAGCCAGGAGTCAACTTGTTTTTAGGGCATTGTGGTCACTCGTCTCTTTAACGTTAATCTATTCATCAGTTTCTATCCTAGTCTCATTGCTTCTCAATACCCAGCTGATTTCACCTTTGTAACTGCTTGTCGCCTGTCATCTTGCCTTTTCGTCCGTTTAATAATATTTTGCGCAAACTGCCATATTTCTGGTTAACGTTTCATTAAAAGCAACGTTTCTTGCAAAGCCGACATCATTAAAAGTGAAGATTTTATGGCAAGTTTAGTTAAGTTTCTGGAGCTCACCTTTGAAAAAATAAATAATGGCCGAATATTCTGTTGTTTTATTGCCGGTCTTTGGGAATAGTGAAAAGTGCAGGAATCTTAGGAAAACTGCTGTAGATGAACAAATGAACACAGCGGCACAGTTATCCTGTTCTTCATTCACAATAGATGCAGACACTCTTGTTCGGAAAACCTGGAAAATTTAACGCCTGCTGGTTCAAACCACAAAAGAGCAGTGGAGTAAAAGGCACATATATCCGACAGCCCCCAACCAATCCACCCCAAAAACGATCTACACAGCTGTCCCATTGCCAACCATCAAACCATCCGAAAACGGACAGTGAGGAATTGAGGTATAATTTTTAAAAGTCAAATTTACCATCCCTGTGTGGACCAATTAGCTTTAGTTTAGTCCTACAGCAAAAGAGCCCAAAAAAGACAACAGTTTCATTCAAAATATTTTCAACCTTTAATGTACCATAATGAACTCGGAAACCGCATTCGGTCACATCCGCCAACGACTCATCGGCAGATCAAAGTAGACCTGTATAATAAAACAAAATATATCGAACTAAAGGCCAAAATCGGCCAATAAACAGAACATTTAAGCAGTGTCGTTTGCTTTTTTTTAACAAATAACAATACATTACAGTAACCATAAGACAACAGAGTGTAGAATGTAAGACAGTTTTGTGTGTTGGCTAAAACATTCAGTTGGGTCATCCCACAGCTGTTACTCTGTTTCAATACATACATAAATTATACTATATTATTATATACTGTATATATACACACATACATACAGTACATACAGTATACAGACTAAATATTGTGCGTTAATACAAGATGATATGAGGCGGTGGGCTTTGTTAGGTTTTTTGGATTTTGTTTTTGTGGTTTAGCCTGGAGCTCAAACAGAGAAGGGTCGTCTTCCATCAGCATCTTCACTTATTCCAGATCTTGGACCCTTCGGCAGATTTCATTTGTGAAGTCCGAGCACTTGGAGTTTCCGCCAAGGTCTTTGGTCAGAACCTGTGGTGGAGTGAGAGAGAAAATTTCACATTTTTTAGAAACACTTGAAAACAAATCATAGGGTGGGTCTGTTTGGAAATATTAAGATATTATACTGTATACCGTAAATACCGCGTCGCTTTTCATTTAATATAGATAAATTACATTACTTATTTATTTAATGCACTGTGGGAGACTGCAGTCTTAATATGCTGGTTAGGAAGTGGCAGATAACTGCTTTTTGTTTATTGTTTATATAATTCTACTAAAAAATTATGTTGCACTCGTATGACAAAAATGAAGGAACAACACCAAATCAAGCTCCAATTATGTATTAAGTTCAGTGTCAGCTTGTGAGGCAGAAATCATACCTTTGACCTGATAAAAGCTCTCCCCAGAGTTTAATATGCTTTCCTTGATTAACAAGTCTCTCAATTAGCTGAATTAGTGGCATCTTGTGGGAGAGATATTTTTATTTACTTCATGTTTGAGAACAATAATCGGTCAATTTAGTAAAGCAAATATAATTATAGCAAAAGAAATGTTCAACATTTTTAAGACAGTTTGCATAGCACAAGCTGAAGTTCTGGCTCATCTCACATGCCAACCTGCAGCCTCCTGAATTTATAGTGATGTTGCAGTAAAGAGATGGGCCTGAAATTATGAGTGTGCATTCCAAATTGAGCAAGGAAGAAAAATAATACATTTTAATAACTATTTCTGCCACGTTTGCAGAGGATTTGATCTTCGTATAAATAGCAAGGCTGGTTCGTGGCTAGAATGAACAGTATAGAGAACTTCAATCTATCCACATGGACACCGATTTGTGGATGGAGAAATTCTGACATAAAATAGAAGGAATTAACTACTGACTAGTATGGCTTATTCAGAAAAATAATACATTTATTGTTATTATTAAAGTATTTTAGTGAATCTTCTGCCTCCCCTATTTCTGGCTCCCAAGCTGCCACTAATTTTCATTATGATCAGGAAGTAAAGAACACTCATTCTGTCAGTGTGTTCAGACAGCAGAAGCCTCGCGGCCGCCTGGGTGCGGCCAGCTCTACCTTCTTGTCTCTGATGGTGTCGAAGCAGGCCGTCTCGATCCTCTTAGCGTAGTTGTGCAGGCCCATGTGACGCAGCATCATCACGGCGCTGAGCAAGAGAGCTGTGGGATTGGCCATGTCCAGCCCGGCGATGTCCGGGGCAGTCCCGTGGACCTGGCGGGGACCGACATTGGCGTTTACAACACATTGACACCTACTTAAGAGTCTTGGGCTATGTCCGAGTCAACGCCCTTCCATACTATTCAGTATGCTAGTTGAGTACACTGGATGAGAGTAGGAAATATTCCCTCAATGTCGTGTACTTTAAATCCCACAACGATATACTTATTTACAGGTTTTTGGTGATAATAGTATGGAGGATATTTTTTGCATAATGCATGTCACTAAACAGTATGCAGTAAGCAGTACACAGGGCGCAGTAGATAGGGCTCTGATTCGGACACAGCCATAGTAACAGTTTGAGTTTTAAATTAATTCTAGTCAGGTCCACTGCTGTGTACCAAGTATTGCTGTCCATAGCTGGCAGAAAACATTTATCCATCTGTAAACGGTTATAAAAAACAGAAACGACGGTGATTTTACACCCAGGAAATCAACTGAGACAAACGATACAGAGTGCAACGCAATCTATGACATACTGATTCAAATATGGCGACGCCATTGGCTCCAATGTTCCCGCTAGGCGTCACTCCAAGACCGCCAATCAGTCCAGCACAGAGATCGCTAAAAACACACAACCATTAATGCGTTTATTGCATGCAAGACACTGCAAAAATATTATTTCTATGGCTATGAATGCTCAACATACCTCAAGATATCACCGTAAAGATTAGGCATCACCAGCACATCAAACTGTGTGGGGTCTTGTACCATCTAAAAAGGAAACGCAGTGACATTCAATGCGGGCAGTAAAGAGGCAGGCAGTGAGGTTAATGGAGAGAGAGAGAATGCGTACATTCAGACACACTGTATCCAGGTACATTTCCGTGAATTTCACATCCTTGAAGTTTTCAGCCACCTCCCTGCATTTCCGCAGAAACAACCCGTCAGACATGCGCCTGAAATAAAAGGTGTAGAGAAAAAGTATCTATGAATCCATGTTCAGTCAGTTTTATTTTACATAGTAACATTCGATAAGAATACCTACTGCAGTTAAGGTAAGGAACAAAATATTCTCTTCAGGAAATGTGGTCCCATTATCCATCTTGGAATTCTGTCAATATTATGCAGCATCATATTTGAGTAGTAAAGTGTATTATACAGACACACGGAATAAACTGCACCTAACACGTAACAATTATTATGTTAAAAATGTCAAGCTGACTTTTCACAATTGAAGATTCGAGTTGTGTTCAAAGTTTTCCTGAAAATTAAGCCATTTTATATCAGTCACACATACAGGTCTGTATTTTAAGGGGATAGATCCCTTTCTGGGGTTAGATCCCTTTCTGGGGTTTACGTGCACAAGTCACTGTACAAGCTGCTTTGGTCTTACTTGAAGTGTATTTTGAATTACATTTTTTTTTTGCTTTAGACCAAATCCCTGAATGCCATATACCTGTCATTGTAAAGTCAGCAGGTTGTCAGAAACGCCTCCTAATATCCGTCAACACATAAAAACTGTCTCTTCCAATCAAATAAATACACTAAAACTGAAATGGTATCAAATAACCTCCGTTAACAGAAATGGTTTTAAAATGGCAGTCTTTTTTGGTTTTCAAAATTGGACTTACATAATGTTGGCTTTGTGGACAGCTGTAACGCTGGTTCTTTGGTTATTTCTGGCATACTCAAATGCATACTCAGCAATACGCCTGCTGGCGTCCTCAGTGATGAGCTTTATACTCTGTACCACCCCGTCCACAATCTGAGAAAGAGAAAATAGTCGCACTTCAGTCCTACTCATTCTGCATACTATCAAAAATAACATGTATACACTACCGTTCAAAAGTTTGGAATGACGGAGAAAGTTTTATGTTCTTAAAAATATTGATTATTTTATTCACCAAGGTAGCATTAAGACATTGATAATCTTCCTAACTACTATTTCATTCTATTTCTTCTTTAGCAATTGTAGCCATTTTTACACATAGTCCCCCCATTTTATGGCACCAAAAGTAATTAACGTAAATTTAAATAAAGTCATCATATTTAATATTTGGTTGACCTCCTGATGTCTGTGACCCAACAACATCAAAAGACTCTTGATATCTTATTTTCAGGTACTCTTACAAGCGATACTATAACCTGAATAGAACACGGAAATAGTAAGGAATACATGGTTGGCTAAATGGCTGTAAGTCATCAAGGGTTTGAGGTATCAAATGAGCCTAAAACCATCACTCTGCTGCCAGATATGCAGTCGATATGGATGGATCAATTTAAGGGTTGTTTCTCCTGACTCATTTTCCTATTGAACTCTATGGAGAAACAAGATGTAACAAGTGATGTTACAAGGATCAGTGATGAATTAGTAGAAAGTCAATAAGAGGCAATTTGATGAGCACAGGAGATAATCCTACAGTCAGGATACTTATGTGGGGGAAATGACTGGGGTGGTAAAATCTGGTTTTATTCAGGTTTAGACCACCTTATCTAAGGTACAAACAGGTCTGAATAACAAGCTGTGAGCAT
Source organism: Ilyophis sp. 1 JC-2022 (assembly GCA_022702515.1). Taxonomy (NCBI): domain Eukaryota; kingdom Metazoa; phylum Chordata; class Actinopteri; order Anguilliformes; family Synaphobranchidae; genus Ilyophis; species Ilyophis sp. 1 JC-2022. The sequence goes on from CM040399.1 coordinate 11,506,334, forward strand.
TATCCAGGCCTGCTCGCACTGTGAGAGAGAATTAAAGGAAGGGTAATTCATAGAGGTGGCCAGCCTGGGGCCTGCATATTTATACAGGCCTGCCTCGGACTTAAACGGCTTTTGCTCATTTTACAAAACAGGAAAAGAAGTAGCAAACTTATGCTTTCTTAGGATTACATTTATTTTATTAAAAACGTGTTTCTTGGGGGAAAATGCTGGGGAAGGTGAAAGTAAAAAGATTAGTGTATTTTTGTTCATTTAATGCTCTCTCAGACGGTACGCTCCTGCCCACTGCATCCCTGACCAGCACAGATTTGCGACTGAGGCGCGTACCACGTGCTCGATCCCACTGTACTCTCCCTCCGTGTTCTCGCGGATGGTGACCAGGTCCACGTCCGTGTAAGGCGTCTTGTAGCCCTCGAGGGATACGCACGGACGCACGTTGGCGTACAGGTCAAAGGTCTTTCTCAGCAGCAGGTTCATCGAGGGATGACCAGCGGCGATAGGCGTTTTCAAAGGCCCTGCTCACCAAAAGAGTTTGGCACATGAAACCCTGCTGGGAGCTTTGAAATGCAGAGAAAACGCAGGCTGAGAGGTGAGAATGCCTAGAATACCTTTCAGGCCTATCTTGCTCTTGTCCATGGATTCTTTCGCTTCGGGCGGGATCATCCACCGTCCGCCTGGTCCTTTGATGGCGGTGACATTTCTCTCTTCCCACTGAATAGGAGCCTAGATAAAAGATGGCAACGTTAAGTCATTATCCTCATCATAATCACCCAGTGACGTACTTCAATCCCCCCTCAATGACACTGTGGGGTGGCAGTGTCGTATAATGTCTAGGGAACTGGGCGTGTTAACTCCCAAGGTGGAAGGTTCGATTCCCAGGTGGTCCACTGCCGTTAAGGAATTTGGAATTTGTACAGTAAAAATCCAGCTGAATAAACGGAATACACGTAAGAGAATGTTAGCTGCGTAAGTCGCGCTGGATAAGAGCATCTGTAAAACGCTGCAATGTAATGTCATGTAAATAAAAGTCATCCGCTTACTTGCCCCATTTCTGTGTGTGCACATGTATACAGCAGAGTGACGCCAAGGCATTCTGGGAGAAAATGTATATTCACCTCACTCATTGCCCCACCGGCGTTCGAACTTGAATGCACAGTTATGTAAAGTCCAGTAAGAAGCACGAAACATTTTCCCAAAACGGGGAACACAATTGAAGGTGCAAACACCTGTGCTTTCGGCTTACTTTTGCAGCCTCGAAAATCTTCATAACTGCACTCGAGATTTCCGGACCAATTCCATCGCCAGGGATTACTGTGACGGTCTGCAACTACAGAGCAAAACAACGAAAAACAAAAACACTGAGGCGCAAAACCAAAGACGTCTTTCTAAGGGTCCAACTAATGAGGCAAAGCACCTCAATCAATTAACAATCTCATCATAGGATGGATTCTACATTGTACAGATGGTCAGCTCTAAGTTCTTTACACTGAAAGTTCTGTCTCTACCAAAGAATAACATTCCAATTTGACATATCTAACATTCATGGGGGCATGACCAGAGACAATACATTGGCAGTGGATGTTATTTATAGTACTCAATATAGAACCAGAAACTCCTATTGTCGAATCATAACCTCCTGCAGTAAGGAGGAAAGAAGTGAAGCAGGACCTATCCATCTGGTTATGATAGAAAATCTATGAATTAAGCAGGTTGTGTGGTGAACTTATTTTTTATTTTATTAGTTTATTTCTGCCTTACGTTTGCTAAGCCTTTCCTTCTGAAGAAAAATCCAGAAAGTGTCTATTCTTGCAACTCCAGATAACTTGTGTCGGGCTAAAAGATAGACACTTGGTGCATGCCTACTTACCCCTCTGGTGAACGTTCTCACTTGGGGTACCTGGCTCTGTGCGGCCCCCATGACACGGCACAACTAGAAGCAGGAGAATCAGGTTGTTATGAAAGCAGTCTCAGGTCCCATCTCAGGCTACGGTTACACTAGTCACCTCATGCAACTTCTGGAATCGGAATTCCAACATCCGATCACAGCAGGTCAGATTGAGTTGCGTCCATACCTGACAGTTCAATGCGACCTCCTGTGGTCAGACTGCAGTTCGGATTTCATTCCCCCCGCGCAATATTTAAATACTAGACATACGCTTCCTGAAAAATGACGTTCGGCGTTTGTGAAGTTGTACTTCTTTTAATTTTGTTCAGATTGCGTAGTCGAGGTAGAGCCTGCACAAGGTTTCAGTGGAGAGGAGGGTTTGGGTTGGCGAATGTAGCCAGCACGGGTGGAACCATATTGTGCATGATTTCACGGATTCCGACTGGCTGCTCAGTTTACACATGCAAAAGCACACATACCATCACATTTGTGAACAGCTACAGCCTTGTCTTTACCGCCAGCGCACCACAGGACAGTTCTGTGCGGCGTTCTCCTCTCCCAGAGCCTAAAACGTGCGCAGGTTTAATTACGTTTTTTCGTTGAATGCGTTTTGAGAAGCCCAATTCCGTCCAGACTACAAGCAATTCCAATCTCAAAGTGCATTAGGCCACCTGGCCAAGTAGTTTGGCAGATCCGATCCCAATGCGGACTAAATCCGATTTGTGCGCGTCCAGACCCGTCCCTTAATTCAGCCTCGCGATATTGGATGCCAGAAGTCGCATAGAAGTCGGATTGAAGTGACTACTGTAACCGTAGCCAGGCACTCACTCACATTGGCAGTTAAGCAGAGGGGGGTTGCTTTCTTTGAACCAAAACTAATTCCTAGGCATGGATGTGCACAGAAAGCATAAGTACTATACTTCATCACGCTCATCTGAAATTGTATGACCCCACCACTTGTGCCATGCATTTCAATGAGTTACAGAAGGCGCTGAAATATTAGCAGCAACTGGTGGTTGATCCTCCTATTTATCTCCTTGACCTGCAGTCTTTGTCAACCAACCATTAACTGTTACTCTAGTGTCAAACTATTGTGTGGCCCACAGCTGCTGTGACATGAGCTTTGAGTTCACAGAAGCACTTTGTGTGGAGGGAAGAGACACTGCGGAGAACGTCATCAGTTTCACACACTTTTATGGGCCAGTCACTTTTATGCAGGCCCACAAGTGACAACGTATCGCTAATCTGCTTTGTCTCAATTCGTTTTTCTCATTGCTGTGCAAATGATAGCACCGTTTCTCGCTGAACGAGGAGTATAAAATGTCAATCGAAATTCTCCGAATCAAATAAAAGTAAATAAAAACTTCTGAACTTTCCTGAACCAAAGAAACCAGTGATTTCAAAAGCAACGAACAGCATTTATAACAGCAACTATATTGAAGCAGGGCTTGACATTAAGGCTTGTCCTATTGTCCAGGAGAAGTATATTTTTTGGTCGGACAAATAAAATTTTCCATCCACAAGTGAGAGGTTAAATTTTTTTTTATTAAAAATGATCTGAATAGAATTATAAATTGCATGATGGTCAATGCACCTGCCATCCTGGTTACACTGTTAATGAGATAATGTTGCTAAAAGAAATGGAGAGAATGCAACAACACATTTTGATCTATTTTGATCACAAATGGGGGGTTTTGGACAAGTTGAAAAAAGTCCCATTTGTCTGATGGACGAGTGCTCAAAAAGCGTAATGTCAAGCATTGTGAAGTAACACAACAGATTCAAATATATCTGTGGAATTACTGCACTTAGATCGATCCCTGTTCTTTGCACTTTGCGTTTGTATTGTAACTGTCTCTCTGAATAAAAGCACATGTTAAATGCCAGTAAAGTAAAAAAAATAAATAAAATAAAACCACACATTTACCTATGCATCAGAACATGCAGCCAGCAATGGCCAAGGATTAATCTGCACCATGCTCTCCAGTCCAATCTTTTCAAAATAATTATGCTTGATTTCACTGGTTTGATGAAGTGGTTGGTTACATCTTTGACACCAGAGAAATAAAGTGCATTAATCCTTGGTGTAAAATCAAGGGGATAAGCTTATTATGTCACACAAACCCTGATTAGCCATGGATTGGAACCTAAAGTGGTCATACAGTTAACCGCGAAGCACATAGAATAGGAAGGCACAACTAAGGGAAATAATCTATTCATGGAAACCGTATCACTTCAGAGCACTTTGGTTGCCTGAACAAATGTAAAGATGATGCAAGTTTGTCCATTTTGACTACTGAATCATTAGCCAATTTTTAACTAGCACTCCGCCTTTAAAAAGAGCGCACTTGTTCCTGCATAATTTATGTGGACTAGTACGGAATAATTTCACGTTACAGTTAAAATAGAGGCCTTCTCTTGTATAGCCAAGTCAAGAAATAAAGGCACGCGGGGCAATTCTTATATTGAATATGAACTCAATTTTTAATATGAACTCAATTTTGAATATGAACTCAAACTCACACTGATGTATGTTCCGCATTAACCCATCAGTACTAACTTAGCGAGCTAGTCTGTTACAGCTTGGTTATTTGATAGCCGATGTCATTCCCTGGCAGTGTGTTGTACACCTGCTCTGCTGCTGAAGTGACCTTGGCTTTACCGTGGAAGGGGATTAGCTACAGCCACGTAAAATACGTTAGCTAACTAGCTAGCTCGATGCATTTCTTTCTTAAATACTTAATGTCTCTCTTAAATCAAATGTCAAATCAAACCGCGCTACATTTCCATTGACATTAAATGGAAAAGCAACAAAAGCCAATTTAGCGAACTTACTTACTAGCTAACCAAACATCAGTCAGATTTTTGTAAATTCATATTTTGTTATAGTAAGTAACTTAACATTAACATTTTTCTCTAAGGGCTTTGCTTGCTCTTTGCCAACGAGCTAGCTAGCTCACGCTAGTATCCATTTAAATTCTTACTTCCTCGGTTTCAGATTAACGTTAATTCAGAGTTCACATTAAGCCGTGACTCATATTGTCCCCAGAAGACTTTAAATCTGTAAAAGCGTCAGGTAAACGTTTTATTGCCAGCATATAAAACTACAATTAAAATAGCTAACATTGTCCTTAGCGCTAGTAGTACATGGCCAGCGCTCAACATTAGTTAGAACTAACGTTAGCATTATTAGCTAACTAGCTACCGCAGACACGCGCGTGAATTGTCCGCTAACGTAACAGCCAACTGGCTCGCGCTGAAGAAACAGTCCCGACACTGTAATCTGCTAGATCTGCTTAAATTGACATTAACTTTGACGCGTGCCGACCGCGGCTTGCGATATCGTGGGTGAACGACTGAAGGGCACCGGTAGGGAGGCCTTCCTGTGGAATCCCTCCTAACTACCTCGCTTTCAACACTTTTATTTTAACTAACGATACATGCATAATATATCCGCGTGGAAATTCAAGGTGACCCAGCAACACGTGTGCTCCACATGTATTGCTGTCACCTGGAAAAAGTATTTTAACAATCGCTTACCGTTGACCTCAACGCGCTCCCAGCCATTCTTACAGATCTGTGGTGGTGGGTTGTGTTGCTACAGTGGAAAGCGCCGCAGAGGTAGGCGGTGGGCGGCAACACACAGGGTTGCCAAATTATAAACACACCCGTTGTAACTCGTTTAGACAACCAGCCACACTTCAAGATGTAGTTACACACTACAAAAAAGTAGCCTACCATTTTGTCTTTCATATATGTATAAAATGTTGTGCAAAATAATATTACCATGCGACTCCACAGCGAATCTCTATTTTGACATGCATTACCAATGAAGAATGTTTTGTGACTTTTCCTAGCTATGTCAAAATAATAACATTTCTTTACAGTTCGATTTGATATACCAGCAGATTTGTCAAGCAGGATCAATATTGAACGATGCACTTATTCCACGTATAGCTGCTAGCTGCATAACATCTCCAGTGAAGCAGTATGTCAGTTTCACCTTGTAGCTCATTAAAAAGTTAAGTTCATGCAGAGAGGTGAGGTGGGCCTTGAGCCCCTGCCATTTTGACCTGTGGTACCAAAGTACAATTTTCATCATTACCAAAGGGAGCACCCACATTTAAAAAATGGACACCCACCGATCTATGTTGTTTATTAGACTTTACACTTACATTTTACTACTTATGTTTGTAGTGTATATTTTTACCTGTAATATCATTTTCTAAAACTGCTTTTGCAGCATTATAAGGCTAGTGTTTATTATTTTCTAGTATTACGTTATTTATGTGGAATGTTGCTTTTAATAGTTTTTTTGTGAATATTAAATTTTGTCAGGTATACCGGTTAAACTTTGTTTAGTTGTTCCCGTTTCTGGATGAAAGGTAAATGACATATGAGACTAAGGCTGACATCTGTTTCTGACATTGTAGTGAAGGTGATACAAACTATTGAGCAAGAATAGATCTATATGCCATAGTAATGAATGAGCTTTTTTTTTTTAGCCCAACCCTAAAAATGTGTGCGCACATTCTTGTTGTAGGACGTTTTGTTTCACAGCGGACTTCACGTTATATAAATTACTTTACATTTTTATATTCTGAAATCTGCCGTCCAGGCACATAACACCTTATTTCCCTTTCCCCAAATATTGGGGGGTAAATCCAGGACCTGGCAACCTTACTTGATAAGGGTTGCTCCCTGCACTGTGATTTCGCCACGCCTACAGTGTCAATCACAGAACTGTAGTTCCGTGGTGTCAATACTATGATGTCACCCTGAGCGGATTACACACTTGCAGTTATCATCTAGAAGGCTGACATCCCCTACTGGTGGGGATGGTGCAAGCAGACATCTTACAGTATGGAGTTCAAAACATCAACTGGGAAAGAGACATGCAATGTACTGTACTGGTTTCTGGAATCGGTTTCCAAGGTGGGTTATATTTGATGAAGTGAAAAACCTATTTTAATAAGATAGACGAGTCCCTGCTTTCGACATGATAAAAATAAAATAAAAAGTATATATATATATATATATATACGATTAGCAACCACACAGGCCTTGGGTATTCCAAATTGAGAGGAAAGTAAAGGGAGACTGATGATCGTTTAAAAATATCAAGATCAAATATCAAATTGAAAACAATGTTTAATCAAACATTTTACATCAGTCAGTGTTCATAATGTTGGCCTCATACATTAAGCACAATGACATACACAGCGCTATTAAAGCATATCATCGGTAAAATCATCAACGCAGTCAATGAATAAATACTGACAAACTTTTGCCACTGTCCACGTATATTTAAAAAAAAAAAAAAAAAAAAAAACTTAAAATATAAGGTCAATTCAATATCTTAATAAATAGCAGCATCATTATAAAGAAACACAATTGGTTGTTTTACTGTGCTTTGCATGCAAGGTAAATGCCTGGATGCCATCCTGAGATAACACGGGCATCCTGCCGAAACATGGATTCCAGCGCTGATGATGACACGACCAAATTCCTCACAGTACAATGATATAAGTGCACAGATCAGTCTGTCGCGAAATGGCCGTTTTCACACGGTATACTGCTTTGGCTGGCTGATGCCGCTCAGGGTCCTCTCTGTCTGGGTGATCACATGAGCAGCTTTGTGGTTCAGGAGTCGGCATTCACTAACAACATCTGTGTTTTAAAAAAAACATAATAATAATTGAAATAGTTACATTGGGGAAGTGTGGATTAAGTAAAATGTTTATTTTCTGAATCCAGCAGTCCCAACAGTAAATGCCCTTGTACAATGTTCAGCACTCTGAATACTGAACACAAGTGGTATTGCATTCTAAAACCCATGGCTTAACCTACATTTAAAATATAGTTTACGTGATTTAATTTAATAATGATTATTGAAAGTGACAATCATCAATTCAATCGGCAAATTCATTGATAGGTTAGAAAACGGTAACCTGGTGGAATCAACCAACAAGTCAAAACAAACTTATCAGGTCTTAAGATTAAATAATCTTTTTAATGAACAACAGGATAGGTCAATTAGAATAATGAATTGAAATCATACATTCATCACGACTGTGAATTTAGAAAAAGAAGACTTTAGATCAGCGTTAATTTGAAATTGCCAGTAAAGAGAGAGAAAGAGAGAGAGAGAGACAGATAAGCCAGAACTTGCCAGCATGTTACCCTCCCCCTTCTTCAGTGCAACAAGAACTAAAGGAAACAAGCTAGAAAAAACTCAGTTGTTGTACTTTACCCTGCAGAGATTGAGGATGTCTGTCCTGATTGGGTGTGGAAGGGGGGTTAGCCTCATTTAAGGACTGGCTTTTCTAAAAGCGGACACATTTATTTATTAATTAGTGACCTTGATGTTGAAAGTAGGGCTAAGGACCAAAGCATTATTATCAAAAGATTTTTTTTTTTTTTATTTTTTAAGATGGTTTTTTTTTTTTTTTTTTTACACCAAACCTTAATATGTTAGGAAGATATGAGCTCAGCTGAGAAAGATTACATTTGTAAGCATATTACATTCGTCCTGTTCCATAATGTCCATCACAGACTGTGATCGAGACAGGGTGCTGTGTGTGTGTGTGTGTGTGTGTGTATGTGTGTGTGTATGTGTGTGTGTGTGTGTGTGTGTGTGTATGTGTGTGTGTGTGTGTGTGGTTGTGTGTGTGTGTGTGTGTTGTATTGTGTAATTATATTTTACTTGTACTGCATTGTACTGTGATTATTTTTGACATGTTGTATGTTTTTGTATTTTTACCTACTGGCCCCAAGACAATTTTTACTGGCCGGCCTTCCCTCCAAAAGTTGTAATTATCAGGGTAGACTTCTACCTAAAGTCTAAAGAAGACTTCTTACTTTACATGTTTAATCCAAGGCATCCTGGCATATATATTTGTATACATAAAAAATAGATTTCATATTCATATTTCGTATTTATTTCATCACATTTCTAAATCTAAAAATAAAAAGGGGCCAGTTGCACCACCTGTGTAAGAACTAAGCCTAGTTGTAACTTAAATCTCTACTAAGTTACAACTTGTGCACTATTAAAGTAAAACATGTTGCATCCCAAAACATAGTTAGAACGTAACCCTACGTAGCCTATAAACCAAATGTTAGGTGCATGTCATTGACCAGGACTAAGGGCATAATTACCCAGATAAATTTTTTCCCCCCACTGAGGTAGAAATGTGAGCTTTCATGTGAGCTCGTAGTTTTCCTTCGCTGCCATCTTTGCGAGAGTGATGTTTGAGTGAAGTGTGACGGCCAGACGTTATATATCACTACACAACTCTTGATTGGTCAACGCAACGGCGCGTGCCAAGATGTGCAAGGGGAGGGCTTGTGCCAGATAACAAGAACGCTGGAGGACTCTGAGTTTATAATGTGATCATTTAAATTTATTTTAAAAAATTTTTTTTTTTTTTTTAAACAATCTATTTTTAGCACTGGCCTGATCGGGACAGTGAGTTGCTAGTTTTACTGTCCCCACGTGACTTTTTACTGGCCCCGGGCCACCGGGCCACCGGGCTACCGTTATTGTCTAACCCTGCCTCTACAAGATGGAATGTTACTCCTGCTTTTAACAACAGAGGTGATGGTTGTAGGAAATAATTGTTAAGTCCAGCCAGGAGTGTAATTTCTACCTTTGGGCAAAATATTATCCACGTGATAAGGCCAGTCGTACCAAACTGACCTCCTGAAACTGGAGTGGTCTCCAAAAATGCTAATTCCAAACTGGCAGGCCTCAACAACCATAACAGTTTGCCACTCCTACTGAATACAAACGGAGGGGCTGGGCGTTACGACTTGGCCTATAAGCCTCCTTCGTGAGAGGCTAACATTACTCATTAGCAAGCTAGCCAATAAAGAAAATCTAGGTTTATGGTGTTCAGTTCAGTTTACTTTCAAGCTTAAGTTCTACTGAAAAGAAAATGCCCTTTTGCTGTAGTGTGGCATATTGCAAGGGTTTAACGTCGGGAAAGGAAGGAATTTATGATGAGGGCGAGGGTACTGGTTAGTTAGAACAGCAGCTACCCCGTCTCTCTCTGTGTGAGTTCGATCAACGCCCCCTTCACCAAGTATCGGAGGCATCTCCAAATTCAAATTGACCCCCATTGTAGCATGGGTAGATGTGTACATCATTATGACCTCTACCTAATTCCATCCACACATTATATTCATGTAACATATTATTCCATCTTATTCATTCTTAACTGATACTACACGGGTTAATCTTCTTAATTCAATATTAAACCATATACTTTGCATAAAATTTTGGATATGACCGGACATGGTAATTTAATTCAGTAAGTCAATGATAGAGAGAACACTTACCATTAAACTGTTTGCAGGCTTCTTCAATGATAGCATTGTTCGATTTCTTTATTTCCCAGAAACCATCTTCAACCCATGGCTTGCAAAAAGGGAGTTCTTGCATCTGCCCATTTTTTAACATGCCAGCTAAGAGTGACAGAGAAGGACTCCAATTATTCATTACATTTTTGCATATTCATTTTATTGATTAACCAATTTCCTCAACAGCTATTTTTACATCAAGCATGACTAAACAGTATACTTTATTAACAGAGAAATTACAACAGAGATTCATGTACCCTGGGCAACTTTATCAAAAAACATTTTAATTAAGACCTACAAATGTGCAAACCATCTTTTTCTGAAGATAACAAAATATCTCGCGGTTAAGAAATTGTCCATTGAGGTGTGATAAAATGGCACAGGAACTATGCCAACAAGTTAGGGCCATTTAGAAGAAATCGTTCAACTTGAATTTATGATGCATTTATGATTTAGATGCATTTATGATTTATGATTTAGATGTGTCCCTGGCTGCAAGACCTTCTGCACTGGATGGAAAAGAGACAGTCTGCTGCACTATACGAACACATACCGCTTTCTACCACTAGCAACTATACAGACACATACCGCTTTCTACCACTAGCAACTATACAGCTTTCTACCACTAGCAACTATACAAACTCATACCGCTTTCTACCACTAGCAACTATACAAACACATACCGCTTTCTACCACTAGCAACTATACAAACACATACCGCTTTCTACCACTAGCAACTACGGTACTGAGGATAAAAGAGTCATTTTTCAGAGCCATTTTTTTCAAACCTTTAATGGTGTCATCAATGTCCTTGCATAGCTGATATAGATCACTGCCCCGTCCTACCACTCTTTCACCTAGAAAGAACAGAGGTAGCACAGCTGAATAACACTGAAGACAACGAGCATTTGGTAAAAAACTAAAATAAATATCCAGATCAGAGCCAGAGGGCATTCCATGTTTTTTATATAATGAACAATCTAAGCACTGGGCAGAGTACTTTAATGGGTAAAATAATTTTGCAGGAAGCAGATGCTGAAAGGCTCAGCTGGCATAGATACAGTACCTATAGAACCAGGATTAATGGAGCCAGAATTACAGGATTCACTTTCAGTGACTGAGTTGAACATCATAGATGAGTGTTTATTGACAGATAATGTCTTCAATATTTGCACACGACCATTGGTACTTGAGGCTGTTACACGCCATTGTTGCATTAAATCTTCATCTAAAATACTTGGATATATCCTATACATAATCATGGCAATAAAACAATCCTTGATGTTCTGTACACTTTTGCCGTGTGCTTAAATCACTTGGGTTTAAATCAAGTCACAGAAAGATAAATACACTTACCATCCACCACCTTCAGGTTTGGAAACATGTCAAGAAGTACGTTTCTATATGAAGAGTTCTTGCAAACTAAAAAAAAAAAAAAGAAGCAAAAATAAAAGAATTACACACATTTCACAAATCTGACTGAACAATTAGTATATGAAATAGCACTCTTAAAGACATAATTGTCACAATTGTCATATTATTATTTTTTAAAAATGTTATATAAACAACATAAATTAGTATCCCTTTAGAGCACAAAAAGCCACAAACGAATTTTGGCAAAGAAAAACAGCAGCAAACTGCTCACCTGGATTTGTGTAGTTATAGGTGTTGTCCTTCAGACGCATGCTTTCCATTTTCCTTAGAGACTGCAGACACTGGAAGTTTTCAATGCTGAAGAAAAGTCGCAGGCAAACAAAATTAAATTGTATACATACATTTTGTTTTACGATAGAGGTGATGAGCAATATTGCATGCTAATAAAATGGGGGAAATTATATGAATTAATATTCATACATTTGAACAGATTTTGTTTCACAAGTAATTTCCCCCCCAAACATTATGTCACAATTATTCATATCCTTGTTTTCAGTACTTTGCGCCCCATCCCTTTGAATGGATAAAAATAGTGAATTTTCCAACACTGCTTGGGAAAACCGCCATTACCTCACCTGCTAATAAGGTTACCAGCAACATTGAGGCTCTGTAGACTGTCACAGTTAGAAATGGGCTCTGTAAGCAAGATTTTTGAATGTGTATCATTCACTGAATCACAGTCAAGTTTTAAATAAAATATTACATTCTGAATGCACTGTGCATGTAAAGAAACTCAAATATGACCATTGTGCGTTTATCACAATATTTCTTGCAAAAAATAACACAGAAATACCATACAAATGGCAACCAAAAGTATTTAATGGCATAGCATTACAAATGTTGTATAATTTAGGATATAAAAAATAACAAATCTTTTAACATTAGATATTTTAGCATTCTTTCTTACCTAAATTTGAAATCCGATTAGAAGATAGATTAAGCACTAGAAGCAATCTGAGAGAGGCCAGAGGAGTTAAATTACTGATGTTATTCCCTGAAAGGTCCAGTCTCTCCAGGTTTTGGCATTCTCCTACACATCCCAGATCAAATATGCCTGATAAAATAGAGGAATTAAGACACTGTGCATTTGAACTTCAGCCAACTGGCTAATGCGAGTTACACAACAGTGACAGATTTGAGTCTTACCGAGACGTCGGAGTTTAAGGAACAAGATCGATTCCAACTCAAATTCCCCTGTTCTGGACTTCAACAGCGCAGGTGTAATTTTTGTAATGTCTGAATCTGCAAGACACAGGGGAGGAGGGCGGCTGAGGTTGTGGCAGGGTTCAGTCTGTCCTTACCAGCATCTTAGCATAATTACGGTGTCAAATCGGCGGCGAAACTCGCCAGGATGAGAACAAAACCTCGCACGTGGAGGAAAAGGTACTCGCGTGCGCAAAAATTCTCTCCGCGCAAGCAAGTATTTATCTTTCTACTCACGTAAAATAACTTCATACACGTGAGAAATGTAAAAACATGAATGCAACCACTTTGTGTCACAGCAGGGGGTGCAAATCCTGCGATTTCACCAATGTGGCAGCATTTCCTTTAGTCTCCACTCGAGGTAAGGCATCAAAGGCCTCACATATTTTATACCATTACTAGATTAAGGAGATAAAGGTAAATGACTCCCATCGGCTTCAGGTTTATGTACTCCAGTGGTTATGTACCATCTCCATTGGTTAAACATAATGCTGCTACATTGGTGAAATGAATTGAAGAATATGCTTTATTTCATTGGATATACCAGCAAGGTTGTAACATTCACATTCTGAGTTTGACAGCACAAACCCTCTACCGTTATGCTAGTTCATAATACCAGCCTTTTGCTTCGGTGGAATTTTTGCACCCGCTTCAGTGCCTTTTGCTCACACGAAGATAATTTTTGCGCGCGAGCGCCTTTTGTTAGCACGTTAGCAAGGTCTCGTTTTTGTCCTCACGAGTTTTGTCGCTGGTTTGCCACAATAATAATGCTACAGTCGTGACTCGTTATTGCAGCTGAACATTAAATTGTGATTTCCCCCCAAGCCTTTGTATACTCTTCTTATGAATGCTGCAAGTCATCCAGTGTATCCGTCTATAAATAGAAGGCAGTATACTGCTTATATAGTTGATGACAGTATACTGACAGTATATACTGCTTATAAACACTTGATGAAAAGGAAAAGAAAAATAAAGCGAAAGGCACTGCATTCCAGCTCTCAAATGCAGCATCTGCAGGGAACAGAGGGGTTCTGCTGTATCTGGGTTGTGATGTTCCCATTTGGGGCTGTCGACATGGATCCTTGCTGTTGTACTTTAGAATCGAGTTCACGTTTCCTTGCTTTGCTAGGTGCAACTGTACCACCTCACATTCCTCAAAAGCCATATTTGAAGCATTTACATTTCTTTGCTGAAATAGTCAGTCTCCCAAACTGTTATCCAAGTCACTTTGTTCTCTGACACTAACTTAACCGTTAAACACAAAAACAAAAATATAAATGGAAAAAAATTTAACTAATGAGAACCCCAAACACCTGTTCCTGTCACTCAAACGCACTTTATAATTCACTTAAATATTTATCTTAAAACAACAGGAATATTGTGCAATGTAGCCTAATATGTTAAATCAAATATAACAAAGCCATATTCAATTCACTAACTCTAACATTTAGGCTAACGTTAGGTACCTGTAATTGTGCCGAAAGCCATTCAATATAATTGTCATCAAAATAAATGTGTATTCTGAGTCGACTTGTGACTGAGGAAGTTAACGTACTGCATTAAAACAAAGTTATTTTACCCATATGCAATTGCAAGTGCAGCCACACATTGTTGCTGCAACAGAGTAACTAACGTTACACTCAATTTGCCCTTACCTTCGTGCACCAAGCTGATCGATCATTGCATTAACGTTACATATATGTAGCGCTTACATCTGTCGCAATGTTCACCAGTTTAGCTTCCCGTTTAACTCCAAAATATGTTTGAAATCCGTCAAATTTACGATATTAATTGACAACGACATCCGTGTAAGTCATGTAGCATCCCCACCGAGTCAATGGCCACGGCTCAATAGCTGGGTAAACCAGGTAGCTTGCTAACGTTATCTTAACTAGCTAACTTAGCAGCACGAATCTCGCCATCAGATCGCCTGTCTAACGTTAGTTGAACGTTTGCCTTATGTTTGACGAGTCATTCTGGTATTTTCTGTGACCTGTAGCTAGCTAGCAACAGTTAAGCTACTGGAAATAGCTTGCAACGGTGCTTACCATAGTCTTTCTCTCTTTTCTTGGCAGCCATCCTTTAAATATCGACTCTAGACTAGTACCGTTATTAGTTTATCAAACTAAGCCATGCACTTTAAATAACGCATCTACTTTAATATTTCGTGGACATTTCTCCTCCGTTCCGTTACACCCACCGAGTCGCCGACAAATGTCATTTGTTCCCGTTAGCTCGGTAAAGTAGCTGCTAACGTGTTAGCAAATTTAGCTAGTAGCAGGCTTTAGAAAGCAAACTCACATTACTTTGTTTGAGGGTGCCTGTCTGCCCGACTAAATTAATTGGACGTCTATTTACACTGACATATGCTCAAAAGACAAAAAGATACGTGCATTTTTAACAAACAAGTTATGTCAAAAACTAAAATAATGAGATACAGTTTGCTAATTCAACAACAATATATCGGACAGGCTGTTTTTATTACCCCTGCACTTCACCCAGAAATCAGTTTCGTTGCACTAATGCACTTCTGTGTAATCCGGTGTAATCTCGTCGGTTACTACGATACCGTCAAGGATACTGGTCAATGTCACGCAAAGCTTCACAAAAGGATTTTCAGCATTGACTGTCGACTCACGGCAAAATGTGCTGTGTTTACCTAGGATACTAAATTGAAACGTAGCCTATAATTTACTGTGTTGGTTACATTGTAAATCGTAAAAATTAACGTTATTATACTTTGACACTTGAGTCCATGCGCAAGTGCATTCGGTGTGCTGGTCTCATGTAAGGTTAAATTCCAACAGCATATTAGTAGACATTTAAATTTTAGAGTCCTCTGGATAGCAATGCCATCTCTTTCTTCAATTGAGGTCTGCTCCTGGAATCCACTACCACCACCGCCACCAATAATCACCCCAATTGTATGTCTCTGATTTATTATTTCCAGCATTTGATTTATTTCCCCTGTCTGGCCTTTTCTTTTCTTCAAGTATAATTATTTAATTGAGTCAGTGTAGCCTACCTCCAGCTGAAATAGCCTTCAGTAGGCGGTCCTACAGAAAAAAACTTTCTCCTGAATGAGGCATCAGGCATGGGTGCATTTCTTTTTTTTATTATTAGACCCACAATTGTACCCCTTTTACAATATCAATGCTAATAGATCCTATCCCAATTAATTTCATTTAATTTGTAAAAACATTTTAAAAGCTCCAAACAAAACTGCAGTGCACAGGCCTACACATATCTGCACCCATTTTATGAATGGCAAAACAGGAGGGAAAAAAATTGCAAATGTAAACATTGATCTCATTATTTTAGGTTACTCCTTTGGCTATGGCTATGACGTTAATGCGATGAAAATCTGAAGTCAAATGCGTAATTATTAGGCCTAAATTTAATCCAATTACGATTATAGGTTACAATACTTGAAGTCAAAATTGGCATGTTCGGACGATTTATGACAGCCATTAGCCTATATCAAGTATGGTCAATTTGGATGGTGGTGGACCCAGGTAAACATCTTCCAGGCCGTATTACTCGAAAAGGGCAGAGTTCAACTTCAGGTCGTGCTCTGTTGAAGTAGCCTTAACAGAACGCCAGACGGTGAAGGTTCAAATCCCAGAAATCGCACCATTGAGGAAAAAGCCTATAAAAAAACAGCTGTATAAATTCATAATTTGCATGCCTATCAAAAACAATCTGTTAATCGGCATGGCTGGTTATCGATAAATTAAATGCTGCAACTCATAACAGCAAGTGCATCAATTCTTATAGTGTTGTTCCATATAGCTGATCCTCTCCTTTGCTCCTTTGAGGGCGTGAGGTGAAATATTTCAATGGGAAGATGCCATTATAATATGAACGATATTAGTCGACAATCATAATTGTTGAGATCACAGCTCCAGAATGCTCTCTGTTGAGATGAGACGGCGAATCACCTCTTGCAGTCTATGGCGGTAGATTCACTACAAGCGCCGCCTGGTGGATATCCAGAGCGCCTGAGTAAGCTTTACTCACTCAGTGGATAAACGTATCGCAACAGTGGACAGCAGTCAGTGCTGAAACAATATTCACTGAAAGGACTTCACGAGCTTCAGCGAATAATACCTTGGATGCAACAGAGAAACTGACGATTTTGGGACGGATTTAGTGCCACGACACATTGCACATGCAAAGATTTCGTTTTGTCTGATGTTTTTCCAGTTTTTATTGTGAACGCCTTCCGCACAAACTGTTACGGGCTCTAAGTCTCCAAGTGGTGGAATTCAATGAGGGGTTGTAATTTTCTCCAGTCCAACCACGCCGTGTACACATGCCCTAAATGCCTACAATAGAAAAAACGTCTCGAACTTCCAATGTGATGCATCTGCATAAGAGAAAAATTACTCGATTAAGATGGGTAATAAGCAAACGATATTTACTGATGAACAGCTAGACGCCTATCAGGTAAGTACTGCTGAAATGATTGCGTTTTAAGATGGCATTTTCTAAATAGTTACCACATTGGCTTTCAATATTGTCAAATGTCGGTGCCCTTTTCACTGAATCTTGTTATTTTGTAATACTACCCAATTATATGGATTGTCCGTTTGGATGTCCGCCCGGACAGAAATGATCAAGCAAATTATTTGCTTTATGGCTGAGCGCTGTTATTAATGCAGTTAAATTTATTGTTTTACTCGACTGAAATGAATCCTTATGTGACGTCGAAATACAGATACAGTTGGATTCATTCATGTTTGTCCAATATGAGCTTTTACGGTTTACCAAAAACTCTCCTATCATATTTATTAAGTGTTAGCCTACATGCGTTTCTGAAATATCCCCTTACAACATATTTGCCGAATTTACTGACGGTGTTACAATTTTGTTTCGGTGATTATGCATATCGAAATATGTTCAGTTCTCAAGATTAGAGCTTTTTTCTTGTCCGGAATTATTTTAGAGATAAGAGTAGGCAATGCAACGGTAACGCTTCATATTTTTGTAAGTATCAAAATCACGATATGTTAGTGCAACACAGACTTTAAAAATACGTTATTTAAAAAATATTTTAAAAGTGTATGCAACATCGAAGGAAGCCATGTTTAGCCTACTTACAGTGCTAAGACATAATACATTCAGGTCAACTTTGAATGTGATCTTTGCTTAAGGCGATTTGGACAAATGAGTATTAGCCTCAGTTATCAAGTTGCAGTTTGATGCAATACAATACATAACGCTGGGCGTTATAACTTGTTAAATAACAACCTTTTCATTTATTGATTGCAATAAGAGGCAAAAGTGAAAGCAAAACTGCCACTTTTCTTTTACAATTCATGTACTGTATTTTATATCAAATTGCTTTTGATTTCCAGTGATATAGGAATGTCGAACATTCCCATAATGTTGACCTCACAAATATATGAACTCATCTACTGCGAGCTGCAACAGTCACCACCTATAAGCAGGCCTCGTTTTAAACAGAACCAGGTGATATAAAATATTTTCTATGGGAAACCCATCAAGTCCAATTATGATTGTGTGTTCTCTTCCACACCATAAACATATGATTTCCCCGGGAAGTATAATAGAAGACATCGAATAAGGTGGCTCCCTTCCTGGTTCTGCAGGTCTTTGGCTTATACTGCATGAGTCACCGGTTAATTTGTTTTTGAAATGTATGATGCTGTTCAGATCAATACGGCCTGGCTACACATCTCTTTAACTCTTCCTGCTTCCTGTCAAAGATAGCGAAATGAAGCTGAGAGTGGGTGTTATTCCTGGTGGGCCTCTTCTGACTGATGGGATGTGAGAAATTATTGAGGAGTTGGATGAATGGCCTGGCAGCTGTGGTGGCCAATCTTCCTTAGAGATGTTGGCCTTTTTGCGAGGAAATAGTATCTGTCATTTCTATTGGCTGGGGTATGGAAGGTACCTGTATGATTAAGGTCTTTTTGCTTAATGTCCCAGCTTCAAGAAAGAGCACAAACCAACATCTGCAGCTCTAAGCACTGCAGCGATTTTTTTGCTTGATGTATGTGTGTGAGAGATAGAGAGTGTGTGTGTATGTGTGTGTGTGTGTGTGTGTGTGTGAGAGAGAGAGAGAGAGAGAGAGAGAGAGAGAAATAATTAAGTCTGCCTGTAAGGGATTAAACGCAATGAGAAATGCACAAATGCTGAGTCTGACTTATAATAAAAGGTTTACAACTTGTAAGGAACTGCTGTGTTGTACAGAATATTGACAAACATAGTATACCCTGACTAACAATTAGCACACAATGCGCAGGCTTTAACATAAAGTAAAACTGTTATTAGAGAGCTATTCTTATCGCTGCAATATTTATTTTAAACAAAAAAGTCAAATTTATGTGCATTTGATATTGACAATTTTTCTATTAAGTTTTTTATTGTATTGTATGGTATTGGTAATTTCAATTTGACTAAAATGCCAAACAATTATCCATCTTAATTGGTTGGACAAAATGGAATGGATTTAGTAGCGGGGAATCAAATGCGGAGGTAGGGGGATGAGAACAAGTCACCCACACAAGTGAGGACCACTAAGGGAGTGATAACTATCAATACAAAAAAAAAAACAGGAAATAATAACAGGGGGAAAAAATCCTATACCTGAAAATAAAGCTAGAAGCAAGTCCCTCATGAACATAAAACAAGTTTAATATCACAAGGTCGCTTGTACCTGGCTATACCTGGCTCAATGTAATAAGGAATGACAAAGAAGCGCCGGGAAGCGGAAGTGAGACGCTTAAATACCCCGCAGGTAGTAGCACAGGTGAAACAAATAATAGGCGAGGTGAGCCAAAAACCCAGGAATGGAACGTGAGAAAATATCTGATAGATTCCCAACCGGAGAGATAGGACTAGAACCGCAGCGAAAAGGGAAAAATAAACCACGCACCATGACACAAAATCCTTTTGAATTCGAATGTGAGCCTATGTTTCCCCCCTCCCACCATAAAACTGCAAAACTACATTAAATTACTGTAATGTGTTAATGACTATACTAAAAGGTATAATGTATCATCAGGTGACATTGTTAGTTTGAGCTTTTTGCCAGTCAGTGTTAAAATAACACCTTGCTATGGCCCTCAAATGGAAAGGTTGCACTGATTCAGGTCAGTGAGAAGGATGCATTGTTTTCAGCATATGGGAAACCTGATCAGATTGCATGACCTAAATTGGCTTTAGGATCATTTTATTTTTGTTAGCACAAGGCAGGGTTTGAGCATCTCAGTGATTTATTTAATGCGCTTCTATTTAACTGAAGGCATCTCAAACACACACAAATAGATTTATCGCACAATTTTCTACAGGTTATATCTGTTTGTGTTATATCTGTTTGTGTTTGTGTTATATCTGTTTGTGTTTGTGTTATATCTGTTTGTGTTTGTGTTATATCTATTTGTGTTTGTGTTATATCTGTTTGTGTTTGTGTTATATCTATTTGTGTTTATGTTATATCTGTTTGTGTTTGTGTTATATCTGTTTGTGTTTGTGTTATATCTGTTTGTGTTTGTGTTATATCTGTTTGTGTTTGTGTTATATCTGTTTGTGTTTGTGTTATATCTGTTTGTGTTTGTGTTATATCTGTTTGTGTTTGTGTTATATCTGTTTGTGTTTGTGTTATATCTATTTGTGTTTGTGTTATATCTGTTTGTGTTTGTGTTATATCTGTTTGTGTTTGTGTTATATCTGTTTGTGTTTGTGTTATATCTGTTTGTGTTTGTGTTATATCTGTTTGTGTTTGTGTTATACTTGTTTGTGTTTGTGTTATATCTGTTTGTGTTTGTGTTATATCTGTTTGTGTTTGTGTTATACTTGTTTGTGTTTGTGTTATATCTGTTTGTGTTTGTGTTATATCTGTTTGTGTTTGTGTTATATCTGTTTGTGTTTGTGTTATATCTGTTTGTGTTTGTGTTATATCTGTTTGTGTTTGTGTTATATCTGTTTGTGTTTGTGTTGACTGGAAGGCTGGTCGTGCTTGATGTCATGCTGGTCGTCTCAGGGATGTTAACTGCCCCACGTGTGGAGAGAGCCTCTCTCTCATTCGCTTTAACAGCCGTCACTGGACTTGCACACTCACCAAGAGCTGTCTTCATCAGCATTTAGAGGCATTTGGAGAAACTTAATCATTTACGCCAAGCAGGGCTGATAGCATGTGTTGAAACATTACCCTCTTTACGCGAACTGACCAGAGGCTCTTTGTTTACCTGGGACAGTCTTGTGTTGTTTTAGATTAGGGATGTCCATTTTCAATAATTCAAGACTTGAACATTTTGTTAAACAAGCCATGCCTTTGAGTAAAAGTCCAGCTCTTTCCATGTTGATGGCTTGCTGCAGTCAGGGATCTGCATTCACTCTAAAAGTCCAGCTCTTTCCATGTCGATGGCTCCCTGCAGTCAGGGATCTGCATTCACTATAAAAGTCCAGCTCTTTCCATGTCGATGGCTCCCTGCAGTAAGGGATCTGCATTCACTCTAAAAGTCCAGCTCTTTCCATGTCGATGGCTCCCTGCAGTCAGGGATCTGCATTCGCTCTAAAAGTCCAGCTCTTTCCATGTCGATGGCTCCCTGCAGTCAGGGATCTGCATTCACTCTCACTTTAAGGCAGGAATATTAATAATAATATTATTGACTTGGTTTATTCAGGTTTCAGAATGGCTCCTCAATTAATATTGCAGAACTTTGTGATTTTCAGGCAATGTTAGTCAAAATAATTAAAACAATCGTCCCACGATCGTAAGCGAATCATACTGAATATTCAGTCTCATTGCCATTTCACGTTTGACAGCAATGAAATACTTCCCAGCCTGCTCGCGGTCCATGCATCCCCCAAATGATGGCTGATTGTTGATGGCGCCGTTCCAAAACACTGTAAAACCACTTTTTTAGTAAATCACAGGAATGCCGAAATTGCGCAAACACACATTTCAGGGGCATTGAAACGTTAAGTGAAAGTAGACTGATGACAATTGACAATTTGCAATGAGGCGCGTTGTATATTTGCCTATGGATGACAGCGAGAATGTGATATCCATCACGATAACTGCAATTAGCAAACCATTTGTTTTTGTACTTTATGGTGCATTTTACCGAAAAGCGTTCAGGCTCCAGGACTCCAGAACTCTCAGAAAATCCGCCCAGCAGGTCAGTGTCACAGTTGAGCGGATGAAATCCTTGAGGTGCCTGCTTTATGATAGTCTGAGTCTTCAGTGAGAGACGTACCATAAGCACACGTGGAATTTGCTCAGTGCCAAAATCACAAGAGACATAATATACAGAACATTATAGCAGAGTGGGCCTTCACATGCTTTTCACTCTGACATAGGAGGCAGTGTGGCCCTGGAGCCGTCCGTGGCTATTGCCTGAAAGCACACATGTCCTTGTGGCAGAGATCCCCGCAGACCACACACACACACACACACACACACTTATGGGAGGTAAAACTGCCCATCCCTCTCCCTGGCATGCCTGGATAGCGAACACAATCTCCGTTCGTTAATTCCACATTATGAACGCTCCATAATCAAAGGCGGACCAGAGGCCGGCTAGCGGAGCGCGACCGCCTCGGCCCGCGCCCAGGTTTCTGCCGTGCAGACACAGCCCTTACAGCATTAATGAACTGTGGAAGGAAGCCAATGGTTCGTGCACAAAGTTTTGCACACTGCTCGGTTGTCACTTTCACGCGATCAAATACAGCAAAGATGTGAATGGGGCAAAACAGTTATTACCCACAGTCTGTACCAGTGATTATATAACACATATAACCAGCCCTGCAGCACACAGAAGATGCCTGTGGTCATTGCTACGTGGTATCATTTTACTGAAGACACACGTTGAGTTGGACAGTTGTTGAGTTTGTTTCTGAGACAGCAGTCTAAGAATGTGCCATTAATGTGTATTGCCTATCAGAGGTTATAGCACATAAATCTACGTATGGAAAAAAACAAGGATGTGCATTCTCGGACAGTCATCCATCATCTCCTGTCACTCGGCTCTGTATTAAAACTTGTTTCCTTGACAACTTTGGCACTTGGGATATTTTTCAAAATATGAGTTACTGAAACTTCACAAAGGAAGCGTGCCTCACATTTTTTTCTTTGCGGGGCGGTAATTTCACGGATGAAATGCACTTTCCGTCCAACAATAAGTCTTAGCTGAGATCCCTGTGCTGGCAGATTCTCACTCATTCATTCACTCACACGCACGCACGCACGCACGCACACACGCACACTCACTCACAAGCATGTCCAAATATTTCAGCAATGAAATGTCTCAATTAACAATGCATAATAGCCTATGATCATAAATTCTAAAGCAAGGTCACATTTGTAAGTCACTGTAGATATGGGTATCTGACAAATGGATGAATTATAATACCAATTATGTATTATGCCTGGACATTTTTCACTCTCCTCGCACCAGAAAAGACACAGGAATGGTGGGAGAGTTTGAGGGCTTCTGCTTGGCAGGACCTTGATCGCCCTGTAGACAGCCTGTAGGATGGGACGTGACCCGGGCTGACGCCTCCGGCCCCCTATACCCTCACCTTTCCTGCAGCGAGTGACAGGCGGGGGCCACCGGAGCGTGCCACCTTCACTCCGCCGAAATCCGAACCCCAGGGTGACACTGCGGTGACCAGTGTCTATCAGTCCACGGGAGTGAAAGTTTCACGTGAATCGGCCAGGAAGGACCAGCTAGGTGGCGTCGATCATGGTCTATCGGCTGAGCTGATATTACGTTTTTGTTACTAGTTTGACCACCAATGTGGAACGTCTAATTATATTTGTGGGTTTGTCTTATCGCCGCACTGGCCTTGGTCAGGTAAAAGTCCTGCATTTACTGCAGCCGAAGAGTACGCTTTATGCTTTCTGCTCAGCTCATGTAGGAGGAGTGCAGATGAGTCACTGCTGTTCACTGAGGCAACGGCAATCCCGTCAACTGAACCTTTCCCTTCCCGGGTGATACCAGGACTTGGGGTGTCTCTGCATCTGCACCACAGAGACACTGTTTGAGCACAATAATCCACCTAGCAGCCCTTACAAAATGTTAATTTAGAAAATTCTGCCTGCCATGCCATTGCTGAAACTGAAAATGTGCTGATTCGCTCGCCTATTATGAATATTTATGAGGAGGCGGGTCAGAAACAGATTCCTTTGCTAGCATTTCTGCAGCAGCAGTGGAAACTTCCAGAAATAGAAGATCCAGTGCAGACTCCTGTTTAAGAGTCTGTGGAATCACAAGTACTGGAGGGGTTCATATCACTCTGATCGGCCTGGTGTAGTATAGAAAGTTACTCCAAAAGAAACGCATGTGTGTGCGGGCGTGTAGTGACTGGACGATTTACACTGATCCCTGTTCCTCAGACTGGCTATGATTCGATACACCAAGGGATGAATCGGATGGAAAAAAATCCATTCAGTAAATCAATCTTCAATCGATATAGCACCCATCTGAATAACACTGCTTTGGCAATGCTTTGTACTGCACAATCGAAACATTTTAAAGCCGATAGGCCAAAGTGGAAAAAATAAAAGGTTGTAAATTGATGCAAACAGGGTGATTTGAAGAGAGCGTTTGAATAAATGATTGACAAAGCCAAAAATGGAAACAAAAACAGTTTGACAGACTTAGAACAGCACTGTGGGGGTACCGATTACCCAAACCCCAGCTGGTCAGGACGAAGTCAGTGTCAGTTTCAACCACATAAAATTAAAAAAAGAGGAATTTTACTCAGGAAGTCTGTGTGTATATATGTATATATATTAATGAACAAATGCCTCTTCAGTTTAGAAGAAAAACATATTTGTAGTTTTCTCTTTTTCCCTTAATAACTTCTATTCAACAGGAATTGTGGGGATAGGAGGGTTTTGGAGCTTAAACTAAACAAGTAAAAATAAAACAAATAACGACTGCAGGACTAGACAATCATTTAGGCAAGTGTGTGCAATGGATAGCTAAGCCTAGGCGACCCAGCAAAGGTGTGTATTTTAAAAAGGCTAAGCTTTCCAATAATCATACTGCTGCTTCTCCGTTGCTTCGACAACTAAAGCAAAGACAATCTCAAAGGACAGTCTTTAAAAACTAGCAGCGTTTCTAGCTCAAATCAGCTTCTGACATCAGGAGTATAGCACAAGATGGCAGGATCAGAAATGAATGCAGATATGCAATTTCCTGCCTCGTTTAATCCCAACAGGAAGGGTTTCGCCACACCCTTAATTCGACAAAAGTAGAATGCACAACAGCTGCTCTCAATGACTAATTAGCAGCCAGTCTCCTAGACACTGATCAACAGCTGATCCACATAGCCCAACAATCAACTACTGAGTCAAAGGAATCTAAAACTGAGTGAATGCGAAATTGAGAAGAAATATCAAACTAAGCAAAAACAAAATAACACGTTCCTGAAGGAACTAACTAGCGAGCGCCACAGGATATGGGTGACTGCTACAGCTCAACTCAAATGGTGGCCTGTTCTTGGGCCGAGGCCCCATCCACACCCTGCATCTCATTCAGCCATTATTACTGAAGCTTGCTACAAGGTTAAGTTCTACTAGAACTGCTGTACATCTGTTATTATGACAGGGATTCATGATTCCAGAAATGAGAGATTCTACATTGCGGGAGCATACAATGCACAGGCATCCTGCATGCACCCATTGATCCGAGCTCAGTGAACTTTCAATAATCCAGGGCTGTGTCCGACTCAGAGGCCTATCTACTGCGCCCTGTCTCCTGCATGCAGTGCACTGGCAGAAGCGTGCTGTTTAAAGTGCACTGTGGAGCACGCGACGTGCAGTCTGCTCCCGAATGTATTCAGCGTAACCCCGGAAGTAAGTGTTTCATATGAGGGTTTAAAGTATACTATATTTAGAAAACAGTTTGCCTACTTAACAACTTTTTCACCCTGTCTACCTAATAGTATGGAAGGGTGCTGATTCGGACATGGCCAAAGTATGACTTCTTTTCTTACACAACATTTTTCTTAAAATCTAGCGACTGCCAAGCTCCCAATATTGGGAATTGTATTGAACCAGAAAATGTAATTTACAGTTATCTTTGTGATTCAGCGTGCCTCGCTGGATTATTGAAAGGAGGTCCACGGTTCTGCACGGCTCTAACCAGCAAGCTGCTCTCAAACATGTTTTTTTTGTTTTTTTTCCAGGACTGCACTTTCTTCACACGGAAAGAAATTCTTCGGTGAGTCCTGCTTCTCTTTTCTCTCATGCGCGCGCTGCTGCAGCTCTTCAAACGCACAGAATTCCACTGCATGCAGTCTCTGTCAAAAAAATTGTTTTTAAAAAAAAAAAAAGGAAATGTTACGTTAATTTCACGTTAAAAATTCACGTTAATTTCAGATGTTTGCTCGCTGTTGTTCGGGTTATCCTCTTTGTCATCGGAATCGCGTGGTATCATTTCTTATTGATCATCGTTTGCCTTTCGTTCGCTTTGTGAGGGATTTTTAGAGCTGTTGACACACACTTTGCATCACTTGCAGATTGATAAAGCAATAAAACATCTCTGTGTTGTGAATTCTGATGAGTTGCTGCTTAGTTTGCTTTTCTGTCTCGACAATTTACGTCCTGTCGCATGTACAGTGGGTTGAAAAAGTATTCAGCCCCCTTAGACAAAGAAAACATAAATGATCGCCTCTCCGTCACTTTATGCAAAAATGTAGAGGAAGGTTAGAGTTAGCCCCACACACCACAGCCCCCCTGCTCAGCACACTGCACCCCACAGGGAGCCCCCCACTCACCCACTACCCCCCCCCCCTACCCCCCGCACACCCACGCCTGCCCCCCCCCACACCCCCAAAGTGTCGGAAACATTGGCGGGACGGTGGAGTCGGCATACGGGATGGAGGGGGCATACAGGGATGAGGACAGAGAGAGCAGGACCTGCGCGGGGTGCGGACCACCACACCACAACCATAACACCAAGACAAACAGGAAAAGGACAAAAATAAAAACACAAAAAAAAAAACAAACTCTACATCAGGGGGGGGGTCAGGGGGGGGGGGTGTGGAGAGTTCGTCGGTTCCTGGATTCCTGGAGGGCAAGGGGCCTGGAGGGGTGGCCACCACACACACCACAACAAGAAGGAGCAGCAGAGACACTACTTACTTGAGAGAGTAGAGGGAACCACCACTCCCAGAAGAAGCTTGTGGCTGGCTACCTTCTGCTCTCTAGAAGAAAGTGTGCTCACCATGTTGTGTGTGTGTGTGTGGTACGCAGCAGCACAGCAAGAAAAGAGAAGGCAGAGGAGGAGGATCCCCACCACGGAAAAAAAATCGCTGCCTCTCCCTCTCTCCTCTCTGTCTCTATCTCTCTCGCTCTCGTTTACAAAAAAAAAAAAAATCTCAAGGACTCACACACACCCACATTTGTTTTGTTTGAGCTGCTGCCCTCAGGAGAGATACAGGACTTTTAAACAAAAACAAAAAACAAACGGTTAAAAGAACAGTTTTTATCCCAAATGGCAAATGGCACTAAAATAAATAATATGCACTACTAAGGGTTTTTTTTTTAAAGTGCAATATGGGGATGTGCAATAGTGTCCAGTTGTATGTTTATTTTTTTTTTTATATTATTATTATATTTTTATTTTCTTACTAGGTTTTTTTTTTTAGGGGGGAAAAAAAAGGGGAGTGTTCCAGTATGTATTTTTTTTTTTTTTTTTTTTTTTTTTTTTCATTAAAACTTTTTTTTATAGCTTTTTTTTTTTATACTGTGGAGGATGCACTTCTTCAATCTCGTTGTTATGAAAATTGACAATGACAATAAAGCATATCTTATCTTATCTTAGAAGGTGCAAATTCAGTAACTTAATCCTGTCTGGTTTCACTATGGAAGACAATGGAGAAGTCTGAAGGGAGAAAGTTACTGAATTTGCACCTTCTACATTTTCACATAAAGTGATGGAGAGGTGATGATTTATGTTTTTTTGAACCCCCAGGGACTGGTCTCAAATGCCGTCCATGAATGAACAAAATCAGAAACTCTGAGGATTGCGATGTAAAGCCCAGTGTACTTCCTAAAATACCATTAAGAGCCATTAAAATGTATTGAAGGGACCTGGTCTTGGCTTTGTTACCAAGAAAGACAATATTAACACACTTTTTTTTTTTTTTAAATATATTTTTCAATGTCCTTAAATACAATCTAACCATGATGTCTGGGCACTTTATGATGTGCAATTTTGAACAGAGTTTTGCCTGTCTGTTAAAGTACAATGAAGCAAGGGGGCTGAATACTTAAAGAATTGATTGTTTTATTGTTTTCAGTTTTATATTTATAAATTATTTGGAACAAATTGTAGATTTAAATTTTCACATTGACATCATAGAATTGTTTGTGTTGAATACCTGCAAAATACAACCTGATTAAATAATTTTTAATCAAATACTCATACACAGCAAAATATGAAAAAGTCTAAGGGGGCTGAATACTTTTTCAAGCCACTGTATATGAAAAATGTTAATTGCCAGTAGTTGTCAAGGACTTTAGAGAAGGAGGGAAAACATAACAGAATATGCAATTTGTTCAACTGGCAGAGTTGATATGACTCAAAAGCCAATTAAATGTGCTCTATTAAAATCTATTAGAAAGTTTCAAATACTTTGTCAGAGTTGATTTACACTAAGAATCTTTCTGCATAGAATGACCCAATTTTTTTCTGATGAAAGTAATACTTTCTGCTGTAATCTTATGTGATTAGTGCACATCTCTAGTTTACATAATCTGAGCTCTTTCAAGCTTTAATACAACATAGCTTATTTATTCAGCTCTGTTGTCTATCATTTCCAGCTTGTTCCTAAAGCTTCATTCATCTACGCAAAGTGGAAGCTTAGCAGGCTTCCTGTGGTAGAAAACGGCCAGTTAAAATGATTTAATCCATCTCACTGCGCACACACTTCCGGGCTGCGTCTTGGCCAAGCTTTCCAAATCCAGTGAGACAGCACAGGGTTTCACAGCCACGGTACTGTATTCACGGCGTACGATTATTTAGGAGAATACGGTTGCGGTTATTGACAGCAGGAGTACTGTATCTGTTCTAGAGATCTGCGCAGTTGCCTTGCCTGTGTGGATGCAGCACAGGAAATGAATGCGTCTGTAAAGTCATATTTTTTCCCACGGGTGAATTGGATGGCAGGGACGTAATCATGAGCCGGGTGATTATCGCGGCCTTTTCCCCACAACATCTTCGGAATTAATGAAATGTTTCCATCTGCAGGGATAAGATCGGCTGCACTGTGATCTCCATCAACGTCACACCTCCATTTACTTTTTACTCCACTGTTGTTATGATTATCAGGACGCGTTTTGTCGCACCCCTGTCTGGAGGACTATAAAACTGATGCAGATGTCTGATTAGCCAGAGAAGGCACTGCTGAGTAATAAGGAGAGGGAGGAGAGGGAGGCCAGGGAGGCCCTGCCAACTGAAGCCCCTCCCCCCTCCCTGACACTGTGGGTTCATTCCAATCGCTTATTTTATCCGTTCTCCTCTCCCCGGTCTTCGCCTGCCCGGGAAATCCACGGAGGTTCGCCATCTTTAAGGACATTCCAAGCCGCTAAATGCTCCTCGGAGGAGCGAGGATCGAGGAACGAAGAGGCTCCCGGATGGATGCTTCAGTGAGGAAACACGAGTGTAGCCTTGGCGGAAGCCTTTTCTCGGAATGCGTGACATGTATAAATTATCCACCTGTCCAAATCTGCAAAGTAGCGGGTACACCCCTACATCAATGCAATTTACCATTCCTTTCCATTTATTATAAAGCGTTTTATTCCATAATGACACTCATTCTTTGACTAACAAAAGCCACGTTTATTCATGAAAAAAGAGGCTAAAAAGCATTGTAGTTCAGCGCGTAAGCATAATATGACGCTGACGCTTGACTGAGCAAGGACGTTCTATTTACCTAAGTCATATTGCCTCGATTCCTCCATCCTCGTATCTCATCCTTGCATCCTTTCCTCGCGTCCTCCGTTGGGCGGAGCTAAGGAGCGAGGAAACGACGCGAGGAAAGGATGCAAGGAGCGAAAATAAGCGATTGGAACGAACCCCTGTGTCCAATTACGTTTCACCTCCCAAATGGCTCCTGGCCACATTGGGCACAGGAACAGCCCAGATTAATTTTGAGGCAGTGGGGCATGTCACTGCATTAATCATAAGTGCCTAAACTAGATACTCTACTCAGGAGGCCCAGAGCACCTACATTTTGAAGGTATTTGAATAAATCACTGTGAAAGCGGCCAAAGATAAGCGTAATCATTGTAAAAGCATTTGGGACACGGTGTTCGCGATGAGTGTGCGATTCAAAACTCCCACTCGGGGGTGTTTAAAACTCTATTTGAGAAATGGCCGCCGTCGGCCTTGAGAAATTGAGCAATCCATAAAAAGCCACAGGACTGTATAGAAATGAAGTGGTAAGCTATCTACAGTGAGTCGCTGGGGACATGGGTGTCTGCTGACCCGATGTACTGTGGGGGCGTGTGTTCCCCCAGCAGCGCTCTAGTCATGCTGGGGTTGGCCGCCGCCACGCTCTGCCTGCCACCCCACTGCTCTTTGCGCTAATAACGTCTCCAAAGACAGTATATCTCCCTCCTTTCCCTCCCGCCGCTCTTGTTCCACTTTCCTAGCAATCCAATTCCCTGCGTTGGTACTCTAGCTCTCCCTCGGACAGACTTATCGTAAGCAGTTGTTCCGAATGCAATTAACAACCTTCGCACTCTTGTTGTCTCGTTTACATTTGTTTTCCTGAATATATAGGCCTTGGCCAGATCAACCCTGCGCTACTTACAAATGCTTAACAAGAGACCGTTCTTGTTCACGGATCATTTTGTGAGCAGCTGTTCTTGAAGACCTGGGGTGGGTGAATCTTTTATGGTTGTCGGTTGAGAGGCGTGTCGTCACTACTTTCTCTGTGTTGGAAAGTGCACGATGAAAACACTCACAGGCAGGGTGGCAGCTGTAACTCATTACCAATCATCACAGCTGTTACTCACTGGGCTCTATAAAAGGCCTAAAGGGAGAGTCCTTATTTCCCCTACATGGTGGCTGCATGAGCTCTACTTTGGAAATGCTGGGTTTTTTTTAGGGCGGTTTTGTTGGTGTTTTCTTGCCTCGTTTCGCGAATTTTTCCTTTGTTTTCCTGTGGGGAGCTAATAAACAACAGGCAGCTAGCCATTTTCCAGAGTTTGTTTTTGTCCGTTCTCCACCCCAGCGCTGTGCCACACACTGCATTCTCATAACACAGCAAGTGGTGTAACCGGCAACTGGGTGGTCGTATGTCATGGTACATGTATTATATTTCAAGCTTTGTTACAAGCTCATGCTATAGTATACCATTAGCCAGCTGATGGTCTGCAGAGGCAGGCAATTGTTTGCCTTGCCCCACCAGCTGTAGTGTCAGTGAAATTAGAAAACTACACCACAATATTATTTCTCCCTGATGTATCCAGCACCCACAGATTACAAGTTATCTTAAGGGAGAGATAAGTCCTGATCAGTGCTATCCCTCTCCTGTAGTACTGTGTGGCCTGTAGGGTGTTGGAAAGTCGCTAGCTCGTAGGTAAGTGTGTTGGTGAGTGCAGATTTGTCAGCTGCTGTGTTTCTTGTGTTCAAACTGGGGGGAAAAAGGTAGAAAAATAAAGAAAACGGTACAAAAATAGCCGTTTCAGCATGCTAGCGCTTTGGGAGCAGCCATCCTCTCTCAGCTGCATCATATTCCCCAAGGCCACCCGTTCCTATTAATTAATATTGATCTTTAATGTCGTCTCCATGATCCACAAGGAAAATACAGTGTAAAGTACACTGAGATTGCTGATAATTGCAACCTCCAGCCCCCCCTCCCTTCCCCATGATCGTTAGAATCTTGCTAATCATCGCAGTACATTTCCTATTGCTTTGGGGATTTATTGAATTGATCCTTCCATCCATCAAGCTGCGGATCTATTGGTCGTGGTTCATGCGTTGCACGGGGAATATGCTGTGAATCCAGAGCCAGAGGATGTGTGTCCAGAGGAGGGGAAATGGACCTGTGTGTGTATGTGTGGAAGGGGGGAGTGGACAGAGAGATTAGATCCCAGGTTGACACAATTTATGGCGCTCTTCCCTCTGTGGGAATGCGATTCCTTTTTTTCGTTTCGGCAGCTCCATCAAAATCTCCCCCGCCGCTAGAGCCAGCCGATGGCAAGCAGTAAAGCCTGTAATTGGCTGAACACCCCCGGGTATGACACGGCTTCTGTTACAGACCTGTGACGGCTCCCCGGGAAATGCATAAGACTCCACTGCTGCTCCTTAAACCACCCCGATCGCTCTTTGTGAATGAAAGGTGCGGCGTCTTAATCCGGGGCCGCACCTGTACATTTCTCAACGCGCACCTTTGTCTAGTTTTCTTTGAGCTCTCGTTTCATGCAGCGCCCGCCTACGCAGGCTCACAGCAGGTCAGCTTCGGTTTCCAGAAACAATGACGATGCTGCACATTTTGGTCACAAATTCAGGCCCCTAAATACTGTCAGCCACCACCTTTTCAGAGCTCAGCTACACAAGGAAGATTACAGTTGCTTAAATACCACACCCCTCAATTTCTTACAGGTAAAGTATATGTTAATGAGGCTGCTGATAGAAGGCCCCCCTTATTTTCTGGGTGCGATTCAATCCCTTAATACTAACAGGTCTATTTCACTGACAGTGCGTATCAGTATTATATGTTCATCTGAGATTATTTACTCATATTTTTCCCTCTGTTAAAAATGAGTCCGCCCATGAAAAAGCAAGCTGATTAAGGGTATACAGAATATCCCACCGATGGGAGTTAGAAATGCAGCTTGGCCTATGGGCCATGAAAAGCAAGCTGATTAAGGGTATACAGAATATCCCACCGATGGGAGTTAGAAATGCAGCTTGGCCTATGGGCCATGAAAAGCAAGCTGATTAAGGGTATACAGAATATCCCACCGATGGGAGTTAGAAATGCAGCTTGGCCTATGGGCCATGAAAAAGCAAGCTGATTAAGGGTATACAGAATATCCCACGATGGGAGTTAGAAATGCAGCTTGAGAAGTTTGATTGACCGTACTCAGGTGCTTATGGTGTTGGCAGCCCTTCGTAGCAACACCAGGGATATTACGCTCGCTGGCTCTGCGTCCGTGTATATCCAGGTGCTATACATTGCGCCATTGCTTTGTATGATTAAAAATTCTCACGTAGATTTGTTCATTCATAATAGTGTATGAATTTGATGCTTTTAAAATGCATTTCAGTATTGCTGCGGGGTGTTGCCAGTGGTTAAAAACACCGCCATGCATTTATACTGGGCTTGTTGTTTAATTAAGATGAAGTAGGCCTATCCCTTTATGTTGTTTTGCTGGCCCTTAAATCTTTTGAGTATACTGTTGCAATTTTAAAGAACCACAGGCAGAGCACCAAGGCAGCAAAAATACAGTGCCCTGTTACGTTTATGTCATGTATATGCCACGTTTCATGTTTAGTGTTTGTCACAGTTTATTTTCTGTTCATGTCATGCTTGTGTTCTGTTTGTTACGATGCAGTTCATTGTTTGCATACACATTTTCGTGTTTTTCCGCAGCCTTGCATTCATGCTGTTTCTCTTGCTGTCGCTCACGCTTCCCTAATTGTTTCATTCTCCTATGTCTATTTACTAATCTACTAACATTAGATCAGGATTAGGTAATACTAACTCTCTAACCATGTGTTCATGTTTACCTTACGTTTCTTGTGCATGTCATTTACTAATTTACTAATGTCAGGTCTAGGATAGGATAACTACTAACGATTTACTAATTGCCTTGTTACGTGTCTCATTTTCTCAAGCTGTTGTTCATTTCCTGCTGCTCTCAAGCTAAGTGTCTGCACCTGTCTACACCTGCATAAAAGATCAGTGTTCATGTCATGTCTTTGCGAAATTGTTGCCTTTAGTTTACTACTTTCACTTTTGAGCGTTTTCCATTGTTTGTCTACCGTTATTGATCTAGCCTGTTTACTGACCATCGTTACTGCCTGCCTATCGTTTCTACTGCCTGTTTTTGACCACGAGTTTTGCCTGCTGTCTGTTTTGTACCTCTGCCCCGCGGATAGGACTTCGGTCTGACTCCTGCTACGCCCCACGACCAACGAACTTTGCTTTACCCCTGTTTTGTACTTCTGCTCCGCTGACAGCTACTCTGGTTAGTGAACTTGTGCATGGATACCGATTTCGAGACTGCCTTCTCCCTCGGTACTGTATTTTTGGTTTGGCTGGATTTATTGGTTTTTGGACTTTGCTTGTGTGACTACGATTTTGGATTTCCCCATAATAAAGCCCTTGCGGGCATTTATTATTACGTCCGTGTTCTGAGTCGTGCATTACGGGTCCAACCCGCACACACCCGTCTCACGCCCTCCAGAAGTATTGGCAGCCTGAACAAAGGATTCTGGATAAAATTCACTTTATTGTTTATCAAATGTTTTCTATGGTCAACAATATGAAGATTATATAATTATATTGAGACACCATTGCTCAGAATTTTTTTCTTTCTCTAACACAAAATCATTTTTATTCTGGATTAGCACCCCTGCATGTAATCTTCTCCTATGATGTATGATGAGGTGTGAGAACACATAGCAAGGGGTTTGAAACAATTCCTCTATGCAGAATCTCTCCGCTTGTCAGTTCTCCTCGAGAGCTCACCCCACAGGTTTTCAATAGGGTTTAGGTCAGGGGACTGGTATGGCCATTGCAAAAGCTTGATCCTGTGGTTAGTTTAACTTTTATTTTTGGGGGATTTAAAAAAAATCATTGGAACATTGCCCTGCTGGGAGATCCAACCATGAACTGGCTTTATCTTCCTGGCAGAGGTAACCAGATTTTGGTCTAAAATTTTTGTGATGTCCATGTATCCTAACAAGTTTTTTTCTGCATATCACCATCGTACTTTACAGTAGGAATTATCTTATTTTCTGCACATCTACCATCACATTTTACAGTGGGGATTATGTTCTTTTCTGCACATCCACCATCATACTTTACAGTGGGGATTAGGCTCTTTTCTGCACATCCACCATCATACTTTACAGTTGGGATTAGGTTATTGTCTGCACATCCACCATCATACTTTACAGTTGGGATTAGGTTATTGTCTGCACATCCACCATCATACTTTACAATGGGGATTAGGCTCTTTTCTGCACATCCACCATCATACTTTACAGTGGGGATTAGGCTCTTTTCTGCACATCCACCATCATACTTTATAGTTGGGATTAGGTTATTGTCTGCACATCCACCATCATACTTTACAGTGGGGATTAGGTTATTTTCTGCACATCCACCATCATACTTTACAGTGGGGATTAGGCTCTTTTCTGCACATCCACCATCATACTTTACAGTTGGGATTAGGTTATTGTCTGCACATCCACCATCGTACTTTACAGTGGGGATTAGGTTATTTTCTGCACATCCACCATCATACTTTACAGTGGGGATTAGGTTCTTTTCTGCATGAACATCCCTCTCTTTATGACAAACCCACCTCTGGTGTTTGTGGCCAAAACCCTTATTAGTGTCTCATCTGACCATAGAATCTGGTTCCAATGACATTTAACAACTTCAATGTTTTTACAGTTGTGGCTTGATGATAGCAGAGGTTGTTTTCAGGCAAGCCTTGCAAATAGCTTGTTGGCATGGAGATGGTGTCTAATTGTAGAATATTTTGGAGACTTGGTGACCCCAAGATGCTACCAATGTCTCCAATGTTCTAAAAGTGTTAAACCATCCTCCTCACTGTGCGTGGAGGCAAAATTAACTTGTGTCCTCTTCCAGGAATGTTTATCACAGTTGCTTTAAACTTCATAATTATTGCCCTAATACTGGATATCTTCAGGCACTTGGCTTTTTACAGCCATTGCTTAATTTATGAAGGCCAATAAACGTTTGTCTCATTTCATTTGTGTGTTCTCTGACCTTCCCCATGTTGATGGATGACTAAAGTTTGGCTTGTGTGTCACCTCATATTTGTACCCCATTGAAACATGAAGTCATGTGTGACCACTTAAGAGTTCCTGAAGACTCAAAAACTTAAATTAACTATGAAATTTTAAAAAGTTAAATACAAATGGCTATATACTTGTATTAAAATGTATTGGTGCACCTATAGTTGTAACACACATGTCTTTGAGAAAAATATTTATTTCTTGATGATAAATCATTTTTTTCTTTGAACAATTTTACCTCAGTTAAAGGTTAGATTTATTCATATCTTGACTGTGACATTTGCTCATTTTTTTACCAAGGCTGCCTACAATTCCAGAGGGCACTGTATATTTAAAAATGTCAGGGTGGCATTTTCATTTGGGGTTCTGCTGCAAGCTAATGTGATGCACACGGTGTTGTTATGAATTTGGAAACGGGGAACAGATAAAAGGTGATAACAAGCTGGTAAGCCGCAAAGGATGAAACTCATTACAAACGAACCACAGAGATCAACAAAAAACAATTGGGTGTAACGTGGCATATTTACTGGTGCCCACAGAGATATACATACTCTCCGATAGGTAAATTTTGAAATATTAATGGAGCACAATCGAGAGGTTTTATTGAGTTTTGTTTTTATCTAATCTGTTCATGCGCAGTTGTCTCAAATGGAATTATTTGTCATAAAATGTGGCTAGGTTTGCATTCACCAGCATATGATGTATGGGGTCAGTGCAAAAAGGTTATATTGCATTGTGAAGAACAGAATCCCTCTGCCTGTCAGACTGAGTCGTACTCCACAATAAGGACAGTGTATAAAGCATAAAGGTATTTCCATGTGCAGTGATCACCCTAAGAAAAATTATATTTCCTCAACGGGCTAGAATTGTGGATGGCAGATTCTCCATAAATAGTATTGATTTCTTTATGTTAAATAGGTTGGTATTAGCATAATATTAGCATTGCGCTTAAAAAAATGGGTAAGGACACAGGAAGAAGAAGGCTAAGGGATAGGATGTGAAAATGTACATAAATTTAAATATTAGTTTCAAACACAATTTAGCACATTGTTCAAGCAACCAGTGCTTTTTGAACCCATTTGGATGTACAGCACATTAATTCCAGATTTTTTATGAATAGATTTACTTCCATTAAACTTGGTCAGTGTTATTGCATTGGATTAATTCAGTATTGTGTTAAATGTAAAAGTGCACATGTGTTTGAGGCTGTGAGTGACTGGGCAAGGCAAGCCCAGCAGGGTGGTGCGTGATTGGCTGTTGCCGAGCCCAGGAAGGCGGATTTCATGTTGGGCAGGATCACCCCATCATGCAGGAATGGCTCGTTTGGTTGACTGGGCGCTTTAGAGTCTATTTGCACAAAGTGTATTCCTCCAGTGATACAGCTATTTATTGCAGCTGATCCCAGCTGTAATTGGAAGTACGATTTACCCAGTCGGGAGATCTGGCAAAAGCGGAGAACGATTCCTTATTTTCCAGTGCTGTGCGGTTTACTTAGCCTCTCCATCTTTCTTCATGTTTACATCCCGTTGTATACATCACGCCATAAAAACATGACACATCCACACTGTGGAGAAAAGAAATCCCTATAAAAAACACTAAACAGAATAAACCGAATATAAATTAGGAATGTTTGTTGAGGACCTCCACCCCCCTCAAGAAACACTAACAACCCCTCCCTCCTCAAAAAATAAAACCCTTCCCCCATCCTTCTCCAAATGAGTGTGCTGGCAGCAGTCTCGAAACCCCTGAGACCTGGTAATAGCCCGCATTTATGCAGCGCTGATTCAAATGTGCGCGCTGTAAAAGGTAGAGTAATATTTAAAATTTGCTAGCAATCTGTTGAGAGTGCTGGTGCTAGGCAAGATGGACTGCTTTTCAAGCTAACCACCCATCACTGCTGCTCTGTTACATTCCAGATATCGACTGCAAGAGCCCCCACTCCCTCTTCCCCTATCTGCTCTGTGAGTACAAATAGCCTCAGTCAGAGCTATTGATTCAGTCATATTTTTGGGTTGCAGACCAGAATGAAGCCCACATTAGTTATACCAGTAAACCATCAAGGGCTCTTTCCTGATTGGTTAAGACATTTTTTTTAAACCGTTGCCGATCCCAGCTCATAGCAAAAAAAAAAAATCACTACTAAATTTGTGATGCTTCTGAATATCAAACGGATACATTTTTAAATGTTTCATTTAAAAAATGATAAATTTTTTTATTTAAAAAATTTAACATGTTAATCATATCAGATATATGATTATCATGCTCCATTGCAATACGTTAAACATACAGCACAAAGATTTAACATTAGATTATTCTATACTGTCAGGAAATTGTATGCACCCTGATGTCCGCACTTAAGCAGCCCCGCTCACCTAGAGCAGGACAAGCACAGCTGGGAAATGTTAGTACAAGGCTCCCTCCCTGCGACCCGGCTAATGGATTCAGTCATATCAGAATGTCCTGCCAAAATCCTCCCGGTCATTGTCCTGCAGCAATGAGGTCCTGTTACCGGCGAGCAGACGCGTGGAGCAGTGCACCCTCTCTCTCTGGCCCCCAGCTTTATCTAGGGTATCTACACAATGAAATGTTCTACTGGCAAAACATTACTTGCTTGGTGGGAATATAAGACCTGTAACTGCATAACTAGCCATTTTTGTTTCCTCAACAAACGTCAACATCCCATTTCACTCACTGCCGTTCTCTGTCGGAGCCAACGGCTGAAAAATCACGGCGAACGATGCGCAGCTTTCATGTGAATCTGTCGAGTTCGGTGTGACTTGTGATTTCACCATGAAGGGCTACCAGAATCATATAACTCTGCTCTCTTTATTCCTGGAGGAAGAACTCTTCTCTATCGATCATATTAATACACGGACGTTGGACAGCTCAACCACCGAGATGGATTGCCGCAGCGGTTGAAATTTCTGGCAAGGAAATGTCGAGACACAAAGATTTACTGGCCTTTGTGCTTTACAGAGGACCTGTCACTGTGTTCTCCTGACAAATTTACTACTATCTCTCTAGAAAGCTCTGCTAAACTGCCATTTTCTTTAAATGCCTAATACCTCCCTCAGCCTCGGTTTGTCTGATCTCCTTATCTGCATTTTTACTTATTAAAAAAGACATTTCCTCCTTTCTTTGTTGAGACTTTTAAGCATAAAACGTCAGTGTGTGTGTGTGTGTGTGTGTGTGTGTTTGTAAGAGAGGGAGAGAGAGAGAAAAAATGGTTTCTGACTCATTCCATTAGTATTTTTTGTAATGACACATTGAACAATCTTTGGGTTTGACAGTATGCCCATACATGGAAGTACATCCAGTCTGTGCTGTTGCCTGTTTATATGATTCACGATTCATTAACACTTGACCTGTCTGTAGCTTCTTCTGTGGCCTTGCAATTTAAAGGCTCACTTTCCCAGCCTGACCAGTCTCCCAAAATATCCGGTAACTGTCGCTTTCTCCCAGCGGCTGTTTGCAAATGATGGCAACCATTTCCACGAGCGTCAATTCCTGACAAGTGTGGCAACTCACCTCAGAGTTAACACAAGATGTGTGGCGTCTCGCATTGGCTGATTGGTTGCGACGCCGGAGGAGGAGCTACGTGTATCTTAGCCTGGCCGCGATCCATCGCAAACGCTCATGTACCGGAGATGCATAAATAAAACAAATCGCTCGCTTTCCTTTCTAATGCGCTTGACGCATCGGTCTTCGGTTTCAGAACATACCATTAATCGCAGTTATTTGGGGATCGAGTGACTACTTTAAGAAATTAAAACTAGATAAGGGAGAGAACAGGGGAGGATTGGGTTGCAATCAAATGAGCTAATTAGGCTAATAAACCAGGCCAGCCCTGGGCTTGGATCTGCTGACCCACGCAGGACCTCCCTCTCACTGAATCACAGGGAAGAATCTTCTAGAAAGGGGAAAAAAAACAGGATATAATTAAATCTGTTGTTGGGGATGGGGAATACCCAGGGCTGCGGTGACTATAGGCCTTTGGGGTTTACTCCACTCATCAGGACCATTAGCTGTTTAATGTAATTTTTTATTTGGGCTTTTCCCAGAGTTACAGAATCTCTTTCCCCATAGATATAGTTCATCAGTCTGTAATAACACGATCCTTAAGCCTAGTCCTGGAGAGCCACAGAGTCTGTTGGTTTCTGTTAGCCAGAATTGTATTGATTGAATGCAGCGGTTGATTACACAGTTGGTTTGTCTCGCCTGGTTTCCTAGCTCTGATTTTAAGGTGAAAAAAAACACCAGCAGACCCCAAAAATGAGGGAAGGGGACTCCAGGTGTAAAATATATGGGTCCCTGGAGGGTTTGGGGGTGTTCAGTGACTGCTTGTGGAAAATGTGATTTGAAGGTAATGTTTTACTTTGGACGATTTACTAAGACCTTTCGCGTTTGCAAAACCTTTTAGCACACGCAAAACCAATATCATGGCCACTGATTGGTCATGGTATTTGTTTTGCACTAATCATTGGTTGTGTTATTAGTTTTGCATGTGCTAAAAGGTTTTGCACACGCTAAAGGTCTCAGTAAATCAGGCCCAAAGTGACTATAGAGCAGCCATGTCACTTGAGGTCACCAGTGGTCCATGACTTCGGCATGGCCTATTCAGAAATCGCAAAGATGGTAGTTTTCATCCACTTCATACTCTCATATGACACATTGGGCCTCATTCGTGAAACACGAGCAGAACGAAATTGCACGTAAATCGTTCGTATTGGCAATTTTGCCCGTATTTTGGCATTCGCCAACGTATCTGAGATTTATTCGTAAGTACGAACAAAATGTACACCTGCTCAGGAACACGCTGTAAATTCAAAATGGCGCTAAATGTAGCTCCTGGATGTCAATTAGACTAGGCCTGTGAATAGATTTTTATTTTCAGTTAAATTCAGACTAAATGTAGCCTTTGAAGTGCACAATGCAAATGTAATAATTATGACTGTAAAAAGCAAGAACTTTAGATTAAGCCTATTAATCAATTGTAGGCTATGGATTTATTTAATTAGACCCATAACTTAATTAATGCTCCCAGTAGGCTTCTATTTTTCTGAATTGATTCAATTTAAATGTTGTATGACGTTAAATAAGCTAATTCAAACAGACATTTGACCATTGAACAAAATTTGCTATAAAATGACTTATAGGTCTGTATAGCCATCATTGCAATGGCTGACCTTGTGCTGTTGGAGGAGTTGTCCGCTTAGGAGAGAGCAGAACAGAACGCATCTTTAGGATCGCGCAAAAGCTATTTGTTGGCTGAGAGTGATGTATGGCTGGTTAGTCATTTTCGGGTTTTTATAAAATTGCCAACCTGCCCAATGTTATTGGTGTCGTAACTGTACTACACAAAAGTAGCCTCAAGGCTCCATCCGATGATACGTTTGCAAAATATGCGTAGAAAGGGCTGTCGCATCTGTGCAGCTCAT
Organism: Ilyophis sp. 1 JC-2022; assembly: GCA_022702515.1. Taxonomy (NCBI): domain Eukaryota; kingdom Metazoa; phylum Chordata; class Actinopteri; order Anguilliformes; family Synaphobranchidae; genus Ilyophis; species Ilyophis sp. 1 JC-2022. Next base: position 11,547,655 of record CM040399.1, read on the forward strand.
ATGCAAAATGTATTGCTCAACGTCCTGCCCTGTTGCCTGGTGGGACCATACACGGGTGGGGTGGGACCCACAACAGCTTCAGTTGGCATTTGTTTGCAGAACGCTGCGGTGAGAGGCTAAGGGCCGAAACGTACTTTACGCAAATACGCGAGCGTGGACGCTTCGAGCTACGTAAACAGTTTTCTTTCTGCCAGGACATTTGTGAAAGACAAACCAGAGGAAAACGCAGATCGAACAAGAAAGTTGTTTACTGTTGTTGCCTGCTATAGCGTCCCTCGCTGCAACACTATAGCAAGAATTTCAGGTGACATTTTAGAACAAAATCGACTTTCGTAGTGTCCATGTTCGCGTATTTCCGTGAGGTATGTTACGACACTTATTGGTGTGGCTGTTTGGGGATTTCAAACCACCTCTCTCACGCACAGAACACCAACAAAATGACAAAATGTATAAATGTATTATTTTATTTATTTCCAGGCTGCGAGAAAGACCGTAGTGCTTGGCAGATGGAGGCAATGCACTCGTTTGATGCAGATAAGCTGGAACCTTAACAGCTTGTGTGAGGGGAGATTTTACATTTCCTGCATCTATCCTGCCAGGATACTTTTTACTTTACCATGTAGGCTACTTTACTATTTACTTTATGACACCAGAACACACAATACTAAGCACATTTTTTTCCTCGATTGAACATCTGCTAATAAAACTTCAATTTCAGTGGCGGAATAATTCTTTCTTTTGCTTTTTCTTCTGGGCCATTTTGACCATGTATGGACCTTTAAATGGAAGTGACAACCTCCATGTAAAGCAATTAATGGGCGTGGATTTATGCTAATCACGAAATAACGTGAACGTGCTTGTGTGAACATACGTACGTGAACACGAAAATATCTGCCTTCCCACGCGGTTTGAAGAATCTGTCGTAAATATTTTCATACCAACTCGTTTCGTACGTAAATGTACACGCGTATTTAGGAACGCTTTATGAATGAGGTCCATTGTCTGTAGATTGAAATGGACTGTCCCTGGTTCAAGTCTAAGTATATCAGCTTTAAGTTGACAGGTAAAAAAAAAAACTTTTTTTTTTCTTTTTCATGCATGAGCATCACCGAGAACCATAAACCCATTTACTTAGCCATGTGTGATCCACGTTTTGGATTTGATCATTCCCTAGAATGACGCTATAAGATTGTTTATGTGGAATGAAATAGGCCACTCTTCTGGACAGCATACATTTATAGAGGCAGCAACACTCTTAAGTATGAAGCTGTCAGATGAGTGGGAACAGTACGGTCAACCAAAGCGGTTGCTCTAGCAGGGTACGCTGGGTGACACTACAATCAACTGTGTGCCGCCCTACATGGCTGCAGCTCAGAGTAGATGCCGGAATTTCCGTGATTTGGACAACCCCCATGACCTGCCAGTTTATATACACTTTAATATCAAATCGGTGTGTTCTATGCAGTCAGCGTCCTGCTGGCCTACCTTGCGGTTCATTTGTCGTGGAGAGAGATACAGGAATAAGCGCCTCGCTCTTCATGACTGGCCTTTTCAAAGTGCGTCTGAAAACAAAGTGTCACTCATGATGAGGTTTGTTTCATCGTGTCTGAGGTCCAAAAGAAGGCCAGGTCCCCGTTTTGTTTTGACGGAGTGACTCCCCGCAAACTAATGACAGTACCGTTGTTTTACCACAAGATGGCGTGACAACGAGGACCCGTCAACGCATGGCGTCTGCTCAGTTTCTGTTGACGGGAGGATGGAGACTCACAGAATTCTTACATTTTTTCCTCCCTTAAATAAAAAAGATAATTCAGTCAGCGTCGGCCAAGTCTCTCGTCTCTCAGCCAGGTTTGTGATGTAAATCTTCAATCAGCTCCCTGCTGCTTTTGTGACTCTGCCAGGGGGGGATGGCGGTTGGCTCGGCGTAATGAATCCAGAGAGGTGACGCCCCCGTGGGGCGGGTGACGCACGCTTTCCAGAACCGAGCGACACAATCCCACACTGGCTGTAAACGGGCTTATGGAGCTCAGGAGGACGATACCAACCCGGGTACAGCTGGCAATATGTAGAGGGATTCTTTTTTTACAAAACCATTAGTAGCCCCACTACCTGGCTGCCTACCAAGGACTGGATTTTATAATGATTAAGTAGGTGTTTGTATTCTTCTGATGCGGATTTTCAATTGGGCCCGTTTTATGTAACCAGTGTTTACAGGCAATATGGGTCGATATGGGCTCAGGTGCAGGAAATGACCACACCACCATCTTGCCTGCCTCGCCCTCTGTGATCTTGTTCCCCACCTCTTTGTGTCTCAGTGTACAAAAGAAAATGGCCCTGAGATTACAGCCTCAGTAGCCTTGCATTGTTTAGGATGCCAGTGTGAAGAGTAGTTTTACCGCTCTGGGAGGAAAGCACGCCAACTGGCATTCAAACAAAGAGGAAAACCGGTCACCAAAGTGGTTTTTTTTTTCTCGAGAACGATTTCCTGCCTCAAGTCTCACTCTCAACAAGGAAAGATCCTGTGCAAGGTTTGTTTAAATACCAGCGCCATTATACTCCACAGAGTCCCTTTATGATCAAGGTTGAGTCATTAACTTTTTTGGTGTTGTGATAAAAAAAAAAATCCTTCTCAGAAGGAAATAGAGAGAGAGTGTGTGTGTGTGTGTGTGTGTGTGTGCGTGTGCGCACACCATGGAGGCACACTCACTCCGGGTTCATCCCACACTGACCTTGTTCTGAGACCAAGTTTCCAGTGTCTGGCCTTTGACTAATTTTGCACGGTGTTAATGATTTCTCTAAGTTAAAAACAAAATCGCTATTACTGGAATTACTGCTATTTATGAAAGTAAAGTGTATTTGTGCGACAGTAGGGGCATTATAATGTCTGTCAAACTCAAATTTTCTTCCCAAAACTCACTTTGAAATTTTTCTTTCCATTCTGATTATACACCCACACATTTTTTCAAATCTCCTCATTTGGGTGGAGTCAAAAGCATAATCTGAGTTTGACTTGGAAGCACGGTGGAATGTGGGATCACAGGGGCTAGCGTAGGCCAAGCCCCCGTAATCTCCGCCTATGGTTGTTAGTAGAACATCTGATCGCTGTGTCATACAGTGACCATAACCACAGCACAATGTATATTTCCTGTACTCATGGCTATTAGCAGTTGTGTGGCAAAGTTCAGCATGCAAAATAGCCTTTCGAGTGACTGCTTCATGTGGGTCAAAACCATCTCTTACCTTGTGTGCTTAATTAAGTTCATTACCCCTCTTCTGCGACTAGGAAACAATACTGCTCAAAGTAATTTGAAATGGTTCAAATTAATATTATAGTCAACCATTTAGAAACACTGAACACAATTAAAGCATTGACTGAGCAGTTTGTCCTGCTAATATACCGGGATTCAGGGCAGTGATTTACCCCCTGCCTAAAGATTCTCCTCCACGTGCTGCAAGCGGCCATTTGCTGAAGTCCATAGACGAAGCTGACTAAGCTCTCCTGAAATGACGGAGTATGTTGCAGGAATTACAAAAGATGGGCTTACAAATGAGCTTACAAATACAATTGAGCGTTCCAAGATTGGGAGGTAAGAACAATCTGGTTAAGGAATTGGTTAGAAAAGGGTTTCGAAAGGATATTCTAACGATAGCATCTATTAGCGCATGTGCGCATCATACACATTGAGTCTCAGTCTGTTTTGTTTAAAGTGACCCAATGTTAAAACCTGCTTTTAAAAGCTCGAAAATGCCTTGAATGTTGAACTTCATTTGATGCTTTCAGTCACAAAAGCATCTGATCAAGCGTGACCGTCTCATTTCGCATCCTTTTACACTTTACTAAGCTCACATTCAAAAAGAACAACCAAAACTGTATCCGCGATCTGGCTCGTGTGGTTTTTCTCTCCCACAATCAAACTGTCGATAGGATTTATCCGGCTAAGGTTTTAACCACAAAAACTTACCAGGGTTATTTATTCATCGGGCCAGTCGTGTCGGGCCATTATGCTAATCCCGTGCCAAGAGGCCATGATTTATTGGGATTATTGGCTGAAATGATGTTTGCCTTGGCTTGCCTCGGCCAACACAGACGGGTCACTTCAATAAATTGTCCGCTTCCTCCTCCTCTCTGTCCAACTGCTCGCGACCCAAGGCGGTCCGTCAGGGTCCGGAACGGGGGCCACGTTTGAATTCACGGCGGGGACTTTGGGACCACTCCGAACACAGACCTCCTTCGCTTATGACAGCGGAAAAGAGCTAGGTTACCGTTAATGAAAATGGACATTCTGTACGTACAGTAGGAACGGGTGGAAAAACATTATTTATGAGCAGGTTCCATTATAACATTATAACACATGTTGAACACACTGTGCCGGTCGTGCTTAATGCTGCACTTCTGTATCGATCACAGGCATTAGCCTGTGGAGAGGCCTGCGCTGCGCCGGCATGTCTGATGCTGTCTAGGGTCAGGCACGGGTCAGGCACGTCCCACTGACTCAACACAGGGGGGGAGGGGGGGCTGCACCAACAGCTATTGAGCTTTTAAGAACGTTCTCTTTAAAGGTCATTCAGTTCTTAAAACATTCTCCATAAATCCAGGACTGTGATTACAATGATCAGGTAGTAGCATTGATTTATCTTATTGCTGTTATGGTTTGAACTTTTTGGATAAAATATGTCATTCACCTACTATTGTTATGTATTGTAGACAATATTGGTACTGCCACTGTGGTTAACCTATAGCTAAAAGTGGCACAATAAGTCAAAATTGGCATAATAATGATAACAGCTTGTAGTGACCGCTCATGATGTATATGTATGATAGCCGCAAATCAGTCAAGAAGAAGTAAACCGACAGGTAGCAAAGCGCTTGAGCTGTGAAAGCAGAGTGAGATTTTGCTTGCGAGCAGAGAGTGGAGAGAAGCCAGACCTGGTGTCACTGACTGACTTGGCAAAGAGACACCATCAGGGTTCATGGCGAAGCAGAATTTAAGTGAAGTTAATGAGATATTAGGTTCTAATGGCCACTAAAGCCTCTGCTTATTCCTCTTCACTAAGCTGTTCTTTTAGGCCATTGTGTCTCTAAGAGTTTTTATTATATTTTATGTGAAATGTGTCCATCTCTAGAACAGGGTCACAGCCCGGCACCACCACAAATGGATATCATCGGGTTGGCTAAGCACTCCGCCGCAGGCCAACGTTTTACACAGAACTGAATTCAATCAAATTTATCCTCAGTGTCTCTTTGGGGGAAGGGACTGTGTGCAGCTTTGGTTTCTGGACCAGCTGGAGCTGATGATTATTGATGATTATTGATGATTATTGTTATTATTATTATTATTATTATTATTTTTATTATATACATTTTTATATAATTATATAATAATGGACCTATATAAACTACTTGCGCGAGAACATAATTTTTTACGTCATGCAAAATGTACATCCATTCAATGCAATACATGTCGCAGATGATGTAGATTTAAGTCGAATATACATGTATAGTGGCGCATTAAGGAAAATGTTCAGAAGATTCTATAAAGAAATTTGTGCAATGGTGAATGTGTACGTTAGGTAGAGCTGTGCTTGCTTTAAGAGTGACGTTATGGCCACTCAGAGAGATCGAGCGGTCATAATGCAGAGAGAAAATGTTCTTCCTCTCCATCACCTGTTATGTCATAAAGACCCCAGCTGTCTCGTCAGGGGCCCTGGCAGATTAATTCGGAGTTTCAGGCCTTAATAACAGCCGAGTATGCGTACAGCAAAATAAACAGTAACCAGGGAAACAAATGGAGTCTGCCGCCTTTATGACCTACATAAAGCATTCCAAGACCTTGTCTAATGCTGCCCAAGCACATATCGTGGCGCCATTATGCAAGACCAGCAAAGGGGCTGTCGCCGATGACTGCGAGCCTATGATTAACTCGCCTTGTCAATTTGCATTGGGCCCTGCCTCGTGGCGATTCCTGAAGAGGCTGTCCATCACGCCAACCTTGTTGTCCGGACCCGTGATCTGTCGGCGGCATGCTGCCCCCGTTGAAAAGGCTACCGTGACGTGTAAACTATGCAAAATCAATCAACATTTCGCAGTCAATTTTAATTTCTTTCCAATACGGGGGAGTAACGAAACCTGACACACACGCCGCTGCTTATGAAGGATATCTTGGATATATGTCTGGGTGGGGCTGCGGCTGCTTCTACGATGACAGATGCCTTTTTGCAGGTTAATGCTACCATGGTAACTGCACACGTGAAATGAACAGGTATCCCCAGGTTATAGTGTCGCTGGGTAGTGGAATGGATTTGACCAGATTGGGCCAGGCACAGCTGACGAATGGAAGTGCGTTCACAGCTTGCACACTCTCCCCGATAACATCCGTCAGTGTCGCAGTAAGATACCGTAACCAGCTGTTTACATCCGTCAGTGTCGCAGTAAGATACCGTAACCAGCTGTTTACATCCGTCAGTGTCGCAGTAAGATACCGTAACCAGCTGTTTACATCCGTCAGTGTCGCAGTAAGATACCGTAACTGCAGCTGTTTACATCCGTCAGTGTCGCAGTAAGATACCGTAACCAGCTGTTTACATCCGTCAGTGTCGCAGTAAGATACCGTAACCAGCTGTTTACATCCGTCAGTGTCGCAGTAAGATACCGTAACCAGCTGTTTACATCCGTCAGTGTCGCAGTAAGATACCGTAACCAGCTGTTTACATCCGTCAGTGTCGCAGTAAGATACCGTAACCAGCTGTTTACATCCGTCAGTGTCGCAGTAAGATACCGTAACCAGCTGTTTACATCCGTCAGTGTCGCAGTAAGATACCGTAACCAGCTGTTTACATCCGTCAGTGTCGCAGTAAGATACCGTAACCAGCTGTTTACATCCGTCAGTGTCGCAGTAAGATACCGTAACCAGCTGTTTACATCCGTCAGTGTCGCAGTAAGATACCGTAACCAGCTGTTTACATCCGTCAGTGTCGCAGTAAGATACCGTAACCAGCTGTTTACATCCGTCAGTGTCGCAGTAAGATACCGTAACTGCAGCTGTTTACATCCGTCAGTGTCGCAGTAAGATACCGTAACCAGCTGTTTACATCCGTCAGTGTCGCAGTAAGATACCGTAACTGCAGCTGTTTACATCCGTCAGTGTCGCAGTAAGATACTAACTGCAGCTGTTTACATCCGTCAGTGTCGCAGTAAGATACTAACTGCAGCTGTTTGTGTGACCGTTAACTCAGCGATTTATATGATGTTTACTGCATGCAAATGGGTTTAGTGTCCACACTATATTAAATCTTGGACATGAGTGGATATGGTCAATTGCCTTAATGCAGGTCCGCTCACATCATTTATATGGATCAGGCAGAAAAGGGAAGGGAGCAACATTAAAACGGCTGATTTAAGCCCTTGAATTGTGACACGTGGGGCCCTATCTTATACCCGGCGCTAAGCGGCTCAAACCCAAACGCAAGTGTCTTTGCTATCTTAAATCCTTTGCATGGTTCATTATAACGCCTTGCGTTCACGTCGTTTAAATACCAGGGGCCCTATCTTACACCCGGCGCTAAGCGGTGCTAACCCAAACGCAAGTGTCTTTGCTATCTTACACCCGGCGCAGGGTTCATTATAACGGCTTGCGTTCACGTTGTTTAAATACCATGTATTCTTGCGCCCATTAAAAGTGAACTGGGCATGTTGGTCTTAAGATGAGGAGTAGCCAGGAATATTTTTGGCGTATTGCTATCTTGAGGCAGCAGAAAGCGCTTACGGTAAAACCACCACAAACCTGGTCTAAAGTCATGTCACAGTTGATTACATGTTATTTTAACAGCGCATATAAGTGCGTCTACATAGGCGCGTGCACAACGTGCATACACCCTCCTGTTTGTTACACACAGGGGCGCGCATAAGCATTACTAAAAATTTCAAGATTACAATGTGAAATATTATTATTGTGTAGGCTATATAAAAAAATGCATAATAATAAAAGGGTCCATAGGTCAAAAACCACATAGCTACCTGTCCCTCAGTGAAGGGGAATGCTGAATTAAATTGCTTTCAGCCCACTCCATCAACATCCAGGCGATATGCGATGGTACGTGTAAGGTTACATGTAGGCTAAAGACTATTCGCAATTATCCTGCTCAAGCTATGACTGAGCCTATATTTGCCAATAATTCCTGTAATCTTCTGGGGGGACAATCTTCTGTTACGGGACAATGTCATTAAAATGTCTTTCCATTTGCTGATAACATCTATATCAAGCCTAATGCGCGAATAGTCATTTACACCTAATGCCAGAATTGTCTTTAAATGGAAAACTCGTGCACTGCAATAGACGGACATTTGAGTTCTGAAAATGCACTTCAGATGTCATTACAATACAGATCTCTAGGCCTACAGCCTGTAAGTAAATAGAATGGTTTTGACTGAAAAAAAGTTCAAAACCTTGTCCAGTGAATATTGCATTTATGGTTTTTCAAATTGCCTAAGCTACAGCGGATTTGGAGATAAATGTCACCATGTTAACTGAATTTGAACCTTAGTAGCCTATTCTTCATCCTTCATATTCTTTTAATTACAGTGACAAGGTTTCCATACTACTCTCAGCTTATTAAAACCCAGCTGATTTCATCTATTATTCCATAACTGAACAAATTAAATCAAATTAGAAACGAAAAAAATTTGCAGCACGTTACACAATTCATTCACAATTCATTTTAATGCCATTCTCTGCGTGTGCGCTGCATGTTCTCTGTTTCCCCTGCTGTAAGTCGCATGTTTCACAGTCTTGCTGGGAAAGTGGATTGTTTTAAAGCATTACGCTATGAGTAAAACAGGTTGGTCACATTTTCATAAGCAGGACATTATAAAACAAGGGGAAATATGCGTGAACATGTGGATTTCCAACCCAACAGCTTTATTGTATTTAGTGTCATCATTAAGGCAATGACACACCTATAATTAATGAACAGACTAGGTTCAGCCCATTTGCACGTTGCGCCATGCTTAGCGCCCAAAAAACACGCCGTTAAAATAGCAAAAGTGGACTTGGACACGCCCTAAATGGACTTGCGCCATGCGTTTAGACCAAGCGCCAAGATCACCAAGATAGAGCCCCGTGTGTGTGTGTGTTTGTCGGGAGTATAGTATTCTTCAAATCATATTTAACCTTCAGCTTGCCAGCTTATTCTTGTAATATTCTTTCATTCTTTTTACAGCTCCTACAGCCTATGGCATTCTTGAGGTAACGAACAATCACTGGCTTTTTCCCACTAACTTTTTAATTTCTGACTAATTGTCGGAAATGGAAATGGACCCTCCTATTGATGACAATTATTTTAAATTCCAGAATAATGAAAAGTAAATTGTGTTGGTATGTACTTTTAAAAGAGCAAATATCTAGGATGCTGACAAGAGAGAATTTTGACACTCATCTTCGAGGTATTCTATACGTTACAGAGCGTGACTGACAATGGCTCCTTTGGTAGGCCTAGTGTTGTTTTCCCAAATGCCGTCTTGTGAACCAATTCTTAAATTACCCACTGTACCTGGCAAACTGAACTCCCATTGTTAATTACTTTTCTGGAATTTGGCATTACTTTAATCCAGATGCCTTATAAATACACGCCTCACCCTCAAAAGAAATCACTTATTATCTGCATTCACCGAGCTTTGCTCTCGCCTTCTTTCGTCTGTTACGGCCTCACGCAAGACCGGCTTGTAACGCTTGGACACAATCAAATGGTTTATCGCATTCCGGACACATTCACGGGTGCATTAATTCAGTAACAGTGTTATGAGCAGTTCTAATTCAGTAACAGTGTTACGAGCAGTTCTAATTCAGTAACAGTGTTATGAGCAGTTCTAATTCAGTAACAGTGTTACGAGCAGTTCTAATTCAGTAACAGTGTTACGAGCAGTTCTAATTCAGTAACAGTGTTATGAGCAGTTCTAATTCAGTAACAGTGTTATGAGCAGTTCTAATTCAGTAACAGTGTTATGAGCAGTTCTAATTCAGTAACAGTGTTATGAGCAGTTCTAATTCAGTAACAGTGTTATGAGCAGTTCAAGTTGAACTGAGTAGTCGGAAGCCGAAAACTCATCAGCCAACCACTTCTGTCCCTTCAATGTTTCCTCACTGATAGACTACTAAGTGTCTTATTACATGGTAATCATCTCTATCTTGCCTTATGTTCAGTCTAACCTGTGTATCCTTCTCCTTAGTGCTTTTTTGGTTAATAGCTTTACGTTTCTCTGAAATGTGTGAACTTCGTGCAGTGCATGCTTAAACGAGCTTAAAGTCGCGCCAACTCTTCAATGTTGGAGTAGCACAGTAAATTGGTCAGCTCCTCAAGGGTAAGTTATCCAAATCCACATATTATACGAGGTGAGTTATTGAGGGTGGGTGCCTTTTTTCTGAGGGAGAGGAGGCTAATATCTTTGGCCTCACCCTTTTAGTACTCTCACACATTTTATTTAATAGGGCAAAAAAGTTCCCATCAAAGCCTTGCTGTTGATGGCTGTCATGAATCAGCAGCCCGCCGACACTGCGCGCATCAGTCCGGAAGGTTCCATGCCTGTTGTATTACTTGGTGGGTGTGGGGATCATTACTTATTGTATGGCCTAATTTGGAGGTGTGTGTGTGTGTGTATAGTCGCTCCTACCAGGGGTGTGAGTCAGATTGCAGATGGGGGCCAACAAACAGGTTCCCTCTCCTTCTAAACCCAGCTGTCTCGTAGCCAGCCTCATCTGTGCAGATAGGATCTCAACAGAATAAAGCTGTCCCCTCATAGCCATTCACCTCTATTTTCTGTAGGGTTCTACAGAAAATGTGCAGGGATACGTAGCCTAATGCAGTCATCTACTAATGCCGCAACGCTTGTCTCTGTGCTATAGGTTACATGGAAGATACCATGAACTGGCTCCACATTTAGTACCAATGGACTACACCAACGACCCTGACATCAAACTGCCCTTAGCGCTCATCGTCAACATGCCGGAACTGAAGGTAATGCTGATGGGTTTTCAAGTGTGACACACGCTAATCTGTCCCGTGTGACACACGCTAATCTGTCCCGTGTGACACACGCTAATCTGCTGTGTGACGGGGAGAAGCTGCAAACGTATGCCAGTTTTACTTAATATGCAAATGTTTTTCTTTTCAACCATTAGCAGTACAGAGCTGCTCATGCCATGGCAGGAGCATCGTGGAAGAATACATGTGGCGATACAACCAATCACTACACATTTACAGTTCCTGTACAGTGTCGTGATTGGCTGAGAAGACATGCATAGTGTACTGTTGCAAAATAAAATAGTGCAGTAGCGGCACTTGGCACGGGAATCTTAGAGCCGGGCCAGAGAGTGCAGACTTGCAGGATCTCAGAGTCGCCAGTAATTGTGAGAGAGTGGGAGATTTGTGGAGGGGGGAGGGGGGAGGGGGGTTACTCTGTTGGCATGGTGCACGCATTGGCGGCGGGGGCAATTCATGTGGCTTCCTGTTCATTAGCAGCCCAGGATCACGCCTCCTGCTGAATCACCGGTGCCCGCGATTGGTCAGTCTCGACCTGTCACATGTAGCGGGCCTCTATTGTTTGGTGGATCAGAGGAGAGGAGAAATAAATAAATAAATGAACACTCCTGCATGTGCAGTGGATAGAGCAGACAGGACCGTGCACGTGTGCCTGGAACTGAAAAAGAGAACCACAAATTGGATTTCCATAAGCCCCCGACTTTTAATTTGAAACCACAACTGCAAATGACTGCAGAATTTTATTTGGCATTTGATGAAAACATTAGCGTTGTAGTTCTAGTCTCATTAGAGGCTTATTTCCCTAATGCAGCTTTAAACCGCCCTGCTTATTTAAGCCTTTCCCAGCTCAAGGCCAAGAGAGGCTTGCTCCGTGCAAGCCTGCTTATTCTTGTTAAATAAATATAAATGTCGGACTGATGCTGCTTAATGACGGTACTGCAGGTTAAGCTTGAACACGGCTCGGCTCAGCTCAGCTGATACGCTGTACGGCCAGTCGGTGCGCGCAGGTGTCAAGCGAATGCGTCAATAAGAGCCCGAATTGAAGCCTGCACACTTATTTAGAGGGCCGAGATGTCTCCTGCAGGGATAACCTCTGCGATAGCCTGCTTTCAAAGCGCGGTCCTGACGGATGGCCTCGCCAGCGCGCTCCGCAGCACTCCGCGTCATCAATACGGGATAGGATCCGCTGATCGATGGGGCAATTACGCCCATGCGAAGAAACAATGGACTGCAGCCGGGCAAAGCATTAAAGCGCATTGAAACTGTACTTATTTAAAAAATTATGCTAATTCAAGGCGCGCGGCGGATAACGACGCAGGAAGGTATAGCAGGGACTGCCTGCAGCCTATGCAGCCTCTTTGATACGGAAGGAATTTAACCGACAGGATTTCGGGCACAAGATGCAGACAACTCGAGCGACAACCCTGCGCTCTGCGGCTTCTTATAAACACGGCCGTGTTATCAATAACTTTTTTCATAGTACTTGTTCCCTGTGTTTTTAGTTTGTCTGTAACTGTTTGATGGTAGTTTAGAAGGTATAGCTGATTTACTGTGTGAACTACATTCAATGTTCATTACTAGGGAGACCTGCTACGTTATGGGAATTATCCTGCTTTGTCTAATCTCTTCTGTAGTTGCTTCGATGACCATCTGTATGCACTTATTGTACGTCACTTTGGATAAAAGCGTCTGCCAAATGATTGTAGTATAGTGTAATGTAATTGAATCGTTAATTGTCACCTGTTTGATTCTCAAGGTGCCATTATCCGGGGCTATTCACTCTGTACACACTTCCCCTTTTACAACCGAATCTTCATCGAAGCAGTCCAAGGTTAACTCTTTCACTTCCACGGCACACTGGTGTCAATTTAAAGCAGAAATAAACTACTGTGAAAGTGCATTTTCCGACTTGTGGCTGAAGCAGGTTTTCGCGTTGTCATTCACATTTTGAGATATTATATATATTTTGCGCCACAGTTCGATTGAATCTGGCATTTTCCGATTGCGATTTGTGAGGTAGGCGTATTGCTTTTAGATTTATCGAAGGTATGCGGCGCGTCCGCCCACCTCTAAAACAACACAGGACTCATTCAGAAGTTGGATCCATAAACTAGTTTTATATTCCTGTGCGGCATCAGATAGAATGAATGACGGTGAAATTGTGTAATAAAGAACCGACCCTACCGTCCCCACCTTTATAGGTGATCAAAACGGTGTTCTTCTGTGGCGTGAATTGAGATGTGATTCTATTACAGATTACATCTGAGAACAAATGATCATATATACACAGACGCATATTATATAATACATTATTATAATTACATAAATATATATTATCATTATCATCATATATCATTATTTAAATATATATAATTAAGGCACCTGGGGACATTCAATTAAAGATTATACACAGATCAACATTCAATCCCTGAACATACACAATGGATCAAAACTACATTTCACTTTCTGGACAAGATACACATTTGAAAGTCGCTGTGTATTTGGTAACTTGCAGTCTCGGACGATCTTGAGAGATCTGGAGTCATTATTGTCGGGGAACAGCTCAGACATTCGAAAGATTCTCTCAGAAGGTGGTTTGTAGAAGTGTGATGTATTTTACACACAACTGCGGCTTTGTCTTTGGTTGTCTTTTTATTTGGTGTGAGATTTGTAGTAGCGTTGTGGGTAGCGTGAGAGTCAAAAGCGACCCTGGGTAAGAGGCTCTCACGAGGCTGGCTGACTCAGACTATCGCTTCCTGTTCAGTCACCAAACATGAACCAGATGGCTCCTACAAGACCAGCCGCGGGATACGTTGAGCCAAACAATAAGGATTAATTTTCTCACAGAACTGTTTAAGATTGCCTGTAAGTAGCATGCAAGAAACCTGGGCCTTCTCTTACGGATGCCTTATAGCAGGGGTAGGCAACCCTGGTCCTTCGAGTGCCGTGATAGTTCTGGTTTTTGTTCCGTCTGGGCTTGATCACGAGAGTTTGATGGATGATTAAAAGTACGAGCCTGAACATTATGAATGGTGAAACGCTGAGTGTCTCCAGCACACGGTCGCCTGCATTCGTTAAACCTGATTAATTAAAATTAATCCAGTTACGTAGTTATAGGTTTGGATGGAGCAAAAACCAGGACCGCCTCCAGCACTCCAGTATCAGGGTTGCCTTCCCCTGCTTTATGGTATGGTCATTTTACTGTCTTCTGAACAGACAGCACACACCTACTTTGTTACCTGTACAGTATGAATATATTTATGATACGCCACGCACTTCAAGGCTCTTTAAAACAACAGATTTAGCGTTTGAATTGTGACCCTTGCTGCATGTAGCAGCTCGATATCCAATCTCATGACCTTTTATTTTACAGGAATTAATAGGCCTTTAATGGGCACGGTAGCCATGCTATTTATGAAAAAACACGAACGCCTGTGGGCGAATGTGATGTTACATTCTCTGTTTCTGAAAGTTAACACTGCGTGAAAGCCTTTTTTCTCGGCCAGGGATTTTTGTGTTATGCATAATTGGTTGGCAAAATGGTTGTGTAGCAGCAGAAGTTTTATTTCTGAGGCAAGGGGTGTGTTGGAACAAGCACGGGCTTTCTTTTTGTTTAAATATATTATTGAAGTGGAGAGACGACGTTATTATTCATAACAGCACAACTGCAGTGGCAGCGAAGTCATAATTCAAAGTGGAATAATAGGAGGACCATTCATTAGTCTCGGCCAGATAAGTGGGAACGGATGCCATGTAATGTCCCAATTAAAATTGCATGCATCAAACTCTGATGTTCTGGCTGCCTCTATACTCTGCCAGAGCTGGCCTCTTTCTCTATTAAATATGTTCGCCCAATCAGGGCTGCCGGTTCACTGTATGACGCTTCCAGGGTGGATCGCAATAGATTTTTTTTTGTTTGACACCCCCCCCCCCCACCCCTAAAATGAATCAGCTGGCTAAATAGGGTGCTGGGATACCGCGCGTGGCGACGAGCTGCAGAAATTATATAAGCATTTATGCGGCTCGTGAATCGAAAAAGGGGCAGCCACAGTGTGCATGTTAACACGCGCACATCACGTTCCCATCTTTTATATTGCTGCCCTCGCAGCACAATTCCGTGATGGATTAGAACTTTAACACAATCATCCGTCAACCCCTCCCCAGCGGATTATGTGTTTAGAAGGACTTGGGATAATGTATTCCCCCCGGGACGCATAATAGAGCCTGCATATTAAAAATGCTTGGGTGCTTGGTTGGCTGGGGATTGGGGGGGGCTTGGAGGGGTAGGAGATGGGGCTGAATAGTGGAGGATTATAAACCTCAGCAGAACTGGATGAAACTGAATTAAGATCACTTGAAAAAAGATTAATGCCCCCCCCCCCCCCCTTCACAACCGCCTCATTCCATCGCCACGACGACATGCAGATTCCAAATGTCATCATCATGGGGGACGTTAATCACGGTCCGCACCTGAGTAGATATCTGTGTTAATTAGCTTTTCGCCAGACGAGGAGCAATCCATCGCACGGTTGACATGGAAGTGTCGAAGGCAGTTTGCTTGGGTGCAGCGAATATATGACCATGAATACGGTCTGCATGTGTTTTAGGCATTGGTTGACATGCGTATCTCTCTATTTATTTACTGTAATTGACTCCATCGACACGCATACAAACGCGTATAGATGACGTGCAGTTTTGTGGCGAGCAGCCATGTGAGAAAATAGACATTTATTAGACTTAGTGCATTCTGTGCATTAGTGCATACTGTGCATTAGCGCATACTGTGTATTAGCGCATACTGTGTATTAGTGCATACTGAGTTTAAATAACACACAATGAGGGGAGGCATGCAATGCATCTGCACACAGGGGCGCAGTATGCAGAGGAAGGTTAGGATGACTCCAAGGGCCCTGACTGATAGAGGCCTCCCCATCCACCCCTCTGTAATTGTGCAGGGATGGGGTGGCCTTGGGTGGTGGGTCCCAATGTGAGATCTTTTCACGGGGCCCAAACACCCTTGCGACTCCCCTGTATGCACAGACAGAACACACCGCTTGCATGCTCATTGATCAGCACTGAGATCACCCTCAGGAACTGTCAGAGATGGGTAACGTTAGCCTTTGAGCCTCTTCAAACCCCGAAGGCTTTACACTTAAGGGCTCTATTTTCCCGGCCAGCGACTGGCGAGCGGGCGCACTGGCGAAGTGACAATTTCCTCATGGATTTTCACGCTCCTGAGCCCGTCTGACTCGCCTCGCGCCGAAGGGGAAGGGCGTGTTAGTCCATGACGAGTCGTTAACTTAAATCCCCCAAGTGGGGAAAAATGCATACTTTGCATTTATTGTGCATTGTCTTTTTTTTTTTGAATGTTCGGCTGATTTCTGTGTGTAGTTCTGTTTTAAATTGTTTATGGCTGTTATTATACTGAATTGTAGTCCTGGGGGTAGGCGACTGTATTCCGTTCTTTTTCTTACGCCCGTCTGTAATGAGAAGATATAAACGCAGCTGTGCCATGCTGATGTGGACACTGTCATTTTTGTGGTATTGCAGTATTTATCGCTTCTTGTAAATAATGAGTTATGGCCGTTATTCTATATTATTCCTTCTGCATGGACAGATGGATTAACTCGTATTTCTGAGTTTCTCTTATTCACACACGACGTTGTCCAAACGCGCGATTGAATAGTGGAAATGTTTGATCATAATATCAATGCATAATGTCGCATGTTGGGATAATTAGTTTATGGTTGTTTAGCTGGTCGTTTAAAAATACACATATGCTAGTTTCTGCATGGGCTATTTCAGTATATGGTGCACTTTATAATATCCTAAGCTATCACACAATGGAACTATATGGAACAGTTTAGTAACTTCTATAATTTATTGACGTACGCAATCTGATGCAGTAACTGCACTACATATCCTATAAAAAACAATAGGACTAAAACACGAATGATTAGGCATAGTCCTACTTAGTTTGTGACTTAAGACATTCTCCTGTGAAACAAATGCATTATTACATCGATACTTTTTTTTGCGATATTAATGCAAAATAGATATATAACGTTATCGTCTTCCGCTGTGAGCTGTGCGCTCCTCGCCTCTGTTCCGGAAATAGCGAAATTCAGTAGCCACACCCAGCGCGCCATGTGCTACGCCGTTGACTATGACGGCTCGCCGCACACCGTGCGCTTGCCGGAAAATAGAGCCCCTTAGCTCCAAACGGAATTAGTGCTTAGAAATGGCCACTTTGCTTATAAATGTTATAATATTATAAATTGGGTAATTGCAGTGATATGCAGTACATTAGTGGGGAGCTGTGTGGTTTGGGAGCTCGCTTCACAACTGGAAGTTCATAGGTTATTACATTACATTACATTATAGCATTTAGCGACTTTATCCATCTTACTTTACACATCATTTTTTTTTTTTTTATACATAGTATCCATTGATACAGCTGGATATATATACTGAGCAGCATGCAGGTGAAGTACCTTGCTCAAGGGTACAACGGCAGTGTCCGACCTGGGAATCGAACCTGCAACCTTTCGGTTACAAACCCAGTTCCTTAACCATTATACCACACTGCCGCTATAATCAGGCTGCTGATGTGTGGTGGGCATTCTGTCGCAAAATGGCCGCCGTTGCATCACCCAGGTGGGTGCTACACATTGGTGGGGGTTGGGGCGAGTTTTCCCCCTCGTCATCGTAATGTGCTTTGAGTGGGGGAAAGGCGCTGTACAAATGCACGGCATTATTATTAGTATCATTATTATTATTATTCCATGTGGATCAATGCTGCTGCACTCTTGAGCTAGACTCAAAACCTGTAAACTGTGTATATTTCCCTGTGTAAGCCCTGTGCAATCTGCTAAGCGATTGAAAGTTAGCGCAGTATTGTGCGTGGGGTCACTGAGGGTGGTGGGGAAGGTTGGGTTTTTTCAGCCCAAAATTGAAGGACTCAAAATGACGTAAACTGTGTATATTTCCCTGTGTAAGCCCTGTGCAATCTGCTCAGCGATTGAAAGTTAGCGCAGTATTGTGCGTGGGGTCACTGAGGGTGGTGGGGAAGGTCGGGTTTTTTCAGCCCAAAATTGAAGGACTCAAAATGACCCAGCATACAGGAAACAGATTAAACGACTTGTCAGTCCTTCTTGTGCTAAGTCTCAATATGCCATGTACATGTACGTAAATGTAAATCGTAGAGAAAGGGTGCAGCACCAACTGAAAACATTATGGGGACTGTACACAACGAAAATGAAAACATAGAGAAATGCACACACAAGCACATGCCTGCCCTGCACACCAATACACACACGCACACACACACCATGAACAGCCCACAGGCTTCCTGAACACAGTTCAGTTTTTTTTTTTTCTTTGCACAAACCTGTTCATTCACTTCTCCAGCATTCAGTCTATAGCCGTCATGTTTCAGCACCAATGACACCATAGTTTCAGCCCCATTACATATGTTACATAATGATGATAGCACTTGATTACTTGTTGAGGGTTGTATTTGTGCACACCAGTGCGTGACACAGCCTCTTAATTCACTGCAGCCGGGACGCTCTGGCTCCTAACGCCGAATCCCTGCTCTCTCCTTGAACCTGCGCTCGGTGGTAATTACACTCCCCAGATTTATGGCCGTTGATTGGGTTTTTAGACTGGTGACCACTCCCGGAGAATCTTCACAGCGCTTTTTTATTAGCCCTGTAAAGCACTCACTACCATATCAGCCGCTCTAAAGCCTCTTCTTCTCTTCCTCATTCATTTCCTCCTCTGCTTTCTCCCTTTCCTCTTCCTCTTCCTCCTGGGTTATGTGCAGCATGGCAGTGGGACACTGGGATTGAGTCGAGCCTTTCTCTGTTTGATGTGCACACTGGGACTGAGTCGGGTCTTTCTCTGTTTGATGTGCACACTGGGACTGAGTCGGGTCTTTCTCTGTTTGATGTGCACACTGGGATTGAGTCGGGCCTTTCTCTGTTTGATGTGTACACTGGGACTGAGTTGGGTCTTTCTCTGTTTGATGTGTACACTGGGATTGAGTCGGGTCTTTCTCTGTTTGATGTGCACACTGGGACTGAGTCGGGTCTTTCTCTGTTTGATGTGTACACTGGGACTGAGTCGGGTCTTTCTCTGTTTGATGTGCACACTGGGACTGAGTCAGGTCTTTCTCTGTTTGATGTGCACACTGGGACTGAGTCGGGTCTTTCTCTGTTTGATGTGTACACTGGGACTGAGTCAGGTCTTTCTCTGTTTGATGTGCACAC
Source organism: Ilyophis sp. 1 JC-2022 (assembly GCA_022702515.1). Classification (NCBI taxonomy): domain Eukaryota; kingdom Metazoa; phylum Chordata; class Actinopteri; order Anguilliformes; family Synaphobranchidae; genus Ilyophis; species Ilyophis sp. 1 JC-2022. The sequence goes on from CM040399.1 coordinate 11,566,959, forward strand.
TGGGACTGAGTCGGGTCTTTCTCTGTTTGATGTGTACACTGGGACTGAGTCGGGTCTTTCTCTGTTTGATGTGTACACTGGGACTGAGTCGGGCCTTTCTCTGTTTGATGTGCACACTGGGACTGAGTGGGGTCTTTCTCTGTTTGATGTGCACACTGGGACTGAGTCGGGTCTTTCTCTGTTTGATGTGCACACTGGGACTGAGTCGGGTCTTTCTCTGTTTGATGTGCACACTGGGACTGAGTCGGGTCTTTCTCTGTTTGATGTGCACACTGGGACTGAGTCGGGTCTTTCTCTGTTTGATGTGTACACTGGGACTGAGTCGGGTCTTTCTCTGTTTGATGTGTACACTGGGACTGAGTCGGGTCTTTCTCTGTTTGATGTGTACACTGGGACTGAGTTCAGCCTTTCTCTGTTTGATGTGCACACTGGGACTGAGTCGGGTCTTTCTCTGTTTGATGTGTACACTGGGACTGAGTCGGGTCTTTCTCTGTTTGATGTGTACACTGGGACTGAGTCAGGTCTCTCTCTGTTTGATGTGTACACTGGGACTGAGTCAGGTCTTTCTCTGTTTGATGTGCACACTGGGACTGAGTCAGGTCTTTCTCTGTTTGATGTGCACACTGGGACTGAGTCGGGTCTTTCTCTGTTTGATGTGTACACTGGGACTGAGTGGGGTCTTTCTCTGTTTGATGTGCACACTGGGATTGAGTCGGGTCTTTCTCTGTTTGATGTGTACACTGGGACTGAGTCAGGTCTCTCTGTTTGATGTGCACACTGGGACTGAGTCAGGTCTTTCTCTGTTTGATGTGCACACTGGGACTGAGTCGGGTCTTTCTCTGTTTGATGTGTACACTGGGACTGAGTCGGGTCTTTCTCTGTTTGATGTGTACACTGGGACTGAGTCGGGTCTTTCTCTGTTTGATGTGTACACTGGGACTGAGTCGGGTCTTTCTCTGTTTGATGTGTACACTGGGACTGAGTCGGGTCTTACTCTGTTTGATGTGTACACTGGGACTGAGTCGGGTCTTTCTCTGTTTGATGTGTACACTGGGACTGAGTCGGGTCTTTCTCTGTTTGATGTGTACACTGGGACTGAGTCGGGTCTTTCTCTGTTTGATGTGTACACTGGGACTGAGTCGGGTCTTTCTCTGTTTGATGTGTACACTGGGACTGAGTCGGGTCTTTCTCTGTTTGATGTGTACATCTCTGTTTGATGTGTACACTGGGACTGAGTCAGGTCTTTCTCTGTTTGATGTGTACACTGGGACTGAGTGGGGTCTTTCTCTGTTTGATGTGCACACTGGGATTGAGTCGAGCCTTTCTCTGTTTGATGTGCACACTGGGACAGAGTCGGGTCTTTCTCTGTTTGATGTGCACACTGGGACTGAGTCGGGTCTTTCTCTGTTTGATGTGTACACTGGGACTGAGTCAGGTCTTTCTCTGTTTGATGTGCACACTGGGACTGAGTCGGGTCTTTCTCTGTTTGATGTGCACACTGGGACAGAGTCGGGTCTTTCTCTGTTTGATGTGCACACTGGGACTGAGTCGAGCCTTTCTCTGTTTGATGTGCACACTGGGATTGAGTCGGGTCTTTCTCTGTTTGATGTGTACACTGGGACTGAGTCAGGTCTTTCTCTGTTTGATGTGTACACTGGGACTGAGTGGGGTCTTTCTCTGTTTGATGTGTACACTGGGACTGAGTTGGATCTTTCTCTGTTTGATGTGCACACTGGGATTGAGTCGAGCCTTTCTCTGTTTGATGTGCACACTGGGATTGAGTCGGGTCTTTCTCTGTTTGATGTGCACACTGGGATTGAGTCGGGTCTTTCTCTGTTTGATGTGTACACTGGGACTGAGTCAGGTCTTTCTCTGTTTGATGTGTACACTGGGACTGAGTGGGGTCTTTCTCTGTTTGATGTGCACACTGGGACTGAGTCGGGTCTTTCTCTGTTTGATGTGTACACTGGGACTGAGTGGGGTCTTTCTCTGTTTGATGTGCACACTGGGACTGAGTCGAGCCTTTCTCTGTTTGATGTGCACACTGGGATTGAGTCGGGTCTTTCTCTGTTTGATGTGCACACTGGGATTGAGTCGAGCCTTTCTCTGTTTGATGTGCACACTGGGACTGAGTCGGGTCTTTCTCTGTTTGATGTGCACACTGGGACAGAGTCGGGTCTTTCTCTGTTTGATGTGCACACTGGGATTGAGTCGGGTCTTTCTCTGTTTGATGTGTACACTGGGACTGAGTCAGGTCTTTCTCTGTTTGATGTGCACACTGGGACTGAGTCGGGTCTTTCTCTGTTTGATGTGCACACTGGGACTGAGTTGGGTCTTTCTCTGTTTGATGTGTACACTGGGACTGAGTCAGGTCTTTCTCTGTTTGATGTGCACACTGGGACTGAGTCGGGTCTTTCTCTGTTTGATGTGCACACTGGGACTGAGTCGGGTCTTTCTCTGTTTGATGTGTACACTGGGACTGAGTGGAGTCTTTCTCTGTTTGATGTGTACACTGGGACTGAGTCGGGTCTTTCTCTGTTTGATGTGCACACTGGGATTTAGTCGGGTCTTTCTCTGTTTGATGTGCACACTGGGATTGAGTCGGGTCTTTCTCTGTTTGATGTGCACACTGGGACTGAGTGGGGTCTTTCTCTGTTTGATGTGCACACTGGGACTGAGTCGGGTCTTTCTCTGTTTGATGTGCACACTGGGACTGAGTCGGGTCTTTCTCTGTTTGATGTGCACACTGGGACTGAGTTGGATCTTTCTCTGTTTGATGTGCACACTGGGACTGAGTCGGGTCTTTCTCTGTTTGATGTGCACACTGGGACTGAGTCGGGTCTTTCTCTGTTTGATGTGTACACTGGGACTGAGTGGGGTCTTTCTCTGTTTGATGTGTACACTGGGACTGAGTGGGGTCTTTCTCTGATGTGCACACTGGGACTGAGTGGGGTCTTTCTCTGTTTGATGTGCACACTGGGACTGAGTCGGGTCTTTCTCTGTTTGATGTGCACACTGGGACTGAGTCGGGTCTTTCTCTGTTTGATGTGTACACTGGGACTGAGTCGGGTCTTTCTCTGTTTGATGTGTACACTGGGACTGAGTCGGGTCTTTCTCTGTTTGATGTGTACACTGGGACTGAGTCGGGTCTTTCTCTGTTTGATGTGCACACTGGGACTGAGTTGGGTCTTTCTCTGTTTGATGTGCACACTGGGACTGAGTCGGGTCTTTCTCTGTTTGATGTGTACACTGGGACTGAATGGGGTCTTTCTCTGTTTGATGTGCACACTGGGACTGAGTGGGGTCTTTCTCTGTTTGATGTGCACACTGGGACTGAGTCGGGTCTTTCTCTGTTTGATGTGCACACTGGGACTGAGTCGGGTCTTTCTCTGTTTGATGTGTACACTGGGACTGAGTGGGGTCTTTCTCTGTTTGATGTGCACACTGGGACTGAGTGGGGTCTTTCTCTGTTTGATGTGCACACTGGGACTGAGTGGGGTCTTTCTCTGTTTGATGTGCACACTGGGACTGAGTGGGGTCTTTCTCTGTTTGATGTGTACACTGGGACTGAGTGGGGTCTTTCTCTGTTTGATGTGCACACTGGGACTGAGTGGGGTCTTTCTCTGTTTGATGTGTACACTGGGACTGAGTGGGGTCTTTCTCTGTTTGATGTGCACACTGGGACTGAGTGGGGTCTTTCTCTGTTTGATGTGCACACTGGGACTGAGTGGGGTCTTTCTCTGTTTGATGTGCACACTGGGACTGAGTGGGGTCTTTCTCTGTTTGATGTGCACACTGGGACTGAGTCGGGTCTTTCTCTGTTTGATTTGCACACTGGGACTGAGTAGGTCTTTCTCTGTTTGATGTGCACACTGGGACTGAGTGGGGTCTTTCTCTGTTTGATGTGCACACTGGGACTGAGTGGGGTCTTTCTCTGTTTGATGTGGACACTGGGACTGAGTGGGTCTTTCTCTGTTTGATGTGCACACTGGGACTGAGTGGGGTCTTTCTCTGTTTGATGTGCACACTGGGACTGAGTCGGGTCTTTCTCTGTTTGATTTGCACACTGGGACTGAGTAGGTCTTTCTCTGTTTGATGTGCACACTGGGACTGAGTGGGGTCTTTCTCTGTTTGATGTGCACACTGGGACTGAGTTGGGTCTTTCTCTGTTTGATGTGTACACTGGGACTGAGTCGGGTCTTTCTCTGTTTGATGTGCACACTGGGACTGAGTCGGGTCTTTCTCTGTTTGATGTGTACACTGGGACTGAGTCAGGTCTTTCTCTGTTTGATGTGTACACTGGGACTGAGTCGGGTCTTTCTCTGTTTGATGTGTACACTGGGACTGAGTCGGGTCTTTCTCTGTTTGATGTGCACACTGGGACTGAGTCGGGTCTTTCTCTGTTTGATGTGCACACTGGGACTGAGTCGGGTCTTTCTCTGTTTGATGTGTACACTGGGACTGAGTCGGGTCTTTCTCTGTTTGATGTGCACACTGGGACTGAGTCGGGTCTTTCTCTGTTTGATGTGCACACTGGGACTGAGTCGGGTCTTTCTCTGTTTGATGTGCACACTGGGACTGAGTCGGGTCTTTCTCTGTTTGATGTGCACACTGGGACTGAGTCGAGCCTTTCTCTGTTTGATGTGCACACTGGGACTGAGTCGGGTCTTTCTCTGTTTGATGTGCACACTGGGACTGAGTCGGGTCTTTCTCTGTTTGATGTGCACACTGGGATTGAGTGGGGTCTTTCTCTGTTTGATGTGTACACTGGGACTGAGTTGGGCCTTTCTCTGTTTGATGTGCACACTGGGACTGAGTTGGGTCTTTCTCTGTTTGATGTGCTCTGCAGGAGAACCCTTTCAGGAGCCGCATTGTGGAGTCCTTTTCAGAGGACGGAGAAGGGAATCTCAGCTTCAACGACTTTGTTGACATGTTCTCTGTGCTCAGCGAAATGGCCCCACGAGAACTTAAGGCCATATACGCTTTCAAAATATACGGTGAGCTTCCTTCTATGCCCAGATACTGTGATTATATTAATTCCTAGAAGAACTTGTTGCCTTTGGACAGTTGTTTAAAATGCCTAGCCGCATAGCCCCTGCATACAAATGAATAAGTGCTTCTTAACGTTATCTTCGTGCTAATGTGTTGGTGCTTTGATTTCATCAGACTTCAATTCAGACAATTTCATCTGCAAGGAGGATCTGGACAAAACCTTGAACAAGCTGTCGAGGGAGGAGCTGACGCCGGAGGAGGTGAACCTAGTGTGTGAGAAGGCCATCGAGGAGGCGGACCTGGACGGGGACAGCAAGCTCTCCTTCGCCGATTTTGAAAACATGATTTCCAGGGCCCCTGACTTCTTAAGGTACGAGCCGAAATGGCCAAACCTCTTAAATAACCCCTTTGACTGAGCAGACTGCAGAACACGGACAGTTCAGCCACATTTCAAAATCTTAGTTCCGTTTCGCTCGTTGCCCTTCCCCCGTTTGAAAGCACAAAGACGCCTTTATCCATTCAATGGGAAATGAGAATCATGGGTTGTTTGAATAGTTGAGGAATGCCGCTCCCAGTAAGAGATGTATGAAGTTCAGTAGGTGAACAGAGCTTGATCAAAGGGAATTTTATAGCAGACCCATCCATCACAGCATTCGTTTTAAAGTCCCAGCCCAGCCAGTAGCAGCTCGCTACTAAAAACCCACATCGCTGGAGGGTTGAGTGAGGTGGGCGGGGCTATCCCGAATTAACCTGTCAGTCACAGTGCTTGTCGTGGATTGGATTTAAAGCCCGCTTTCGCCTTTTTGATTGACATAATCCGTTTCCTTGCTTCAGTCGAACAGACCCCGGGCAGCGTTTAAGGTTGATTTATGTTCTGCGTGCGCGCTTGAAGGCGGCGTTGCTTACTGACAGCATCTGATGGCATCTTCAGATGGTGGCTTTGTGATTTGCATTTTTCGCTTAATTTACATGGTGTCTCTTTGTGTCACAACCGTGCCACCTGAACACATGCATGGAGCCCTGCAGCTGAAGTTCACTCCACTCAGTTTTTTCCCTGGGAGCCAGTTGCTACTGTCCACACTACTAGCCACGGAGTGTACTCCAGAACAGCTAGCAGTGACTGGATGAGAGCCACATCTCTCAGTGATGGCCACCGATAGTGTCTTTGACTGTTGAGAAGCTCGACGATGTTTATGCAGCAGTAACCTGAGGAATTCTCCTGAGATTTCTTCCCAACTGTATTTTTTTATCACCATCGTCTGAGTGTTTTTTCTTCTTCTTCTTATAATTGGGGACGTTAAAAAAATTCACCTTCTTGCTTTTTTTTGTGTTGTTTCTCAATTTTCTTGTTTCTACGTTTTCCTATTTTCCTGCAAAGCCTCTTTGTGACAATGCCTCTATAAAAAGCAGTTGAACTGACTTTGAAATTGAATAGTCAGTTAATAACAACCAGGAAAGCAATGCCAACGCTACATTCTGCTAAATTGGCAGTTACATTTTTTCCGCTGAAAGCACATTGGGCTCTCGCGCAAACTTTGTGTTGCACAGTGACATCACCACACGTTCTCATTCCACTCATTCCCAGTGAGTGATATTTGCGCCTAATCTTTGATTTGGATATGATGGCCCCTCATTGCTTTTGCTAAATAGCCTGCGCCTTTAATATGTGTGGTTCCTCTCTTTGGTCACCAGGAGACAGAAAGTACTTCCACTTGAGGACACAGGCTGCCTTTGTTGGCAGTTTTTTATTAGCCCAGACTACATCGAGGAAATGTGTTTACTGTGATCAAGGAAACCTCTCCGCTGAATTTGTCATGATTTATGATAATAATCTAGGCTTCACATAAAGCTCTCATTGTACATTGAACACATAGTTTATCATATTTAATCCTTTTATGTATCCTCCTTTAATATCGTAGATGCAGAACATTTTATCCTATTTCATGATTCCCATTCATTATAAAACATTAGCAGTTTATGGTGTAATTAATTGGTGGAGCAGGGCGTGTTCTTCGTGAGCTGGTTTTATCGTTTTACAGTTAAGATTTTATAAAGTTTCATCAACCTTTATGTAACGTTTCATCAACCTTTATCGGTTTGGTCCCTTTTGCACGTACCCCACCGCTTTTGTAGAACCTCGTGGCACTTGCTCTGGACTGTAATTTTGCAGCCGAACACATTTTATGGTGTCAATGCTCCCTGGGCCACAATATTACAGGGAGCTGGAGCGTCACAGGCGTGCTCGTCTCCTGCAGTCGTCATTTGCATGTATGTTGGTCATTCTGTTAAAAGTCCATTTTTACAGTGATTTTGAGGAAATTGAATAAGGGACAATGAGCTGGTAAAGAAAGGGTTTGATATTTGTGAATACTGCTTAAAATGTACATCTAATATGCAGGTATTCTCTTTTTCTTGGCTGGACATGAAAAGACTTGGTATTTCATGATTTTGGCAGAAGCATAGTTCCCATGATCCTTTGCTGCACCACAGCGTGGCATGCGCTGTCACCGGATCAAAGACCAACCTGAGGGAGAAAATTGTCTTAACTCTATTTCACACTGAAGTGTAGCCATTAGCGCAGTGCTTGTAGTTTAATGGGAGCATTAGCGCTCTGCGTTGGCACCAGCGGAGTGATCTGTTCTTTGGGACTGGGCGCATTTTTCTTCTGGGAAATTGCTTAGTAAATCATTAAAGGCAGTCAGCCTCGTTCCGGCGCCGGAGTGGCACATAACGATTTTAAATGGAAAAGCCAAGGAAAGCATGCAATGCCCTGGGAGATTAATCTGGCGGGTGATCTCATAAAGCGCGACAAACTGGACAGCGCAAGAGTGATTCAGGAAGCCGCGCGCGGACACACCACTAAAGTTCTTCCTCTTCTCTTTCTTCCATACCCCACACAGACCCCATGAATCACCATACGTAGAGCGCACGGGTCCATCCATTGTCGGTAATGGGTCGCGGCCACGTTGTTTAGCGTATATTTAAATGACGTGTTGAATGCTCTCCCTTCATCCCTACACCGTTCCAGAGGAGGTCAGATTGTCAGCTAATTTATAGCTCTATATATCATTGATACGCTGTATATTCTCTTCCATCACACTCTTGATGTTTATAAAATCAACATTATAATGTGAAAATATGCATTACCTGTGATTTTCCTACAATTCTATAGTTTTTTTTTTTGAGAGACACAGATGCTTTATGTAAAAAAGCTGGCATTAAATGGTTACGGCCAATATAGTTTCCCATACTTGTATTTAATTCAGTATAATTAATTTGCCTAACTTCATCAAGAGCCATCTGGTCTTTTTTTATAACTTCATCTGCGTTTAATTATTATATATTAAAAATATATTGTTAATGAGGCATATATTGTGTGCTTTTTCATACCAGTTGAACCGCCTATTGAGCATATGCCATTTAAAGAACTATTATTCTCAAAGTGTAAAGAAACCTTTTCACAGAAAGCTGATCTAACAATCGCGTCACATCACAAGTAGGGGGGGGGGGGGGGCATACGTGAACATCGTCTATGAGAAAATGTTTTGCCGGCACAAAGGGTTTGCATGTATCTCACGATCTGTCTCCTTTGTCTTGTGGTTCCAGCACCTTCCACATACGAATCTGAGAGGGCTCACAGGAAGGATATCCAGGTGCAGGCCTTTCACATGACGTGACCGGGTCCTCTTGACCTCAGCAGACCGGGACTCTTGCTTTGGCGTGAGCTGATGGCGGAACCCAACCTCGTCTCTGCGGCAGAAGCTGGCTTTCTCTGAGGAAGGGAGGCCTGCCTTCCCCTGGCCGGCGGACCACGGCAGAGAACCTGACCACACCCCCCTCACCGTGCCCCTGACCACACCCCCCTGACTACAGCACAGTGCCTGTCTGCGCTCACCCTCACCTCTGACCCCACCCCCTGAGGTGGACTCGTGCAAAAACGCAACTCAGCAGTGGCCAATCGTCACATGGGCTTGGATTCCAGAATCCGATTTTTTTTTTTGTCTTTTTAAAGAAAGAAGCACAGGCCTTTGTGCCATTTCAAACTTTTTTTCCACTGAAAAGGATTCGGGAAATTAACACAAACGTAAAATTGATGCATGCTTTTTTGCTCCCCCTCCCCAAAAGGGTTCTTGTAACTGTTTGAGCTGCCGTGAGTTAACGGGGGAAACGCGACCTTTGATTTTCTGAGAAGAGAGAGATGAAACCCGCGTTTTGCGTGTTCTTAAGGAAGAACGGAAGAAAGATTGTGGAACGTGGAATTGTATGGATACCTCCTGAACGACACTACTGTCCCGCGCCTGCGGGGATATTTCTGCACATCTGTGCCTAAACTATTTGGCTTTTTTTTCCTTCCGTTTTCACCGCGGCGTGTGTCTGTTGCACATTGTAGATGAGAATCGGACGCTCCACATATGACCAGACGGGACGACTCGTAAACCCGGTGTGCTCCGAGGCAAACAGAATGAATGGGGATAGCAAAAAAAAGCACAGCACCGACACCAAGGAGACAAAAAGAAAATAATTTCATTTTGTTTAACCGCTATGCAATCTTTCTCCATGAAATGCATGAACGCTTCCGTTTCCCTGCTGCAAATTGCTGTGTCATTTTAATTCCAGTATTGCTAATACTGTATACTGGAGCATGACGACAATCATTTCTAACTGTTCTCCAGTTAAAGGAAGGGCTCCCTCATCTCCACTCCATTCACTCACTCGACCATTCAAAAACTCTCCCGTCTTTATATTACGCTTTAATAAACCCTTTTTCCCCGTCTTTAACGTTGAGATGTTAACATATGCGTTGCGGTCACTAAATACACCTCTTTTCCAGTATTTGATGTGATATAGAACATTTGGCTAAACTTTGAATAAATGAGTTTTCTGTTGCTTATTGACTTAATGAATCTACTTTTGACAGGAAAACATGGTCTCCAGCTGTTTCTTTCCTCCTCCGCTTTCACAAAGACACTCGCAGGCCGGTGTGGGCGCAGGCTTTTGTTCCAACCGAGCAGTTACACACCTGCTTCTATTAATCAAGGTCCTTAGCAACGAAAGCTGTAGTTGATTAGTAGAATCAGGTGTGTAACTGCTTGGTTGGAACAAAATCATGCACTCACACCGGCCCTCTCTGGATAAGATTGAGGACTTCCGCTCTAGAGATTTTGTTTAAGAGCTTTTCCTGCCTTTGCCAAGTCCCTTTCTGCATCATTTATGGGAATGGGTCTTGGTTGATTCTCAAAATGCGACCATTATATTTTTGCACGGTTTGCTGCAGGCCTGAATCAGTCCAAGCCTGTCAGCACTGATTAACATGCTGTGGACACCTGTGCAAGGCAGTGAGGCAGTGAAATGTTTGCTTTCGCACAGATATAAACATTACAGTGCGGCAGCGGATACAATTCCCCGCTGTGTCACAACCGAACAGCTGAGCTGTCAGGCCTCAGTGAGGACGCCTCTTAGCTCGGTTAGCCACAGTTATCCTGTGAATCTGACACACTGAATGTCGGTGATACCTGGAAGAGTTAATTCAGCAAAAAAATATATATAAGATGGAAGGTGAGTTGATAATATTTAGAAAATGAAGTGACCTTTCAGTCTAAGTGGGGGGAAAAATGTCTACCTCCCTTTAACTTCCTTTTCCTTTAGAAAATGGCAAAAGCTAAAAACAGATAATGAGGTTATTTGCCATTGCATTTTGCTCTCCCTTTAAGATGCAACTTAAGAAATAAAAAATGACCCTCCCTTTAATATAGTTCCCTGTTGAGGAGAAATATTTTGACCAAGGCAAAAAAGAAAATGTCATTTACCACTCAGGAAATTCACTAGGCCACCTAACACACCATGCCAAACACACCAAAAACACGCCATGCCTAACACACCATGCCTAACGCGCCATGCCTAACGCGCCATGCCTAACACGCCATGCCTAACGCGCCATGCCTAACACGCACCATGCCTAACACGCCATGCCTAACACGCCATGCCTAACACGCCATGCCTAACGCACCATGCCTAACGCGCCATACCTAACACACCATGCCAAAAACACCATACCTAACACACCATGCCAAAAACACCATACCTAACACACCATGCCAAACACGCCAAAAACACCATGCCAAAAACACCATGCCAAAAACGCCATGCCTAACGCGCCATGCCTAACGCGCCATGCCAAACATGCCATGCCAAAAGCACCTTGCCTAACATGCCATGCCTAACACGCCATGCCTAACACACCATGCCAAAAACACCATACCTAACACGCCATGCCTAACACACCATGCCAAAAACACCATACCTATCACCATGCCAAAAACGCCATGCCAAACACGCCATGCCAAACACGCCATGCCTAACACGCCATGCCTAACACGCCATGCCAAAAACGCCATGCCAAAAACGCCATCCCTAACATGCCATGCCTAACACGCCATGCCTAACACGCCATACCTAACACACCAAACACGCCATGCCAAACACACCATGCCTAACACACCATGCCAAAAACGCCATGCCTAACACGCCATGCCTAACACACCATGCCTAACACACCATGCCAAAAACGCCATGCCTAACACGCCATGCCAAAAACACCATGCCTAACACGCCATGCCTAACACGCCATGCCTAACACGCCATGCCTAACACACCAAACACGCCATGCCTAACACGCCATGCCTAACACGCCATGCCTAACACGCCATGCCAAAAACGCCATGCCTAACACGCCATGCCTAACACGCCATGCCAAAAACACCATGCCTAACACGCCATGCCAAACACGCCATGCCAAACACGCCATGCCAAAAAGAACAGTGACCACAACTCTGCTCCTGAGAAACAGACTGGAAATTTCCAGTTCATTAATAATTTCATTAGACTTTAAAAGCAGAACAGAAATGTAGAGTCTCATGCATGGGTACCCTGTGATAATTTCAATCTCCAAACTACAGAGGTATGGAAGAAAAAGAACAAGTGTTCCCAGTGGAACGTTATGTAATAAAGGTAAAAAGATACTTTTGTAATCGCGAGAAAATCTATTCATAGGTTAGAGATGCAGCACATTCCAGATTTTCAAGTTAATGTATTATTGTTTGCTGAAATAGAAGCCTTCATCTAAGTAAACTATCAAAGCTAGCATAGTATCCACTTATACAACTATTTTACTGAAAGAAATCATGTTTGTGCCTTGCTCAAGCGTAGTTCCATCCACCATTTGGTTATAAGCCAAGTTCCCAAACCACTATATACCACACTTTTGCCAAAGATCTCCTAGATATTAAACCTGACCTGTTGTCGTTTATTTAAACCTTAGAGCATGAGAGTATGGCCAGGATAAATTTTTCTGTCATTTCTTCTTTTATCCACTAAAGGACTTATGTGCTATTTCAGTGCTTTTGGAAGTTTATGCAAAAACTGCTATTTTTCATCTTTCACCTTTAATAAATGTATAAAATACAGCAAAGGCTCCGACATCAATTACGGAGGCCAAATTGTTGTTTTGGCTCTGCACTCCAGCACATTGGCCTTGAAATGAAATTATGAGGTTAAAGTTCAGACTGTCAGATTTAATATGCGGGTATTTATATCCATATCGGGTGAACCCTGTAGGAATTTCAGCCCTTTTTATACATAGTCACCTCCATTGTGGGGGACCAAATTGTAACTGGACTGTTTCTTCTTGCTTTCTTTGTTTTATTTATATAGCGCTTTTCAAGTGTGTCACACACGATAAAAACAGTTCTTTAAAAGTTTTAAAAGATAAAGAAAAAAGAACAAAAAAATGATAATGGGGAGAGAAAAAATACATGTGGAAATAGGAAATTACATCATCATAAAATCAGATACAAATAAAAAAAAAAATAAAAAAAATTATATTAAAAATAGACCCACCAAGCAAACATGAGGAAAGCCCAACGTATAATTACAAAGACAACTTATAAAAATGGGTCTCCTGACGAGATTTTAAAAGTTCTAATTCAGCAGTTGTAATATTCAAAGGAAGGCTGTTCCAGAGTCTAGGAGTCTTCATCATAGCGAAGGAATGATCACTTTTTGATTTCAACCTAGACTCTGGAACAACCAACAGGGCTTTTTTCCCATCTAAGAGGGCTATGCACTCAGGAAAAAAAGACATGAAAAGTAGCTTTAAAAACAAAAAAAGGTACAAATGCTTGTCACTGGGGTGGTACCCTATCCGTACATAAAACTGTACCCCTAGCCAGCAATACACAATTAATTTGTACCTTTTTTTGCTTGAAACGGTACTTATTATTACCCTAGTAGAACATTATTTTACTTTCAGGGTACATTTGGGAAGTTTGTTCCTTAAAGATGGAAAATGTACCTCCACTGTACCTTCATTTCTGTAATGTAGATGGCGGTAGTACAGGCCTGGCAGAGCGTCACCAGGGAACATACCCTGTGTCCGGTGACGTCGACGGGTTGCAGACGTCAGGCAGTCATCGAATACCAAGGATTTGCAACCAAGTGACTTCATTTCAGATTATGGGAATCAGGGGGACCATGTATAAACAGGGCTGTAATTTTGGCATGGATCACCAGATATTGAATACCCTCAAATTATAGCTGACAGTCTGCCCTTTAACCTCATAATATTCATTGTTTTATTTCAAATCCAATGTGCTTGAGTACAGAGCCACAACAAGAAAAATAATTATATGTTGTGTCTCCACTAGGGTTGCCAACATTCACTTTCCCAAATAGAGGAGAACCCAGAGTGATGCATACTAAGATGACCAGGTTCAATATTCTGTACGAGGAGAAGCTGATGATATAGTGAACCAGGGGGTATTTAATCCTGATTATTTATTAACCTAATTCTGTTTCTGGCACACCGTATCTAGAATGAAAACGCACGTTTATTTGCCAAAGCACTAAGTACAGGACAAAAGGGTGTCGTGTCAGGAACAACCCGCTGCGGGCTGAAATACGGGCCGTCCGAGCTAATGCGCGACCGTTGGCAACCGTGCGTGCGGCCACATTGGCTGGCGCTGTACCCGCGGCGGTTTTGTTTGTTCCCCTGAAAATCGCTGAGAATAATGTGAAATCCCGGCGGAGTTTTAATGTCATTTCTGTATCATCTTCTTGACTTTATCGGTTTCCATGTCGCATCACGCTTCTATATCCGTACAGTGTGTAATCCAATTTTGGTAATGGATGTTCTTTCTTCTTTTTTTTTTTTAAACAAATTTTGTATAAAGTCAGAATTTTGTAGAATACTGATCAGGCAGTAAAAACTGTGGAACACAAATTTCTGCTGTACATGCGGCATTGGCTTTCTGTAAAGACTAAGGTAACAAAAAAACACAAACGCACACACACACGCAAATAACACTTCTGTTCACTTTTTTATGGGAAAACACAAACGCACACACACACGCAAAGAACACTTCTGTTCACTTTTTTTATAGGAAAACACAAACACACACACACGCAAAGAACACTTCTGTTCACTTTTTTATGGGAAGACACAAACGCACACACACACACGCAAAGAACACTTCTGTTCACTTTTTTATGGGAAAACACAAACGCACACACACACGCAAAGAACACTTCTGTTCACTTTTTTTATAGGAAGACACAAACGCACACACAAAGAACACTTCTGTTCACTTTTTTATGGGAAAACACAAACACACACACACACACACACACACAAAGAACACTTCTGTTCACTTTTTTTATGGGAATATTAGATTGAAAAGCTGACTAAAATTCTGCAAGTCTGACACAGTAGGAGAGGCACAGCAAAGATCGGCAACCCAGATGTTATTTTAGCCATCCTCTTTTTCTTGCCCCAGATGCACCCTATAATCCCCACGCTATTCAAAGCAGTCAGCTGAATGCCTCCACTTTGGCTCCTGACAATAAAGATCAAAAAGTGATTATGTCTTTGCACATCCTTTCGTATAACCTGTAATGAGTTTTTAAGCACAGCGAGATCATTACGGGTGAGCTGCATCAGCATCCAGAAGCCTGATTAAGCTCCGCACGCTGGGGCCACAGTAAATCTGCTCCCGGGGAAGCCAGAGAAACTGTCCTTGACCATATTAGCACAGAGATGATTCACACCGCACTCTCATTTAGGGGCCCGGGGGTTTGGATTCGAAAACACAAAAGGATTTTGTGAGGGGTTATCTGACACAGGTCCAGGCCGGTCAAGTTTAACTGGATTTGTGAAGTTCCCAACCCCCCCCCCCCCTCCTTATCAAGGGTTGGTTTTTCTGTGTTAAATTGAGGAGAAGTGTAGCCATATGTCTAGGTATATGTATAGAGTGTCAATAAACCATGTGTGTGTGCGTGCGTGTGTGTGTGTGTGTGTGTGCGTGTGTGGAAACCATATGGCTTATTTGTTATTTTTCATTTAACAAGACTGCTTTTTTTATTTTTTATTATAGCTGCATGGTTGCCCTTTAAGAACACATCACCTTTGTGTGCTTTGGGTTCAGATACAGTCAAAGGCATTAGAACTGAAGTAAGGCTAATGCACATTGAAAATGTATATGCATGGAATTATCCGTGTGCACAAAGTTATGCGTGCATTAGCTTTATGGATCAAGAGTTAGATATCGGCGCGTGAAGGCGCAGTACATTTCCATCAGCAGAAACCTGCACTGTCCGTGAAATTCAGAGGTGACGTCACAAGTCCATAAAACGCTTTCAGGAGGCCACGGCCTGATGGCCATGGGGTATGGATCTGATTTCGAGCGGAACGTAGACGGTAAGCGAATTTCCTCAAATTGAAAACGATTTATAGTCAAGGTTATGTAACGTTTGAAATTGCCACTATGGTGTATAAGAAAAAAAACGTAGGCTATAGAAGAAAAAAAACTGAGATCTGAGTTTTTTTATTTTTATTTTTTTTAAATCTGCAATGTGGTCATTAGGGAAGACAGCCCATACTAATATGCAGTTAATTCATGGTCCTATTACTTCCAGCTCCATTTATGAGAGCTGTATTAAAAATCCAGGGGAATATCACGCTGACGCGGCGGCATTATTAATTACCCTCTTCACAGAGAACATCTGCTGATTTAGCTAGATTCCAAAAGGGCCGCTTCTGTTTGGACCTGATACTGCCAGGCAGTCGCCGTGGCTGTAAAGCAGCCATAAGAACGTTGATTCACATTATACTGCTTGGCCTGCTACAGTTGCACGCCGACGTCATGCCGGGCGGCCCTTGAGAACGGCCTCCGTAGTTTCATTACCTCGTTTGATCAGACCAATGTTGCGCCCTTTTAAAGGTCGTGCAATTCCACAGTCCATGTGCCGAACAATTTGATGTTACCGTAGGCGCCAATTAGCCTGCTAGATGCTCTTTTGTTTCCATATGGACCAGTTCTGTTCAATAACTAGCAGATGGCTTTAGCCTATGTACAAGCTGTTGAAATATTTGCTGTAAAATTTGTAAAATAATTTTCTTATAATGTGTAGGCTATTATTCAATAACAACAACGAACCATCAAACAGATACTGTCGACAGTTTGAAAAACGTCAAATCGAATCTTTTTGGATTATGACCCCCAGGTGCAGAAAATAGGACCTGATTTCCATGTCTTATGGAAATAGAAATTTACAGACATGAATGCAACCACTCGTGCTGCACCAGGAAATACTACTGGACATCCGCGGAATTGTACCGACACTATGGCAGATATTTTTATTATTACTTGCTGAATAACGCCATCTCTGATGCTGATGTCAACCTGCTTTATTTATGGGTGCAGCACCTCATAAATACTTGTTTACACATACTGATTTGGTCATCGGTGACATGTTGATAACCTTCTTTAGATTAAGAGCTTTTTGCCCGACAAGATTCTCTGTTTCAGAGTTTGTATATGATAGTGTAAATCAGAAGTAGAGTCCTTCCTGAGGGAGAGACAGCGCTGTAAATTTTCCTCGCAACAACAATTTATGTACGTGTATGTGTGCACGCACGCACGCATCCATGCACGCATTTACACACGCGCGCACATACACACACATACAGACGGGTGACAAATTAAAAGAAAAACCTGAATAAAGGAGTCGAGAAACATAATGAATGCAGATGCGAGGGGGCATTTTTCTGGCATGGTTTCTGTTATTCTGAGTGATCAACTTTATCCTATGATGAAACATTTCTATTCAGAAGGGAGTGGTCTCTTCCAGGATGACAATGGCCCCCATCCACAGGGCACGAGGGGTCACTGTTGTCATATAGCTAGCTAACGTTAGAAAAAAGTGTTTAAAAACGGAGCTGTGTGCTACTGCTGGCTAACGTTACATGACAACGTCTGGAGACAAGGCTGCTCGTTCGGAGGGAATTATGGGACGTGGTGTTTTTAAACAGTGCCAGCGCTGGTATGTTCACAAACAAAATACTAAAACATAAAATATACTCGAAGCTGGATCAGAAAAACGACATGGTTTGCGAACGGGCATTATATTCAACAATCCGAGAGATTGACGGTAAGACATAATCAGTGGAAATGGTTTAAAAGTAAGCTTTAGGTAATGTCTACGCTCTAAATTAATGGGGAATTTACTTCCGAAACCAGCGTGACATGAGTACTCTATTGCTACAACGTCCTTCACCAGTCGTTCGATAACACGGTTCGCATCCACCCAGTCCACGGTTCCATTTAGGCATCGCCACACATGTTGGCTAGCCATAGACAGTGCTGCCATTATCCAGATTAGAATAGACCACAAGCAAATCACTGCATTAACAAGAAGAGCCTCAACAGGCCCTGATAAGTGGTGAGGGCTCTGCAGCAAAATGGCTGCCGTAAGTCAAACCAAGAAGGCGCTACAAGTTGTTAGTTGTCGACGTGAGTCACCGCGTGGCGTCTTCTTTCTAAGGAACGTTGATATCCTAGGAAAATGCACCCTATTAGGGCAATTAATGCTGTTATTCATTGATGTCATACTTCAGCTCCTGCTGCAGTTGGAAAACTTTTCACCAGAATTGGCGCGACGTTGAAGTTTGTTACTCCATGATTACTGTCCTTCGTCCTCGTCCTCACAGCGTCAGGAGTGCTAATCAAGGGGCCAAAACTAGGCTTCACCGTTGACGCTCACTTCGTGGTCTTGTTGAGAGCGTTGCTCTCTGCTGCCAATGCGGCTCGCTCCAGTATTGGTCTCTCAGGCCCGTTATTCAGTCAATGTGGTCAAAATACGACGTCAATACATTTTCCCACGAGAACATGTAGTCGCAATAGGTGCTTTTTTTTGTCGAATGTGTCTCCATATGGTATCGTTTGGGCATTGTATGTAATATTTTGCGGCCCAATCTGGGACAATTTGCGGCACGTCCTAGTTACCGCGCGTCACTCGCGCGCTTAGTGGACAAACCAGACCCGGCCCGGACCTAATGACCATATAAGGGTCCCCCTGCTCCCTACTGCGCAGTCTCTGGCTCCAATTTTTGCGCAACACGGCAGCACTTCCGCAGCTTCAAAGCGCTTTTCACAGGCCGACGTGGACAGTCGATGGGAGACGTCGCAATCACTTTACCCTTATTGTTCTATAGTCTATGATGCAAATGCAGGGCCTCTTCATCCTTCTCCCATCATGCCCGCACCCCCCGAACTCTCAGCTCCCGGTATGCAGCAGCAGGGATGGCGATTGATTCGACTGTAGGGTTTAATTTAGTGTTTTCATTATCCTTCTCATGGGGCCCTGCATTCAGCTGCATGTAGGCTGCGAGAACATGGCGTACGAGGCGTCGACAGCTGGCAGAGTTATGCCCGTAGACACAGCTGGACATGATGCTGCGGAGAGGGGAATCTGCAGCCAAACCAAATTAAGGAGGTTACCCGGCAAGGCCGAGGTTATATCATAGCCTGATACCCCAGCCAAAACTGCTCTGTCTTGTCAATAAAATCATACTTTGTCCGTGACATTGTTGTTTTGCTTTTGTCAATGTACAGTATAGCCCCCCCCCCCCATTAGATATTTTTCTACGTGTGAGCGCAATCCACGTTTGTGTGCTACGTATACATTAGTGTTATTATAATCCCATAACATGAGTTAAATAGTATAAAACACTGCTCAGTTGGAGTATGAGGAAAAAGCCTGATGAATTAGTGCCCTGTGCTAGGGGGCGCTGTTCTGCAGATAAGGCCTGGATTGAATGATTATTTGTCCTTAGGTTTGACTCACAGTTAAGTGTCAGTGTTAGTTAATGAATGCAGTTTGAAAAGTTCAACAAACTTGAAGGAGAATTAACTGGGAAAAGTGAACAAGCACGAGAGAGTTCTAGCCACCAGATTTACATCCATGGAATTTACCCTCTGTTTGAAAGGCGCATCAGAAATCCCCCCTGTCTGTTGCACTTTCTTTTTGAGTAAACATGAAAGTGGTTCCAGAAAAAAAAATTGAATGCCATGGTGTCATTCTGTGATTGGATAGGGAATTACATTCGGTTTTAACGACTGCTGAAATGAGCTGCGGACCACATGAACGAAAATAATAAGATCAAAGAAACAATAAAATGGGAGATATGACTGAAAATCGCTCAGTGCCACAGAATTATTCAGCATTTACTGAGGGAATTACCCGTTGTGTATGCAAACGCTGTACACTGCACTGACAATTCCAGCATGCAAATTCTCTCAATCTTATCTCCACGCTGCTGTTTTGTACAAGAACGTGAAAATGGTAGTTATATCGTCAGCGGTTTCAAAAAGTGCACACAGAGAGCAGGATTTTAGCATTTTTCACTTTAGAATTGCTTTCTGTCAGTAGTTTGTAAATGCCAAACCATGGGAATGGGAGTGGTGTCCACTCAAGTTATCTTGCAAATCTTTCTCAGCTAAAATTGGGGAGAGAACTGTATCTCGCCTGGACTCGATGTCTCTGCTTACCATTGTAAGTTTGTAGAGAAAATAAGGGCTTAACGCAGTAATTCACTGCAATAATGTTTGTGCTCTAAATTAATCGTGGGGTTAGGTTGTTTACATCCCGATTTTCATGGCGGGGTGGTGAAAAAAGTATTTTTATATATCCACTATATATGTAAAGTGCATTTATGTAAATGCTGTAGCAGCGCACACATGGTTTAATTTGGAGAGAGAATGAGACAGACAGACAGACAGTGAGGCAGAAAGAGACTCCTGGAGACTTGCAGTGGGATACCTCTGTCCCAACGTGACACCATCCTGGCACCAGATGGTGAATGCAGGTGGACTGCGACAGGTCACATGATGACAGATGGTCACTTTTATGTTCTGGGGTGGCAATTTAGAAAGCTGTAATCATAAACTGCTTTTGATTTCCCAAAAAATAAAATGTGCCCTGTGATGTTGGTACTATGCTGTTCTCTGAGAACTAATGAGACATCAGCTGGTGCACAGGTCAGGAATGAGCTGTCATTGGTTGTCCAACGGGTACAGGGAACACGTAGCAAAGGAAGGAGACATTGCTATTGACGTACATATTTTTTTAGATCTTTACTGCTGGATACTGTGTATTATAGATGTAATTGATATTAATTGTATAATGATTGTATTATGTGCTGTGTGTTTCATGTGCTGAGATCAAGGACCACAATGAAATGTGACACTTTGTGCTATCCTTGATGATTTTAAGATGTATTTTGTACCATGTATTTTAATAACTGTCAAATAAACTAAACTAAAAGTAAGCTTTAACGTAACGTTGAAACATTTTTACATAAATAACTGCTGTTATACAACAGGAATAGGAAAGAGTCTATGTACTGATGGAAAGAAAATCAGACTGATTTTGAAACACTTATGACCTGACCTAAATGACATTCAACAACTTTTAGAATTGTGTCTTGTGCAACAGCCCAGGTGAGCTGAACTGCAAACAATTGCACAACCAAGACTTTCCATTTCTGTGCGTACAACATTTTCCATCTCTCTCATGTTATTTTAATGAAGACTGCGAGAAGACCAAAGTCTGAAACAAACTGGGCCCGTGGTTCACTATTATGTCATCTTCGAGTGGTGTTAAGTATTATGGCGGGGTATAGAAAAAAACAGCGAGAGAAACCAGAGGCCAAAGTGCAATGCAGGCACATAAAATGAGAAAGGACACGTAGAGGATTGTGAGAAGGACTGCACGGAGACTGTAGGGCTTTCTGTTCACTGCCACACATACCTCACCCTGAAACCGGGCGTGCAATCATCCGCTGTTTGGTTGTAGTGAGAGGGTGAGGTTTGGTCTGGTGGTAGTGAGAGAGTGAGGTTTGGTCTGGTAGTAGTGAGAGGGTGAGGTTTGGTCTGGTAGTAGTGAGAGAGTGAGGTTTGGTCTGGTGGTAGTGAGAGAGTGAGGTTTGGTCTGGTGGTAGTGAGAGAGTGAGGTTTGGTCTGGTGGTAGTGAGAGAGTGAGGTTTGGTCTGGTGGTAGTGAGAGAGTGAGGTTGGGTCTGGTGGTAGTGAGAGAGTGAGGTTTGGTCTGGTGGTAGTGAGAGAGTGAGGTTTGGTCTGGTGGTAGTGAGAGAGTGAGGTTTGGTCTGGTAGAAGTGAGAGGGTGAGGTTTGGTCTGGTAGTAGTGAGAGAGTGAGGTTTGGTCTGGTGGTAGTGAGTGAGTGAGGTTTGGTCTGGTGGTAGTGAGAGAGTGAGGTTTGGTCTGGTGGTAGTGAGAGAGTGAGGTTTGGTCTGGTGGTAGTGAGTGAGTGAGGTTTGGTCTGGTGGTAGTGAGAGAGTGAGGTTTGGTCTGGTGGTAGTGAGAGAGTGAGGTTTGGTCTGGTGGTAGTGAGAGAGTGAGGTTTGGTCTGGTGGTAGTGAGAGAGTGAGGTTTGGTCTGGTGGTAGTGAGAGAGTGAGGTTTGGTCTGGTGGTAGTGAGAGAGTGAGGTTTGGTCTGGTGGTAGTGAGAGAGTGAGGTTTGGTCTGGTGGTAGTGAGAGAGTGAGGTTTGGTCTGGTAGTCGTGAGAGGGTGAGGTTTGGTCTGGTAGTAGTGAGAGAGTGAGGTTTGGTCTGGTGGTAGTGAGAGAGTGAGGTTTGGTCTGGTGGTAGTGAGAGAGTGAGGTTTGGTCTGGTGGTAGTGAGAGAGTGAGGTTTGGTCTGGTGGTAGTGAGAGAGTGAGGTTTGGTCTGGTGGTAGTGAGAGAGTGAGGTTTGGTCTGGTGGTAGTGAGAGAGTGAGGTTTGGTCTGGTAGTAGTGAGAGGGTGAGGTTTGGTCTGGTAGTAGTGAAAGAGTGAGGTTTGGTCTGGTGGTAGTGAGAGAGTGAGGTTTGGTCTGGTAGTAGTGAGAGAGTGAGGTTTGGTCTGGTGGTAGTGAGAGAGTGAGGTTTGGTCTGGTCTGGTGGTAGTGAGAGAGTGAGGTTTGGTCTGGTCTGGTGGTAGTGAGAGAGTGAGGTTTGGTCTGGTAGTAGTGAGAGAGTGGGGTTTGGTCTGGTGGTAGTGAGAGAGTGAGGTTTGATGAATCCTGAAGTGGGAGGAGCAATTGTGTGCTGTCAATCATCACACAGTTGAGTAAATTAAAAAAAATTCTTCCCCAGCGGAAAAAAAAGACCGGTTTAAATCAATTAAGTGACTGATGTCATTTAAAAAATCCATGCAGTTTGAGCCTCACAAAGCCTCATTCCATAGTATGTCAGATTACATATGACACAACGTTGTTGTACTGTGGGCTGGTCGCCCGGAACAAGGCAACACTAGCTGGAGGGAAGTTAATTTTGTTTTAACTCGTGTTTTCTCCGTGGATCAAGCACAGATGAAATAATTTTGTTACAACTCGTATACTTTCCTGAGGTAAACACAAATATCATTATGTGTAACACCGGAAGAAAAAGACTGATCATAAATGCACTAAAAGTATCTTCTTATTTTCATTAAATATGATGGGGGCGGGGGTTTTCCTCAAATATTCCTCTACAGGAATAGATAATGCCTTTCCTTGGAAAATAGAAAGACAATTGTGCAGTCAGCTGTAATGTCAGTTTTGGATTACGGTGATGTACTTTATATGCATGCAGCCACTACAACTCTGAAACCACGAGATAGAGTTTACCACAGTGCCTTGCGTTTTATTACTGGTGATATATTTAGAACGCATGTAGATTGGCCATCGCTTTCTGTAAGAAGGGAGCAACGTTGCCTCATGTTTGTGTCAAAAAAGCATTGCTTCATCAATTACCCTTTTATCTTACATCTCTTTTAAATCTTAGAACAAGTTTCAGACTCGCTCACAAGAATTTGTAGCACAGGAAACGCCTTACGTTAATACTGAATTAGGCAAATCAGCATTTGTTTTTTACGCTCCATACAAATGGAATGCATTACAGAGTACTTTGAAGTTACAAAGACTAATTCCAATTGATGATTTAAAATTGTATCTTGACTTGTTTCTTATAAATGATAATGATTGCTGTGTTTTATTTCCTTACTCAGAGGCAGAGCTTGTAATTCCTTTTACACGTGTTCTATAACTGTATATTTCTTATCATACTGTTATTATTTTGTCATGGTTCGTGGGTTATTTTTTTCTTTTCCGCTGTGGTTCTCGTATTTTCCCTCCGGTTGAGAATCGATGTGATTTTTTCCGCATTCCGTTTGATTCACCTCGCCTATTATTTTTTTCACTTGTGCTATGGCCTGCAGTGTATTTAAGCTCTTCACTTCCGCTTCCCCGGTGCTTCTTTGTTCTTCCGTATTACATTGAGCCAGGTATAGCCAGGTACAAGCGACCTTGTGATATTAAACTTGTTTTATGTTCATGAGGGACTTGCTTCTGAGCTTATTATTCAGGTATAGGATTATTTTCCTCCTGTTAGCTTCACTGTGCTATTTTGTCCGTGCTGTTCTCACTGAAACAGGGTTTTTTGAGTGGTTTCACTTTTGTTTCACCTTCTACCGGCCGTCTTAGTGTTACGTGCCGAAGGTGTTTTTTTCTTTTCTAGTTTTCCATGTTAGCTCTAGTATTGAGCTCGGGAGACGTAGTTTTGTGATCTCACTCTTGTTTCCGAGTTTGCCCTATTTTCCTGCGTTGATTATTATTTGGCTGTTTAGCTACCAGGATTTATTCCTTTTTTATCTACTTATTAGTAGTTTTTACTCCCTTAGTGGTCCTCACCTGTGTGGGTGACTTGTTCTGAACCCCCTTACCTTCGCATCTGATTCAGCGCAACTAAGCCCATCACAGTACAAAGAAGCCAGTTATGGATGAATCAGCGATGTCTCCTAAGGGAGATCAGCCGAGGGGTAGGAGCTCCGAGGAGTGCATTAGGGCACTTGAAGCTCAACAGCAGCTACTGACGGGACAAGTCGGTCAGCTTACAACCCAACTGCAGGTTCAAGAGGGTTGGTTCCGGGAGTCGGCGGAAAGCATGCGCCTGCTCACAGTTGCACACCAAACACCCCTACCTTCTGTTCAGGCTTTTACTCCCCGTCCCTGTTGCACAGATTGGATGGACGGGAGCCCAAATTGCAGCTCCCCCTCCGCTATGACGGTCAGCCTGGCAAGTGCCGAGAGTTCCTTGCCTAATGTTTAATTTTTTTTAAAGCCCAGTCATCACGGTTCAGTGCTCAATAGTCCGAGGTAGCGTTTGTACTCTCACTACTCACCAGATCCGCGCTTGACTGGGCTACTCCATTAATCAGAGACAATTCTCTGGTTTTAAATACTACTAAGGCACCTTTGAGCGAAATGGGGTTGGTCTTCGATCATAACATTTCGGGCAAGGAGTCGGCTAGACGGCTTCATCGCCTTCGCCAGGGTAGCGACACAGTGGCCGAATTTGACATTAAGTTTTGAGCGCAGGTGAGACAGGGTGGCCAGAAGCTCCCCTGATGACGTTATTCTCTGAGGCATTAGTTTGTTCAAGATACCCTAACTGTTTTTGAGAAGTCCGATTCACTGGATATGTTATTATCTACCGCGATTCGGATAGACAATCGCCTTCGGGACTGCTTACACCGAAGAGACCACAGAAAAGACCACCGAATGAGGTCCTCTTTATTTCCTATTACCTCTCCTCCTGTATTTAAACCCCTTTCGCCTAGTACAGAGGAGCCCATGCAGGTAGATCGGGCATCATGCCCACCTTCCAGAGACTCCGCTTCTAAGCCTGAGTGGTGTGGTTACTGCAAAAGTAATGGTCACACTCAGCCTGTGCCCGAAACTTAAGGGAAAAAGGGGGTCTCGCTAGAAGAACTGGGGCCTCTAGCGGGACTTCAAGGTACTACATTTTGGACTTTACTATCTGTCAAACCTTTTTGGAAACAGCACTCTCTTCTAGTTAAGGCCTTTATAGACTCTGGGGCCGTGGAGTGTTTTATTTATGCCCGGTGGGCTAGGAAAAACAATATACCTGTCCAGCGCCTCGACCAGTCCCGATTGGTCACCACTCTCGACGGTCACCTGTTGAGTTCAGGTACTATTAAGGAGACTACTATTCTCCTCACTATGTCGACTCTTCAGCAGACTCACACTGAGAGGATTCAGTTTCTGTTAGTCGATTCCCCCGCTTATCCTCTTGTTTTGGGTCACACTTGGCTGGTAAAACATAATCCCCATATTAGGTGGGGGGGGGATAAGTTCATCATTTGTCAATGGGGTCCCTTATGTACATCTCAGGGTAACCTTACTCCTTCCTCTTTGTCCGAGGAACGTTTTAACGATTCCGATTCCGAATCTGACCTGGAGGAGGTTATCTCTCCGCCTAATCAGGAGGAGTCCGTCTTAGGTTTTGAGGCTCGTGGCGAGAGTTTGGAATGGGACTCTCTGGCTGACAGATATTCGGGAGCTCTCTACTGATGAGCTCTCAGACTCTGAGATTCAGTGGTCTCCTCCTCCTGATTCGCCCACTCAGAGAGGAGTGACTAAAATTGCAGGGACGCTTGAGTTTCCTTTGGCACTCAACGTCCCAGCTGAATATACCAAAATAGCGGAGGCTTTTAGTAAGCAGAGGGCAACCACTTTTCCTCCCCACAGCCCTTATGATTGCGCCATTTACTTTACCCAGGCACCACTCCTACTAGAGGGAGCCTATATTCCTTAGCGGCCCCGGAGAGTGTGGCCATGAAGGAGTATATTGAGGTGGCGTTAGCCAATGGGTTCATAAGGCCATCTACTTCGCCTGCTGGCGCAGAATTTTTTTTTGTAAAAAAGAGGAGGATTAAGGCCCTGCATTGATTACGTTCTCTGAATACCATAACTATTAAAAACCGGTATCCGCTTCCCCTGATAAATTCGGCATTTGAACGTCTCCAGGGGGCCACCATTTATTCAAACTCGACCTCCGCAATGCCTATAACCTGGTGTGCATGCGTGAGGGTGATGAATGGAAAACCGCTTTCAACACTCACAGCAGGCACTACGAATATTTCGGGCTCACTGTGTTTCAAGCATTAGTGAACGATGTACTGCGGGAGATGTTAGAGAGATTCCTTTTTGTCTACTTAGACGATATTTAAGTTTTCTCTTCCGATTTTCAAACCCACATCGGTCATGTAAGACAAGTTTTGAAAGCCCTTTTGGAGGCCAAATTGTTCGTTAAAGCAGAGAAGTGCTCATTTCACGTTAGCACATTTCATTTTTGGGATTTATTGTATCGGTGGGCAAGGTTCGTATGGATCCCAAGAAGGTTTCTGCTGTACTTAATTGGCCTACGCCTTGCTCAGTTAAACAAGTCCAGCGCTTCCTTGGGTTTGCAAATTTTTATAGGCGTTTTATTCGTAATTTCAGTGCGCTCGCCGCACCCATTACCTCCCTGACCAAGAAAACGTTGGCGACTCAATTTCAATGAACGCTATATTTTAATTTATTTTATCTATTTTAACTATTTGTTAGCTACTTATGCTAGGGTTTCTGCAACCAGGGCCTTGCTAGAAAAGACGGTATTGCCCTCAGTTGAGCTTCCCTGTATAAATAATAAAAATTAAACTATATATTCAAAATTATGAAATTTTCATCAATGAAATACTGACTCACAGACAGACCATGATTTCACAATTTTAGTGCAATTCAACGACACAATTTTAGTACAATTCAAAAACACAAAATTAAATTCTTAGTCTGTAGAATATAAATAAACGCATGTATTTACAAAGCAGGTAATGGAGCTTCTGGTCAAAAAGACAAACATAGAATTCATGAAAATTATTGTTCAACTACGACACATTGATGATATTCAAATGAGATCTGTATTTAGCAAAACCAGGTTTTGAAAGTTGCATTTTGAGTAAAACCTAAAGGATCAAGGATTGATCTATTCTCAGTTATTGATTATTCTCAGGATAAATAATTACAGCACTTTGCACAACTCTGAAGAACGTCTCGCTCTAGCAACTCCCTCAGATAAAACAATTCTTCAGGCTTTTGAAGTTTCTGAAATAAATATGATTAACAACCCAATAACCACACAGATAATATTTCACACTCTAAATATGACACAAACATGAATTGTCAGTCTTCACAATGCAGCACATTTTGTTTTACGTGAAAAAGTGTCTTTAACCTCCCCAGTTTAATTAAAGTACATATCTCAGTTATTAGGAGAAGAAATATTAAATAAATGTAAAAATAGGAAAAGGCTTCACTGGAGACAGTATTTCATCTGCAAGAACGTTGTAGTGTCCACTAAGGTGGTGCTTGTATATACAGTATGTTGAGGGTTCAGCTGATAGTGGAATGTTTGGTCACATAAATAGTATTCCAAGTGTTGGTCTTCTTCCTGAAGTCTTCAATTTTTCTTATATTCGGGAAAGAATCTTCTCCATTTCTCATTCTGTGAACGGGGAACAAATTATTTCCATCCTGTTATTTTGAGTTCCTTTCATGCTGGCAGATGAAGTTTGCACCATTTGTGTAACAGTGGTAGACTGACTGTGTTGCATAAATAAAAACATTTTTGCAACAAATATTAGCTAGACTTACCTTTAAGCTCCAGTCGGTGTAAACGTGTTTGGGCTGCTGGTCTTCAAATGACTCGTAAGTCCTGCTGGGATCCGTGGAGACGGGGCGGGCTTCTTTCTTGATGCCCTGCTCAGGGATCAGCTCGTAAGTGTTGTCGTGGAAGGGGCTGCTGTTGACGCCCTCGTCCGGGATCAGCTCGTAGGCGTTGTCGCTGAGAAAGCGGCAGGGGAGGGGCTCACGCGGGACCTCTGCGTACTCGCCCTCCTCCTCGGTGGGTGTTGGGACGGGGGGCCAGGGCTGGGGACAGCCGCGGGGCATTCTCTGGCCTGCCTGGGTGTCTCGGGGCATGCCGGCCAACTGGTAAAGAGGGCCGCCGCACAGGCGGTCCAAGCTGCCGCTGCTTCCAGCCGACGATCCGAAGTGAACCCGCTGGTCGGAGCCTTTTTTAGGGGTGTCGGGTGAGAGTTCTGGGGAGGTGAAGGAATGGCTGCTCAGCCTGAAGGAGTGAGGTTCCCCTGAGTCGCTCTCCAGCAGAGGCAAGGACCTGCTCCTGCAGTTCTCCAGGCTCAGCTCAGAGTACACGACGCCTTGCGCCGGGAAGGCACCGCTCCTGGGCCTGGGCGTCTGCGCTGTGGGGTCAGCTCCAGGGGGGCAACTGGGCCCATCTGGGCCCGCATTCTCTTTGGTCGGCGGGGGCCGTGTCCTCTGATTGGCCCTCCTTTTCTGGAGTTGGGCGTAGAGGACCAGGTGCTCGGTGCTCGTCTCGTCCAGGGAGCCGCACAGAGAATTCGACAGAAAGGGAGCCCTCTTGGGAACCGGGGGTGCCGTCTGTACATGTGAACATGGAGGAAAATTATATGGTTTATATTAATTATATGGTATTTATCAGTATGCATATTCATGTACATATACACATACTTTCATACATATATATTCAGGACCTGAAGGTTTCTATAATAAAGTGCAAAGGACTGATAAGGCTGCCTCAGAGCAGGCCGGTACCTGAGGGGTGGAGTCCATGTCGAGGGACGCAGATGTGTTTGGCTTCCTGCAGTAGCTTTTAGGCGGCAGTGCGGGCGCTCGGCTCTGGGAGTGGTCTGTCCGCTGCTGCCAAAGGCTTCTCGCAGCTTCCACGCTGACCCCAAGCCTCTCTTTCTGCTTTCCCCGCACCACATCGTAGACCTCACCGGAGGCGCTCTGCAGGGATAAAGCACCGTCGGTTAGACGCTCCTGCGTAACTAAAGAAACCCTGTAAACGCCGCTGCTGCCCAGCGTAAGCCGGGAAGTGAGGTTGACAGTCCTCACCTCTGAGCACGATGACGTCAGAAATTCGCCGAAGGGTTCGATGGGGCTCGCCCTGTAGTGCTCTATAAGGTCAGTCAGGCTCTCGTGAGTCTCTACGTCACCCGAAACGATGAATTGCCCGGCCTTGTTCTGGTTTATGACGAAGTGACGACATCGATCGCGTCCCCTGAAATGAAACAGATGAGACGAAAGGTCTGTGAGACTTCAATGTATTCACTTGAAATCTCTTCACGTATTTGGGGAGCTCAAAATGTTTACAGTAACTTTGTAGATATATCAGGTCCTTGATATTGTAACAATGGTCATTTACAGTGGATTACAGAGGATGGGAATTTATGGCGCCAAATTCTGGCTTGTGTTGCCTCTTGGCTCCTCACTGGCTGCCCAGCTGGCACAAAACACTTTTCCAATATTTTTGAAATGTTGCAATAAGGTAATGATTTGATTGGGGTGAGCAGTGTTTTTGCAACGTTCTTTCCTTTTACCACTCTTAAACGACCTCTGTAAATAGGTCCAGATAACACACTTTTATTCAGGGTTTTTGACTGGACAAACAAGAACAACGTTTCCACAACTATGCACTACCAACAAAAAAAATAAAACGGTTTTAAAACATTATTTGGCTAACCGGGTGGTACCAACCTGTATGAGAGGATGTATCCGATGGCTTTGTCGCTCAGTCGAATGAGAAAGCAGCCCAGCGGCTTGTCTGTTAGCTTAGCCTCAGCATCCCTTTTCAAAAAAAAATGACAAGCAGCATGCGGTTACCATTTGGACGTCACCGTCAGATCATTCCGGAAACTTTGTCCAAGCCTGTTAACGGTGTCAGTTTTACAGGGTCTTTATTCAGGCTGCTGTGGCACAGTATGAATGTGGCCTGACCCAAAAATAGACGAGCAATCTTTTATAGCAGGAGCATCTTTCTCTCGAAAATAATTGCTTGCATATCCATTTCCTTAAAAGCCTTGTTTTTCTCCAGTGCCTCGTTGAAAACTCATCCACTCCACTTAATGCCTAACATGCAATATTGTTCTTTTAATACATGTTCAATTAGATAAAGACTCTCAGGGTACCTCTTTAAAATAATTGTGCCAGAGATTTCTTCAGTTCTCAACTATCATAAGCCAAGTATTATTGTTATTGATACAAAGTGTTTTTCAGCACACAATTGCCAATTTACATCCGCTAATTAAAATGATTTTATAAAAGGTCTGCTGTATGCTGCATTTTTTCTGAGGCTAACAACGCAAGGGAACCAATGTGTACAAATTGAGCCGATGATTTATATGGAGCAGCAGCGCCAATATGACAAATAAACCAAATAAACTGACGAAGGCTGTTCAGCCGCAGTGCGGCGGTCATCAAGCAATTTTTTAATGTTCCTGCCCCGAGAACAAAAGGCTTTTTACTTCATGTGAGTGCCTTGGAATCACTTATTTCCAGAAATAAAAAAATAACTTATTTGTTTTATATATACCCTCAAGAAAAATTTCAAATATATTTTAAGTTATTTGCCAAATGATTTAATCAAATTCTATTGTAGGTTACTATCTGTCACGCTGCTCTGCACACACACATTTCCCCCAGAAGATCTTCAGTTGGGCTTACTTTCTGGCGATGAACCCCTGGAACCAGGTGGGGAAGTTGCCCTTGTGCAGAATGAGGGGAGCCTGGGTGTCGGTGAACCACCTCAGCGCCAGTTCCTCCAGTCTCCCCTCAGAGTTTCCCGTCTGTGGCTCTCCCGCCGAGCGCCTCTGCGCCATCCTGACGCGGCCCTGAAGAGAAGGCGCGGGTTTTAATGAGCGCCGCTGTGATGCTGGAGAGTCCACAGCGCCACAGACCAAACATCGGCCTGATTTGCCTATTTTCCACGGAACGTCACCCTGCACGATTGACCCTCTGAACGATTCCATTGTTCTTGCTTCTCTGACCGCACATACGTCATGGCTGCCCATACCTGATGGTGCAATATTACCATCTCTATTTTTACATATACTCCTTTTCAGGAAGTTTCAATTGTGCCGCAGGGAATCTTTGGCTTTAAAAAATTTTTTTTTTAGATGTTCTCGTTCTCAAAACATTCTAAACTAATTTTGTACCATTGCAGGACAGACTTACTGGTAGGTATGCCTACAATATTGGCACTGTACAGACTTGCCACACACTGGCTAGCTATCAGGTGCTGTTGGCACCTTGGTTACTACATTCACTGTAATTTGTTCAGCATTGCGTCCTACAATATATGATAATATCAGTGTTAAAATAATCATTTTAAACACATCTGAGAAGTTTATGCTATGTAGTGATCTTAAAATAAAAAATAGTATAAAATATGTGCCAGCGCAAGTATCTTACCATTCGCTGAAACCCCAAGCAGGTTTGAAATGTATGAGCCCTTTTCCGTTTCTGTTCCATTGTGGTTTTCTCAGGGAAGCAACACGGCTGTAGACTGTGATTAAGTGGTCTTAAGCAAGGCCAGCTGTGCCACCAAGTCCCTAAACACAACCAATGCAAATTATCTTTAAATCACAATAAAAAGACAAAGGCAATCCACAAGCAGGGGGTCATGAGGGCGCATCTCATTGGCTCATACGTTTTGCGACGTACAAGCACATTCACCGGACCACCAACATCACCACACGACTAGACAAGATTTGCATGGAAGGACAGGTGGGGGCTGAACGACCCGACCAAAAATGTGCCAGTGGTAACGGCATATTTCATGGTATTTATTTCAACACAGAAAACACATTATTCCAAAGGGAGATTTTGCTTTCAACGGCCCACATTGTGACGGCGCATTAAAAAAGAACTGTCATTGCACAAACCCGACATTTTCTTATTTGATGTACACTTACTATCTTATCACTGACTAGCCTAATGTAAGCAAAGTACGAATCAGTTCGTCAGAATCATGGAAACCAGAAGAAAATTATGTATTTCACCATAAACATTAGGCTACCCTGCATCAAATGATCGCTTTTTACAAAGGCAAATCACTAATCGATACATTTATTGAAATGCATATTCTTAAAAATTGAACAGACACCTGACAGACCCCAGAAACATACCTGTCGTAAGGCATTGGTGAATACGGTTTGACCGGAGTCTCATTTTGTCGAGATTATAATAAATAACTGCGCGTCTCTTCATGTATGACCGCTACTTCTGATGTAAGGAAGGGCGTTCTGAGGGGGTGCAACGAAGAACTTTGTGTAATATAGACGGGGTGACATTTACTTGTGTTTCCGTAGGTTCGGAAAGGTGTTGAGCAACGGAACAAAATATGCCTCCCATCTTCAGCAGAAAAAAACCCTGAAGTAAGTAGCCAAGGGCTTTCACCTAGCAAGAGTTTCCTGAGCATACAGTGAACGAACGGAAAATAACTGTCATAGTGCAGGACATAAAATGTGGTTTCTGCGCACCAGCAATCCAAAGCATCACGTGAATTACTGACAGGAAATCATATACACGACACTTACTGTATGTTGCCCTTTATTTTTTTTCTGTTTAAATGATATTGCTCGTTATTTTGTCTTGTTAAAAAAGAGGACCTACAGGTGCAGCTCAAAAAATTCGAATATCGTGAAAAAGTTCAATATTTTTTGTCACTCATTTCAGAAAGTGAAACTCATATATTATATAGATTCATTACACATAGAGTGAAATATTTCAAGCCTTTATTTCTTGTAATTTAGATTATTATGGCTTACAGCTAATGAAACCCAAAATTCAGTGTCTCAGAAAATTAGAATATTTTGCTTTAACATATTTTTAAAGTATCATATTTAATATTTGGTCGCATATCCTTTGCATGCTGTTACTTCCTGAAGTCTGTGACCAATCAACATCAAAAGACTCTCGATATCTTATTTTCAGGTACTGTTACAAGCGATACTATAACCTCTCTGCATTTGAACTGATCTCTATGGGAATTGGGGGGTGAGACTAAATTCAGCTGTAAATTACACTGGTACAGTATGGAACACATGACTGGCGAAATGGCTGTAAGTCATCAAGGGTCTAAGGCAGGGGTGGCCAATTCCAGGCCTCGCGGGCCGGTGTGTATGCAGGTTTTTACTGCCACCAGTTACCACGGTTCAATCAGCTAATTAGTCATACACACAATCACCGATTCACTTGTAAATTACAGAACGATAAAATGCTACAATACACGCATTGACGCATACCGGCACAAGAACATTCATCAGCTGCTTTTCATATCGCGGATATGTAGATTAAAATATCAGATCGTGTAAACGATTGGGCTAATTAAATAATTGTTAACTGGCGGCAGCAAAAACCTGCATACACACCGGCCCGCGAGGCCTGGAATTGGCCACCCCTGGTCTAAGGTATCAAACGCGCCCCAAACCATCACTCTGCGGCCAGATATGGAGTAGATGTGGATGGATCCCTTTAAGGGTTGTTTCTCCTGACTTTTTTCCCCATAGAGTTCTATAGGAAAATGAGTCAGGAGAAATAACCCTTGCAGTGATCCATCCACATCTACTCCATATCTGGCAACAGAGTGATGGTTTGGGGCTCGTTCGATAGCTCAGACCCTTGATGACTTACAGCCATTTAGCCAGCCATGTGTTCCATACTGTACCAGTGTAATTTACAGCTGAATCTAGTCGCACCCCCCAATTCCCATAGAGATCAGTTCAAATGCAGAGAGGTTATAGTATCGCTTGTAACAGTACCTGAAAATAAGATATCGAGAGTCTTTTGATGTTGATTGGTCACAGACTTCAGGAAGTAACAGCATGCAAAGGATATGCGACCAAATATTAAATATGATACTTTAAAAATATGTTAAAGCAAAATATTCTAATTTTCTGAGACACTGAATTTTGGGTTTCATTAGCTGTAAGCCATAATAATCAAAATTACAAGAAATAAAGGCTTGAAATATTTCACTCTATGTGTAATGAATCTATATAATATATGAGTTTCACTTTCTGAAATGAGTGACAAAAAATATTGAACTTTTTCACGATATTCAAATTTTTTGAGCTGCACCTGTATAAGTTTTCCCACTGTTTTTCTAGCCATATAGGCTTGCCTACATGTTTCATTTGCAGGTGGCACTTGTATAGGCTGTAGGCTTCACTGATTTCGTGAAGCCCAGAATCTCTGCAGATATGTCAGAAACATATCTGTGGTTTTATTCAATACATATCTGTGGTTTTATTCAATGTGTTTAACGCAGCAGATACAGCAGGGCTATATATTGTGTAGGTAATTACTACATTAAAGTGTTCAGTTATAAATGGCTCTATTTATATGAGCCCACTGACTTCAGCTCTCTCGTGAATAGTGAATCCCAAATCCAATCAGTGTATTTATTTAAATAAGGTGCAATCACTGATGATTAACCCTCATATTATGTAGGAAATTTTATGACGCCTTTTAATGTTTGCGGTCAAATTGACCCCAAAGTTTAAGCGGACACAAAACTATTATAATAGAAAAATGTTGACACTGTGTGTCACCTTTTTTGTCTCCCAATTGACTACCCTTTTATCGCTAAATATTAAAAATATGTGATGAAACGGCTCATTTTAGAGGTAAGTGAAAGTTTGTGAAGTTTAAAACCTGTAGCCTATGGGAAAGTGCCACCCGAATCACCCACATAAAATAAGAATTAAAAAGTACAAATATTTTTTACTTTTCTTCCATTTTATTCTACCCCACAAATGACCTCACACAACACCTTTTGTAGATAGCCTTATGTTCATTGCATGTTTACTTTTTAATCCCAACAAATTAGAAAGTCATATCGTGTGAAGATGAATAATATGGTTAACTGGTTTTTACGAGATGTCAAACATTGAATCAAGTCAAACTGACCCCGAACATTAAGTAAATAAATAAAGCTAAATAAAGCAAGCAAAAATAAAACTAAATGACAGGCCAGTTTGTATTCACACATCATAAATGTATACTTACTTATTGTTCAGTCTACCTAGTTGTTCTAATAATCTAACTAATAATCATCCATTAATTGGAGAAACTAGGAAACCATGTGTGTGTGTTGTACGATATAAGTATTGTTACACAAATATTTATATGTTAGCTTTTAACATCTGGCCAGAAAATGATGCAGAAAAGTTTGATTTATGTGCAGTAGCACATCTGGTCACCATTACTTCTGTAGTCTGCATTAATTTTAATTTTTAAAAAAATTTGTTGGAAGAAATGTAAAAATGAAAAACAAAAATCTGAAGCTATAATATAATTAGAGCATGACTACTGTGTGTGTACAAATTGTGTGGAGGCGATGTTGGTTCTTTTAACTCCGGATGAGTGTGCCATGCCTGTAAATTAAGGTTACAAGCTACGTTTCAGAAATTCCAGCCTTTTACTAGAACTGTATAATGATTACACGAAACATAAATAATTCAGCCATTTGTGTTTTAAAAAAAAATAGGACACAGTCAATTCCATTGATCCTTATATTATGTTATTTCGCCACATATTTTATATATACATTAATATACACTTGCAATGCAGTTGTATTTAGGTCAGGAATTCTGCTGTTGTCAACCTATTTTTATTTACCTTTGACATTTTGGTGAAACAAGGTTGTGCCAGGTCATGTCAAATTTGTTTAGAAAATTTGGGTTGTTCAGTATGTAGAGGGAAGTTCTGGGGAGATTTTAAGTGCTAATTCCTTACCTATACAGAATAATGATTTGTCAGGACTGAGGATGTCACAAGCTGAGTATAACTTCACTTTCTTTGTATTGATCTGATTCAGAAACAAAAGAGTCAACGTTACAGAGAAGAACAACGACAAGTTTTTATTAATTAATTATCGCTAATTACATAATAATTATTAATGTAATTACTCATTTCAGGTTGAATATGATACTGGTACCTGTGAATACAATTTTACACATCTGAGAACAATACATTCAATCTGAATCTGAACCAAACCAATATAACTTGATCCATGGATCAGGAAAATGCTCACATTTTTGTTAAATCACATTCTTTATTACAAATACAAAACATGGATACATTTAGAGATCATTTGCAAGAGAGATCTTGCTATTACACTGCATGCACCACCAAGCATGAGAAATCTGCTTTCATGATGGTGTTGTTGTCTACTCTCTCTTTTTGAGCAGAGGTGTTAGCCAGACTTTCTGCAGAGGACAGTTTTTCATCTGAGAAACTGAACAGTAGGCTGTGTCTAGACCCGTGGGGCTGACATTTACTAAAGGTCAAAAATATGCACAGATAACTGATTTTCAGAATGGCAGGGTGCGGGTGCCATTGTGGTTAACAGCTCAGGCTCTCACCGATGGGGTCGCGGGTTTCATTCCATGGTGACCTCCATACGTCTATGAATGGGTAAAGGTGGAAGTTACTTTAGGAATTAATTTGATAATAGGCTAAAATTGCCCATTTAGAGACGTGGATCTGTGCCTGGTGTGGACTTTAAACTTTATCCTATGAATGCGTGATTCAGAAATTCTGCGGCAGATATCATTAATCGATATATGTCTTTACGGATACGGAGGTTTTTATGGTCGATGCTGCTACTGTCTTGTTTTACATTACTGCACAAATACAAACCAAGTTTACACATTCATGGAAGCAGTAGAGGAGCACAGATGTGAACTTATGAAAGAAAAAAAAAGGGGCATATTTTATTTGTATAACAAAATATTCCAAATTGCTTACTTTGCTTTTAAGTGAGCATGAGCCTAAAGAGCAGCAGAGTCTGTATAGCTTTGCCTGTGAATATAGCTGGTAAAAATTATACAATAAAAATTAATAAATAAAAACGGTTGAGATGACTGTTATTTCAGCGTGACATTTTCACCTAATTTACATCAAATGTGTCACCTCTCTGGTGCATGCATGTCGTATCATATCGGCATATCATATTTGCCATCATATAAGCATTGGGTAACACTTTACATTAAATTTCATCTATACTAGTGCTGTCAAATTGTAACTAATTTGGTAACACAAGATTATTACTGAATAACTCCAACGTAGTTCTTAATTATACATGTGAATATTCAAAAATATTTTATTTACACTTATAGGCCACATCTTCATGTTGCGCAACAAATAAACCTTGCCTGTTAATTTCACAATGTGTCTTCATGATATGGAATGACTTAATTTCAGCAGGGCTGGCCTTGTTTCACGTGTGTAATTAAGAATGCTACTAATTGCTTTTACACGTTACCTACATTGGATTTACTCAGGAACTAAAATTAGTCGTTACCAAATTAGTTGCGTTACCACAGGTGCAAGTTAATGTAAAGTGTTACCAGGCATTGGTCCAATACCAAGTTTGTTTAAAGCTGATTTCTTATCCTGCCTCAATATTATCATCCATCCATACTTTTTCATCATGTGGGAAGCTAGTGTTGGTGAAATGTCAGCGCCGATTCGTTTTTTTTCCACTTTGATATCGTCGATAATGTGCTTCCAATGCCTTAGCAATTTGTGCCCCATGCGATTGAAGGCCTTAGCGCTTTGTGCCCCATGCGATTGAAGGCCTTAGCGCTTTGTGCCCCATGCGATTGAAGGCCTTAGCGCTTTGTGCCCCATGCGATTGAAGGCCTTAGCGCTTTGTGCCCCATGCGATTGAAGGCCTTAGCGCTTTGTGCCCCATGCGATTGAAGGTTTTAGCGCTTTGTGCCCCATGCGATTGAAGGCCTTAGCGCTTTGTGCCCCATGCGATTGAAGGTTTTAGCGCTTTGTGCCCCATGCGATTGAAGGCCTTAGCGTTTTGTGCCCCATGTGATTGAAGGTTTTAGCGCTTTGTGCCCCATGCGATTGAAGGGCTTAGCGCTTTGTGCCCCATGTGATTGAAGGTTTTAGCGCTTTGTGCCCCATGCGATTGAAGGCCTAACGCTTTGTGCCCCATGCGATTGAAGGCCTTAGCGCTTTGTGCCCCATGCGATTGAAGGCCTAACGCTTTGTGCCCCATGCGATTGAAGGCCTTAGCGCTTTGTGCCCCATGCGATTGAAGATTTTAGCGCTTTGTGCCCCATGCGATTGAAGGCCTTAGCGCTTTGTGCCCCATGCGATTGAAGGTTTTAGCGCTTTGTGCCCCATGCGATTGAAGGTTTTAGCGATTTGTGCCCCATGCGATTGAAGGTTTTAGCGCTTTGTGCCCCATGCGATTGAAGGTTTTAGCGCTTTGTGCTACATGCGATTGAAGGCCTTTTTCAATCGCAGGTGCCGGAGCCACTGATTTGTGTGCCCTGGACGGCGTGGTCATGTGCTTCTCACAATGTCCCTTCCACAAGGCGTGGTCATGTGCTTCTCACAATGTCCCTTCCACCAGGCGTGGTCATGTGCTTCTCACAATGTCCCTTCCACAAGGCGTGGTCATGTGCTTCTCACAATGTCTCTTCCACAAGGCGTGGTCATGTGCTTCTCACAATGTCCCTTCCACCAGGTGTGGTCATGTGCTTCTCACAATGTCCCTTCCACCAGGCGTGGTCATGTGCTTTTCACAATGTCCCTTCCACCAGGCGTGGTCATGTGCTTCTCACAATGTCCCTTCCACAAGGCATGGTCATGTGCTTCTCACAATGTCCCTTCCACAAGGCGTGGTCATGTTCTTCTCACAATGTCCCTTCCACCAGGTGTGGTCATGTGCTTCTCACAATGTCCCTTCCACAAGGCGTGGTCATGTTCTTCTCACAATGTCCCTTCCACCAGGTGTGGTCATGTGCTTCTCACAATGTTCCTTCCCCCAGGCGTGGGGAGACAAAGGACTGAGTCAGCCGTCCCCAGAGTGCCAAGTGGGCGTCTTCTCAGACTTGGAGAGGAGCTTCTACAGCAGGGAAACAGGTGCTCATGTTACACAAGGTGGCAGTCCACCGGGGGTGTCGTCTGACAGCTTAGTCCCAGCCTGCTAATGGAAGAATCTTTGTGAGATGAGAGCTGAGTTTCATCCATCCTCTTGTCATCCTTTTAATTAATTTGAGTGTATGTAGGGGGGTGGGGGTATTATGATACTTTGATGTGTCCCGCTGTCTGCTTCTCACGTGGTAATAGTCTGGCCTCACTTTTCCTTTATTGATTTTGGATTTCTAAACACTTAAAGGAAAAAAACCTGAGAACAGACGTGTGATTCCAGAAAATGCAGTGTGTGGTTCATGCGAGTGCCTATTGACATCAAACAGGTGCTATGTTCGTTGGGTTTACTCAAAGGAAACAGGAAACACAGGAAACCAACGTGTTTCCTTCAAGTGTTTGCCCTCTAACATAAACAACAACTCGCTGTAACCTCAGCAACTGGGAACAGCTGCTTCAGTTTTACCCTTTGAGTCGCAGTTTGTGGAAACGCTGTTTTTGCCCTGACAACCCAGGTAAATATTAAATAAGGGAAGATTTACATTTGCAAAGATTTCCCATTTGACAACTACGTTAAAGGCCCAATGCACAATGGCCACCGACACGGGTAGAATGGGCGTCACACAACCCGAACGATCTACAGATGACTCACAGGTAAACAGTCTGACCTTGGAGTGACACTTTATGAACAATCGTCTCCTTTTTTGAGGGCCAGCCCCCAGGGTTCGCCTACATGGAGGGAAGTCATTGGGCCTATACTGTACAGTGGAGGAAAGGGCTCAGAATGAAGAGAAGTCAGAGGACAGTTCAAATTTGGGCTAGAAGACTGCTGCTCTATGGGCATCAATCAAAAAACGTCCTCTACTCACTCAGCGGCACACAACAACACCTTTACATTTTTTGCTTTGCTATTCCTGCTTATCTGGATTACCGGCTTGTCCTGAGGGCATAACTAGATTAGTCACTGAGACACGGAGGCCAGTCTGTTGGGTCTCGACATGAGTCCGTCCCCCTTAGGAACATAAGGATTTCCAGATATCTTCCATGATGTTGAGTATTGAACCTTGTGTAATACATTTTTCCTCCATGGGATCTGATTAAGTGCCCGGGACAAGTGATTAACGATATACAGCAAAACGAATGCTGCCTAATGGCTTCTTAATTCTAGCTTTCATTTTAAACCCTTACTGGATATCCTCACCTTCAGCAGCCTCATAACACTGCACAGCACGCCATTAGTCACTTAAAGCGCAAGAGGCTTTCGACGTTGTTTTCCGTAATGGGAGGCAGAAATGGCTGATTTGTCACTCGGTAGTCAGCCAGCGTGGAAAGGAGCCACTTTGGCCGTCATTCTAATGTCGATCTCTTGAAATTTAATTTAGCAGCATTTTCGGAATTTGAGGCATTGTTTTTTTCCAATAATCTGCCCTTTTGTTGTTCCTTGTCATTCCTGTCATTGTCTCGGCCTCCCTGTGGGAATATGGATGGCAAGAGCATTATTTATTTAGCTGCTCTTTTCTGAGCATTTTCTGATTCTTTTAACCCTGGAAAGGTCAGGGTTATATTTCAGATTTTTGTCTTGATATATGAGCAGAAATTCACAGGGCCATTAGTGCAATATTATTTCTAATTATTTTTGCTTGTTTCCTGTAACTCTTGTTTGATATTATAGTTTAAAAGGTATAGCTGACTTACCCATAGCTTAATGTGTGTCGTATATTCAATGTTCATTACTAGGGATAGTTTCTACGTGATGAGAAGGATGTGCTTTGTCTGATCTGTTTTGTAGTTGCTTCACTGACCTTCGGTCTGCATTATTATACGTTGCTTTGGATAAAATATTGTAGTTGATTGTAATTTAATTATTTCTCTACTCTACTAAAACACTGTAATTCATATTTGTAGTCTAATGCTATTAATAGTTGTTCTTTTTTTATAATGAGCCATGTTACACGAATAAAACATGACATCAGGCACCATGCACACTATAACAATTGCAGCCACTAAATGCTAGTGATAATTGTGTCTTTTTATTGCATGCCATCCATGAGGTGACCTTCTGACATTCTCTGTACTTTGTCAGGCACACAAATACACTATAGATCTACTGCAATTTCTCTATCACTGTGCTGAGGATTTCAACAGTTTGTGTTTGACTTTGTTTCTTGTGCTTAATGAGACTATCATCAGTTAATTGCTATTATTATTATTATTATTATTATTATTATTTTTAAATTATTATTATTATTATTATTAAGACATTTAAACTTCAGAGTTTAAATATTTTTCTTTACCTTACTCTATTATTTACTCTCACTCTATTATTCTATTGAGCTTTCTTCTTTGACGAGGCAATGCAGCCGATATAATGGACTCACGTCCGTCATCAATGAAAAAACAATTTCAGTTCCGTTAATAGCCTATGGAAGAGTAAAGTGATGACTGAGTGTTCTTGATCTCAATCGAGTCGGCAATAAAATAATAGTTTTTATTTTCACTAATCGAACTAGGTAGCACTAATGTCACGTGTGTCATTACATTTTTTAACGATATAGCATGTGCATAACAAGAGCTTGACCAGAGACGATGTAGCCTATAGTTTGCAAGCAAGTAACGGCGAAGGAATTAAGATACAGTGTACAAATATCAGACCTCTTTCTGCGCACAACACTGTAACAAATAACATTGATTCTATAGCTCCCCCAAGTGGTAGGTTAAATAGGCTACAGACAGGACCTGTATATTTCAGCCTTCATGCTGAACAAGCCACTCATTCACGCTTGATAAAGAGCTCGACAGTTGCCACTTCCTACTAGTTCTAAATGAGCTTTGGTTTTAATAAAAGCTATTCAAAATGCACAGTGTAAAAATACTTTCATTTGGCGGCGGTACAATAGGCTACAGCTTATTAATTAACAAGGCTTCAGAAATGCTTACAAATGCAAACACATTAAGCTACCAACACAAGTAGCATCTGGAAACGTTTCACTAGACAAGCTAACGAATTATTTGAAGTCTGTTTTTCAGATATGCTAGCCTATTTGATCCATATAGGCTATGAAAAAGTCGGCTGAAAGTCAACCAGTTGCAAGAAATATACATTTAGTTTTAGCATCGTTGTCTTTACATTAAAAAGCAATTACATTGTACTGTGATGAAGATAAATAACACACGTTGTAAATGAATAAATAATGTATTAAATAGAAAGCGTTCATAAAGCAAAACGTTTGAGTGGACTACAAGAATGGTAGCTAAAACTACAGTTCCCTTAATTCTTTGCAGCATCACGAGCCTATGAGCGACCAGTCATGCGGTTGGAGGCAGTTAACTGTGCTGTGCATCCACTGTGGCAAGAAGAAGAAAGTTTCAAAGAAAAATGCATGGAGGGGATGGGGGAGAGGCAAAGTGT
This sequence comes from Ilyophis sp. 1 JC-2022, assembly GCA_022702515.1. Lineage (NCBI taxonomy): Eukaryota > Metazoa > Chordata > Actinopteri > Anguilliformes > Synaphobranchidae > Ilyophis > Ilyophis sp. 1 JC-2022. Next base: position 11,609,349 of record CM040399.1, read on the forward strand.
CCTCGGAGCTCCAGGATTGTGGCCACCAAGTCCTTCGAGGTGGCCCACTCGGATGAGGCGAAGGACCAGCCATCGAAATTATGCGGTTATCTGAACAAACTCGCAAGCAAGGGTCCGCTTAAGGGTTTCAAAACCCGCTGGTTCGTTTACGATCCCAGAAAATGCTATTTGTATTACTTCAAGTCTCCCCAGGACGCGCTGCCTTTGGGACACATTGAAATAGCCGATGCCTGTTTCAGCTATGATGTCGAGGGGGAAGAGGGGCAGTTCGAGATCCACGCTTCTGGAAAGGAGTTTCTGCTCAAGGTAACAAGGCAAGATGTAGATCGCACAGTCCATATCTGAAGAACTGGCTATCTAATTGTACATTAGGCTACTAATAACACACAGACACAACACAAAACGTCTCTTTTTGACACATTGAAAAACACATTTTGTTTCTGTGTGCAGTAATCCAGTCAGAAAGTCATCAGCTGTCAGATGCCTTTAACAATGTGGCAATGGAAACTGGCCACATAAGCTGGCCTGAGCACAAGTTGTACCTTACACGGGCTACTGTTTCAAATCCTTCCGCACTATATCACAGTTGTGATAAAAAGGAAAACATTTCTCGGCGTATTTACTTTACTTTTACTTTTCTTGTTAAAAATGAACACGGTTCATAGTCTACGTATCGCAACACGACGTTTTAGGAAGTCCCATGAGTTTATTTTTTTGTGTGGAGCGAGTCGTATTTTTGCTTTGTCCGTTTTTGGGCAGGGACATAAACTTACTGATTTGTGTTTCATGGGCGTTTGTTTAAAGCAGACGACTTAGACAAGGACTTAAACCTGTGGGAACTAAAAAGAGTGCTTTTTTCACACGAATTAATTGTGGCCTAGTTTAACAGGCTAAAGGAATTTTCTCCAAAACAATTATTTTTTTAAATAGGCCGATTTAACAATAAAATTGTCAGGACCGTTTAAGTCCGCGGGTAGGTCTGATATTGGTGCTTTTATGACGGTGTCTTTATAACACCCATAACTGTCAAAGTAGTTTAATTAATTCTTTCCGGATGCCAGTCTTGGCACATAGGCTGATTTAGGACCTTGGGGCTTGGGCAGATAAGAATGGTTGCTTTGAAATTCAATTGCATGTGTTACAACTGTTTTTGCAGAACGACAACGGCAGATGGATGGATTCTGTTAACCCGGATGTTAAAACCAATATTACTTAATGTCACGCTTTCTTCAATAAGGGAACTTGTTTGTTTGAAGTTACAAGTCGTGGTCATGTTGTGCAATAGCGAATTTAGGCCGCCGTGTATTTTAGTCACAATATTTAAAGTTAAGGTCCAAACCTTTTGCTTACGTTGGGTTGTGGGTTGCACGTTGCGATGTCGTAGACCAGTGTCTAAAATCCTCACTCGGGGATTGTCTTGGGGTGGGAACTAATGCGTTATCAGTGTCAGTGATCGAATATTATTGCTGCGATTGACACACACACACGCACACATGACGTTACCAGCACCAGAGCATGTGTCAAACACACAATATGCACTCTCTCCATTTGTCTTCATCCCTCCTCCTCTCTGTCTGACGACTGACAGGCGCCAAACAGGAAGGTGATGCAGTTCTGGCTGCAGCAGCTGCAGCAAAAGCGATGGGAGTTCTGTAGCATGCAAGGGTCCGGTCTGAGGGACAGCTGGAGCTTCCCCGCCCAGTCCCAGCCGCACACCGGCCTGGTGGCCAGAGACTCAGGTACCGGCCAGCCGGATAAAAGCACAGCATCACCTGTGGCCTTCACAGTGGGCCTCCGGTGTACAGGCACACCATAGTATCCTGAAAGATTAGCATTGTTCAGGATTTATTGCTAGTGTTGACGTAAGAGTGTCATGTCAACACTTCCGATAAGCAGAAATGTGCTACATTTTCACGCAACACTGGGTATGTGCTGTTGACTTGGTTCCACTTGCTACTATGGAAATAATTACAATCAAATGCTTCACAACCTAGATACAGTGCATCATAGTTCAAAGATTTCCTGTTGGACTAAATCCATTATGTTTTGTGGTTATAATTTTACTTGGATTTCAGAGTAGCCTATCTCTTTCTGTGAACATGTCTGCATCTACAATTATCCTTAATGCATATATGCATATACCTATAATGTTTGAAACAAAAAATGTTAAAATTATTATTACTTATTTAATTTTCACCGGTTGCACAAACCGAAAATTTGCCTGGGCGAACTCGAGCGTAAGTAATGTGTGTTCATGTAATGAAACAAGCAACATTACCGGGCTGCACTTGTCGCTTACCCATCTTCTGCTTACGATGTGGCAAATCACCATTGTCCAGCTAGCTAGGTAGCTTTACAAGTCAATATGGAACATCAACAAAAAAGTGAAAAATTAACTTAACAGCCTTAGAAATAGAGTATGGTTGTACAAGTAGCCTACAATGAATTACCAAGAACAATTGAACAAAGTTTCCGTTTAGAATAATTTCCCCTCATTGCTTTGCTTTTAAACCCCTCCCCATCCCCCATGGGGGGCATTTTCCTGGCATGGTCTTAGAGGGTCCACTTGTCCCCTTAGAGGGAAGGGTCACTGCAAATCAATACAAAGTTATTCTGAGTGAACAACTTTATCCTATGATGAAACATTTCTATCCTGATGGGAGTGGTCTCTTTCAGGATGACAATGACCCCCATCCACTGAGCACGAGGGGTCACTGAATGGTTTGACGAGTATGAAAATTATGTAAATCATATGCTATGGCCTTCGCAGTCACCAAATCTCAACCCAATTGAACACCTATGGGAGACTTCGGACCGACGTGTTAGCCAGCGCTCTCCACCACCATCATCAAAACACAAAATGAGGGAATATCTTTTGGAAGAATGGTGTTCTATCCCTCTAGTAGAGTCCCAGATACTAGAATCTATGCTAGACTAGAGGTAAAATCTATGCCAAGGCGCATTGAAGCTGTTCTGGTGGCTCGTGGTGGCCCAACAGCTTGCTAAGACACTTCCTTTAATTTGTCACCTGTCTGTATATACGCATTTATACATGGCATTTAAGCTTACTTGCAATTCATATTAATATATGAAGTGACAAACAAGCCCTTGGACCTGGAACTAGTGTTCATAAACGGGAACATGGGGCCAGACACTGCACACATGGTGTTGACACCTCTGAGATCAGAGTGTGGCTCACCCACTGTAGAGCACTGCCCAGAAGGGTTTTTTTTTCTCTTTCAGCTACCTGCCTTTCCAGTGTACTCATGCCGGTTACCGCCATGTTTATTCACGGATCAGCACGTGTGTCTTCAGCCAAACCCCCTATGTCGGTGCTGTATAGGCCCCAATAAGACGGCTGTGACCAGCAGCCGCGACAGTGAAAGCTAGCTGGGCCTTGCTGCAGACAGTACTTTGCAGACATTTAAGTGGGGCATGCGATTCGTTACGCGTCGTCCTCAGTTTTCAGCTAGTCAAAGGGACAACTGCTGGTTCAGATTTGGGGTCACATTTGCTTCTAATTTAGTCCGGAACATTCCCAGGAACGTTCCTGACTGAGCCAAGATTTTTTCCCCCCCACATTTATTCATTCTCTTCCCCTAAGACTGAACGGCAACATGACACGTGCTATACAAAATGGGACAAATCATCTGTTCGTGAAAGGTAAAGCAGAGTTAAAACCAAGGCAGGGAACAATACTGATGTTGATAGGGTTTAGTTACTAAGTTTAGCTAGACTGATGAGCAACATTGTTCTTATAGTGGACTATAATTGTCTATTTCAGCTATGTCACTTGAACATATTATTCTCAGTATGTACGTATGACATGGCTGATACTACATGACTGTTTTCGGTCACTATTCTGGCCGCAATCTTTATTGTAAATTAACAACTGCTGTTCTTGGTTACTGTAACTGGTGAAGGCCTAACACTCATGTAACTTATGATGATTATCATCATCAGTAAATTTTGAATTCATGCCCTGTTAACGTCTAATCAGAAGAAGGTGTTGTGTGCACAGTGGACAAAAAATACAGCAAAGAAAAGGTTTAAGGAATCCAAAATATTTAATCAGCGGCTCGCATTGGAAAAAGGAAACTGCACACAGCAAAAAGGACGAAAAACTAGCCGCAAATTTTTCAGCTTATTGCAAAAAACAACTCTTTACATGTTTTGTCATGGTTCGTGGGTTTTTATTTTCTTTTCCGTTGCGGTTCTCGTTTCTTTTTTCCCGATTGAGAATCTATCGGATTTTTTCCACGTTCCGTTCCGGGGTTTGCTTTCCCTCATCATTGTTTTCACCTGTGCCTCTACCTGCGAGGTATTTAAGTTCCTCACTTCCGCTTCCCCGGTGCTTCTTTGTCTTTCGACATTGCATGGAGCCAGTTATAGCCAGGTACTAGCGACCTTGTGATATTAAACGCTGTTTATGTTCACGGGGGAATGGCTATTAGCTTTTAGTTCAGGTATAGGTATTATTCCTCCTGTTAGCGTTCTGTGCTATTTATTTTATTCTTTGCTGTTCTCTCTGAGACAGTTTTCTTAGTTTGTTTCGTTTTGTTTTACACTCTTCCGGCCGTCCGAACTTATGTGCCGAGGGTGTTCTTTTCTTTGCTAAGTTTCCCGTTTTGGCTCCAGTTTTGAGCTCGGGAGATTTAGTTTGTGTTTCACTCGTTATTCGAATTCGCCCTATTTTAGGGGGTTGATTTTCGTTTGGCTGTTAGCCACAAGGAATTTGTTTCCTGTCTCTTATTTCTTTGCATTTATTTTGTTATTCCCTTTATCGGTGAGTGACTTTTTTCTGATCCCCCTACCTGCGCGTTTGATTAGCCACTAAATTCCATTACATGTTTTCCGGACAGCTGGATCAGTAGGTAAAAACAGGTATTGAATTAATCATGAAGACCAGTGGCACTTTAGCATTGCCTTTTATCACACAAATACACTACCAGTAAAAAGTTTTACTACACTTTACTTGGGTTTTAGTACTCTGTTTTAGTACTCTGTTTTAGTGTAATTTAAGCAGTTTAACTTTTGTAAATAACCTAAAATGGCATTAGGTAAGAAGTGAATAGTCAGAAGTTAAAAAAAAAAAAAGATATATATATATATTTCACTTTACAGGATAGTGACCTCAATTTTGGAGTTCATAAAAAAATCCATATTTGACAAAATAAGCAGGTGGACAAATTATTTCCATTTTCCAATAAGAAATGTAATAAAATGGCATGAATATGCTGAGCAGTTATTACTGCAATAGGTGGCTATTTTTTTTTATTGTAAGATAAAAGCTGTATTTATTTATTTATTTTTATCTCCGATTGCTTGAATATTGTGGGTGTACTAAAACCTTTTACCGGTAGTGTAGGTAAACTGCAAAGCCTACACATGGAAATGGCGGGATCTCATGTCAGTCCTCCTCTGCACCAGTGGCATCGCTGCTCAACTCTCTGAGTGCGCCTGGGGTTCTTGTGGATGTGCCAGTAATGTTCTCCACACCCCTGGCTAAAACGAGCGACGCGTCATTCAGCAAACAGTTCTGACCTCAGGTGTACCTTTTCAGCCTTGTATCTGCTTTCATAGGGACATACACGGTCCAGGGCGATGTCTGAAACTTAGCAGGGACTGTGTGACTCGGCTGAATGGGCCAACATAATGAACGGTTATTTCCCGAGGGTTGCCTCGCCCTCTTTTCCAAATCTTATGCCAGATGAGCCACGGCTGTTTATTAAATCTCTCTGAGTGCATTTCAGGGAGTTGAGAGAACGAGTGTGTGAGTGTGTGAGTTGAGCCAAATTCGGACGGGATAAGTTTTCAGGAGACAATTTCTGTAAAGTGAATTGTTATCATAGGACGTCTGTAATGTTAATGACCAATTCGGATGGGATAAAGCATCTCTGTATAAATGCACATACAACGTTGCATGTCCTATATCTTCAATTTAAACTCATTGCTTCTGGCAGAAAAGTGCTGGCAGGGAACAATTGAAGAGATGCAAGCACTCTGGGGGAAAAAATGTGGACACAGTGGCATTTAAAAAAATTTAAAAAAAATCTGTCCGCAAAGTATGAGGAATGTTTGCATTACACCTCTTTATTGACATTAGCTTGAGAAAAATAGTACACTGGTAGGCTAGTCCATAACATGTATGCAAGGCTATAGTTAGGCTACTGCAGACAGTAGCTTAGCGAAAGCTGCCACAAGAGTTGCCTCTTTGAGATGTACTTTTGAGCCCCTTTGGATGAATTGGCTTCTTTGTCTTGTTATTTACGTACACTTAGGGCCTGATTTACTAAGACCTTTAGCAATGCGAAACCTGATTGGCCATGGCATTTTTTTTGCACCAATCAGTGGTTGTGTTAATAGTTTTGCATGTGCTAAAAGGTTTTGCACACGCTAAAGGTCTTAGAAAATCAGGCCCTTAATGTGGAGGTTGGCCAATAGTTGTGGCCTGGACTTGGGCCGTAGAGAGCACAACCAAAGGCTCCCTCGAGGGTCTCCATACTTGAATAACCGGGAGAGAAGACTGGAAACTTCTTTCCCACAGGAAATAACATAATATTTACCAACATGTCAATTCTCACAGGATTGTTATAACCTGGGGTTGTTTTTACAGGGCATTTAACAGTAGGTAAAAGACGCCGGAATCTTTACTGGCGTGGGAGTATGTAAAAGTTACTGACGTGGCAGATTCGGACGGGGCTAAAATAATGGAAATGCTTTGGTAAAGATCACATTACCCCACCTCCCCACCAGAAAACCTATCCCGTCCGAATAGGGCTGTAGATTGACAGTGAGTTGGTGAGAGAGAGGCAGAGAGATCGACATCTTTAAATCATAAATTTGTGGGGCCTGTAGAATTGATTTGTGCTTGGCACACCTATCCATGCACTGTTCCTTGAATCTCAAATACTTTTTAAAAAATTTTTTTTAGGCAAAGCACTGCCATATATAAATTGTATGCTTAACTTATACAATTTGAATGTGGACGAGCTTGACAAGGTAGCCACACGCTGACTCTTGCACCCTTTTCTGGGTTCCAGATGCCTGTCTGCTGGAGAGGCCGAGCGATAGCATGGAGAGAGTCCGCAGCGACTTTGCCATGGAGACCAATACAGATGGCCTGGTGGGCGTGCACTCAGCCCGTGGCCCCACCCCCCACAACTTTTCCCTCAGGCAATGGGGCACGGGATTGAGGTGAGTCCCGAGTGGCGTGCTCTCACCGCTGGAGGTGCCCCACTGTCCCGGGTGTGTCTGCATCCAGGCGAGGTGTTTTGATTGGATGGGCCAAACACTGATAATACATGGTTGTAAGGGCTATCATAAGGGCTCATATGGGCTATTATACCTGCGTTTGGTATAAGCAAAATCAAAGGGGGGGGGCACACACAAAGCTATATACACACTGATCTGTGAGTCATTGATTTATTAGCACTATGTTATTTCAGTTTAATGTATATTTATGATCGGCTCAGACAAGAGTTTGTGTGTGACAAGGATGCTATAGATACTTTAAGTTTCTCACGACCTAGCGGCTTCACAATGGATGGTGAAGAAGCATCAATAGTTTGTGGATTAAAGCAAGAAACTACACCTACAGTAACTCCCAAGCATCTTGTACAGCGATGTTGTGTCTCCAGAGGTTGTGTGTGGCTGTGAGATTAGTTTCACTACAATGGCATCGCACCTGACCTGGGCTTCCATGTAACCAGGTGTTGTGTAAGTGGTGAGAGTTTAAATGTTATTTCTCATGCTGGTCTATTTATTTAGCCCGTATGTCCATAAAATCAAAGAGAACAGGATGTTGATATGAGGAATGTGCGTTTAAATGAATTTCATGTTCATATTGAATGATCAAACCCTATTGACTCTCCTTTAAAAGCACTGTATGGAACTCCAGTTGTTTCACTGCAAAGAGATCTGCATTCACTCACATTTAAAGGCAGGAAATGAAAAACATGAATATATTATCCATTATTTTAGGCAGGGTTCTTAAACACTCTTTCATGAATAGTCATGAGATGTAAGTTTTTAAAGATGAACCAGCATTTCAATACAGATCCAAATAATTAATTTGTGAGTTCATAATATATTGTAAAGATAATCAAGTCTTTGTTCTCATTCGATAATTGTTTTCCATAAATATTAGGTAGCTGCAGTTTGGATTGAAAGAGCTTTTTCTCACCCACTTTGTGCATTTTGTGTTTGCTAAAGTGATTCCAGACCGTTTCTGCACATCTGGAAGAGTGGAAATATCTTCCCGAGTGACGTAATGCGGTGGAATGCCAATGATTTGAGCGTGGCTGGGTGGGAAAAAAACTCTAAAGTTTCTAAAGCTGCTGAACAAGATGTTAAGCCTCCAAATCACATGCGCTGCAGCCAACCTGCAGGCGTTCAGAAGGAGCATTCCGTAAACAAACTTCATGTTTGTCAAGAAAAAAGCAGAACTGGTCAACTACAAATTCCAGTTTTTTAAGAAAGATTTTTTAAAAAAAAATTCTGCACACATTATGCCTGGTACAGCAGATAATATCTTAAATTTACAGAGATAAAGTATATCCAAAAGTTCCATTTATGGTGTAAATTAATGAATGACCGTGAAACTGTCGAGGAGATTGCTCCAAGCTTCCATGTGGTAATGGAATAAAGAGTTTGACTGTATTCAGAGTGGCTAGTCTTATCTATTGAGAAGGAAGCACACTGTGTGCTCAAATGAGGGTGAGACATTTGTCATGTAAGATAATGCTAATGCTAATGCTAGCCTTTGAGCTCCTTAAATTTTGATTAGTTTGTGTACTCAGCCACTCTGCTACACCTGGGCCCTGTTCCTCATACATGGAGCTAACTGTGCTGAGTAAAACCCTCAAATATGGAACATGTGAACGAGCAAAAACACTGTTCCGGGTTGTACTCTCTACAGTTAGCCAGCTAACTCGGTTAGCCAGCTACGAGGAATAAGGCCCAGGGGCCTCATTTATAAATTCATCTTGGAATTCATCCTAAATGTGAGCGTATGATCGTTTCCTAAAATGTCCATACACACGAAAAAATGCTCCTACACTTGACCTATTTATAAATCCGAAATCATCCTGAAAATCATGCGCACGTGAACGAGCTTGTGAGCTCCACCCAGTGAACGCCCTCAAATATTATCTGGTCAGGTTTTTTTTTTAATACAAACGTATATAGACTGCTTACGTGACCATTGTTACGTGATGTAAAATTGACTATCGCTATTTCATGTCTTTTTCTTTCGTTTTTAATAGTTTACAAAAATGTTAATGTTATAATTTCAATATTGCATAGCCTAATATTGGTTTTATTGTTTATATTTCAATGGAGTTGTCACTGACAGCCATCAGTACAAGCCTCCTGCCTTTTGTGTATCAACTATGATTAGCTACATGATGTTTGTTTAAAATGTGCATTGATTTGAAGCTTTTAGACCATACACGTATCGATAATAATAAAAATAGTAATAATAATAAAAAAATATTATTATTAGGCTGTTGTATTTTTCATAACGGTTTGCACACATGATAATGTTCACAGCAAGAGCTGCAATCACAGGCATATGCTTTATTTCAACTTCGGGGAGACACACTGCTGGACCACCTAGTCTCGCATAGTCAAACGTCAAGTCTCATAAACATATAGGCTACTAGCTAGTCGGGAACAATTAATATGAAAATATTGGCAGTGACATGTCCTCCTCACTTCTAGGCATATAGCCTAGTTAACGGCCCACAATATTGCGTCTCACAGTGCTTATCACACAAATAAATATTATGGCATAAATAATATGTCCATTTGTGAAGAGATTGGTAAAATATTCTCACGTCCGAAAGAAATGTGTTCTTCCTGCAGTACAGCTTCATAGCCACAAGGAAATGGCCGTACGCCTCCTCTAGAGCTGGCGTACACATAAGGACGTTTTCACGTCAGTTTAAAGTTTTATAAATCTCAATTTGTGCGTCGATTTTCACACAAGATCAAATCTAGTGAATTTACGATCAAATTCGTGTGTACGACCGTTTTATACATGAGACCCCTGGTCTTTTCAAACTGAGCAATGGTCTGGTAATGCACAGCTCCATCAAGCTTAATAGTCACATCCCAGTTGGAATGAAACCATGCTTGCCGTCATGGCGTGCCCCAGGTTCCAGCGCTGGGAACCCCTTGCCCAGACTGACTGTGTTCTCTCTCTCCTCTGTCCTCTTTGGGGCACTGTCAGGAACTCCATGTCCCAGCTGCGGCCGGGCCGGGGTGGAGAGGGCAGGCGAAGTGTGTTCTACGCGGCCAGCAACGAAGATTGGGAGATGGTGGACCACCCGACCAAGGACCTGCAGGAGCAGATGGCTGAAATCTCCAAAAAACCTAATTCTGATACTCATAGGAGTGAGGAGCCTTTTTCTGCTTATAGTCACTATGCTTCCTGGTACTACTCTGTTAAATAGTCACTGCATTGCAGCCTGCTGTGGTTGTTGTGCAGTTGCCCATTTGAAGTGACCACTAGCCTTTTAAAATATGTTCCATTTTAATTTGTTTTCAATCTTACTACTTTATGAAATTTTGGAATGCAACACTGCATCTTTTCGGTATGTGTTGCAGTACTGGTTACGTACCTTGTTGACATGACCCCAGATGACTCAAACATACCTGTTATCTTAAAAAGGGATGTTATTCTGGAATTACGTGAAGAAAACACTTTCCTTAATGAACAGAAATACAGTATATCTCCTTATATTGTATATCATATATGATTAATTTATAATTGCGCTAAGCTGATTATTTTAACATTATTGGAATATGTAGACAATGGCAGGTGAAATTCTTCTGTCACCAAGAGGAAATTGTGATATTTTTATGCCATACTGTACTTCCCTGTATTTACAGACAGCTGCGCTAAAAAAAAACATTCAAATCTGGTGACAACAACTTTACACTGTTGCGCTCACATTCTTTTGAGGAAGTGAATAGTTTATTTTCTGTTGATAAATCAGATGTACTTGAGCTAAACTAAAATGACTGTGTAATAAGCAGTACAGTAATGGTCCTGTCAAGCAGATACTTCCTTGTGTATTGCCAGACTCGGCTGTTTAATCCGACCGACTGTCTCTCCACTCCTCTGTCCATTGCCCCAGACTCCATTGGCTCTGCGTTCACTTTCGATTTCGGGCGGTCCTTTTCGTCCTCCTCCTCCTCGCGCCCCAAGCTGCCCTTCCTGCGAGACGTGATGAGCTCCGCGAGGCAGAGCCGGAGCGCGGAGACGTCCCCCGTCGAGTGCAACGGGAGCAAGGCCTTGGAGGTCCAGCTCAGACTGCAGAGCCAGCAGGAGGCGCTGGAGAGGCTGCGGGAGGATCTGGCCAGTCAGAAGGTGCGGCGCTATCACACCCGCAAGGCATCATGGGTACCGCAAGGCATCATGGGTAACCCCCACCCCACAGATCAGGCCCAGCCACGAGTTTAACAAGGAGGGCAGAAGGGTATACATCACCGCACAGTGAAGGGCTGCACGTCGCCCGGGGCGATTAGCGCAAGAGTGAAATGGCCTCTCCGTCTCCCTGCCTGACGGCTGCCTGCTGACGGCCTGATTGGTGTCTCTCAGGAGCTCTAACGGTATCCCGCAGCTTGGCCCTTTCCCGCTCCCTTTTTCCACGGGGGCAGTCAGTCACTCACTCAGATGCCGCTGAGGGGAAAGAAGGAAGTGGCAACGTGTCACTTCCCTTCACAGCTTTCGCTTTTTCTCAGGTTCACATTTATGTTTGTTTTCTTAGTGGGTTCCCTTTTCTACTCCAGCTTAGACATCTTACACTTATCAGACCTGCCCACGTGTCCTCGCCCCTGACCGCAACAACCTGACATTCATATCGCCACCTTCAGAGCCATTACCCAGCCGCAGGCTCTCTCAGGGTTTCTGAGCAGATGGGTCGAGTCGTGGCTCCGAGGGTGACAATATGGACGCCAGGTTGCGATAGGACTTTCACGACTGTCCATCGGGCAGTTGTTAACGCCTGCATTCTTTGGCGTTGCAATAATCCTCATTCCTTGTCTGATTTATGCCAGGGTGACTCGCTTTTGTTAAATTTCAACATGGCCTTCCTGGCTATAACTGAAAATATTCAGTTTACAACCTGAAGCAATTTAGGTAAAGTACCTTTAGGTGAAGACAGGTGACAAATGTCCTCCGCCTCCTTCAGGTCACAAGAGCTGGCGGTCGCTTCCTGTTTGGTGGCAAGTGGAGAAGCGAGGCTCTTGTGACCTCGCCGTTTTTAGCCTTGTGACTTTCAGTTTTATTGAAAAGTTCCCCCTGTGCCTACCCCCAGCTGCGTGCACGGCCTGCGCGTATAGCACAGATGCGTTTCGATTCTCGCGCGCAGGTTCCGCTGTTCGTCTAAAAATAAACGCGAAAGTGCGCGAGGCGTCACGCACGAATAACATGCGATGTTTAATTCCTGCCAGCCTGCCACCACAAAAAAACGAAGAAAACTACTTCTGTCTGCATAATTCCTCAGTATCCATGCGCTCATAGAGATGCATTTATAGCGCATGTAGTGCTTACAGCATTGCACTTTACAGGGTGTTTGACATCCGTCACGGTAGATTCAATTAACTTAAACCCTTACGGCAAAGCCCCACAGCAAGCGGTGTGGAGCGGATTTCTTGTGCGATTGCGCCGCCTCCGTTCATTTTCAGTGAGTGGCGATTCCTCGTGTCTGCAAAGCATGTTGGGATTGCTCGCGACGCTTCCAGACGAGACGGGGAACGTGGCGCAATAACCGATCCGATTAAAGATTGTAAACAATTTCAATGCGTGAATTATAAATCTCATTTCTTTATTTGGATAAGTGAGCGCAGAGATAGAAGTTAGTCCCTTGTGGTAATTGCTAAATATAAAGACCGGCTGTACTATGTCGGTTTTTCTGGGGTAGCTCGTTAGCTTGAGCCTGATGAACGCCCAGCTGCACGGAAGAAGATGCAAGAGCTCATTGGCTGTTGGTTTTACCAAAACTGTGTTGACTTGATGAGAGCCGTACTTGTCTCCATCGAACTGGCTCGAAATGAAATCTAACGTGCCTGAAATTAAATTAGATGGAGCTAACGGGGGTTTGAGTAGACAAAACCACCAGACTCTGATTGTGTTTTAGTAGCGGATTATGTTGAATTACACTAAATAGTTTATCTGGGTTGCAGAGCTGTTTTCCCCAAGTTGAAGTCAGTGGAACAAATGAACCATGCTCTGTGGAAAGCAGTCGGCTGTCCAATGTGCAAATTGGACTGCTTGGCTGCCTCGTTATGTTTTGTAATGAAATTTGTCTCTGGCAAAACAAACACTACAAGATGGCGAGTTACTCAACTTCCTTAAGAGAGATATTCAACTGCCCTCTGTCTGTTATAAATTTAGATATAAATTTTTAGCAAGTACCGCTTTAAAAAAAATTATATTATCAGATTAAACCAGGGGTCCTCAATCTTATCCAGAAAGGGCCGGTGTGGGAGCAGGTTTTTCTTCCAACCAAGCAGTAACACACCTGATTCTACTAATCGAGGTCTTTAGCGAAGACTCTAGTGGTTCATTAGTAGAAGCAGGTGTGTAACTGCTTGGTTGGAGCAAAAGCCTGAACCCTCACCAGCCCTTTCTGGATAAGATTGAGGACTCCTGGATTGAACAATTGATAGATGGAATTTTCTTGTGCTTACAGTGCATTTGTTTAACTCTTTGTTGAGAGAAGGGGACACCTAGGAAATCATGTCTGACTTCCGGTTGACAGGGGGAAGGAATAGTGTTTGTATTAACTGCCGCTTCTGTCTTCTTATCTGTGGAGATCTATCTAATTAACTAAGAGTGGGCCCTGTTGTGTGAGGAGGGAGCATTCAGACTTGCACTGGCCATTTCATGACATTGTCACAGAACCTGCATTAGGATAGAGATTGCGAGTTGATTAGTTCTCCCTGCTTCAGAAGTCTGAAGAGACCCGAGGGGAGGTATGGATGCAGTGAGGTCAGTGTGAAGTATAAACGCAGTCCGCCATGATTGTGATCTAAACCGTTGAGTCCGCTTTAAGTTACAATGAACATTGGCAAACTAGGATTTGTTTTATTTTGGTAAGTCTGAATATGCAGCATCTCGGGATGTGTGCGCACACTGCCAAATTGTATGTTTTATACGTTTTGTCAGCTTTCTCTAAAATGCAGTGTTTCACTATGCATGTGTGTTTGTATAGGATGAGGGCTCATGCTGTGTGTGTGCTTGTATGTGTGTGTACTCGCTGGGGCCAGGAGGGGGCGCTCTGTCTGATTTTATTAGCTGCGGACCCTAAAAGTGATAACCCCAGTAGTCGTTGCTGTGCTGGTTGTGACGCCCGGTTCCCTTCTTTCCCAGGAGCTGGTGAGACTCCTGCAGCAGACCCTACGGAGCTCCCAGGGCGAGAGGCAGCCAGCGGCCGGCCCCGAGGGGCCGCAGAACGTGTCCCCGCTCCTGAGAGAGCGGGACAGCCAGGTCCAGGCCCTCTGCGGGCACATGGAGAAGCTCGCGCTGGAGAAGGACAACCTGCAGCAGGAACTGAAGACGCTCAAGAACAAGGTGGGGGAGATGAACGACCAGCTCGGCATGATGATGGAGACCATCCAGGCCAAGGACGAGGTCATCATCAAGCTGTCACAGGAAGAGGGCGGCGCTGGGGGCGGGGGCGAAGGCGGGACCAGCCCCACCGAATGCAACTCGCCGTCGTCCGTCAGCCGGGAGTTTCTGGAACTGGACAAAATGAAGGTAGAAACTATGTGTGTGGCGGCTGCATTCACTCCTATAGCACAACTGTATATACCCCAGAATCTATACTTAGTACAGGCACAGGTAACTCCAGGCCTCGCGGGCCAGTGTGTATGCAGGTTTTTGCTGCCACCAGTTACCCTGACTCAATCAGCGAGTTAGTCGTATACACCAAGAATGACTCGCTCGTAAAATCGACAACAATGAAACGATACAATGGGTGCATGCAGGCACAAGAACATTCATCATCTGCTGTTCGTATCGTGGGATGTAGCTGAAATATCAGAGGTGGCCAACCCTGGTCCTGGAGAGCCACAGGGTCGGCTGGTTTTTGTTGTTATTAAACCGGTCGACTACGCAGCTCTCCAGGACCAGGGAACCGCGGGTCTAAAATATCTCCTATGCCACGGGTGCCCGAGCTCGGTTCCAACCACAATTGCAATCCCAGAATTTGAACAAATGAAAAATGAGCATTTTTATTAATTGGGCGCTTTTCATGTTTTGAGGAATTATTTACCCTCTTAAGCCACATTATGTCAGATAGCTGTGAGTGCCATGAAGAATTAAAGTCCCTAGTTGTGCTATATTGCGAACAATTACATAAAGAGGTGGTAAACATGTTTTAACTGATCAAATTAAAGACTGAGGTGAATCAATACTCCGAATTAGGTTGTTGGTTAGTTTCCGTGGCCATATGTGTCCACGTTTTCATCAGTCCGATGGCTATTGAGTCATCTCTGCCCTTAATTTGATCGGTTAAAAAATGTTATTACCTCTATGTAATTGTTTATGTAGCACAATTAGTAAAAATGTGATCATGGTACTTTTTATTCTTCATGGCATGTACAGCTAACCGTTCTACCAATGCGGCTGAAGAGGGTAAATAGTCCCTCAAAACATGAATAGCACCTAATTAAGATAAATTAACAGCTTGGTAAAATTGTGGGCTTGCAATTGTGGTTGGAACAAAAACCAGAATACATACACAGGGGACCCCCCAGGACCGAGTTTGGGCGTCCCTGACCTGTCCTATACCAAACGCTACAGGGCCACCAGTGCTACATTGTCATCGTATTTCATATTTTCAAGCGTACCTCCGCCGTTATTTCAGCGGTACAGTCGTTGAACTTGAGAATCAAGTTGCATGTAAAAGCCTGAATTAGATTTTGAATCTGTTCTCTTCCTTCACATCCACTGTTCACTGCGTCTTGTGATTCAGACCGTTCCAGACCTTGCCTGTCCCGTCAACACTTTCAGTTTCCACTCCGGACCTAACATGTCTGATGCAAGGCGGTGTGATTTCTTAATGAACGCACTGGAAAAGGAAATAAACGCAACGTCACATGTCACATTTAAATACAGGAAGATGAACATTAAATATTGGATTCAGTCATGTCTGAGTGGTTCATAAACATTCCAAATTTGAATACTTTCATAGAAAATATCCGTCGTCTGTACGTATGCATTTGAACCTTCTTGGGAACTAATAAGGTGAGGTTGTTGAGGAAAATGAATGTGAGCGTTTTGTGGTGTTAAGGTGATGTTTCTGTTGAATGTTAGGACGGTCTTGAAGCCTATAAGAACCAGAACAAGTTCCTGAATAAAGAGATCTTGGAACTGACTGTCCTGCGTCGAAATGCGGAGGGGAGAGAGAAGGCCGTGGAGGCCAAGGTAATGTCCGCTTCCCTCTCGTGACCTGCCGGGCTTTGAGTGAGTGAGTGAGTGAGTGAGTGAGTGAGTGAGTGAGTGAGTGAGTGAGTGAGTGAGTGAGTGAGTGAGTGAGTGAGTGAGTGAGTGAGTGAGAGAGTGAGTGAGTGAGTGAGTGAGTGAGTGAGTGAGTGAGTGAGTGAGTGAGTGAGTGAGTGAGTGAGTGAGTGAGAGAGTGAGTGAGTGAGTGAGTGAGTGAGTGAGTGAGTGAGTGAGTGAGTGAGTGAGTGAGTGAGAGAGTGAGTGAGTGAGTGAGTGAGTGAGTGAGTGAGTGAGTGAGTGAGTGAGTGAGTGAGTGAGTGAGTGAGTGAGTGAGTTTTAGCTTTGCTAGCAAACATATCTAAAACAGCTAACAACTACAACAATAACATTTTAATTTTTAATTGTGTATGTTTATCATTCTGTATCGGTTTGTTAGCCGATACAAAAGCATTTTCTGCTGAAAAACGAAAGTTGAAGTGTTTTAAAAGCTAAAATTGTCTAAAAGTAATGTTTGTTTACTATTCACAATGTGGGTCGCAGTGTGGGCTGCCATGATGATGTGACGTCAAGTTCTTCCTAGTCGGGGAGGAGGTCGGGGTTGATTTTCTGATTCTTGATTTCCGACAGTTGGAAGGGCGTTTTATAAAATTTTTCCTAGTCTGATATCGGGATTCCTAGTTGGAAATTAATAAACGAAGGCAGCATTACTTCCGGGGTTTCGCTGAGTATATTCAGAAGTACACAAACATGACATGAAGCTTCTTTTAAAAAAATGAGACGCAGCTTTGCTAATGTTTTCCTTCAATAACAACAAGAACAACATGGGACATGGCCTCACAAGGGTGGGACATCTTCACACATTTCAACAGTACAGTTGGAAAACCGTATATTGCGTACTGCACATCGCAACTAAACGGTGCACATTAAACAGCACACATCTGCCAGTACACTGTACACAGGAGACGGGACGCAGTAGATAGGGCACTGATTTGGACACAGCCTGTGTGTGTGTGTGTGTGTGTGCGCGTGCGCGTGCCTAAGGCCATTCAGCGCTGAGAGCCCCCTCTAGTGTTAGAAATCCTCTCACAACTATAGCACAAATGAGATCCTATCATAGTTCTCAGAGGTGAGCACTGCTGAGTCAGCTTGCTTGGTGGAGGCGGAATTTAACTGAACTGCTTGTCGTACAACATGTTGCACAAACTCAATCTTGCCGTGTATAATTTTACAATGTATAATTTTTGTATAATGTATTTTGCAACCGTATTGCAAACCCAAGGTGATCGGTGCTCTGCCTTTCTATTGTTGCCCTATAGCCGGTCCCTCTGCTGATTGGAGAAACTGTTCACTAAACTGCATGTGCTGTTATGTGCTCATATGCTGTTTTAAAACCTGTGTGATCCAGTACACTGCTAAATCTGTATCTGTCTTGTGATTAACAGCACTGTTGCACTCTTCTATTTATATCTAGTGACTGTACACCGTGCTGTCTTTGCTCTGTGTGACGGTGCGATGTGTGTACACCGTGATGTCTTTGCTCTGTGTGACGGTGTGATGTGCGTACACCGTGCTGTCTTTGCTCTGTGTGACGGTGTGATGTGCGTACACCGTGCTGTCTTTGCTCTGTGTGACGGTGTGATGTGTGTACACCGTGATGTCTTTGCTCTGTGTGACGGTGTGATGTGTGTACACCGTGATGTCTTTGCTCTGTGTAACGGTGTGATGTGTGTACACCGTGATGTCTTTGCTCTGTGTGACGGTGTGATGTGCGTACACCGTGATGTCTTTGCTCTGTGTGACGGTGTAATGTGCGTACACCGTGCTGTCTTTGCTCTGTGTGACGGTACTCTGTGCTAAATCGACATGACTGCGCCCCTCCCTCGTTTGCAGTACCCTGTGTTAACTGTGTGTATCCCGTGTTGACAGTACATCTCTTTGGAGGCCAAGCTGTGCCAGGTGGAGAGTAAGTACCTGGTGCTCCTGCAGGAGGTGAAGACCCCCGTGTGCTCCTCAGCAGAGGAGAGTCCGGCGCGGGAGGTCATCTCCAGGCTGCTGGAGGACGCCCTGCAGGTGGACAGCAGCAGCGACCAGCAGGAGCAGCAGATCCTCAAGCCCCACCCTGTCAGGTGCTGCAGCCCCGCCCCCTGTTCCGCCCCTCTGTTAAACCACGCCTCCCGCTGACATTGTTTCATGTGGTCACCCCTCCCTGTTCATAACAGACAGCCAGTGCCTCGCGCATCGTCTCATTCTGCGACACTCACTGGACAGTAAATCCAGTGTTTTTACTTGCCTACATTTTAAGTTATGCTGCCTCATTTAATGTTCTGTCATCTGCATTTTACCTTCATCATTTTTCTTAGTCGAGCGACCAGCGCTGTGAGCATTACATTACAGGCATTTAGCAGGCGCTCTTATCCAGAGCGACTTACACAACTTTCTAATTTTTACGCAGCATCCATTTATACAGCCGGATATATACTGAAGCAATTTAGAGTACAGTTGTGTTCAAATAAATAGCAGTGTGTTAAAAAAAGTGAATAAAGTGCAAATATTTTTTAATAGCTTTGTTATATTTAAAATATAGTGGAAACACATTCAATTCCAAATCAAAGCATTAACAAATTTTATCAAGTCTGCGTTATTCTTTTACAGGAAGCAAAGAAAAGGAATATTAATCTGTTAAAAAAAAAATAGCAGTGTTGACATTTTTCTCTTCAAACTCAAACACTTACTGTATAAACTGAAGAAATTGTTCAAGATTTAACTTCACTTTAAATGACTGAACTAATATTTAGTTGCACAACCATTGTTTTTGATAACTGCTGCGCATCTGCGTTGCATCAAGTCAACCAACTTCTGGCACCTAGAAACAGGTATTTCAGCCCAGGATGAACAAACTACATTCCACAGTTCCTGTGAATTTTTTAGTTTTGCTTCAGAAACTGCATTTTTAATGTCACCCCACAAGTTTTCAATGGGGTTGAGGTCGGGGGATTGAGCTGGCCACTCCATTACCTCAATCCTTTTTGTCTGGAACCAAGATGTTGCTCGCTTACTCGTGTGTTTGGGGGTCGTTGTCTTGTTGAAACACCCATTTCAGGGGCATTTCCTCTTCGGCATACGGCAACATAATCTCTTCATCTCTTATGTCTCAAGTATTTTGATGTATTCAAACTGATCCGTGATCCCTGGTATAGGATAAATAGGCCCAACACCGTAGTATGAAAAACATCCCCATACCATGATTTTGCGCCACCATGCTTCACTGTCTTCAGTGTACTGTGGCTTGAATTCAGTACCCGAGAGTCGTCTGACGTACTGTCGACGACCACTAGACCCGAAAAGAACAATTTTACTCATCAGTCCACAGAATGTTATGCCATTTCTCTTTGGGCCAATCGATGTGTTCCTTGGCAAATTTGAACCGATTCTGCACTTGCCGTTTTTTCAACAATGGTGCTTTACGGGAGCTTCTTGCTGATAGCTTAGCTTCGATCCAACGTCTTCTGACTGTAACAGCACTTAAAGGTCATTTTAGATCATCTTTGATCTAGGTGATGATTGGCTGAATCTTTGCCATTCTGACTATTCTTCGATCCGCTTTAACAGTAGTTGCTCGTTTTCTTCCGTTTTTGTTTCCATTTTAAAGCATTTGAGATCTTTTTAGCTGAGCATCCTATAATTTGCTGCACTTCTTTATACGTTTTCCCCTCTCCAATCAACTTTTTAATCAAATTACGTTGTTCCTCCGAACTATGTTTGGAACGGCCCATTTTACTTCAATTCAGAAGCAAATATATTTTATAACAATGTGAAACATTTGCTTCCCTTCTTCCTTAATAAAGGACAATTAATGACACCTGTTTTTTCACAGAATGAATGAATTCTCTAATTAAACTCCACACTACTATTATTTTGAACACGCCCCTTTCAATGAATGAGTCAACAAGCGCGTGCATGTCATGACAGTTGGGTCTGTTGTTTTTCTATTACACTACTACATCTAGAAGTAAATAATAATAATAACACTAATAACAGTGGTTCATCAGGTTACTGATGTTGTACTGCTATTTCTTCTAACACAACTGGGTATATCGAATGGTGTCTTTATTTTACCCACTGTAAAATAGTAAATGATAAAATAGTATTTCAGTATTTCCATAGTGTTTTTTTACATGGATTTTGTGGGGTACGGGCCCGTGACTGTGCCCTTGTGGATCCTCTTTAGTCACGCCCTTCTTCCTCCCGCAGCGAGTATGACGTGTACGGCTTTAAGACGGTCCCGGAGGATGACGAGGAGGAGAGGCTGGTGGCGAAGGTGAGGGCTCTGGACCTCAAGTCCCTGTCTCTGACGGAGCAGGAAGTGTCGGTGGGGGTGAAGTGGGAGAACTACCTGGCGGGGACGGTTACCAGGGAGATGGCGCGGTCACCAGAGCTCAAGGCCCTGATGCGCAGTGGCGTTCCGCACGAGCACCGCTCCAAGGTGTGGCGCTGGTGCGTGGCCTTCCACGTCAAGACGTTTCCTGAGAGCGCTACACCCAGCTACTACGAGGGCCTGCTGGGCGTGGCCCGGGAGAAGCAGAACCCAGCCTCCAAGCAGATCGAGCTGGACCTGCTGCGGACGCTGCCCAACAACAAGCACTACTCCTCCCCGGAGTCCCCGGGCATCCACAAACTGAGGAACGTGCTCCTCGCCTTTTCGTGGAGGAACCCCGACATCGGCTACTGCCAGGGCCTCAACAGGTAGCCTATTTTTTGTCTCCCATTCTCTATGGTCTTTATATACTCTCTATGATTTGTATAGACTCTCTGAACTTTATAGACTCTCTATGGTCTTTATAGATTCTCTATGATCCTTCTAGACTATGATTCGTATAGACTCTCTATGATCCTTACAGACCATCTATGATGCGTATAGACTCTCTATGATGCTTCTAGACTCTCTATGATCTTTATAGACTCTCTATGATCCTTATAGATTCTCTATGATCCTTATAGATTTTTAGGCCCGGATTGGATTTATATAATCTAGATCCCTGGTATTCAAATCACGGTCTGAAAACTGCTGGTTTTCCTTCCTCCCTTTACCTGGGGGTCATGTGGGAAGACACTCTGGCCAATCGGTAGCGCTAATTGATTACCTGGGAGAAAGAAAAGCAAGGCCGGAATTGTATTTAAGATCCAGATTTTATATCCATGATCTAGATTTACAAATAATTACATGCTGATTTCTTTATGAATTCTTTGCTGTTGCAACTGATGAGTTTGTGCTCTTCCTGTCCTTTAGACTGGCAGCCATTGCCCTCCTCTATCTGGAGCAGGAGGATGCCTTCTGGTGCCTCGTTGCCATCGTAGAAGTGTTCATGCCACGAGACTACTACACCAAGACACTGCTCGGGTCACAGGTAAGAAGCCTGTCTACTTATCTGTAAGACTTGGGCTTCTGTGAGACGGCGAGATGGGCTGTGTGATGTGATGATGTGATCATCGTTTGACCGAGCGAGCTGTTCAGGGGTAAGATCTGTGACTGTCCTCTGTAGCTTAACCGCAGACAGCCGCCACACAAACACACGGGCCATGACCGAATATCCCTTCACCCTTTTGAGGGCGCATATTTGAGTCGACTTTGTCAAAAAGCTTTTGAGTCGGCGACTTTTTCTCACAAATGGGGGCACTTAAAATCACCGGATGAAACCCTTATTTCCAGGGTTTTGTTGAGGGGATTCAGGAGCACACTCATTTGACAATTTCAGGAAGTAAACCGGAAGTAAAAGCTCGAACTTGTAGTACAAGAGCGGGACATATTATAAACTACTTCCTCACTAGTTTGGAAAGAGTTTTGCAGGATTTCTTTTACAGCAGAGAGGGGAGAGGGCACATGGTAAACGGGTCTGAGTGAACAGGGGGCAGGGAACAGGGGTCATTCGGTCATGGCCACATTTTTGCCTGGAGTGTGAATCGCACACTTCCCCAACACTGCCGTGCGCCACACTCGCCTCCTGCTGCTCACCATCTTTGCATATATCAGATGTTTATGAGGATTATGTAAACTGTAGGAAGGGAACACACAAGCGTTTGTATAATGAGATTAGGGCTGGGCGATAATGCGTAACCTTATTGAACCCTTTGGTGGTGGACTGCCTTTCTGAGGACCGGGGTGGGTACTGCCTTTCTGAGGACCGGGGTGGGGTGAATGAAGCGTAGAGGTTTGTGGGAACGCGGCGGTTCTGAGTTCCGCCCTCCGTGCTTCTCCAGGTCGATCAGCGAGTGTTCAAGGACCTGATGAGCGAGAAGCTCCCTCGGCTCCACAACCATTTCGAGTCCTACAAAGTGGACTTCTCCCTCATCACTTTCAACTGGTTCCTGGTGGTGTTTGTGGACAGCGTGGTCAGCGACATGCTCTTCAAGGTCTGGGACGCCTTTCTGTACGAGGGACCCAAGGTAAGACCACACCTCGATGGCCTGCATCACAAAGGCAAGCTTCTCAGAGTAGCCTTAGCATCCTGCTGTGTGAAGAGACCCACGATTTACTGAGTGAATGTTAGAAACAATCTCTGTTGAGGCAATCTCGCTTTAAAAAAATAATAATAATAAAAATAAAATGTATGCTGCCCCAGTACATATTAAAATATTAATATTCTTTCAAGGACTTCTGTCATGTGCAGCTGCTATGTTAAAATGTGCTTTGCAACAAGGGAGTGTATGGCTCTGGAAAACAATATGGATGGGTGGGTGGGTCCTCTCTGCGATTGACATGGTGGTTCTCTGGGGTTGTATCTCCTCTCTGTCTCTTACTCTCTTACTCTTATGTCTTCCTCAGATCATCTTTCGCTTTGCCCTCGCTCTTTTCAAGTTTAAAGAGGAGGAGTTCCTAAAGCTGCAGGACTCTATGGCCATTTTCAAGTACCTCCGCTATTTCACACGCACAATTCTGGATGTGAGGTAATTATGCATTTTAGCTCTTCATGAATGATGCAAAGATGTCCCTGATTTGTCTGGATGTTATATTAATATTGGCAGTTGACATGATGCCACATTGAATACCATACAAATGGCCAGTGAGTTGGCCTAAGGGATATTTAAATGTGCGTGCATGCGTGCGTGCGTGCATGCGTGCGTGCGTGTATTTACGCTGTGAAATTAATATTAGTAAATGTTGCTTTTTCTTATATTAAAAAAAATAAATAAAACCTTATGTGTATAAGAGCTAGATGTGAGCTGTCAGTCACTGACTTCAAACCAATAAAAATGTTTTTTTTCAAGCATTTCAGTGGCTGTACCATCTTTGGGTTCCATTTTATCACGTGTGTACCGTGTGAGTGGCTCTTTGTGACCTGTCATTGTAACTTGCATAATGTACAAAATGGATCCTCTTTTCATTCCTTCCCTACTTGGTTATGCCTATAGATCTCAATCGTATTCATACTTTTCTGTCACCCTGTCAATCAGGTTTACCTGTTGGAAGCGAAGCATTGTGGGACTTGCAGTCACATATAAACTCCTCAAAAAAAGTTCGGAAACGTTATTTCGGTCGATTATTCCTCCCCTTTAATAATACCAATTGGTATTGTATTTTATATCGTTGGAAAGCCTGATTAGTCACCTTTACAACGAGGTACAACTTGTAAGGATCGTGCATTCGTGGAATGAGCAACACAGCTAACCGTGTGGGTAGCGGCCCAAAAAAATGTGCCAAAATCCCCTGCAATATTCTTCTGTTGGTATTCACTCTCGTTTTGAGTTGCTTGGTGGACTGGATGATTGCACTCTCCCACAGTAATAAGGAAAAAACAACACATATTGGCCATTTTTACACTTTATTCATTTTACACTGTCAGGGACCTCAGTAGCGTGTGGAAGATCCATACGCAGCCACAACAGCTTGGCACCTCCTCCTCATGCTGGTCACCAGCCTGGTCACACACTGCTGTGGGATGGCATCCCATTCCTCAACCAGGATTTGTCGCAAGTCAGCCAACATGGTTGCGTTGGTCACTCTGGCACGTACAGCACGCCCAAGCTGATCCCACAAGTGTTCAATTGGGTTGAGGTCTGGACTCACGGCAGGCCATTCCATCCTCTCCACTCCCAAATTCTGGAGGTACTCTGTGATGATCCTGGCTCTGTGGGGGCGAGCGTTGTCATCCTGGAGGATGGAGTTAGGTCCCAGATTCTGGAGATATGGGATCGCCACTGGCTCCAGAATCTCATTCCGATATCTCACTGCATTGAGATTGCCTTCAATGATGACAAGTTCTGTTTTGCCTGTGAGAGAGATACCGCCCCACACCATGACACTGCCCCCATTGAAAGGTGTCACGCGATCTGTGCAGCAATCTGCATAGCGTTCTCCACGCCGTCTCCATACTTTGATCCTGCCATCAAAACGAGAGTGAATTTTTTTTGGGCCGCTACCCACACGGTTAGCTGTGTTGCTCATTCCACGAATGCATGATCCTTACAAGTTGTACCTCGTTGTAAAGGTGACTAATCAGGCTTTCCAGCGATATAAAATACAATACCAATTGGTATTATTAAAGGGGAGGAATAATCGACCGAAATAACGTTTCCAAACTTTTTTTGAGGAGTTTAGGTCAAATTCGATTCCACAAAGGATGCATCATTGTATCCTTCACTGAAGGAGGCAAATGAGGATGCATCATTTATTAAACAATTCCAACGTTTCTTGTCATGGCAACCAGTAGATGAGGGGACAAAGAAGGGGGGAATAAAGGAAGGAAGGAAGGAAGGAAGAAATGTATTTGAGAAGGCAGCCATGTTAAAAACCTTGCATCATGTCTGACCTGGGGGTTATTTCACAGAGTGGGATTCAGGAGTTAGCCGCTTTGTTAAATATGTTTGAAACATGGAGACGGGGCTTAAAGCTGCACTATTGTCTCCTTCTGCAGGAAGCTGATGAACATAGCCTTCGTGGACATGAACCCCTTCCCCCTCAGGCAAATCCAGAACCGACGCACCTTCCACCTGGAGCGGGTCCGTCTGGAGCTGACCGAGCTGGAGGCCATTCGCCAGACGTTCCTGAGGGAAAGGGAGACCGACCCCGACGGGAGGACTCTCATCAGCGACGACGAGGAAGACAACTAGCTGAAGATCAGCCGCCTCACGGGCCAGCCAGTGGGAAGAGGGTATTTGTCTCTGTGGGTCCAGGCTGGGTTCCCAAGGCCATTCAGTAGACTCACTACTCTGGGAGATACTTATGTGCTGGACATGTCTTGAGGTTTATCGTACAAGAGGTATTCAAGCTGGAAATGCTATTCATTTCATTGGTAGGAGTAGTATATTGCCAGCAGATTGTAAGGACCTGAGGCCTACTGTTCACTCACAGTTTCATCATATCCACTATGTTTTACTTTTTTAGTGTGTTCATGGTGGGGACTGTTAGGTTGAATTTGGAAGGGTGGCCAAAAGTAATATTCCACTGCTTTGCAGCTAGTAAATATCGCGAGTAATGTAGGCCCTTAAAGAGATCTAAATCAGTATTTGTACTCACCGACTTCTGTTTTTTTATAATTTTTTTATTTTGTAGAATAGATTGTCATCTGAGCGAACGTGAAGCAGACATGGATTTGGTTGCATAAGCAGTACGTGCTATTGCAGCACACGAGTCGCATCTGTGCGGCTTCTTTGCGTGAGAGCGACCTGCTTCCTCTTTCCGCGGCCCGTTTCCTGTACTTTAAAGGTCCAGTAGCCGTAATGTTTGAGGGGACGGCGTCCAGCCCTTCCTTATACCAGCCGTTGCGTACGTGCGCCCCTATTGTATAAGTCCCCGTTCACAGCCGAGGCACTTGGGTGACTTCACAGCCGAGGCACGGCCCTTTAGTGTCCGGCAGAAGACTTTAACCCTGTGGCAGGTCAGACTCGGGCATTATTGTACCTTCAGTGTGTTGTTGATCATTTAGCACAGAAGGCTTCCAGGTCCATTAGCTGTTATAGACAGCTGGTTATTAATGGGATTTTCCCGCCCTGGGTGTGCTTAAGTTTACCCCTCTGGTTGAAGGACACATTTGAGGAAGGGGAAAGTTTTATTTTATTTTTTTCCCCAAGTCTTAACACCTAGCACTTTTGTCCTGCTCTTTACAATAGTCCCGTTGTTTACACTTTTCCTTCACCCCATGGTCAAATCTGAGCGTGATTTACATTCCTTTTCAGCACACCTAATGAATGTTACGATTCCCATTTCTAACGTCCGATCAATCACACTTTCACATAATCTTTCAGAAATGTGTAGCTGCAATGAATTATGTTGTGTTTTGTCATTGCCATCACAGTCCCGTGTTCTCCTCTGCTTAATAATTATATTGTCACTTGAATACTTCCGCTTTTTTGTAATGGCACGCTCTTAGATTGATGCTGTATAGCCCAAATGTAAACGATGAAGAATATTAATCATGGAAGTACTGTGAAGTTGATTTGGAGAGCTGGTCTCTCTGGGCCAAGCAATGTTAAGCTTTTCCCTTTAAGATGACGTGCATCTTTTTTTCTATTTTGTTTTTCCCCTGCCATTTCTGAAGAGGGTAAGAGAGAAATTGTTCTTAAGAATTGTATTTCCCCTTTCAGAACCAAACAATGACCAAATGCTAATCGGTGTCCCTTATCTCTAACTTTTTCGCCATGCTGTATAAGAAATATCTTCTTTTTTTTTTATTGGCTATGCTGTATTTTCACGTCAATATGTGGCCAACAATGTACAGAAAGATTTATGACCGACTCTGTAGGGAGCCAGAATGTTTTACTTTTCTTCCGATTTCTTTAGATATTGCTTTTACTTTTTAAAAAATCTGATAGAAATTTTCAGTCACACCGTAGTATATTACACTCCGTATGAAGCACTGCGCATTATCTTGCACACAATAAGAAGGAAAAAAAAAGAGAAAAAAAACTTAAGTATGAGCAAGTTAAGTATAGCCTTTTTTTTTTTTTTTTTTTTTTTTCCTGTCATTCACTCTTGTATGGAATAAGCTGTAATGGGGAATTCCGTCTATATTCCCTCACCAAATGTATTGCACAGAACCCTGCGAATGTTGTGCTCAAGAGATTCAGCATTGACATGGTGCAACTTTTCTAAACTCTCCTGATTGTCATGTATGTTATTCTGAATGTTACTGCACCTCTGTAGGACCGCGGTGTAATCGCTTTATATTCACGTTTTGTATCGAAGGTATGAGTAGTCAATAAACCCTCCTATAGCCGACTATGGCCACTGCGGGTCGAGCTTCTTTTCTTTGTTTTTGTCTATGAACACAGAAGGGCAGAGTGTGCATTTTCAACAGGATTCAAGGTGTCTGTCCACTGCTCCGCTGGGTGAAAGAACTGCTTGAATGCGCGCCATTAAGAACAGCAAATACACTAAACTGGAGATGGCTGTCAAGATCGTTTTCAGTTTATACAGAGGACGTAGTACAGATTTCAAACAATGATGCAACACGCAAAACCACACACATGCCCTTAAGATTGGGGTCTAAGTGAGTAGAGAACAGTGTGTGTGTGTGTGTGTGTGTGTGTGTGTGTGTCTGGCTGGTTGTCAAGGCAACTGGGGAAGGAGGGTCATAACGCTATAATACTGCGGAATATGAAGACAATGTTTCATCTTAATAGCGGTCTGCAGAGGTGTTAAATCCAGGTTCAGAAAGTAAAAGTCCTCCCCAGTATTTTGTTCCAATCACCTGGATTTGCTAATTAGCATAATTCTCCAGCCAGTTTTCACTAATTAGTGAAATCAGCTGGCTCGTTTAAAAAAACGCATGCCAGGACTTTTACTTTCTGACCCCCGGGCTGTGTCCCAATATTCTTCACTCCCCGCCTCCTTTCCTCCACTCCCCCACTACCACTCTTCTCCTACCCAGAAGTATGCAAAACTGCCTGAATGTTTTGAGTCCAAGTAGTTCATTGTACAGTATACAATGTACTTGACGTTGTGGTTTGTGTCGAGACATTGATCAATTTGTAACTATTTGTAAGTATTATGTAGCCAAATGAGCAACATTAGATTAGGACACAAAGATTGGTTTCCGGGGCACGGAGGAGAGGAGGGTGCGCCCCCGGATTTGAAACCTCTGGCAGTCTGCCATCAAATAATGTTGGTGCCTTGTGGGTAATTGATCTCGAGTCAACATTAACATGGTAATGAGAATACGATGGCTGTGTCCGAATCAGCACCCTTCTTTACTATTAAGTAGGCTTGTTAAGTAGACGGGATGAAAAAGTTAAGTAGGCAAAATTTTGTGTAAATATAGTACTTCAAACCCCCGTATGATACACTTTTCACCGAGTTAAAAAAATTATAATTGGGCACAGCTTCGCTGACGTTTTCCTTCAAATACAACAAAAACGACACGTGACATGGCCGCGGACGTCTTACAACACTTCCACAGAACGGTGGGAAAATAGTATGGCGGATATTTTTTGCGTACTGTACGTTGCGTGCTAAACGGCGCACATTAAACAGCACACTTCTGCCAGTGCACTGTACGCAGGAGACAGGGCGCCGTCGATAGGGCTCTGATTCGGACACAGCCACCGTCCTTCCATGCTTTACACAAGTCACATGACCTGCTTATAGCTTGCTGGGAGCTGGGCGTTGCTCTCTTGCCAATGGTTTGGGTCAAAGGGCAAATGATGGTATTCAGCAGGCACACCGACCAGAGACGATGACCTGCTGTAATTGTGTAGAACCACTAACCCGATAAGCTGATGCACATAAAGGTACAGCCAGAACAGGTCTTTCTTGCAGTCTGGTGATCAAGGCTGCATGTCTTATCAGAACTAGAATCTTCAAATGAACTTATATCGTGATCACACACACACGCTCACACACTGCTGTTGTAGTGTTGAGGGTATTTTCACATCTGTGCTTCAGAAATTCATGAAATTCTTTAAATCCCGTCTGGGTATTTAAAGTCTGGTCACATGTGAGTGTGTTCATCTGTGGTCAAAGATGGGCCTGGTGCTACCAATCTTTCAGAAACTCAAGACTCAAAAAGGGTTCAAGTGCCCATACCTTTAACCGTACCTGACAATTTCATCGTGTCCCGATTCTTCGAAAGTGCTTGGAAATCAACCTTCGGCAAATCTTGAATAATACAAAATATTGCGATTTTTCCCCATTGCCAGTAGATGGCAGGAGTGTCTCATCAACATCAAACTACTGTAGACCCCTGCCATGTAGAGAGGCCCTCGTTTTTTAGTCCCGACTCCTGTGTGGTTTAGGATTCCGGTTAATGTTGGACTAGCTGATCCAGGATCAGTGCGTGGGAGGGTCTATATCTTCACAGCATCTGCAGTGTAGCTCTGTAGTAGTGAATAGCAAAAGCTTTAGCGATGTTCATAGCTGTATATACTGAAAAACATTGGCATGTGCATCCTAAGTGTTTGCAGCTGAAAGATGAGCGTCAATTGATGGCTAATAACGAGGGTCTTCAAAACGGTGTTGGCCAAGGTTCAATCAGGCACACTGGATTCAGGCACGCCTTCTTGTTTATAACAGCTATGTGTACTTATGAGTACGACATAAGAGCGGTGACTCTGCGTCTCGCCTGTGGACGAATGTCCCATCTCATGACGGACCCTGAGGCAACAGTGAGAAGCACGCTGACGGAACACTTCGACTGCTGCGGCGACAAAACAAGGCGTTACCGTGGACACCCCAACACCGCCCGATTCCATTATAGCAGGGGTGGACAATCTTATCCGAAAAGGGCCGGCGTGGGTGCGGGTTTTTGTTTTAGCCCAGCACTAACACACCTGATTCTACTTATCAAGCTCTTCGTTGAAGACCGTGATTCGTTAATTAGTTGAATCGGATGTCTTAGTGCCGGGCTGAATCAAAAACCTGCACCCACGCCGGCCCTTTTCAGATAAGGTTCCCCACCCCTGCATTATAGCATGGCATAAACATCCTCAGAAGTGCAAGAATACATAAGATATTGACGGGAGGAAGAGAGGCTGTGTTTTGTCCTCTCAGGCGCACGGTAGCGCGGAGCGGGAAGTCCCTCATCGTGACGGCGCACTTCCATCCTCCGGGAGGTCTTTAGCAGTCGCTGCTGTCCCGCAGCTCCGAGGCAGCCTGCAATTGGCTGGATCGCAGTCACCTGAGATTGGCCAGGGAACTGTAGCGCTTGCCTGATCACAAAAAGGGCTGAATACAAATGTGAGCGTGAAAAGAAAGAAAGAAAAAAGCCAAACTTGAGGAAAATTGTGAATGGAATAAACAAGGGACAAAATACATTTAAAAAAACGGAGGGAAAAAAGAACAAACAAAAGAGTGACTGTAAAAAATGATAACAGAAGCATATTGGTTTATACTGCGGTGTATTTCATATTTATTACCGTCCATTTTGCACTTTCATTGACGACTAGCATGCTGAGCAATCCCGAATAAGGATGTCTTATACAAATGAAACAACAGCTCGCTGCATACAAAGTGTTTAACGACTTCTAGCGCTCCGCATCCTGCGATATGCGTGCAGCCTATGTATTGTAGGCCTACTGTCCGCAATGTACTTAAACTGTCAACGGCGCGAGACGACTCCTCCCGCAGAGTTGGTGACCTTGTTCGCGTGAGGCAGCTCCTGGCCAATCCGGTACAGCCGCGCAGAAAGGGTGGAGGAGAGGACGGAGTGTCCTGGGATCTCTCTGTGCCTTTTCGGCACAACCCCAGTGCCCGCTCAGTGCGCTGTAGTGTACGTCATCCGCTCATTGGCAGCCCAGAGGGACCCAGGGGGAGTCGCCGCCTCTTCTCTTGGTTCATTGACCCAGGCCTGACTCAACTGACACAACAGGCATTGCTATGCTGGACATTCGCACAGTCACCAATTCACTCGCGTGACCTTTGCTCTTACATGAACTTTGCACTTACATGACCCTGATTTCTTGGAATGGTTGTTCAGCACAGGCAGACATACAAGTGCAATGTACCCAGTGCATTTGCAAAACTGGAACATTCTGCGTTTCTAGCACTCCTATTTATTCTCGTTCAGTGCTTTGAACTATGCACTTCCATAAACAAGCACACTTAGCAAACGAATCAGCAGACTGGTTAATGTACTTGTACCTTTAATTTATTAATCATTTAATTTCCATATTTGAACAGATGTCATGCTACGTGGGCCGGCTAATAAAAATGTATTCACGCGTTAAGTGGGTCAAGCTATGAAAGTTTATGACTGTGTGACATAATCTACGTTTAATATTTGTCCTGAGCACAACAAACAGATACAAGCAATCTGAAATTAATCACGTGAATCTGAAATTAATCACGTGGCAATAGTAGGCTTGAATCTTTGCGTGCCCAGAATTCCCCGGAACAATCCTAGATGGCTGACTACACTGTACAAGCTCTCCGGGGTTTCCCAGTTTCTGTTTTCAATTTATTTGAATAATTTTAACATCTGCCGTTGGGCTAAGATACATGGTTATGGTTTCAATGAGATACAGAAACATCACTATTATCAATAACTTTACTTATAATAATATATTTTAAAAAGCCACATTTTTTTGTGTACATAAATTCATCATTAGAAAAGATATGCTTTCAGTAGTTTGTATAAAAATAACATTTATGTAACATAAGTAACAAGTGTGTCAATTTAAACATTTTTACAAATGTTAGATGTAGTATAGGCTATACACCTTATTATTTCATATGAATTTACTGTCCACCAGTGGCGGCCGGCCTATAGAGGGCGCTGGGGCGCCGCCCCCCCTCCCCCACATACAAATTTTAAAAAAAGTTTAAAAAAAATTATTATTTTTTATTATTATTTAATTTTTTTAGTAGCTTAAAATTATTATTTTTTATTATTATTTAATTTTTTAGTAGCTTAAACATGTTATATGTTGGCCTTGCGTTGTCTAAAGTTTAATACATTACATATGCATGTTCAGGGGTCTGCGGGGCGCCGGTAACGTTATGGTGAATCAGAGCACTCATTCATTTTCAGGCGAGCCCCCTGATACTGCTGCTTGATTCGCCGCCAAAAAAGGAAGTCCCCGGGCGCAGGCCTGTGCGCCCCGGACTATCCTACCCTTTTCTGATTAGTCCTCATGGTTTATGATATTATTTGATTGGATTTAAGGCATGTTTATCACGCCCAGCCGGCATCTAGCAGGATATCACTGCGAGTGCGCAAGTACTACGGATAGGTTCAGTCGGCTGCTACTCATTCATTCAAGTAGATCTAGACCAAGCGAGAGAGATAATTCGAAATGGCTTCTTCAAGTGGAACAGAAAGCAAAGAAAATTCGGTTATTTCTTTGCAAAAAGAACCTTTCTCAAGGCGTTCATTGGGAGAAACGGGTCGGGCTCGGTCACGGCGGCCGAACAACTAGCGAACATTTTACTTTTGAACTACAGTAAAACCTTGACATACGAGT
Organism: Ilyophis sp. 1 JC-2022; assembly: GCA_022702515.1. NCBI lineage: Eukaryota > Metazoa > Chordata > Actinopteri > Anguilliformes > Synaphobranchidae > Ilyophis > Ilyophis sp. 1 JC-2022. The sequence goes on from CM040399.1 coordinate 11,642,200, forward strand.
GCACTAACTTACGAGTATTCCGAGCAATTTCTTGTTTCGCCTTACGAGCCTAGACCCGAGTTACGAGCCGAGCAAGCGGAGCATTGCGAATGCGAATGCAATTTCGGAAATTGCATTCGCATTTCCGAAAAATTCTGAAGGGAAGGAAGAAACAAACCACCATGGATAGGTTTTTATCGAAACGCCCTGCAGATCAGTCAGAAAAGCGTGACGAAAAAGCCAAAAATCTATGAAAAAGATGCAAGCGTCACTGATGAAGATTAAGTGTAAGTGAAGAATAATAATGTAGCAATTAAGTTTAGAACCAGTTTATTTCTTTATATTCTATTTTATTATCTTTGTATTATATTTTGTATTAATTATTTATAATTTATAAATACATTTCTCATTTTTATAACAACGTAACAAAGAAATTAGGGTGTTTTTTGGGGGGCTGGATCGGATTAATGGTATTTAAATTAATTTCAATGGGGAAAATTGATTTGATATACGAGTAAACCGAGTAACGAGCTCGGTCACGGAACAAATTAAACTTGTATGTCAAGGTATTACTGTACTAATTGGGATGGGTTAGCTTACTTCACATGGTGCTTCAAGTTGTTTTTGGTGAAAATATAGTGTGAAATAAATAAAAATGATACCGAATATTGTGTGTGTCTGTTATCTACCAATAAAACAATGCCTTTTGACGGTCATTTAGGTGCCCAGTGACCACTAAACAGAGAAGCTGTAACCATGGTAACAACAACTGCGTGACAGGGAAACACAATGTCAGCGCTTCAGTGCCTTAACTGCGTCGGGCTCGGGTCGGGTTCGGACATAAAAAGCAGAATTCCTGTCGGGTTCGGGTCGGGCTCGGTTACTACTATCTCGGGCTCGGTCGGGTTCGGACAGAAATATGCGGCCCGATCCGCACTCTAGTTCAGTGATGTCTTACTTGAAAAACTGTCCTCCACTGTTGCCAATCAAACTGTCTTATGCAACTGAGACACACGGTAGCTTGTTTTTTCTGTTTAAAGTCAAAGTCAGATGTATTTTTTTTTTTTTAGAAATGCTAGCGCCCCAACCTATATTTAGATCACCAGCCGCCACTGCTGTCCACTCAGATGAGGCAGTGTGTCTTGGTGCTATATGGAATTAATTTAAGCAAGTATTCATTTTTAGAGTCCTTTGTCCTCGTGTTTTCATTTGAACTCATGCCGAACATAAATCACTTTGAAACATCCTAGCTTAAATAGGATTGTCAAAGTTAGGGACAAACGCCACAGCGTCGATCGAATTTTCCAGTTGCGCTTATTGTGGTACGACTGAGCCCATTAATTGACAACAGGTGGCGTCTGTTTCCGACACATGAGCGCGCAAGTGAGCCCACGCGCCCAGACGCAGGACGAGACTGCTGGCTTGGACTGCTTCTGACACACGTAGCTACGACAAAACCGTGAAACTGCGAGGACCCTTGTGCACGCTTTGATACGGTGAGATTTATAAATGTGACTTTCTTGCACTTATTTTACACAGTAGCCTAACCTCTCGACTTTAATTGTTTGTTGATTAAAAATACAATAATGTGACTCGATTGCTTGAAACTGGAAACTGGAAGTATTTTTATATGTTATGCATTTTTTATTGGAACATCCGTCCCTTAAACCCTTTGTTTTTAAATAACTATTTTAATGTCCTCTGGACGTTATTGCATATTATAGCCTACGGAAAGCTGATGTTCGCTGCAGTCAAACATATTGTTATTTAGTGTAATCAGTTGAGATCTGCTGCACCATTATCAGGCGTTTTTTTGCGGTCAAAATATTTTGTACACTGTAGAAACTAGAAAGCAGCGACTTTGGCCAACCAAGTTCATAAGGCGCAGGCGCGGGTTATTTGGAGACCTTGATCAATTCTATAATATTGAGAGCTTTCGAATTTTCAAGCGAATACAATAAATACATTTATAGAATAAATGCGCGTATTTACGCATTCATTGGCAAAACTTTACGCGACAATTAAAAATCCCCTCGGTTACTCCTTCCTTTCCTTTTTAAAAAGCCTGATGATTGCACTTCTCTAAATATAGATGGCTTTACTTGAGCATGGCAGACTAAGTGCATCACTGTCCATCGTCATCTCAGGGGGCAGAGTCAAGAACTCACACACTCATTGCAAAGAATCTCAAAGTATTCCTGCTTGATATCAGGCTATAGAAAGAGTTAAACGGTCGGAGCTCCACCTCATCCTTGTCATATCACAGGAGAGTGTCTGTCTTTATACGCTCCTTTCTTCCAGGGCTGAAACCTGGGCCATTGCAGAGGCATTCTTGTCTTTTTTTTTCATCGGGCAACGTGTGACCCTCCTGTGATGGGAAGAACACAGGCGAGACTGAGTTAAATGTCTGGCGTGCCTACGGGGAAATAACTTACATTAATGAGGACGGCGGTGATGGCCGTGTTCAAGCAACAAAAAGTGGAGGACTCCTATGAAATTGGGGAGGAACTGGGAAGGTGAGTGCATCCTTATATTTCCTGAGAGTGGATATAAATCTAGTCATCGTGAAGTGCTAAGGGCCACCTCTCCCCTGTGGGGTAATACTATTTGTGTGCGACTTATTGAAGGATAGGTCTCTAGTACAGTTTGATAGGTCTCTACTGGTTTCTTGCTTTCTTGTTAAGCCTGAGGGTACTTGCACATTTGCGTCAAGGAACAGACATGTGAATTATAGAAAGCTAGCTCAGGGAAAGAGTTTATGTAGAATGAAATTGGAGCCACAGTTATGATGTATTACAGTACAGAACTGAAATGGTAGTAATGCATGTACATGAGTGTACGGTGCTGTAATTCAGCTAACGCAGAGGGTGAGCTAAGCCTGCCATTGGTTTCCTTCTGAAAACCATTTCACAATCCAGCTCTCCTTTGCCACAATCTCTCTCTCTCTCTCTCTCTCTCTCTCTCTCTTTCATTGGTGGTCTGCTGTCTGTCTTTAGAGACTGCATGTGTGGGAGAACCTCTCAGCTGTTTGCTATAAAGTCTCTTCCTGGAGGCTTTTGGATGTTTCAGCTGTCGAGCTCATCTCGTGTGGGGACTCGCTCTGCCCAAAAATACAAAAGCAGTCTCCTCTCTCCCAACTTCCTCAGAGGTCATTAATAGAGTTATTGTATTTGGATGAAAACCATTAGGATGGCTTGGCGTGTTCCCTCTGAATTCATTAGTGTGTTTTTTGGCTTTTTGACGCCACTGACATTCCATCAGAGGTGGTTTCCAAACCTCAAGGCCCTGACAGCTCCAGAAACAACACGTTTCCCAACATTTTGCAATAAATCATGTACAAATGAATTAATCTCTGCTGGTTTGAATAACTGTTTAGGCCCCTGTTTTTTTCTGTGGGCCTTTTCAGTGGAAAATAGTACAGACAGCTCTGTGATATCTGTGTACTCGGGAGGGAAGTATGGAAGCTTCTTGGCTTGAACATTTGTTTCTGAGTCATCTCATGTTCTCCCTTATAAATCTCCTTAATCTGGCCCTTTGAGCAATCCAGGCTCTCGTGGGACCATGAAGGTCAGACTGGGTAAAAATGTAATACTAAAAATATGGTTTCACGGTGAGGAAGCGGTGAACTTTTTTTTTGGCAGGAAGAGTGAATAGGGATAGAGGAACCCAGCGAATGAGGCCCTGCATGGGGCAGGGAAAGTGGGGCTTTGTAATCTCATAAAAATTAATCCAGGCCGTAAAGAGGGCACTCAAGAGTTTGGATACGTGAAAAGTCTAAACATCTGTCATGCCAGCTGACGCGCGATGGCCTATTCTCATTCCGTTACGTTGACGCACCCGGCACTCGCTTGGGGTGGTTACCTCTTCTATGGTTTCACACGCTCAGACTGCATCTCGCAAGGCTTTGCGAGGTTCATGCCTCGGCAGTAGGGATGCACCGAAAATTCGGCCACCGAAAATTTTCGGCCGAAAATGGCCCAAAAGTGCATTTTCGGTTTTCGGCCGAAAGACCTAAATCACCGAAACAACACGGCCGAAACAGAATTTTTTTTTTATTTTTTTTTTTATTTTTTTTTTTTTTTTAATTAAACAGAATTGTAATGACGCAAACAAAAAGCGCAGCCAGCACACGGTTATCTGGATAAGAGCCAGCATGTCGGCGGTGTGGAGTTATTTCAATATCTCGGAGAAAGACCCACGGATAGCGATTTGCAAAAAATGCAGTGCTGAAATTTCAAGAGGGGGTGCATCTGCAAAGAGTTTCTCCACGTCGGGTGACTTAAATGCACTTTGTGTTTTTATGAGAGAACATATTTAATTTTACAATCTTTCAGCAGGCCAGTCAGTTATAGGCCTGTACATTATTATTTAATGTACACATGAGCGGGGTCAAGTTAAACATTTTGTTTTGAATTTTAATTTATATTGTGCATTGCTGTAATGTCAGTGCTAAATAAATATTTTCATACTTTTGTAATTGATTTATTCTTGAATTGCAATGCTTTGATTTTAGTGAGGTTAGTACACAGTCATAGCCATAAATGCAATGGTTCTAATAATTGACAATCATTTCTTTCGGTGTTTCGGTTTTCGGTTTTCGGCCTTGGTTTCTCATTTTTGGTTTTCGGTTTCGGCCAAGAATTTTCATTTCGGTGCATCCCTACTCGGCAGCCATTCTGTGTCCACATATTGATGCTGCTATTCAGAGAGCTTTTTTTAGAAACAGTTGGCACATAGTGCACTGCAAAAACCAAAAAAGAAGTCAATCTTAACAAGCATTTTAGTCTTATTTAGACTTACATTTTTTATTATTTTTTTGCTAAATAAGACATTTGCCAGTGGGATAAGATAATTTCACTTGTTAAGCAAAAAGGTAACTTAAAACAAGCTAATATTTTCTACTTGAGAGAAAAAAAATAAGATTTTAAGTCTCATTACAAGACTAAAACACTTGTTAAGACCGATATTATTTGCAGTGTGTGACCACTGCCTTCAATCTGAATCAGTGCTGCTGAGGTTCATGGTAAATGTAGTTGTTTTTTCTATTGGCCTTTAGAGAAGCTGAAAATGGCCCAGCATTGGCCTGTCTCCTGCACTGTTAGTGAATACATGTGTATTGGTGCCGACCCGCCTGCTCACCTGTGGTGTTTTATGTGCGCATCTTTTACTTAAAGCATCCAGCGGGAATGACAAGGTGCTTTTATTTCACCACAAGCAGAGCGAAAAAGGGGAACTCCGCACAGACGCCACGCTGTCGCCGGGAAGTTGCTGACGTCTCCACAGATACCTGAGCAGCTGGCACATGCTCGTCTGAGAGACGACGAAGTCGCTGCCGCTAACGACATCACACCTCTCACTTTGTCAGGGAAAGCGCCTCCCTTCGGACGGACAGAGGCTTTTCTCTGACCGGTAGTGGGGACTACCATCAGCCGTGGCTTCGGATTTGAGGCTGTGGGCTGCACGGTCTCGACTGCTTTACACGGCGATCCCTCTGAAATCAGGCCGCTTCTCAGGAAGCAGCCATACGCATGGAACGCATGGCTACAGCTGCCATAAGCAGACAATGGGCCTCCAGCCATTCATTTTACATTTACAGGAATTTAGCAGACAACGGCAGTGTCCTACCTGGGAATCGAACCTGCAACCTTTCGGCTACAAGCCCAGTTCCTTAACCATTATACCACACTAGCCGCCGTTCATACAAGGCCTTACAGGTAGAAGATTGAGCATCACCACTGTGTGTGTGTTTGTGTTTATATATATATGTGTGTGTGTGTGCGTGCATGTTTGTGTGTGCGTGTGTGTGTGCGCGTGCGTGTGTGTGTGCGTGCGTGCGTGTGTGCGTGCGTGTGTGTGTGTGTGTGTGTTTGAGTGCGTGTGCAGTTGCGTGCGTATGATTCTGATGCTGAATGTGTATATCTGACTGAATGAGACCTCGTACTGCAGTACCATGGTCTGAGTGAAAAGCTTTAGAGAAACGCATAATTGGGTCTCTTTTTTTGGTCGGAGAATTTACCTCGACACAAAGGCGCAGAGGTGATGGGTGCAGAGAACAGGAACTTAAATCCCGTTTAAATAACACGTTTTAAAAATAACAATTAAGGAAGTTTGGGTTGGCGTGCAGGGGCCACTGCGGTTGTGCAGTTTACCAAACCCATGCTGGGCTCTGTAGATACTCAGTGCTTTCTAATGCAGTTAGATGTACGCCGTGAAAAGGGGAAACGGTTGAGCACGGTTGAGCACGCAGACGAGACGTGAGAGAGGACGAGACGTGAGAGAGATGCAAGCCAGAGCGTCAGCTGTGGCACGGGCTCAGAAAGAGGAAGTGATTTAGAAGTGCAGTGGATACTCTGTTCAGCGCTACTCATGTGCACTAAAGCTCTTTTTTCCAATCCTCGCAAGCCGGCGAACCGTAGCGTGCGATTTGCACGATTCGCCGACGCACGACGATCAAAGATACTCCTCGGGCCTTTCGCTTGACGCGGACCACGTTGGTGGAATTCTGATCAGATGAAATTGCAGACGGGTGGCAGCTTATCCCTATGGTGTACAGCCCTACGTCAGTCTTATCCCGGGATTTTGCGTGCTTGTTTGATGAATTCTCAGGCAGACAAGTTGCACCAGTAACGTAGACATTATTGCTTTCTGTAATCCTGAATGAATTCCACATGACGTGTAAACGCGCGTCACCTTTCGTGACTAAGAACCATTTTCTTTTACGGTACAGCATATCTCAATTACCCTAAGTGTCAGTAAGATGAAAGAACACTCCTCTGCTAATCTATTCAGGCTAACGTGTGGCAGACGTAATGGATCACGTTGCATTACTGGGGTGTGCGTGGCTGTTGTTGTTGTGGGTTTTTATTAATCGTGGAACTGGCCATCGTGTCTCCGGAGTGGACTGCTGCGAAACTAGTCTGAACGAATGTTGGAGCAAGCGCCCGCCTTCCTGCTCAGTTAATAATCATCAGCTGTTGTCAGTGGAAACCCCGCAGCCTGTTGGTCTCATTGTCAGAAGAGACGACGGCGCTTTCCTGGCATGGGACCTCCTTCGTATCGTGGCGTCTGTACCTTTGACGGCTTCAGTCAGGCAGAGCGCTCTGCACGAAGGGGTCGGCCCCTTATCGACGAAGCTCAAGTCCAAATCATCGAGTCACCTTCGGGGTGGAAGCCATGGCACTGTGATCATTCTAGCTTGCTTTTAGGCCAGTGGAACAAAAGCTGAATGCAGCGTAGGGTGTTCTTGAAAGCTTGCTCTCTTTAGGTTGATGTAGGCCAGCTCAAAGCACGAGCAATCCACTCAGAACCCTTCTGTCTTGTTTGTTGCTTTCCCCGTGCATTGTTGCTCTTTTGTTGCTTAAAGCGTCCATCTTGAATAGCCTTTGAATGTTGACTCATTCAGTGTCTAATTTGCTGAAATGATAGGTGAAAGGAGCACTGCATTCAGACCCTACAGGTTAAGGATCTCTAGGTGGGATATTATTCTATGTTTATTCGCTTTTTCTATAGGTTAATGTTAGTAAACGACAGAAAATGTTTGTTTATTTAGTAATTCTGTAGGTTAGCATCGTGCTGTGTAGCTTAGCATTCTCAATTGGTTACCATATTGGCTATTCTCTCCATTGGTTAGTGATTCCTTCACAAGTCCAGCCTGTGTTGTTGTCCTCCAGTGGGTGTCTCTTATCTCTGTTATAGCCTTCCCGCCAACAGAATGGTATTAAACCAGACTGCACTCCTTTTAATAGAGAGCTTACTGTAATCAAAAGGGATGACCCTCTTATTTCCTTATGGAGAGCCATCTGTGTTTGTACATATGAACTTGCAACGGGTATAATACACAATTTAACTGATTCATGTTGTGATAAGTGGGATTGATATTTATAAATTTTAATGATCATTATATTTTTCTGGATATTAATACATCAGAACTGTGGGACAGAATTGTAACAATGTTTATTTTTAAATAGGGTGGACAGGATAATGGTCTCCATTTTAAGATGTCATCCACAAAGACTGCCTCTGCATTCGGTAGTTCATTCGTTTCGCGTTAGAGCAGCTGACACAAGCTTGCAGTGTGGTCATAAACCGCAAACCTAACTTTTCTCGGCGCAGAAGGTGATCACGTTGTCCGTAGTAACCTGAGAATTCCTCATACTGTGGCTTTTAAACAAAAAATCTGAGGCTGTGAACACATTTCTGAAGCGCTGATTGGCTCAAAAGCCGCACTGTAAAGAGTCTCCAGAGTAAAAGAGAGAACTGTGGAATCCGCTGGTGCGTACAACGTTTTCAGGGTGGCACACTTAACCTCGCACCTCTTGCCCCCTCTTACCCACCCACACAATTAAACCCCAGGGACCTGGCAGGTGCAAGGAGCAGCCGGGTAGGGACTACTATTAGCACCATGGTCCCAGTAGCACCAGGCCTGAACCAGTGGTGGAGCCCCAGAAGGTTCTCTCTGTTTTAGTGAGGGTGCGGAACACCTTCGAGCCCCCTCCTGTGCCCTCTTTAAACATGCAGGAGAGCTGCCAACGCTCATCATTTTAGCCCTAAACCGAAAGCATCATTAAAGAATTGTATGTATTACCTCTGGAGTCTGGTCTTCTGCCCTGTGAATATATTATCACTGCTAATGTTGCTCTTATTTTTCTTGTGTGAAACAAAAGTGGAGTTTTGTGGCTGTTATGTGGTGTAACATACATAGTATGTCAAGTGAATAAATGTATTTTACTCCAAATATTTTTATATCATGTACAAGATCAAATTCCAAAAAAGTTGGCTGTATGTAAGATTCACATAAAAGCAGAAAGCAGTGATTTGTAAATTTTTTTTAACATATATTTAATTGATAACAGTACAAAGAAAAGATATTTCATGTTTTACCTTAGCAACTTTATAGATTTTTGTAAATATGCGCTAATTCCGAATTTGATGGCTGCAACACGTTCCAAAAAAGTTGGGACAGCGGCAAAAAAAGAGTGGGAAGTTCAAAAAACAGTTGTTTGGAAGATTCCACAGGTAAACAGGTGATGCTATCATGACTCGGTATAAAAGGATATCAAAAGACTCTTGATATCTTATTTCTCTTGATACTCTTACAAGCGATAGTATAACCTCTCTGCATTTGAATTAATCTTTATGGGAATTGGGGGGTGGGACTAGATTAAGATGTAAATTACACAGGAATGGTATGGAACCCATGGTTTGCTAAATGGCTGTAAGTCATCAAGGGTCTGAGGTATCAAACGAGCCTCAAACCATCACTGCTACCAAATGTGCAGTAGATATGGATGGATCACTTTAAGGGTTGTTTGTCCTGACTTATTTTTCCATAGAGTTCAATCGGAAAATGAGTCGGGAGAAACAACCTTTAAATTTGTTATTTAAAGTAAAACATTAAATATCTTTTCTTTGTACTGTTTTAAATTAAATACATGTAAAAGATAATTTACAAATCACTGCTTTCTGCTTTTATGTGCATTTTACATACTGTCCCAACTTTTGCTTTCATTTTAAAGGGGGTGTGTGTGTGTGTGTGTGCGTGTGCGTGTGCGTGCATGTTTGTGTAGACAGACTTGGACATCTCTAAATATGGGAACCATTAATTTGAGCTGTGCGTTATTTTTGTGGCCTGCATTTCTTGAGCGACTGGAGGCTTCTTCTGCTGCTATATTTAATGAAGTGTTGTGTCTCATTTGTGTTATTATGGCCACATGTGTCAAAGCATGTTCTTTAGTCCTACATGGGACAACGGGGAAGGTCTACATGATGGATAAAGTCGGGGAAAGACTGATGGGATGTGCCATGTGTGCTAACCAGGTGAAGATTCGCTGCTAAGTCCGTGCTTACAGTTTGTGATAATTTTTGGCTTTACATTTCACGTGACACGGAATCAGTTTCTCACTCTTTTTAGCTGCACATGGTTTAATGGCCTTTTTGTGCAGCAGATTTCCTGGACAAACCCACTTTAAAAGCACAATGAACCCCCAGATATCAGCCTCTGCTGCTCTGCTGCCCAGAATGGTAGAGCACGATTCAAGGGGGCGACGGGCGGGCATTCCACGCATAGCCGCTTAAAGAGGGCTTCTATCTTTAGGGCTCTGGGCATGTAATCCGGAGGAGCTCCCAGGGTACCCCCGGGAGGAAGCGGCGTGTGAGCTTGCTGGCCACCTGTGCCCCAGACAGCCACACGGAAACAGGTGCCCCAGACAGCCACAGACCACAGCCCATCCCCCCCCCCCCCCTTCTCTGTCACCACCACCTCTCTGTTTAACCCTAAGCCTCCTCTCGTGTCTCACGTTGCAAAGTGATGCTAAGTGGTGATTTAGCGCAGTCTCCAGCGCAGTCTCCAGCGCTGTCTCCATCTCTCTCTCCGCCGGGATGAGTTTGGCGGGGGGCACATGATGCAGAGCTGCAGAAATGTCCGGGACAGTTGGTGCAGAGAGGGTTGAGCTGTCCTCTCTCGAAATGACTGCTCTGCGCCCCGATATAGCAGCACGCGCTCATATGCTGTGTTTAATTTGAGAGTGAGCGCTAATCGGTCTTTTTTTAACTGCAACTCCTTCTTGGACCAAGTCTTATAAGCACATTTTTCAAGATCTCTCATCCAATTTTTATGTAACTGTAAACTTTTGAAATATGTCCACCTGGCAAGTGTGCGTTAGTTGTGCAACCATAGAGGTGAAGCCAAGGCCAAAATATAAACCAGCACACCGCTTACTTGACAAACTTAAAAAGGCCTCATCAGGCTGGAAAACCTTTAAAACAATAGTGTAGTGCAATCCTTGTGTGCAGGTTTTACAAATGTCTTCCAGTGATCAGGTAAACATAAGATGTGGGGAACGTCTTCTAGAATCACACACATCAGACCTATCCTAGCACTACTGTTGCCAAAGGAAGCAGTTCTTTCAATCCCTGGATGCACAGCTTTCTACCATTTCCAGCTTGGACTAATCTTCAATGCCTGTCTCTGAATGGGCTTTTAGTAGAACAATAGAAGGAAAGTAAGAAAATTTACTGGAAATACATACTTAAAGGAATAAATTCAGAACTACCTCACACATTTGAGCTCAGTGCTCCCAGGATGCACGGATAGGGATGTGGATGAGTCAGAATTGTCAGATGGTTTAGCTGTGTGCGCTATCTTATTATAAAAATTTTTATGTTATTATGTTTTCGGGTTGTCCGTCCGTACGTACGTCCGTCCCATTCTCGTGAACGCGATATCTCAGGAACACCTCGAGGGAATTTCTTCATGTTTGGCCTAAACGTCCACTTGGACTCAAAGATGAACTGAAAAAATGTTGGTGATCAAAGGTCAAAGTCACTGTGACTTCACAAAAGACGGTTTTGGCCATAACTCAAGAATTCCTACGCTAATTATGACAACATTTCACACAAATGTCTACTTGGACTAAAGGATGAAATTATTAGATTTTGGTGGTCAAAGGTCAAGGTCACTTTGACCTCACAAAAGACATTTTTGGCCATAACTCAAGAATGCTAATTATCACAAAATTTCACACAAATGTCCAATAGGATAAAATTATGAAGTGATGACATTTTATATCCAAAAGTTCAAAGGTCAACTTCACTGTGACATCATAATGTTTTTTTAACATGTTCAGGTACATGACTGTACAGTTTCCTCATTTAATTTACAAAACTGTATTGGCTGGCTAATTAGCTTCTCTATCAGTCCTCTGTACTCCTCTGTAAAAGTGAAGACAGTGTTTCTCACTGGAAATTATTCACTGGAATCATACATGTCAATATAGTGATGACTTCCATTTCGCCAATAAATACACTTCATACCTTTTAAATTAAATTCCTTCAAAGTCTTCACTACATATATTTTATGAGTCTGGACAGACATGGATGTAAACTGCAACTTGACCTGTTGGCGGAGGCATACAACCGCAAGGCGGTGATTTCTAGTTTTGTACATTTTGTGTAAAAACACAAAATATACAGAATGTGTTTTAATACATGTCAAATTGTTTTGCATCTGTCAGAAAATCTAGCTTATCAAATCAATTTAATAGCACTTTTAATTATGCAATTATTCTAGAACTGTATACATTTTTGTAAATAACATACATGATCAAATAGCATGTACTACAATATATTCCTAAGATTGCATCATGTATTATGTGAAAGAAGAACAAGATACTAAAGTCTATGATTTTAATTTATTTCACTTAAAACAACATTTTTTGTTTGTTTTTGTGTAAAAAAAAAAAAAAAAACATCTGAGTAAATACATTTTAAAACACTAATGCTGTGTATACCTGCTTAAACAATATATTTGCAACGTCAAGTGTAATTCACACTGAATGCCTTGGCCTCATTTCCTGTTTCAAGAATGCACTCCCATCCTTCCCAGAGTCTAATATGTTGGCCTGTAACAGGGTCTGCCCTGAGCCAGCAAATGGCCAGTCACAAGGAGCTATGTGCAGTGTCTCACGCTGCACTGCATTCTGGGATATCAGTGACCTGGCCTTTCCTGAGAGGGCGTGGCCAAAAACCAGGCACCAGGTTTTCAGTGCACAGTGTTCTGACCTTACGGCCCTCCCAGGAAAGAGTGGTACCACCCTGAATAGCCCCGCCCTGAATAGCCCCACCTTATGGACCCAACACAGCTGACTTAATCATTTATTTAATAGGCAAAAGGTTTAACTGCTGGTAGAGTAGGACACATTTCCCTCCCCCACCCTCTTTTCTCCTACATCTAAATGCTTCCTTCCCCCCTCAGGCATATTGGCTTCTGTTCCTAAAATCCCCTTTAAGAGCCTTCTGAGAGACTGTTGTTACCAAACGCAGAGATTCAGACAAAGTCATAAAAGGAGATTGACCATGTACGCAAACAACTATGTATTATTGTGTGTATTTGTTTGCATGCGTGACTGATCTATTTTTAGGCCTGGTTTGTATGGTCCTGTTGAGCGCTATATTTCCACATGCCCTTTTCCCCACTATGCAGAGATTTTCTCAGGACCGTTTACGGGGGTGCCTGGACTGGGGCGCAGTTCTGCAGCTGTTCTGTCTCAGACAGACGGGCCTCCCTTCAGCAGAGACGTGGCTCAGACGCCATCTGTCAGCAGTGTGGTCAGCAGGGCCTCGGAATCTCCTTTGATGCTGAGATAATATGGATCGTTAGCACTAGCAGTGGTATCCTAGCAATATAGGGCCAGTCGGAGACCTCTGCTGGGAAGTTGGACAGACGGAATTCGTTCCAAGTGTAGGTGTCTTAGTTTACATGCAGTTAGTCCAAACTTCTGCAGTGATGTTTGACGATTCGTACCGTAAACTCTTAACCCTGAGCCAAAAGGTAGGCCTGTGTGGCACCAGCCATTGGACAGCTGTCTTATGAGTTTCTGGGAGAGACTGCCCTTGTGACCAGCACAGGGTGAGACTTTAGCGAATAGAATCTGTCGTTCTTACTTTGTGTTACATTAGCCTATTGAACATGAGAGAGGCTCTACTTTTGCTGACGGGACCTGTGGGGGTGAGATTTAAACGCATGTTCGTTTTGTGTTGCCCCCCCCCAGCGGTCAGTTCGCCATCGTGAAGAGGTGCATAGAGAAGAGCACGGGACATGAGTTCGCCGCCAAGTTCATCAAGAAGCGGCAGAGCCGGGCGAGCAGGCGCGGCGTGCGGCGGGAGGAGATTGAGCGCGAGGTCAACATCCTGCAGCAGATCCAGCACGCCAACATCGTCACGCTGCACGACGTCTACGAGAACCGCACCGACGTGGTGCTCGTTCTCGAGCTGTGAGTGCTTATTCAGGCTCGTTTACGCGCGTGCCAACGAACCACTTATAAACATCACGGCTTACAAATGAAAAGTAACGGCTTATAACTGCGGTTCACAAACTCAGTCCTGGGCGGAGCCCCTGTGTGTGCCAGTTTTCGTTTCCAACCACAACTGCAATCCCAGAATTTTAACAAGCTGTTTCTCTTAATTAAGCTTCGGGGATTATTTACCGTCTGTTTATTTAAGTCACGTTAAGTCAGAAATGGCTACTCATGCCACAAAGAGTCCCCCAGGACTGAGTTTTAAAACCACTGGTTTATAAACACTGATTTAGCAGCTTAGAGTAGCGACGTGTTGAATGACGTTCACCTTTGGAACCTTGCGGGGAAACCACTAAAAAGCAGCTTCCCTTCCCGCTGGTTAGAGCCATTGTTTGTGCCAGTGCCCCTGCAAGCTAAGGAAGTCGGCAGACAATGGCCTTCACAGCACACATTCACGCCTAATGACAGTGGCGGGCCGTGCATTTCACACCTAGGCCTTCAGTGATGTCCTACAGTCCTACAGTCCTACCTGAATTATTCCACCTCTTAATACCATCATTATGACGCCATGGCTCTAGAAACTATACATTTAGACAGAAACGCAGTATAACCGGACGTTGCATCACCTTAACATAGTCAAGTACAACAGTTATATTAATATTTCCGAAGCGTTTATAATCAATAAATCCGCATTTACAATTAAGAGTGTTAAACTACCAGCTTTAAGATCGCTTGGATACTGTCAAAACTTTCAAATAAAAGGCGCTTTTAAGGGATTAGTCTACAAAGTTTTATTAAGTCCACCAAAAGTATGTGAGCTTTAACAAGTTTGTTCACTAAACAGCGCATTGTCGCACCCAAAGCAGTTTCATTTAAGAAACGTGACGATAAAGACACATAAACTATTCACTGAAAATAAAAGAAAACAAACAAATAATTTGCATTTGTTCATGAGGATAATTTGCGACAGTGGTGAAAGTGTATTCCTAGCCTTGAATGTCCACTTTGACTCGCTAGCGTCGGCTCGCTAGCGTCGGGGTTGGCCGTTTTCTTCTGACGATGTCTAGCTTTTCTTGAAAAGTTCGTCTTGAAAATGGCGTTGTAATTATATCTGCGACCAAATCGATCTCTTCTCCTCCTTCAGCCATTGTGGGTTGAAAAAAAAACAGCTTGTAGAAGTCTACACAAATGAGCTCATTCAAGTTCAGTTTGCTATGCAGTCTGCATAGCTCTGCCTCTCAATAGTGCGTATCCAATCAAAAGACGTGCACGTGCTGACGTTATCATACGCCCGCTAGCTGGCCCCGGTGTCGCCTACTCGAAATCTGATAGGTTAACACCACAGGTTTGTTTCCGTTCACTTTAAGCTACATGCGCCCGCAATGTTTATTCTGAAGGCCTAAGGGCAGATTTCTTGGACCCTGGCAACACATTATGGCTGAAATATGATTGGATAAAAGCTCTAACATAAAGGCCAGCCCTCCAAATCTCGATCTGAGGCTGGAAGCAGCGCAACCAAGAGGAAAGCTATGAAATGAAGAGAATAGACTATGGGGAATAATTTAATACATATTTGTGGAAAAAATATATCAAAATTAAATTTATATTCTGATGATGTTTAGGCCAGCAGAGAAGGCCTTGCTGGCCCTGACGGCCCGCCACTGCCTAATGAACCTGCTCTACCTGCCTCTTTTAACAATCAGGACAACTCTCTCGCAGCGAGGCCAGGTGAGGAGAGAGATCTAAACTCTCTCGCTGTGAGGGGTGTGGAGGCAGCGAGGTCGGGTGGGGAGAGGGATCTAAACTCTTTCACTGTGAGGGGCGGGTGGGGACCCTTTGTCTCAGGCTCCATTAGGTTGTGATGAGGTCGGCATGGAGACCTAATTAAGGCTAATCGCAGGCCCCGTTCAGCTTGTGCCCTCTGTGGACTTTGACTGATGTTGTCGTGCCATCTGGCCTGCTCATGAACCCCCTGCAACCCTGCATACGGGATTCTGAAGAGCAGACATAATGCTATGAAAAAGAGGATGTGTATTTGAGGGCCTGATTAATTTCTTCTTTTTCTATGGCGAGTTCTTAGTCAGAGACGGAACCGATGATGCGTTTCCGAATCAACTATGACCGCTTGCTAATCACGATGATAACCAGAACCTGGGGCCACGTGTATACAGTGCTGAGCACAAATATTCCCTCCGAAAGCTATGTAAGGGAGTTTCCACGCAGAAATTCAGGTGTATGAAATAATATGTGCTGTGAGAATCTGCGTACCTCGGCACACGCTGGACACCACGCGTACACAATGTTGGGAGTCGATGTGATATGGCGACACTGTGATAGAAAGGCAGAGGGAGAAAATGCAAAACTTTGCGTAAGCAGATTTCTGACTTTCTCCCTGAGCATTCTTTTACGCATTCTTTTACTCAGAGTTTTATACATGCGGCCCTTAGTCTGTGTGTGAATACTGGGTACATTACATTACGGCACATTAAGCACCCATTTAACACACGCTCTTACCCAGAGCAACTTTCAAAATAACATGCATAGGTGCATTCACCATGGTTATGGGTGAAGCTTGCTGTCAGTCAGACTGGAGAAAATTCATTTCTGAATAGTGACCCACCGTCTCTGCGCTGCAGGGTGTCTGGAGGCGAGCTCTTTGACTTCCTGGCACAGAAAGAGTCCCTGAGCGAGGAGGAGGCCACGCAGTTCATCAAACAGATTCTGGAGGGCGTGCACTACCTCCACGCCAAGAAGATCGCCCACTTCGATCTCAAGGTTCTTGGTTTTGTTTTCGCTTCCCGCTTTGATATCGCAAGCCTCTGTCAGCTAGAAATAATCATGTGTTTCAGAGATGAGCAGCGGTCCTTCAACCACAGACAGACAGGCGGTCTGTCGCCCGCGAGGGCTATGGTTAAAAGTGGGGGGTTGGGGCTGTAGCTGTGGTTATAGATGATTGTATGGGAAACCTAATCATGTCAACAGCTGCCTCACAGTAGCCACAGCATCTTGCTGAAGTCAGGCAGCTGTGGAAGGCACAGGCCCGTTGTATTTATTATACATCAGAAGTTGCGTCCAAATAAAACAGCGATCGCTATCCTGGCCCGTGCGAATTAAAGAGGCTTTGCTGACCGTGTTGCATCCATTTCAGATAATATTTATTACTTTATGTTTATTATGCCACATGGCACGCTTTGTATGCAGCATGAGTGGAGCAGAGAGCATCGGCGAGGTCCACACACATACACACATGCACACACGCACACACACACACACTCAATCACTCACTCAAACGGACACGGGCCTCACACAGAGGAACGCTACGTCAGATGAACGGGGCAGAGGCAGCCGATCGCAGGTGTGGCTCCAGTGCCGGTGATGACAGAGGAAGGCGTTAAGAGGCGTGTCCAAGGCTCTGGGGGCCCCGGCCGCGCACGTGAGAGGAAGCGATCTGTCACCGCGGCTTGCGGTCTCCCCGCTCAAAGGAAGGGCAGGTGTTCAGGCAGGCGTGTTTATAAGGAGTCTCCACCGGCCCAGGGAAAACAAGAGAGGAAGGTGGAGGTGATGAAAACTTGACCTCTCACACAATGAGGACATGGACAGGGCGTGGCTGAATTGGTCTGAACTGGACTCTACGCTTAATGGCCATAACATATCAGACCATTTCAAACTGTGGCTGTGAGAAACAGATCGGCAAACTATAAAATGCGTCACTCGTCACAAAAAACAGATTAACTGACATTACCTGTTGCATTGTGACCGCTGAAGAGCCGGTCAAAGTTCGGTCCCCAAAGTTCGGTCCCCAAAGTTCGGTCCCCAAAGAGAGGTCCCCAAAGAGAGGTCCGGTGGCATTGGACTGTGTTGTCATGTTAGGAGTCTAGTGATCAAATTGTGGGGGTGGATTCATTTATATGGATTTTTGGGCTGCGTTTTTCCTCAATCCACCGTCTGTTTAGAAGGTGGAATTATCTATGGAAACATATTTTCGATTTTCGTGTTTATATTTGTTACAATAATGGCTGGTTGTTGTCTGTCATGCTGCAGCAAGCCACTTCACATTGCATTTGAACCAATAGAAGGTATAAAATCGGATTAAAACGGGGTGACTGTAACCAACTGTACCGGTTACATATTGAACGATCAGGTTGAACTGTGCCCAATAGCTGGAAGAAGGAAATGCCCAAATGTTTTCTGTTTATTTTACATTATTACATAATTAAGATGTCTATATTACCATCAAATGACCTGCTTCGTTAAAGAAGGTTTGTGGTATAGCTAATGCAGTTTAATTGTTGATTATTGTTATTCATTGTAATTTATGGTCAGTAGTAGCAGTAGTAGCAGCTCCTGGCTTGCCTTCCTCTGTTGACACAGAGGGGAAGACACTCCGTTATCACACGGATAGTTCTGGTCAACAGAATGACGTATATGCTTATAATACCATTATTTTAAATCAAATGGCAAAGTTTTTGAACCAGGGCGATGGCCTCCTAGTTCCATATGCGCGATCATCTGAAAGATATTTCCCTGACGGTAGGAATGGAACTCCACCCCTGGGTGAGTGCCGCAAAGTCATTATCCTCTAGTGTTCAGATATGTGTTTGTACCGCACGCGTATAATCTCTGTGCTCGCTGGTCGGGATCCAGACTCGTACAAACAAGCCGCCATCGACCTGTCTGTCTGCCACGCCCCTGTCTGTCCATAATGCTGATTTACATCGGTTGCAGAAGAAGGCTGCTACAATTTGAAAGTCTCACAGCAGAGGCACACACACACACACACACACTGGATATGGCCTTGTGATTTACACCGTAAAACATGCTAACACTTGTTTTTTCCTTGGTATTGTTTGTGGTTGTGTTTGCATTGCTGAGGGTTTGAATCAGTGACACTTTTTCTCTGTTGTTCAGCCTGAGAACATAATGCTCCTGGATAAGAGCTTCCCCCTGCCGCGGATAAAACTCATCGATTTCGGGCTGGCTCACAAAATTGAGGAGGGAGCCGAATTCAAGAACATTTTTGGGACCCCTGAATTTGTCGGTAAGTTGGGCACTCATTGTAGGTTGGGTGGAAGGCCGTAATGGCTGAAAAAATGTCCAAAATGCATCTGTTCAATGTTCAAAACCCATCTGATCATTGTTCAAAACCCATCTGATCATTGTTCAAAACCCATCTGATCATTGTTCAAAACCCATCTGATCATTGTTCAAAACCCATCTGATCATTGTTCAAAACCCATCTGATCATTGTTCAAAACCCATCAGATCATTGTTCAAAACCCATCTAATCATTGTTCAAAACCCATCTGATCATTGTTCAAAACCCATCTGATCATTGTTCAAAACCCATCTGATCATTGTTGGTTTTAATGTTTGGGAGTCTCTGCCAGCGACACCCATGAGTCAATTTGTGCTTTCAGCTCCGGAGATAGTGAACTATGAGCCGCTGGGATTGGAAGCAGACATGTGGTAAGATAAGCTCTCTGCCTGTGTCGTGATGCATTTAAAAACATAAATGCGTTTTGTTGGATTAACCCACCTTTCATGTCCTCTACCACAGGAGCATAGGAGTCATCACCTACATCCTGTGAGTTAAAAATACTGAAATGCTTCTATTGCTCTTATTGGGAAATGTGACGGTGTCTGGCCGCTGGTGCCTGATTATGACTATGAACCCCCCACCTCTCAGATTGAGCGGCGCCTCGCCTTTTCTCGGCGAGTCTAAACAGGAGACGCTGGGGAACATCTCGGCCATGAACTACGAGTTTGACGAGGAGTTCTTCAGCCGCACCAGCGAGCTGGCCAAGAGCTTCATCAGACAGCTGCTCGAGAAGGACACGCGGTGAGAGGTCTAGGCCACAACGGAGACGTGCGACTAGAGGGGGGTTTTCCCACAAAGGCACTTATAATGAAAAAGCACAAGGAGCCACGTAGCATTGTGCATGTTTTAAGGATAATTCTTTCTTGGAAGTAACGTTTCTTGGAACTGTTGTTGGGACACAGGGTGTTGGATTTCAGGTGTGTGCCTCTGCGTTGAGGAAAAAGAGGAAAGAAATACAGTGACGTGGGGTAAAATTCTTTACATTCTTTCTCTCACAGGCTGGCAGTGTAAGGTCAGATGAAGCTTGTTGTTTTGACTGTGACGGATCTCTTCTGTTCGATGCTCAGGCCATATACTTTGCTTTCTTTTTTATGTGCTTTTTACATTACAGGAAGAGACTTAATATTCAGGATGCCCTGAACCACCCCTGGATTAAGGTAACTGATGTTTTTTGTGTGCATATTTCATTTAAACTCATATTAATGTGCACAGTGGATCTTCCCTTCACTGCTCTAAATGTGTATCCAAAATCACATACATCACATACATGGTGACTCTCCATACATGGTGTTTTACGTACCAGTGTTAGACGTGCAATAAAACTGCATAATTGCACCCCAAAGCATTGTGGGAACTCTTGAAACATTGCTCACACACACGCATGGGGTTTGAAATTGAGCAAGAACCCTGTTCATTACCATGGGGAGGCACTGTAGTCTCCAGCTGCTTGGCAGCCAGCCAATCAGAGCGAGCCTGAAAAGTGTTTCTGGCGAGGTGTGCGTTTGTGCCTTTTTGTATCTGTGGGTTGATCCTAAAGACCCACATTGAAGGTTATTCCTGGCAAAATACACTGCTCAAAAAAATTAAGAGAACACTTAATCATCACAGTATAACACCAAGTCAATTAAACCAAACCGGTCATGCTGGATGATGTTGCAGGCAGCATAACATTCGCCACGGCGTCTCCAGACTCTTTCACGTCTGTCACATGTGCTCAGTGTGAACCTGCTCTCATCTGTGAAGAGAACAGGGAGCCAATGGTGAACCTGCCAATTCTGGTGTTCTCTGGCAAATGTCAATCGAGCTGCACGGTGCTGGGCTGTGAGCACAGGTCCCACTACGTCGGACCCTCATGCCACCCTCATGGAATCTGTTTCTGACAGTTTGGTCAGAAACATGCACACGAGTAGCCCGCTGGAGTTCATTTTGTAGGGCTCTGGCAGTGCTCCTCCTGTTCCTCCTCGCACAAAGGAGCAGATACCGGTCCTGCCGCTGGGTTGTTGCTTTTCTACGGCCCTGTCCAGCTCTCCTTGTGTAATGGCCCATCTCCCGGTATCTCCTCCACACTCTTGAGACTGCTGGGAGACACAGCAAACCTTCTTGCGACAGCACGTATGGATGTGCCATCCTGGAGGAGCTGGACTACCTGTGCATTCTAAATGGGCTGCAGGTACCGCCTCATGCTACCAGTAGTGACAAGGGCACTAGCAAAATGCAAAACTAGAGAAAAATAAGTCAGGAAGGATAAGGAGAGAAATGGTCTGTGGCCACCACCTGCAAAACCATTTAATTTTTGGGGGTTGTCTTGCTGTTGCCTCTCCTGTCCATCTGTTGTCACTTTCATTTGCACCAAAGCAGGTGCAATTGATTCACAATCGTTTACGCTTCCTAACTGGACAGATCGATATCCCAGAAGTTTAATTGACTTGGTGTTCTACTGTGTTGATTAAGTGTTCCCTTAATTTCTTTGAGCAGTGTACTATTTCACCACAACTCTCTGGCCATTCAAGGTGCATATACTTCACTTCTGTGTGAACGTACAGAGGGTTTTCTGTCTGCAAGAAAATTGCTCATGTCCGTTCTTCCTCTTAAGAAAATGGCACAATTACTTCCTCTGGAAGATTCCAGAAAATACATTATATAAACAGGAAATACAGAATCAGAATCACAAAGGACTAACCTTTTGACCAGCATGCCTCTTTTTAAAAAAAAAAATTAAAAAACTGAAAAAACAAGAATTCTTGCTTTGGAACATCCTGCTGCTGCTGGAATGTATTTTACGTCTTTTTTTGAGAAAGAGAAGAAGCTGTTTGTTGTGCCATTTGGATATGAGGCTTTTTGCATACCTAAGAATGGCTGGTACGTTTTCGGTACGTTTGCTTTAACCCACCCGGTTGTGTTCAGTCTATGGGAAAAAGAAAAGCATGAGCCAATGTGGAAAACAAAAGAAGAGACGACTGACCCGCATGGAGACTCGGCGTGTGTTTTGTGTCTTAATCTCAGAGGCCGTACGAGTTGACTAACCCGCACCCAGGCTGCTGTGTCTGTGTGTCCCAGGTGTGATTCACTCCGCCGCGGGCTTTCACTCCGTAACGCTCCTTTCTTGTGTCTGAAGTCCAACGAGCACAAGGAGGAGGCTAAAGCTCCTGAGAGCCGCAGGAAGGCCGAGCGGAGGCAGCTGAAGACCAAGCGGCTGAAGGAGTACACTATCAAGTCGCACTCCAGTATGCCGCCCAACAACACCTACGCCAACTTCGAGCGCTTCGCCCAGGTGGTGGAGGACATCGCCCTGATGGAGGCCGGCTTCAGCGCGGTCGCCGGCTCGCGCGCCGCCCTCCAGGAGGACGTGGACGCCCTGTCCTCCATCTACGACGAGAAGGAGTCCTGGTACAAGCAGGAGAGCGAGAGCGTGCGGCACGAGCTGTCGCAGATCCGCTACGAGTTCCGCAAGGCGGAGGCGGTGAAGAAGCACCTGCAGCACGACATGAGGGCGGTGGGCGTTAGCCTGGCGGGGATCAGCGGTCGCTACCTGGAGAGGAAGTCCCACCTGGATGCCCTGCAGCAGGAGGTCTCCTCCGAGATCAAGTGGGTCCAGGACGTCATGAGCTCCTTCCAGGTTGGCGGAGGCAATGGCGACTACCCCATTGGAAGCTTCTCCTCCGTCTTCAACAATGATGTCAACGAGGCCCTCAAGGAGCTCCTGAACCGACCCCGTGGTGGGGAGCTGCTCTCTGGCATCAACCTGGAGATCCCAGATCCTGGGCAGCAGAGATAGACTGAGGACAGGGTGGATGTAATGGGACACAGGCTCTAGGTTTGCATTGCAACAGGGTTGCACAAACCTGTTTATCACAAGGCCTCGTGGGAATGACTACTCTCTGTCTGAGGACCCCCACCTCAATAAAATGGATGACTTCTCACACATTTCTACATATGGAAGCAAGTCGTAATTAAATTATATCATGGATATATAAGAGGTAGCTATATAGTACAGCATAAATATTAAATTAAATTTAACTTAAGGATGTTCAAATCAGACACGAAAAGTCTGAAAGTCTAGTATATGGGATTTTATTTAGAATAATAAATAAATAAAAGTTTATATATATATTTATATATATATAAAAACTTTTTTATAAATATTACATCACTAATATTTTTATAAATATTATATAACTGGTGCTATAATTTATTTAATAAAAATACAGTATATATGGTAACTGGTATACATCAATATCTACAATTAAATTTATTCAATTTACATTCTATTTTAAGATGCATTTTTCAGTTTAAGTGATAAGGAATTGTTCACATAAAAGATTCATTAAATGAATGAATCGCCACCTCAATTAATTGTTCATGATTCATATGAAGTAAAGCACTGGTATGTCGAAACACAGGTTTATGTACAGTAAAGTACTCAGTAAAATTAACCATAATGCACTGGGGGTGTGATTATCAGCACAGAAACTATTAACTATTTAACTATATAATTCAGCTCTACTGGATACTGGGCAATTTTGTAAAATGTATGAATTTATTTTTCTTCTTTTTGAACTTTCCGTTTTTAACAAAAGACTTGTAAGTGTAAAAACCAGATGGGTAAATTCCCTTTATGGAGGAGAAACAGGAAGTTACCCACACTGCTGTTGTCCGAAGTATACTGTGCTGTATTTCCATTCCAGCCTCGTTTTCATAAGTCTGTTACTTATATCCCTCTGAATATTAGATAAAAGCCTTCAGTTGTGTCATGATAGGGCTAAAATCCTACCACCTCAATTTGCCATTGCTTTTGGAATTGATGATTTGGTAGACACATAGTTCACTGTCTAGAGTATCTTCATCCGTACAGCCTGTTTCACACATTTCTACTGTATTTCATGAATGAATTGCGCAACTATGATATATTTTGCAGTGTGATTTCTGATATGCAACACAGTCTTTGAAGGAAATGCATTTGCAATTGAAGGTGAAATCCTGATGAAATTAAATTAAAATCCTAATTTACTCTGCATGCACTATGTATGTGTGTAATATAATCGTATTTATTCGCAATTTCTCTAAGATGACTATGAAACGCATTTCAAACCATTGATCCAGAAGGTGCATTTGATTTTGTCCTATAATTATGCTGTAATCTGTGTACAAACAAGCCTTAAGACAACAAATATCAGTCGGCTATTTTTTCTATTATGCATTTAAAGCAAAGCAAGGTTACGTATTTGAACCCCACGTTAAAAATACACAATGATGCGATACCTATTGTTTGTACCTGATTCTTTCGAGTGCTTTGGAAGTTGTTTTCATAATTTTTTGGCAAAAACATACCCCACAATGTACTGTGTGATTGCACTGAGCTCCATGTGAGAGATTGGCAATATTGCCAGCACGTGAAGAGAAATCGTTCAGACAGCTGTCCCTGGGAAATACGAGTATACAGACAGAGGGAAGGAAGTAATCAAGAGCTCACTCAAGACTCACAGGATGTCATACCTTTATCTAGCTGTAGGTGTCCTGTTTACCTTTTGTATTACACCTCATACTACATACTACACCTCAATGCAGTCTCTCGTCACAATTGTTTATGAAGACACAACAAGGATTTGTGCTAAGTGTTTAACCAGTCGTTCACTGCCGTTCTTCCCCTAGGTGGACGACAGGGTTATCATGATAATAACGGGAGTATTGCAAGAATAATCATTGATAGCCATCAATTCTTAGTTGTGTAATATATACGGCAGCGAACCAATTATCTTTGGCGCTTCAGTGAACTTGTGTGCCTGTGTGAATCATAGCCTTGGCTGGATGCTCTCGCTGATCTGAGGGTCTGTGCTGTTTTGTAGCCCTTAAACCCCAAGCAGGCCCTGGTGCGCAGGCTGTCCATCATCAACCTGGAGAACTTCAGACGGCTGTACGCCCGGCGCAGGTGGAAGGTAATGGCAACCTTGCCCTCCGGGCGTTTCGTTTGTGGGGGACGGGGCCGCGCCCGACGCTCCAGCGAAAGCTCAGCCCTTTTCCGATCTCGCTCCTCACAGGTGTCCTTCAGGATCGTCACCCTCTGCAATCACCTGACGCGTATGATGAAGAAGGGACATCCCAAACTGCAAGATGAGCTGGTGAGTACAGCCAAAGCGTTCCAACGCTAAGAGATGCTGCACTGTTTACAGGCTGAGTGCTGTGCCACAGTGACCCAGCCGGACCTCACCTAATTTCATTTGAACTGGAATACTCATGGGACCGGGATCTTGTTATTCTTGGAACAAGAGTTCATGTTGACCTTTTTTTTTACTTCAGGCATCCCAGAATCCCTTTCAGGAAGGACTAGCAGCTCGTTGCGGGGAACGAGGGGGCCCCCCTCTCTCTCTCTCTCACTCACTCACTCACTCACTCACTCACTCACTCACTCACTCACTCACTCACCATCTACTGAACTTGATGCCCTCAGTCAGGAATGGTCATTATACATCATGATCAGATGATGGTTGAGACTGGGTGTAGTTTCAATGTGGAGCTGTGCTAAAGTGCTGCAACCTGCATCAATGTGGAGCTGTGCTAATGTGCTGCAACCTGTGTCAATGTGGAGCTGTGCTAAAGTGCTGCAACCTGCGTGAATGTGGAGCTGTGCTAAAGTGCTGCAACCTGTGTCAATGTGGAGCTGTGCTAAAGTGCTGCAACCTGCGTCAATGTGGAGCTGTGCTAAAGTGTTGCAACCTGTGTGAATGTGGAGCTGTGCTAAAGTGCTGCAACCAGCGTCAATGTGGAGCTGTGCTAAAGGGCTGCAACCTCCGTCAATGTGGAGCTGTGCTAAAGTGCTGCAACCTGCGTCAATGTGGAGCTGTGCTAAAGGGCTGCAACCTGCGTCAATGTGGAGCTGTGCTAAAGTGCTGCAACCTGCATCAATGTGGAGCTGTGCTAATGTGCTGCAAACTGCGTCAATGTGGAGCTGTGCTAAAGTGCTGCAACCCGCGTCAATGTGGAGCTGTGCTAAAGTGCTGCAACCTGTGTCAATGTAGAGCTGTGCTAAAGTGCTGAAACCTGTGTCAATGTGGAGCTGTGCTAAAGTGCTGCAACCTGTGTCAATGTAGAGCTGTGCTAAAGTGCTGCAACCTGCGTCAATGTGGAGCTGTGCTAATGTGCTACAACCTGCGTCAATGTGGAGCTGTGCTAAAGGGCTGCAACCTGCGTTAATGTGGAGCTGTGCTAAAGTGCTGCAACCTGCGTCAATGTGGAGCTGTGCTAAAGTGCTGCAACCTGCGTCAATGTGGAGCTGTGCTAAAGGACTGCAACCTGCGTCAATGTGGAGCTGTGCTAAAGTGCTGCAACCTGTGTCAATGTGGAGCTGTGCTAAAGTGCTGCAACCAGCGTCAATGTGGAGCTGTGCTAAAGTGCTGAAACCTGCGTTTCCTTGTTCCAGAGGGACTGTGCGAGTGACCAGGAGGAGGAGCCAGTGAAGAGGAAGCCCAGGACAAGGATGAGGAGCAGCACCTCCTGAGCACCATCTCCCAAACCTGGGGAGGAGGTCTGCCGGCGGGACAGGGCGGGGCCCGGGATGGACAGCACATCACACTGCACATGCTCAGATGAGACAGGATGAGGCAATATGAACTTTGCACATTCCGCATTTAAGCATTCAAAGGAAGGGCACAATCACAACTCCCCCATGTTCAATTGCTCCTGTACCCTCTTGTGTCTTATAAGGACAGTTCAAAAGACCTTAGACATATGCAGTCAAGCAAAAGCCTTCATTGGCAGCCAATATTACTGGATCAATAATAGAGATGATTTGATTAGAGCATTCATTTTTTTTATAAAGGTGCAAGTATGGGAGGGAGCTTTTTATTGTTTTTTATTAGTGTTTTTATTCTTGAATTGAATGTACTCTTAATGAAAGAAGATACACACTTACAGCAATTCACTTTTGTAAATACACCGAATGTACTTTAAGTGCCTTCATAAACTGAATGGTGCATAGCCCTTTGAACATTTGTTTAAAGTTCTTCTCTATATTTGAGTCGTTCTGAACAAAAGCTGAAACACAGCATTTTACTCTCCTGTAAATGGACATTTTTCTTCTTTTTTTAAATTTCAATACAACTTTGTTTTGGCAATGGATATTGACATTGCTCAGGGCAAGCTAGGCCGGTCACTACCAACAACTGGAAAGAGTTTGACTGTACCCTAGTTCAGATCATTTCAGATCTATGCATAATGCAGGATAAACATATTTTTATACTGCATGACTAAATAATATGCCTCTATGTAAGAAAGCTAGATTAACAACACTAGGGTTGCCCTACACATCACTCCAAAGTGCCATAACTCGCTATATTTGCATAAATACTGTATGAAAGGAAAAAATTGTACATTATAAACGTAAATGATGTAGATTGATATTTTCTCTCCAGTAATATGAGGAAGGGTTGAATTAATTTTGTTCTCTTATATTTTGCAATGGAGGGAACCCAGTTATCACTGCCTGGAGAACAGGAGAGGGGAAAAAGGTCAGCAGTAAAAAGATTAGTGTAGATGTCCTCCTCCCAGCCACCTCCCTGCACTGCAGTCACACAGCCGAGAGACGCAGAGAGGCAATGGGGGCTGCGGTCCTGCCCCGAGTCACGCGTGCGCCTCCCTCCGCTAAAACCGTTCGGTCTGCTCACGCCTCCGGTCGGGTTCAGGGAAAACGCGCTGACGCCCTTCCACCAAGAATCCGCGCGCACGTCTCTGCCGCTGCACGTGGCGGACGCGGTGGAAGGGGAGGGGGAAGGGGGGAAGGGGGGTGGCGTGGCCAAAAGACGCTTGGAAGTCTTACAGTTGAGGACCTTGAGTGTTTGTTCACGTCTCTCCAGAGGCCATTTTGTCAGTCCCTGTTAGTATAGTAGTGCTAGTTCGACAGTGGTTGGAGTTTGGCAGTTCTTTTTTTTAAGTGCTTACTTTAATGATTATTGCGTGAAATATGCGCAGTAAATGCTTGATTGTGTCTCAGCAGTAGGCTATCTCTGCCTCTAGAAAGGGGTAAATGCTTGATTGTGTCTCAGCAGTAGGCTATCTCTGCCTCTAGAAAGGGGTAAATGCTTGATTGTGTCTCAGCAGTAGGCTATCTCTGCCTCTAGAAAGGGGTAAATGCTTGATTGTGTCTCAGCAGTAGGCTATCTCTGCCTCTAGAAAGGGGTAAATGCTTGATTGTGTCTCAGCAGTAGGCTATCTCTGCCTCTAGAAAGGGGTAAATGCTTGATTGTGTCTCAGCAGTAGGCTATCTCTGCCTCTAGAAAGGGGTAAATGCTTGATTGTGTCTCAGCAGTAGGCTATCTCTGCCTCTAGAAAGGGGTAAATGCTTGATTGTGTCTCAGCAGTAGGCTATCTCTGCCTCTAGAAAGGGCTGCTCATTGCACTTTAACTTCTGCTGAAAGTAAAACGTCCCCAGCATGTCTTGAAGACTGTACGCAGCTCTTAACTGGACCCGCCTGTCTCGGCTTGCCAGGCAACTTTTAAAATGGACATTTTAATATATTTATTAATGAGTGAAATGTTCATTATTTCTAACTGTCCGCTGCATTGTGTTATTTCACGTGTCGTATATTTCAGTACATGGAATCGACGCGATGAAAGAAATGTTGAGATGAGCAGCGATGCTCTTTCAGTCCGAGTGTTTACATACAGTGCTGCGTAACATTGCCTCTCAAGCAAAGCTTGAGTGGAGAAGGTAGCATTCACTTGATTTGATCCAAATGGAATTTATTTTTTTGGATGAAGACAAGCGAGCGCTTGCTTTTTCACTCAAGCTAGGTGAGGTGATTTTATACTGAATGAAATTTTGTTTTGGGTTAATGTCCTGATGTTTATTACTGTCCCTGTCTACAGTGGTGTGGCCTCACTGCTGCTGTTTATGTGAATCCTATGTTCTTGCCCCAGGGGCTTTGTGATGGTAAACTGGCTGCAGTATCACCTCCTGTTTTCCAGACATACAGTGCAAATTCATCGGGACAGTGACGTACAATTTGTGTCGTTTTTGCTCTGTACTCCAGCACATTGGATTTGAAATAAAGCAGTGAATATGCGGTTAACATGCGGACCGTCTGCTTTAATTTGAGGGCATTTAACATCAGGTGATCCGTGTAGGAATTATAGCCTTTTTATACATAGCGCCCCCCCCCCCCCCTATGAGTTTAATCTCATATTCATCATTTTATTTAAAATCCAGTGTATTTAGAGTCCAGAGCCAAAATAACAAAATTGTGTAACTGCCCGATAATTTTGCATTTAACTGCATTCTGTTACTTCGTGTGTCTGACAGACATAGAAAATGGAAAGCTTGCTTTTCACCCTCATTTGGCTTCTGTTTGTATTTGTTTTTTGATCGCCACACAATTAGTTTAACTGTTATGTATTGCTGTTATATTTTTTGAAAGGTCACTGTAAAACGACACAAAAATGAAAGAATTTTACATGTTTACATACAAAAAACCGCATGTACATTTGTGTAATTACAGATTCCTCGCTTACTGTAGATATGGCTTTCAAATACAAACCATAGTGGCAAAACACTTCAGTCTAATTCGTTTAGCAAACTGCTATTGCTCATTACTTCTAAAAGCCCCTTTGAATTGATTTAATATATATAAACATTTCTGTTCAGTGTATGTTGTGAGGAGAGAGTCATTTGTAAAAGCAGAAATAATTCACCAAGTACTTTTATACAAAGAGGTGACCTTGCGATGATCTGATAATGAATACCGTATTGTATAGTGCATCTTAAACAAGGAGATTTGTTCATGAATACTCATGATGTATGAGTAACCTGACCCATGCTGCATGTGTATACATTAAGAAGTGTCTTTACTTATTCAAACCTTTTGTACACTGTAAATTAGTGCACTTTAATATTCCAATATGAACAACGTATCTGACTTTTTCTGGTTTTCTGAAGTAATTTAACTGCCTTGCCATTTTTTCCCACCCATTTCAATTATTAAATGAACCATTTGCTTGAATTTAACTTCTGTATGTGTTTTTCTTTATTCATTATTTTGGAAAATATAAAGGTGCCGTGTGCCAACCTGTGGTGACATAAATTGCACGATAGAAAGTAAAAATGGACTTAATCGGCATGTGTAACAATCAAAAGCGTGAGCATACCCACTTTAGCTTGTAGAACAGTAATGTCATTTATATCATTGTAATGGCACAAAACAACATCCTGACCTGGTATAGTGTTATACAATATAAGAGAATTTTGTCCTAAACCAAGGCCACATCAATTTACGAAGAACACAATAGCATTTGCTGTTAGCCTCCTTTTAATTGAGGCAATGAGTGCTATAGAAAATGGCAGTTGACACATAGATGACCCTATAATTACCATAAAAGGGAAATTAAAGAATCCGGGTATTTAATTGATACAGCTACAATCAGATGTATATAACGACAGTATAAAGGGGCTTTATTTGCCAGTATAACACAAAGGTACAGTGAAATATCAAGTTTATTTTCAGTGATGAAGTAAAATTGTGGTTTTTGGCTCTGAGCTCTTGGTTGTAGGCCATGAATTCGGATGACACAGGAAAACTGCTGTTGAATTGTGCTATAGAGCCACTAGTCTGGGATATAGGCTACCAATAAACATCAAACTGTAAATAAATAATTATTTCCACTATCAATGGAGCGCTGCATTGGCCAGTTGTTTAATTTAGCTTCTTTTCTGAGACGAATGATTTTTGCCACAGTGGTCAGACAATTAAAAAGCTTAAGTCGTGTTTTGAGCTTCACTGAGAGGAAATGACTCAAGTTGAAGCAGAATGATGGCTGTCTGAAAATACAGGCCTGCTTCAAACAGCAGGCATTGGAGGACAAGCAACAAAATAAACATGTCCTCAGATCAGGAGCACTGAGCAGCACTATATTCCTGTCTTATAGTGATATTTCTATTCAATTTAAATGACGGCATAACTTTAAAACTACCTTTAGAACTGTGTGTATGAAAATCCTTACAGAAAACAATGTTTCAAATTTTTGTGACTATTTTGTTTCTTAAATATAGCAAAATTATTTTTCTTCATCAGGTTTTTAGATGAAAGAATTGCGTTCTTATGAAAAGCCAGTCATTGTCACTAACCCGTCAGTCTTTGCCATTAGTTTTAGGATTTAGGATCTTTTATTATTTATTTCCGGTTCCCTGCCTTTTCGCTTGAGGGCAGTTTTACCTAACATGTCCTTTTGAAAATCCACACAGATCACAGAGCGGTGTCGCTGTTGAGCTCTGTTCTTTCCTGAGGTCTTTGCAGTGGCGTGACTGTAATGTAGTGTCGAGCAAAGCCTCTGTCTCCCAACACTATGTGGGCCAAACAATAGACCTGCCCCACACTTAAAAAGGACCGTGTCTGATGCTCTCGGTAGGTTTCTTTTTTCTAAAAGGAGCTGTCTGTTGTACGTTGTATGCTCTTTTTCTCGTTGCTTGGCCCACACGTTTCTGTAATCGTCTATTATTTTTTTGTCATAAAGCCTTGAAGCCTCAATTCTCATTTGCAGTTGCTAAACCGCATGGGAGTCGATACAAAAGGCTGCTCAGAACAACAGAATTTGCTGTCCAGCGTGGGCTTTCAGTGAGAGAGAAAAACTGTGTGTGTGTGTGTGTGTGTGTGTGTGAGAGAGAGAGGGGGGGAGGCACAGACACAGAAAGAGTGGAAGAGAAACCGAAAGAGGCCGAAAGATTTATACAGTATACAAACACAGCTGTCGAGACTGGACAGTGTGATTTCAGTCACGTTGGTATGAGTGAAAAGTCAATACGAAAACACAACTAAATATTTCCCAAAAATAAATGCAAATACAAATCAGGAGAATCTTGGTATTTGAAAATATTTCTTGTGGGTTCCAGCTGAATGGGTAGAGAGATCCATTTGGAAGGCCTGGCCTTTCTTCCTTGTGTCCTGTGTCCTGTGTCCTGTTATGGCTTTGTGCACTAAATACGTTCAAGCTGCTTCACTTGGTTTGGTTTAGATGCTGCATTGTTACACTGCTTATAAGTTAGGTCACTGCGCCCTGACCTTCCTACGGTTGTTAATTTTTCCACATACAGTAGATCTAATGTTTTTAGATCTACAGTACGGGGGGTAATATACGAGGTCCATTGGACTTACATGGGGGAATATGTGCTGATATGAATGTGCTGCACTGACCCTTCCTGGCTGGCCTTGTCGCAGATTCTCTGGTTTGTGATGCCGCTGTGAGACAAATGCAAATGGATTAACCCCAGGTGCTGTCCTTTCTGCCTGAGGTACATCAGCTTTTCTCATGGTTGGCTGTTTCCTAACTGTTCTCTCTCTTCCTTTTTCTACATTCCGCCGGCGGGGCTCATGCCCCGCATCTCGAGAGTTGCTGTCCAGCTTCCTGTCCGTCGCCGCTTGCCCCTCCCTCCCCACCACTGCTGCCAGCTCATCCTGCCACCATCGGCACCCGGTTCCCCACCATCATTGCCGCCACATCTGGACTGTCATCTAGCTGCTGCAATTTCTACTATCATGGATATTGGCAGTCAGTTTTGATCATGCTGGTCATTAAGATCTAGACCCTGAGCCGACCAGAGGAGAATGGGTTCCCCCCTTGAGTCTGGTTCCTCCCAAGGTTTCTTCCTAGTTACACCAGGGAGTTTTTCCGCTGTTGCCTCTGGCTTGCTCGTGTGGGGGTTTAGTTTAGGCTGGGTTTTTCTGTGAAGCGCATTGTGACAACTAAACTCCTCAAAAAAAGTTTGGAAACGTTATTTCGGTCGATTATTCCTCCCCTTTAATAATACCAATTGGTATTGTATTTTATATCGTTGGAAAGCCTGATTAGTCACCTTTACAACGAGGTACAACTTGTAAGGATCGTGCATTCGTGGAATGAGCAACACAGCTAACCGTGTGGGTAGCGGCCCAAAAAAATGTGCCAAAATGGCAGGATCAAAGTATGGAGACGGCGTGGAGAACGCTATGCAGATTGCTGCACAGATCGCGTGACACCTTTCAATGGGGGCAGTGTCATGGTGTGGGGCGTTATCTCTCTCACAGGCAAAACAGAACTTGTCATCATTGAAGGCAATCTCAATGCAGTGAGATATCGGAATGAGATTCTGGAGCCAGTGGCGATCCCATATCTCCAGAATCTGGGACCTAACTCCATCCTCCAGGATGACAACGCTCGCCCCCACAGAGCCAGGATCATCACAGAGTACCTCCAGAATTTGGGAGTGGAGAGGATGGAATGGCCTGCCGTGAGTCCAGACCTCAACCCAATTGAACACTTGTTGGATCAGCTTGGGCGTGCTGTACGTGCCAGAGTGACCAAAGCAACCATGTTGGCTGACTTGCGACAAATCCTGGTTGAGGAATGGGATGCCATCCCACAGCAGTGTGTGACCAGGCTGGTGACCAGCATGAGGAGGAGGTGCCAAGCTGTTGTGGCTGCGTATGGATCTTCCACATGCTACTGAGGTCCCTGACAGTGTAAAATGAATAAAGTGTAAAAATGGCCAATATGTGTTGTTTTTTCCTTATTACTGTGGGAGAGTGCAATCATCCAGTCCACCAAGCAACTCAAAACGAGAGTGAATACCAACAGAAGAATATTGCAGGGGATTTTGGCACATTTTTTTGGGCCGCTACCCACACGGTTAGCTGTGTTGCTCATTCCACGAATGCACGATCCTTACAAGTTGTACCTCGTTGTAAAGGTGACTAATCAGGCTTTCCAACGATATAAAATACAATACCAATTGGTATTATTAAAGGGGAGGAATAATCGACCGAAATAACGTTTCCGAACTTTTTTTGAGGAGTGTAGTTGTGAAATGCGTTATATTAAATAAATATTGATTTGATTTGATTCTTTGATGTGTCAGAGTCAGGACAGCGCATGGAGAGCCACAAGCTCTGCTGGTTTTTTTACACCTTAAAATCAGCACCATTCCTCAATCACAACATTCCTCAAAACAAGCAGCCTATCCAAAAATATGTTACCCCTAGTATAGGTTAGCATGGATATTCAAATCTGGACCTTGAATCCAAATCCGGCCTTGGTTTTCTTTCTCTCAGGTAATTAACTGAACAATTAGTGCTACTGATTGGCCAGACTGTCTTCACACCGGACTTGCAGGTAAAGGGAGGGTAGAAAACCAGCAGGTCTCAGACCTTGATTAAAATACCAGGGGTGTGTAAACCAGGGATGCCCAACCCTATTCCTGGAGATCTACCATCCTGTAGGCTTTTACTCCAACCCTAACAAAGCACACCTCATTTAACAGCAAGAAATCTAATTCAGCTGCTAATTAGTAGAATCAGGTGTGCCAAATTAGGGTTGAAATGAAAACCTACAGGAAGGTCTCCTACAGGAATAGGGTTGGGCAGCTCTGGTCTAGAATAATTTCCACACATTCTCCAATTGTCCTTAGCAACAAGGATCCTGGTGATTTAGTGTTATTACTGACTAGAACTATTCTATGGCACACGTTTGACTGTTTCCATCTGTCCTGAACAGCCTCAATATCTGATGTGCGAACAACAAAAAATTTAACTGTGTTTAGCCTACTCCAATTGTCACCACTACAGAATAAGTAGTCTACTTAAATAGTTCTGTATAATGTATTTATTTTTGAAGCATACAATTAATGTTTTAAATAATCTAACCGATATATAATATCCCAATAGCACTCCCTGGTGGTCTGATTTTGCAATTATTTTGAAACCTCACCAAAACCTGCATAACAAATAAGTAGGTTACAACTTTCCTTGTTGCTTTATTTGTCGTAACGATGTCCTGAGCTGAATTTATTGCCAAAGCTAGCAACTGTACATGCTAAAAACGGAACAAAAACGGAACGATCTTGTTCCTTGAAAATAAGCGGTAAAGGAATCTGCTTGTAAAAGTTTTTTTATCCTACAGGGGGCAGCATACGCTAAAAAACACGAACTCCATAATCCTACAACGTACTGATAACACATTGTCGCAAAGCACTGTCCGTACTCTCGGACACATTTAAAGAAATCATTCTTCACATGCTTTGTAATAAGGCTACATACAATGCAATTCTCACTATAAAAACAAAACAAACAAATAACATAATAGTAATGAGCTAAATTCTCAGTGGTCTTTATAAGATTTTTTTAAGAAAAAAAATGTTTTGTTTAATCTCTCAGACCCTTAAATGTATCCGTTTTAGTTTCTTGAATGCAGGGCCGGATCATGGTCCCGTGAGGCCCCTGGGCACATGTCTTTTGGAGCCCCCCCCCCCCCCCTGTCTGACAAGGTCTGTCTCTATTGACATAAGTGAAATTGAGCTGAGACATGTTTGGCACATGCTACTCTGCAGCTCATTTTTTATTCTGCCTAAAAGGAAATATGTCCACTCACCCTGGCAGTTTGTCACTGGCAAAGTTAGAAAAATCTACGAAAACATTTGGGAACACTGACTGCAGATTAAGTGCCTGCAATGTCTCAAGCAGTTTATTTGGGCACTTCTCACCATCAGAGTCAGACATGAAAAACTTGAATTGGATGAGTTTGTTGGCAAAGTTCATGTCCGGGTCGAATGGATATGCAGCGGAGAGTGCATTTACCTTTTCCACTATGACATCACTGTTAGACACCTGGGGCCCTATCTTACACCCGGCGCTAAGCGGCGCTAACCCAAACGCAACTATCTTTGCTATCTTACACCCGGCGCAGGGTTCATTATAACGCCTAGCACTCACGTCGTTTAAATACCAAGTAGTCTTGTGCCCATTGCAAGTGAACTGGGCGTGTTTGTCTTAAGATGAGGAGTGGCCAGGATAATTTATAACCTGGTCTAAAGTCATGTCGCAGTTGTTTACATGTTATTTTAATGGCGCATATAAGTGCGTCTACATAGGCGTGTGCACAATGCGCGTACACCCTCTGGCGTGTGGACCTCTGGGTTGCCAACCTGACAGCTTTATTGTATTTTTCTAAGGTGAGACGGAAGCCATTGGTAGCTTATTCTCAGCTGTTGCAGGTGCTTTTAACAAAATTTAACAGCATATATTTTGTAA
The DNA here is from genome assembly GCA_022702515.1 of Ilyophis sp. 1 JC-2022. Classification (NCBI taxonomy): domain Eukaryota; kingdom Metazoa; phylum Chordata; class Actinopteri; order Anguilliformes; family Synaphobranchidae; genus Ilyophis; species Ilyophis sp. 1 JC-2022. The sequence goes on from CM040399.1 coordinate 11,678,109, forward strand.
AATAATAACACTGTTAGGAATTACCGGGAACTCATAATGGTTAGTCCAAACAATATTGCTCCATATAGCCTATTCCTTGATCACACTAAACACGCACGAGCATGTCTGTTTCGCCATCATATAAGCAATCCGCCAAGGTGGAAAAGCAGGCTTTTAAAGGGAATGGGATATGACATTTTGATTGGTTTATTGCATGTCATGCCCAAGACACACCTATAATTAATGAAGAGACTAGGTTCAGACAACGCGCTAAGATCGCCAAGATAGAGCCCCTGATCTGACATTAACAGAACTCCAAAGAGACTGGTCAAACACTTGTAAGCGTCCAAGCGATGTTCAAGGCATGCCACTAGCTTATCAATGACCACATACAATGTTTCTATTTTTACCTCCCTCCCCTCAAGTGTCACACCTGGCTGTGAGTTCTCATCTGAAAATGTTTTGCGTTTCCTCTTTCGCTGAAGATCGTGCTTATATGACTGAGAGACACCTGTCACATTTAAGGCTGCCCTTTCAAAAGCCTCAAACTGGTCTCTCTGTCCCGCCACAAAATCCGTTAACGAAGACAAAAGCTGTGCTGCTACAGATGTCAACGTCACTTTTCTGTATGTACATGCTTGTAGCGTGGAACCGGTCATGTATGACGTCCCAGAAATGTGCCATGAACACCATCTCTAAGGTGTCCAATTTAGCACATAGTCCAGCGGCCTCAATTCGAGTATCTCTTTTCTCATTATCATCATTGCACATACCACCGAAGGCCTCTCTAAGGTGGGTGTAATTTCTCCACAGTGCCTTGGTTGACTCTGCCCGAGCACTCCACCGAGTACTGGACAGCGATTTTAATGTCAGTCTGACATCTGTCTTCTGAAAAACTTTCCCCCATCTGTGTGTGAATGAAGAGCAAAATGTGTACAGTGACTGCAACATGTAAAAAAAACTTGTCAGCCTCTGGGTTACTGCCGTCTAAGGTGTTAACACCAACTAAGTTAAGTGACATACTTTATCAGAGGGTTTTTTTGTTTCAGGTGGGCCTGTAGCCCATTGTATTTCCCTGACATGTTGCTTGCATTGTCATGTGACTGACCTCTACATTTTGAGAGGTCCAACCCAAGGCCCTCCACCATCAAAGTCACACAGTCTGCCAAAGTTTTACCAGTGTGGCTCTCAATTGGCTCAAAGCCCAGGAATCGCTCCACCACATTCCCGCTGCTGTTAACAAACTGGAATATGAACGTCAATTGATTCACATGTGACAGGTCTGGGGTGAAGTCAACGATTATTGAAAACTATTTGGCATCCAGAATCTCATCTGCTATTGTTTGGCGAGTTTTCTGTATACCATTAGCTGTTGAGGGTTCGCCTTCAAAGAATGGCTCTAGGGGAGTGACAACATTACTGGAAACTGAACTAGTGCTAGTTCCTTCCTCACAGCTGACAATAATGCTGCTGTCATTATTACTAACCAAGGGTTTTTGAAAGAAGTTGGCAATGAGTGGAACACTTTGAAGCAAAACTGCCTCTCTTGCCTCCTTTTCTTTTTTGCCTTTCCTTTTGGAAGCACCACTATTCCAACGTTTGTGGTCCATATTTCAGAACTAGTATGCTATTTATATGAATATATTTATAGCATATCTCAATACTTATTAAATAATAATTGAAGGTGTTAACACAAACTAAGTTATGTGACACTCTATCAGAGGGGTTGTTTGTTTCAGGTGGGCCTGTAACCCATTGTATTTTCCTGACATGCTGCTTGCATTGTCATATGAGTGACCTCTACAGTTTGAGAGGTCCAACCCAAAGCCCTCCACCATCAAAGTCACACAGTCTGCTAAACTTTTACCAGTGTGGCTCTCAATTAGCTCAAAGCCCAGAAATCACTCCACCACATTCGCGCTGCTATAGCACTAATAGTTAGCTAGCTTTGATTTAAGCATCATGACTATGGCATGCTGTTTTAACATTTATTCAACCCACTGTAGCTAGCTACCCTTTTATCTTATACCCCTTTCACACAGACGACCCACGAACAAATGCCACCTAACTAACTAGTTGTCTGCCACCTAACTAGTTAGACAGCTGAGTTTTTGGCCGATAGCTAGTTAACTAGCTGGTTTTTTAGTGCAGCTAATTTGGTTGTAAGGGCAGCTAGCTGGCAAAAATGGCAGCTAGCTAACTAATGTTAACAAGCTGAATCAGATGGGCAGCTAGCTAGGGAAAATTGGCAGCTAGCTAAAATAAATGGATAGCTAGTTACGGTAAGTCAAATAACAAACGGCTTGCGGCTTGCCATAATATGATGCCCTTCAAACTGTCCTGTTATGCAGAATGAACTGACTTGTTGGTGAATATTGTATCATGTCACAGCATATTGTAGCGTGCCAACCAGTGGCTCAGTTGTACAGAAGCACTGTACTTTCCGAGAGGCTCTCGTTTTAAGCATGCACTGTATGTACCAAAGGGCCCAGGTGTTATGCTCTATGTATGCACTGAGGGGCCTGGGGGCCCTAGTGGTCAACTCACACTATAAGCGCTGTGGAGCCCGGGGGCCCTAGTCATCAGCTCATGCTTTAAGTCCCAGGGACCCTCACACTGTAGGTGCCGAGGGGCCTTAGTGGTCAGCTCACTCTTTAAACGCCAAGGGGCCTGGGGGCCCTCACACTGTAAGCGCTGAGGGGCCCAGGGGCCCTAGTAGTCAGCTTACATTTTAAACACCAAGGGGTCTGGGGGCTCTCACATTTTAAGCACTGAGGAGTCTGGGGGGCCCTAGTGGTGAGCTCATGCTATAAGTACCCAGGGGCCTAGTGGTCAACTTGCGCTGTGTGCACTGAGGGCCCTGGCGTTCAACTTCCTTCGGAAGTCTTGGGCCACACACCGCGTGCGACCTGAAGTTTGGAGGCCCCCTGGCAGTCCGAGGCCCCGGGGTACTGGCCCCACTGGCCCGGTCCATAATCCAGGTATGCTTGAATGTAATTTGAAAGTGTCTTATGTATCTTCACAGGTACCTAAGCTCAATGCACTCACAATACAGCACAGTCATTCTCACTTTCTAAGAAAACAACAATTTTCAAAAAAACTGGCCTTATTCCGATTGATTACTGTCTTTATATGGAAATAAGTAAATGTAAATGTAATTAACGTTTACATATAGCTGTTTATACACAAATTTCGGTGACAATGAGAAATACATGGTCAATATTTGCTCTGCTGTTTTCAATGTGCAGTATATGCATCTTTAATCTCAAAACAGATGAGTCATCTTTTGAGATGAAAGAGGAATGCTGAGAACTGAGACCACAAGTATCAGTAGCCTTCATAGCCAGCAATACAACAGCACAAAGACACACCAAATGTGCCATGTTGTAAAATTGGAACAAAACTAGTTCAGCCATTTTCACTGACTTTATAGGCTTGCTTCATTGCACATCATGTCTGCAGTCACCATTCTTTACAATAGTTAGTAGCCTATATCACCTTAATGGCTGTCTTCTTAAAGGTCAGAATTTAAGTTATATTGCAAAATTACGTTTTATACACATGTGTGTGTGTGTGTGTGTGTGTGTGTGTGTGTGTGTGTGTGTTTGTGTGTGTACTGTACATTTCATATTTCAAAACATGTTATTTTGCAATATAACTGAAATTGGATTACTCACGCTTTAAGCACCGAGAGTAAATCAGTGGCATTAGATTTTTGTATATAATTTTAAAAATCTAATGTCACTGATTTACACCACTCAGAATTTGCCCAATGCAATGGTGTAGTGCCGATCCAAAGAATGTATCCAGTAACTACCAGTCTAAAGTAAGCCGATAAACGCCATGACCTACTAATATCTGACATAACTGCCGATGTCTATCCAACCCATTCCCGTGAAAACTAGCTACTTAAACGATTTAACTTCACAATCACATGGATGCGTAATAATAGAATCGAAGTGATTTCGGTGAATATAACTTCTCTTTTCCCACCTGGACCAGGTACAGATGCTGTACCTGAAGAACAGACGTTCAGAGTAAACAGAGAGACGTGACTGCGCCCTCAGTGGGCTGTGGGGCTGGGGCTGGGGCTCGGAGAGGGGTTGGGACTCCTGCTCGAGTCGACTGCGGTGGAAGTTAGCATTAGAAGGGAGGGAGACGCATGGGGAACGGTTGCTGACACTTAGTGTATCTTATTTCAAAGACGGATCGACTGAAACACTGCTGTTGTCGCCAAGGAAACACAGCGAATATTAGACAAATCGGCACCGGTAAACATGCAGGTGGAGCATCATTTTGCAAATTGCGTTTAAGTCCCGATCGCGTATAGGTGCGGGTGGAGGCCATTGACAGTTAATGGTAAGCCTGCTGTTCTCTGTTTGGGGAATCTGTGCCTGTTCCTAACCGTTGTGGCTGGATAGGCCTTTTTCATCCTCAGTCTGTCGTGCTCAGTTTATCCTTTCTGTCTTTGCCCGGTCGTCAGCTAGCCAAGTGACAAAGGTGAGCAGTCTGGTGTTACTTGTTACAGTGGTAGGAAGAACATATTTTCGGTTTCGTTATGGATATGCGTAGACTCCTAGCTTTGGCAACTAGCGGCAAAGAGTAGCTGGCTCACTACGTTAGCTAGCGAGCTAGCTTGCTGTGTCTGCATTGGGAATTCTTTGTGATAATCACATAAGTTGGCTAGCATAGCTAGCATGCCGTCGTTCTGCGCTAGCAAGTTGCAAATGGCACCGGGTAGTTATGAAGAGTTTGTAGTATTTAACGTTAATAAATATCTCATGATTGAATTGTGTCCAAATTAAACTTGCCTTAGCTATTTCGTGTACTGGCCAGAAACAAAAGTAGCGAACTACCCCAAGCTAACGTTACACAGCTATCTAACGTTAGCTAAGCACGTCTGCTAATGAGCTAGCTAAGATTCCTAACCTTGCTTATCCAGCTAAGTTAGGTTGTATTACGTTAGACAGCGTTAACTTGCTAATCAAAACCCAGCTTTAAATCCTTGAATGTATAGTGTGAGCTATGTGGGTGAATAGCTTGCTACCTGGTGTACTATTCTAATGTCACGTAACACGTTAGTCAGCATTAGCTGGCTAGCTAACACGCTAGTCAGCTAACATGCTAGTCATTTGGCCACATTTTGTTGGCAGGGGTTGGCTTGCAAAAGTACAATTAATGTTACATTTTGTGAAAAGTCTGTTTGGTTAGTGGTAATTAGTAAATGGATCTGTGTGGGTCAAGTCCAGCATTGTTTTATACACTAGCTAGTAAGCTAACGTTAGCTAAATTCAGTTGTATTAATGTCTCTTGACATGGGCTTGGCATCAGCTTAGCTAGCAGCATCGTTATTTGACAGTCAGTTGACAACACATTGTCAAGTGCTGACTTTTAACCAAAGCAGTAATGTTAGTTAACACGGGCTAAGTAAAGATAGCCGTCTAGCTTTTTTTATTTTATTGAGCGTATTGTACATAATGCAAAATGGGTGAATATGCTAACGTTAGCTAGATTGTCTGCAGTCGCTATCCAGTAGCACACAGTCAGCCAATTACGTTTGCTAGCCACAGTATGTAGCACTAGGCAGCTGCCTTAACATAGATGGTTAGAGCTGTCGTAATGCTGGATCTTACATGATGATAGCTAAGCATTTTGCTAGTGGTTAAGAGCCTGCTAGCTTTTTAAGTTATCTGTGTAGTTAAGTTAAGTTAGACATACAGGTGCATCTCAAAAAATTAGAATATCGTGAAAAAGTTCAATATTTTTTGTCACTCATTTCAGAAAGTGAAACTCATATATTATATAGATTCATTAAACATCGTGAAATATTTCAAGCCTTTATTTCTTGTAATTTTGATGATTATGGCTTACAGCTAATGAAAACCCAAATTCAGTGTCTGAGAAAATTAGAATATTGTGAAAAAGTTAAATATTGGAAACAGTAGGCTACACAATCATGGGGAAGACTGCTGACTTGACAGATGTCCAGAAGACAGTCATTGACACCCTCCACAAGGAAAAAGTGTGGTAGGAAAAGGTGCACAAGCAACATTGATAATCACAGCCTTGAGAGGATTGTCAAGCAAAATCCATTCAAGAATATGGGGGAGCTTCACAAAGAGTGGACTGAGGCTGGAGTCAGTGCATCAAGAGCCACCACGCACAGACGAATCCAGGACATGGGCTACAAATGTCGCATTCCTCGTGTCAAGCCACTCCTGAACCAGAGACAACGTCAGAAGCGTCTTACCTGGGCTAAGGAGAAAAAGAACTGGACTGTTGCTCAGTGGACCAAAGTCCTCTTTTCAGATTAAAGTAAATTTTGCATTTCATTTGGAAATCAAGGTCCCAGAGTCTGGAGGAAGAGTGGAGAGGCACAGAATCCACGTTGCTTGAAGTCCAGTGTGAAGTTTCCACAGTCAGTGATGATTTGGGGTGCCATGTCCACTGTGTTTTCTGAAGTCCACAGTCAACGCAGCCATCTACCAGGAAATTTTAGAGCACTTCATGCTTCCTTCTGCTGACAAGCTTTATGGAGATGCTGATTTAATTTTCCAGCAGGACTTGGCACCTGCCCACACTGCCAAAAGTACCAAAAGCTGGTTCAATGACCATGGTATTACTGTGCTTGATTGGCCAGCAAACTCGCCTGACCTGAACCCCATAGAGAATCTATGGGGTATTGTCAAGAGGAAGATGAGACACCAGACCCAACAATGCAGACGACCTGAAGGCCAATATCAAAGCAACCTGGGCTTCCATTACACCTCAGCAGTGCCACAGGCTGATCGCCTCCATGCCACGCCGCATTGATGCAGTAATTCATGCAAAAGGAGCCCCAACCAAGTATTGAGTGCATAGAAATGAACATACTTTTCAGAAGGCTGACATTTCTGTTTAAAATATCCTTTTTTATTGATCTTATGTAATATTCAAATTTTCTGAGACACTGAATTTGGGTTTTCATTAGCTGTAAGCCATAATCATCGAAATTACACCCAAATACGTGTGACCAGGGAACTTGGCTCACTGTACCGTGTAAAACTAACAGAGGTGTAAATCCAGGGGACATAAAAGTAAAAATCCTACCATGTGTTTCTTCCACCCATAGACTCAGCCAGCTGATTTCACTAATTAGTTCTACCTACTAACTGAAGAAAATATGTTAATTAGCAAATCCAGGTGATTGGAGCAAAATACTGGGGAGGACTTTTATTTTATGTCCCCTGGATTTTCACCTCTGAAAACTAACATGGTAATGCTGCCACATTCAAATTAAACTTTCCATAATTTTAACTGTATGATGAACTTTGTCTGGATCAATTCTGTGGAAATTTTGTTTTTCTTTGGTGGAATACTTTATTCCTGAATAGCTTCAATGCATAGTTGCACAAACGGTTCATTACAGGTACTGAAGGAGCAACATGTACTGTCATTACATAATTGAAGTGTTTATTTCTAAACATAACCTGAATTTGGTAACATTTGGCTTATTCTGTGTAAAATTCTATACCCACGTCTTTTGTTGTAATTTGATAAGGTAGTCTTCACCTTAGTTGTATTATTATGTTGGGTAGCCTAAGATTTGTTTGTTTATTTAATTCATGTTTGAATTAAAACTCCTAACTGAAATAATGAATGTATGGAGGAACTAGGCTATTTGTTTAGTTTCAATAATTAGAATATGGAAATAGCCCATGGAGATTTGCCTAGCTACAACTATGCCAACGAGATGAAACTGGTTAATAATCCTTTTTTTGAAAGTTCATGTTAATGTTTAACTGCACTGTCATGATGTAATCGTGCACATATTTCAGGAACCGTGCACGAGTCGAAGTAATGCGGATAGGTTGATGAACCCTATTTTAAAATGGGATGATTATCAGAATATTATGGGTAGGAAAATACAGCAGCAATATAGGTTAATTTGTAATTTGCGGTGTGTTTGTGCGTCTCACTGTCATAGTTGACTTACTCGGCAAAAAAACCTTTTGCAGGAGGCTAACAAAGCGAAAGGGGCCAAATACTGTTGTAGGAGTCACGTTTGTTTCTTCTTATGCCAAGCGTGGCGTAAGAAAGTGCAGGCAGTTTAATGCTTTGCTATGCAAAATGTTATCAGGTGTTATCAGACAATCGTTACATGTGTGATCCAAATCAAACGTTTACCTAAAAGGGATAATTCACTGTGTGGAGGTTTTGGGACGTATGCTATTTTTGGGTCTGTTTTTCAATTGGCCCAGAGAGGTTTTGTGTGCAATGAAGAATATTTTGATACTTTAGAATGGTTCCAACGGAAAATAAGATTTAACATAATTTAAAAAATATCCTAATATACATAGTACAACCACTGGAGGCATATGGTCGCTAAACAAGCTGCTTTGGTGATACTTGAAGTGTATTTTTTAAATCGTATTTATTTCTTTTCTTTAAGCTATAAACCCACAAATGCCCCTATACCCCTGTAAAACTGACATGTCATCAGAAACTGGTCTGGCTCAATTGAAAATATCCACTAAAACTAAACACAATATCAGAAAAACAAAAGAAAGTGAACTGTTCCTTTTAAAGAGGAGTAGAGAGATTATTTTTACGATTGCAGTGTTTAACTTACCTTCTTCCCCTCCATGTATCAGTTCAGTTACTTTTATTCCATGCATTATCTGGGCAGGGCACTTTTTATATCGTCGAAGACATGAATAGTAAATGGATGCATTTTTCTGTTTATTTTTATGCTTTTATTGTATCTTACAAGTTGGGATTTTGTGCATTAAATAATGGTACAGTTAATGTTGCAAACATTCTTCAACTAAGCAGCCTCAGAACCAACCGGGTACCTCTCACGGATGGTCCGATAGAAGTTTAGAAGGGACTAACTGACCGACCGACTGACTTACTACTGCACTAGCAGCATTTTGCCGTCGGAGAAACTTGCGGGTGAAAGGCACAGAGAAGAGAACAGGAACAGTGTCTGCTCAGTTCTTATTTTTTTCTATACTTCGTCACAGTTCCTTTGATCTGATGCATGTATAATTTGACCAAAGTAAAATGTAGGCCTGTTCTCTTGCGCCTAGCTTACTGCATCTTTATCACGCAAAAATCACCACCACCCTACACATAGCCTACCCGTGCTCACCGCCCCACAGAGCCTACCCGCGCTCACCGGCCCGCAGAGCCTACCCGTGCTCACCACCCTACACATAGCCTACCCGTGCTCACCACCCCGCAGAGCCTACCCGTGCTCACCACCCCGCAGAGCCTACCCGCGCTCACCGCCCTACACATAGCCTACCCGCGCTCACCGCCCCGCAGAGCCTACCCGCGCTCACCGCCCCGCAGAGCCTACCCGCGCTCACCGCCCCGCAGAGCCTACCCGCGCTCACCGCCCCGCAGAGCCTACCCGCGCTCACCGCCCCGCAGAGCCTACCCATGCTAGCTTAACATTCTGAACCATGTCTCTGCCTGGTCTGAGATCATAACAGATCATTATCATTGCGTGGTATTGTTGATTAAAGCAGCGTTACGGAATCTCTTACAATTGCATTTAGGCTATCTGTTTGTGCCAGCTGTTTATTAGGACCATCCTAAGTACGAAATGCTGATTAACTTGGTGAGATGTAGTCATCGAATAAAGGGACTAAAGGGACTATGGGGCTGGGTAGTCATGGCGATGGCTGGTAAAACTCACAGCACTTTTGGTTGTAATCTTTTTGCTTGTACTGTTTATTTAGCATTAGCGATGGTGCACACATGCTAAAATTGCGCATTTGTTTTCGCAGTTGTGGTAATGTATTGAAAAGCTTTGCAAATCTGTAATTGCTGCTCCTAAAAAGTGTGGAAGGAGTGCATGACCTTTTAACGAGTTGCTTAAACAATGCTTTTTACTTTAGCGTTAGCCCTTGTTTACACAGAGAGTTTAGTGTGCAGTGATGGGCAACTCCGCAGTGATGTTCTTTGATATCTAGCCTACATGATATTTATATAATATCTAACTTTATTATCATGTTCAATTATTTATGTCACGGGCAGCAAAACCAGTAAAGAGAAGTGCGCTGGGTTGGACTAGACAGCCAGTGTTCTTTGGGCTTTTCTGCTGTGTGATCTCTTCTAGCGTGTGTCTGTCCATTGCATTTTCAGGTTGAATCCTGGCCTGGAGGATTATGCCTTCATGTCAATTAGTCATAGGCTATGTCCTTTCATGGGTGGACTGCTTCTTTGCGTGAAACTTCATCCAGATAACTTAATTGCATAGTGACCCGGAGAGAAGTGTCTCGGAAAAGTGAGTTTGGTCTATCGTGGATCTGAACAGATTGAGAGCGGTTGTGGTACTGACCACTCCCGTGTGATGCATTTTATTCCTTTTCGCTGGGAGACACAAGGCTGCTGGTGTCTGCGCAGGCTGTTGAGTTTGGCCTCCTAATTTAGGGAGCGCACCAAAGTACAGTGTGATACAGATGGTGCATCAGAGTGGTGTAACCCTGCCTGTTTGGCACCTGCTTGTTAGCGCAGCCCCTGCTAGTAGCACGAGTTCTTTAGGGACCGGATAGAAACTTCAGTCTTTAATGGTCCAGGAGATCGATTGATGTTAATAACTGTTTATACCAAGGCAGATTTCTGAACAGAACCAGTTGTGTAAAACCGACGTGTTACCGTAAAGGTTTCGCCTGTCGTCTGGACAGTTTTCACGGTCTTTCACGTTTTTGTGCGCTGCACCTCATTGGCTGCTGCGGAAACGGTCCTGTGATCTGACGTTCTCTTTTGGCTGTGTTGCAGTTTGGGTGTTACCGTGGAGCCCCCTGTGAAGTGTCCCGTCCCGTCCCGCCCCCAGGACTGATGGCGCCCGAGTGACGTACCATGGCCCTGATGATCCCCCCGGTGAAGCTGAAATGGCTGGAACACCTCAACAGCTCGTGGATCACGGAGGACAGCGAGTCCATCGCCACGCGGGAGGGCGTGGCGGTGCTCCACTCCAAGCTGCTGGCCAACAAGGAGGTGGTGCTGCTGCCCCAGCAGGTGCTGTGCCTCAAAGGCCCCCAGCTGCCCGACTTTGAGCGCGAGTCGCTCTCCAGCGACGAGCAGGAGCACTACCTGGACGCCCTCCTGGGCAGCCAGCTGGCCCTGGCTAAGACGGTGTGCTCGGACTCGCCGTTCGCGGCGGCCCTGCGCAAGCGGCTGCTGGTGCTCCAGCGCATCTTCTACGCGCTCTCCAACAAGTACCACGACAAGGGCAGGGTGAAGCAGCAGCAGCACTCTCCCGAGAGCAGCGCCGGCTCGGCCGACCTACACTCTGTGAGCGAGCGGCCGCGCTCCAGCACCGACGCGCTCATCGAGATGGGCGTGCGCACGGGCCTCAGCCTGCTCTTCGCCCTGCTCCGCCAGAGCTGGATGACCCCGCCGCCCGGCCCGGGCCTCAGCCTGTGCAACGACGTCATCCACACTGCCATCGACGTGGTCAGCTCCCTGCCGCCGCTGTCGCTGGCCAACGAGAGCAAGATCCCGCCCATGGGCCTGGACTGCCTGGCCCAGGTGACGGCCTTCCTGAAGGGCGTCACCATGCCCAACTCCGGGGCGGACATCCTGGGCCGGCGGCTGGCGTCGGAGCTGCTTCTGGGGCTGGCCGCGCAGCGGGGCTCTCTGCGCTACCTGCTGGAGTGGATCGAGATGGCGCTGGCCGCCTCGGCCATCGTCTGCGCCCTGGACAAGAGCAGGGCGGCCCTCGAGGAGGGGCTGATCGGCTACGACTGCTTCATGAACATCCTCATGCAGATGCGCCGCTCGCTGGTAACCGCCCCGGCGGGTTCTCCTTTCTTTAGTCCCCGCTTTTAAATCCTGGTCATTATTTTCAGCTTTATGTTGTTTGTTCTTTTTCAACTGTTGCTCTTCTTTTGTTCAGTTCCTGTACTTCAATTTATTCTCTCTTTGTTCTGCTTTTTTCTACGTTTCTGTACATGAGGCGTGATTGTTCCTGTTGCTCCTAGTAACACGCTTCATACACCATGCTTGTAAGGCACCACGCAAATACATTATTATTATCTTATTATTAGTCGTAGTAGTAATTGTCTGTGCCTTAATCGCGGTGGTTTGTGGCCAGATAGGCAGTGGAGGAAGCTGATGTGGCTGGTTTTTGTGTTGAACATGTCCGCTGTGTCATTCCCCTGCCCCAGGGCTCCTCTGCGGATCGAAACCAGTGGAGGGAGCCCACCCGGACGGCCGACGGGCTCTGCTCCCTGTACGAAGCGGCGCTCTGTCTGTTTGAAGAGGTAATGTACTCCTCCCGCACGCGCCTCACACCGATCAACGCCACTCTGTGTAAACGCACGGCTTTTAGTGCTAACTTTCGGAATCCGACATCGCGCCGTAGCGCGTGTGCGTCCGGCCTGTACTGAGTTTCCGTTTTGTGTGGCTGGCGGGGGGGGGAACAGGTGTGCAGAATGGCGTCGGACTACTCGAGGACCTGCGCCAGCCCGGACAGCATCCAGACGGGGGAGGCGCCCATGGTTTCTGAGACCTGTGAGGTGTACGTCTGGGGCAGCAACAGCAGCCACCAGCTGGTGGAGGGCACCCAGGAGAAGATCCTGCAGCCCAAACTGGCGCCGAGCTTCGCCGACGCCCAGACGGTAAGGGGGGGGGCGGAGCGGCTCCCGCGAAGAGCTTTCAGTAAGCAGGAGTGCACTTTTCTGTGCCACACCCGCTTAAAGTAAATCAATAATGAAACCGTAGACCGGCCAAATGTGTTAATGCGGAGGAGTTCTTTTCTTTTCTTTAAAGAAAGGCCCTGAAGCTTGAGATCAGAGGTGAAGGGGAGGAAAGTGCGCGGTTCGTAATGGTGCCGTAATCTGCTTTTCTAGAAAAGTCTGCTAATGGCTCCGGCGGACGTGAGAGCAGCAGTGTGGTGGTTTTTCCCTCCGTTACGCCATGGTGTAGCTCTTTGTTGATAATGGCGAGGGGCATAAATAATGCATTGCCACGGCCTCTTCGGCCGTCTCATTGGTCTATGTCGTGCATTGTGCTGACTCCTTCGTGGCTAACGGGGGATTACATAAACAGACGGCTATTTTTAAACGCGCTCGTTTATAACCTCTCCCCGCCGCTACGCTGTAGCCGTGCTGTAGCCGCGCTGGATCAGTGGCGTCTAGCGGGAGTGGAAGGGATCGCCCGGTTGACTTTTTCCCCCTCTTCCGCCGGGGCAGATCGAAGCGGGGCAGTACTGCACCTTCGTCATCTCCTCGGACGGCTCGGTGCGGGCCTGCGGGAAGGGCAGCTACGGCCGGCTGGGCCTGGGCGACTCCAACAACCAGTCCACCCTGAAGAAGCTCACCTTCGAGCCCCACCGCGCCATCAAGAAGGTGTCGTCCTCCAAAGGCTCGGACGGCCACACGTTGGCCTTCACCGCCGAGGGCGAGGTGTTCAGCTGGGGCGACGGGGACTACGGCAAGCTGGGCCACGGCAACAGCTCCACCCAGAAGTACCCCAAGCTCATCCAGGGGCCCCTGCAAGGAAAGGTGAGCCCCGCCTCTGCAGCTATGCGTGGTGTACCCCAAGCGCCTATTGACGGGGACCCAGGGCCTTCAGAAAATTAGCTTCAAATTTTCTGGAGACCAGACTGACGCATTTTTTGCATGCGTGCTGATGCAGTTTTTGCATGCTATTGATATTTGACGTGCCAAAATGGAAATTCCCCTCAGTAGAATTGTGTGTTTCGGTTTTGATCAACGGCCCGTGGCTGTCGTCCCGCGCAGGTGGTGGTGTGCGTGTCGGCGGGGTACAGGCACAGCTCCGCCGTCAGCGAGGACGGAGAGCTCTACACCTGGGGCGAGGGAGATTTCGGGAGGCTCGGTAAGCCCCTCCCCTTTCATCTCTTATCGTCTCGATCCATTTAATTTACTTTCTTCCACTGGTGAGTGACTTGTGGATTGTAAAAATCACCAGCCATGTTCAACATGTTACCAGCCACATGACCTTTTATAATATAACACAAACCTGGTTGGTTTCCGGCCAAAGTGGCTGCTAGAGTAAAAATCTTATTAGCCACGATCAAAATTTTACCGACATTTGGCATGTTGCTGGTGTTAATTTCACAGCCTGGTTGGGGTGCACCTCTCTTAATGTTTCCTTCCTGCTGCGTAGGTCACGGGGACAGCAACAGCAGAAACATTCCTACTCTGGTGAAGGACATCAGCAACGTCGGGGAGGTGTCCTGCGGGAGCTCTCACACCATCGCCCTGTCCAAAGACGGCCGCACCGTATGGTCCTTCGGCGGCGGAGACAACGGTACGGGGATCTGCGGCGTTTTCTTGTGACCGAACGTACTGTGCCACTGCTAGCAGCAGAGGCCTCTTGACAGCCTGATCTGCATGTGCCCATTAACATAGCCAGACATAGACTTAGATTTAAGAGGTTTCAGGAAGTGGTACGATATTTCAGCTTCCTCCCCAATGTTTTCTGTTCCTTTCTGTGACACATTTGAAGCTGACAGGGAGAAAGCGAGCGATGACAATGCACTGGCTTTAGTGAGTATAAGTTCCGGGTGGCTCATTCGGTTAAGGCACCACGCTGTGGCGCATTGGATGAGCCCCGTGGTCTCGAATCGAATCCAGACTGCCAGCGCCGACTGTGGCCGGTAGCTCCACAGGGCGATGCGTAATTGGCGATTGTGTCGCCCTGGGTATGTGAGGGTTCAGTTGGTAAGGTGTCAGTGTTTCATTGCTCTCTAGCGACCCCCACTGGTCGCCCGGATGCACGTGAACTCCACGTGAAAGCCGCACATGAAAGGTCTTCCTCCGTCTCCACTCTGTGCTGTAGTCCGCGGCGTGAAATGAAGCAGGCTGCCGACGCCACGTCCGCGGATGTCTACACTCTCCCATATCGGCAGCGGGGGTCATGCTCGAACGCGACTGCAGATGGCTAATTGGACATTCCAAATCGGGGTTGAAGTTCGACATGTTCAGCCCCGCGTTGGGCGTGAGATTTCAAAGTGAATTTCAGGGCGGAGGTTGACTGAAGCGAGCTTAACGCGTGATTCTGTGTCGCACTTTACAGGCAAACTGGGACATGGCGACACAAACCGAGTGTACAAACCCAAAGTTGTGGAGGCCTTGCAGGGCATGTTCATAAGGAAGGTGTGCGCGGGGAGCCAGTCCTCGCTCGCCCTCACCTCCACCGGACAGGTACGCCGTGCGCAAACCGCAATTACTTAACTGGAAAAACCAATAACCCCTCGAGCATCTGGAGGCATTTGCCACAAGGTAATCGCATGTTACAAAAGCACCAGTGTCCCGAGGTATGCTCTGGATGTGTCTGGAGTTGTTTATTTGACCAAAAAAAATAAATAAATGGAGGTGGGAAACATAGGAATGGGGGGAAAAAAGCACTTGCACGATGGCGAGGCGGGTGCTGGCGGTTTTAGCGTCTGGGCGGCGCGTGCTTAGCGCAGGGCTTTATCAGCGGGCGTTCACCTGCTGCTCCATGTGACATTGCCGCAGAGCCGGGAGGCGCTGCGTCCCCCCGCGCTTTATCTCCTAGGAGACAGAGCGCAGGAGAGAGGCTCGGGGAGGGAGCGCTGCTTCCTGCTCGTCTCTAATCATCTGGCCACCGCGGCTACCGCCACCCCAATTCTGTCTGATTATCTCACAGGAATTCGCCTTGAAGCCAGATAGCTACTCTCATTTTTTCCCAGCTCTTAAATTGCAAGCAGTAAATATGTAGACTTCCCTTCTCTCATATTGTGATGGCAGTAGAAACAGTGTTGTTGTGACTCGTTGGCTTCTTACATTGCTTCCATTCTTACAACAAACATTTCCATTTACTCGTATTGTTTTGGCGGACGTTTTCTGTCCAAACTTCCAGGGCCATCCTGGCAGAAAAAAACAAATGGAAATTGCCGGAATAACTACGAGTGCCAGAGCAGAGCAAACGGCAACACTGAGAATATTTAGTGCAGCTCTGGTCTGTCTCAGCCGCTGCGTAACTTACACAGAAGTGCCCTTCCTGGCACCGTGCTCTTAATCCATCTTGCAGTGAAAACAGTGTGTAAACAAATAAACTAAAATGGCATGAAGCTGCGATGACGAACTCTGCTTCTCCAGCTGTTAGGAGCAGCAGCGGCCGCAGAGGTCGGGTGCGCGCGGTTGTGTGCGGCGGGAGATGTTAGATTAAGAACACGTCCCCCCCGTCCCTCTCTGCTCTCCTCAGGTCTACGCCTGGGGCTGCGGGGCCTGCCTCGGGTGTGGCTCCTCTGAGGCCACCGCCCTCAGGCCCAAGCTCATCGAAGAGCTGGCTACCACCAGAGTGGTAGACATCTCCATCGGGGACAGCCACTGCCTGGCCCTCTCGCACGGTAACGCCCGACGACCAATCAAGTCAAGGTCCATGGGGGTTGGGGTTGGGGGGGAGGGGGGGCTTGATGAGGGTGCTTGTGCTCTGTAACGGAACATTTTACAGGATTTGTTTTTCTTCTTTTTATCACACGGCTGTGACTTGCCTAACAAGAACCTGACGTGCCTTGCATTCATTAATGTTGGTATTTTGATAGTGGGGGAAGAAAGGTCATGTTGTAACTGTTTAAAGTCTGTTAAGACACAGTAATTAATCTACAAATAAGCCATTGAAAAGTGCTATTCCGCCTCTTTTTTTGATAATCTGTGCCCAGCATGAACGCTGATGCAATGCAGACATGCACCGAAAGTATGTCCCTAAAATGTGCCGGACAAGGTCGCTTGTAGTTAGACTTTTGTGGTGGTGAGCAGGTCCCTGCCGGCGCACTCCAGTTATCTGAAGCGTGATCTTGTTATTTTGATGGCAGACAATGAGGTGTATGCCTGGGGCAACAACTCCATGGGCCAGTGTGGCCAGGGTAACTCCACCGGGCCCATCACCAAACCCAAGAAGGCCATCGGGCTGGACGGGGTGGCCATCCAGCAGATCTCTGCCGGCACCTCCCACAGCCTGGCATGGACCGCCCTGCCCCGGGATAGGTCAGTAATGGGGAGGGGCTTCGGGTGAAGGGAGGGGCTTCGGGTGAAGGGAGGGGCTTCGGGTGAAGGAAGGGGCTTCGGTGCGTTTAAAGCACAACTGAACTTTGGTAGAACTGATGATAGAATGATATGGTGGCGAAATTAGTTTGTTAGTTGCTCTGTGCTCCCCTGGGGTGATAATCCAGAATAGGGTATTTGTCGCTTTCCATTCACTTCTATGGGGAAGCTAAAACGGTCTCAAAATGACACTTCTAGCACACACGCAAACTAAGAGGATTCTGTCAATACGAGCAATAAGCATTACGTATTTTTTATTAAATGGTCCGACCTGTCTAAATTTTGGTAGTCTTTTCTGGTAGCTTTCTAACAACATTGAAGAAAATAGTACTTTATAAATAATTTTGATGAGCCTACACGAAAAAAAAATCTTATTTTTTCTATTGACAGAATCCGCTTTTTTCCCGGTCGTATACATGCTAGAAGTGTCATTTTGAGTCCGTTTTAGCGGCCCCATAGAAGTGAATGGAGAGCGACAAATACCCTATTCTGGATTATCACCCCAGGGGAGCACAGAGCAACTAACAAACATATTTGATACCACCATTTGGACTCATATCATGGCCAGGTAACTACATACAACCCAAAGTTCTACCAAACTTCAGTTGTGCTTTCAGTGCGTGCTGGTAGTCCGCTAAGCAACGGAAAGGTAAAAAATGCATTGGAACGATTAACTTTCCTTCTCGCTCAGCCGGGCTGAGCCGTGGCGTGCCGAGCCGTGGCGTGCCGAGCCGTGGCGTGCCGAGCCGTGGCGTGCCGAGCCGTGGCTTCATAAGGGTGGTTATTATGCAGAGTGTGATTTATGGGGCTCTGGCTCACTGTTGAGAGGCTGTTTCGTTCAGTAGAAACGTGTGTTTATACTTTTAAAGAGAATATCCAGACCGCCTCTCCTTTTCTCTCCCCGTTCCAAAGGCAAGTGGTCGCTTGGCACCGCCCCTACTGCGTGGATTTGGAGGAAAGCACTTTCTCGCACCTGCGGTCCTTTCTGGAGCGGTACTGTGAGGGCATCAACAACGAGGTGCCCCCCCTTCCCTTCCCCTCTTCAAGGTACGCACTCCACCACCCCCCCGCCCCCAGGTCACCTGATGTGTCAGAACAAGTTAACCCAGTTGGGTTGTTTTTTTCCCCATATATTTTACCATATCACCTTGGCAACCACTCCGCTCCTCGTTCATGAAGCATCCGGGATGGCATCTCTTTGCATGACAGTAAAGAGACGAATTAAAAGATGCACTGTGCTGATCTGTTGTCGTGGTTCTAAAGATTATGGTACAGCGCAGGCCAATCAAAGCTCATGTTTTTTTTTAAACTGGCGCTCAGGTTAAATCGCAGCCTAAATACCTGTGTTTGTCTCCTCAGGGAGCATCATAACTTCCTCAAACTGTGCCTCAAACTCCTGTCCAATCACCTGGCTCTGGCTCTGGCCGGAGGCGTGGCCACCAGCATCCTGGGCCGCCAGGCGAGGCCCCTGAGGAACCTGCTGTTCCGCCTCATGGACTCCTCTGTGCCGGACGAGATCCAGGAGGTGGGTCTGCGCCGGGCCCCGCGTCACCACGATGTGCCCCGTTCTCTCATGTCCACCGTGGTGAAACTGAGCGACCTCACTGCCTACACTAATTACCGCCACTATCGCCATGAAATCAGTTCGACACGCGCTTTTATCAAGCGACTAACACGACCGTCACAGGCACATAGAAACACGTTTGCTCCAAGATTGCATTTCACCTCTACTATTCAGTCATGTATTACTCTTAATGAGTGTAATTCTGAAGCTAATGTGTGTGTGTGTGGAGGTGTGTGTGTGTGGAGGTGTGTGTGTGTGGAGGTGTGTGTGTGTGGAGGTGTGTGTGTGTGGAGGTGTGTGTGTGGGGGTGTGTGTGTGGGGGTGTGTGTGTGGGGGGGTGTGTGTGATCGCGACTTACGGACAGTGTGTCGAGTGGAGCCTACCGACGTGCAGGTTCAACTCAGGATACTTACGGGCATGCTGTGAAACCTGACACGGTTTAGACTGCAATGCAGCCTTTCAGTGAAGGCCCATATAAGGCGTTAGTAGGGGTATTGACTCGTGGCAGAAGTGAGTAGCTGACGTGCGTTTGAAGGGTTTGAGCATCGGCGCCCATGAGAACCACAGTGCCGCTGTGTTTGTGTTCCAGGCCGTTATAGAGACCCTTTCCGTGGGAGCCACCATGCTCCTGCCCCCTCTGCGCGAGCGAATGGAACTGCTCCACTCCCTCCTCCCCCAGGGACCGGACAGATGGGAGAGCCTATCCAAAGGACAGGTATTGTGCCGCGCTCTGCTCGGAGAACGTCGCGTTGAGAACGTCGCAACTGGCTTAAAAAGAAATGGCAAATTTCGTTTTTATTTTTTATTTTTTATTTTCATAAAAAAATACCCTAATAATGGCATCTACAGAACACCCTACATGTCCATTTGGTCCACTATCTGAAGAAGTAGACCACTATCTGAAGAAGTAGACCACTATCTGAAGAAGTAGACCACTATCTGAAGAAGTAGACCACTATCTGAAGAAGTAGACCACTATCTGAAGAAGTAGACCACTAGCTGAAGAAGTAGACAACTACCTGAAAAACGATAATGTGTTTGTGTTTCCTTTGTTCATGTAGGCTACACTGGTTGAATATGCAAATTGTGAGGTGTGTGTGATCCTGTTAGAAAGCCTTCAAATCTATTGCTCATGTTCACTATGTCACCCCGCCCATCTGCTGTCAGAGGAACTGGCTTTGTCAGACAGACCAGTTAAAAGAATGTTCCCTTTTTTCTCACCAAAGTTATTTCTGGTCACAGCAGAACGATGAAATCTATGATTGTGGTTGTTTTTGCCTTGTTTTGTGGGTAGTTTTTGTTAATGACCACATAATTAAAGACCATACATCCGCTCAGTACGTGTCGTAATGTCCGCCCTCCTGTTCATACCAGCTTTTCCACGCGGTGCCCCACAGGCCTGAGTGCCTGTGCAGAAGGGAATGTGAGTGAGCTGTTGAAATGTGCTGAAGCAGCACGCTCTCTGACAGCAGCGGGGCGGCCCGTTTCCTGCCTGAGAACAAGTGTTGACGGGTCCTTTTTTCTCAGAGGATGCAGCTGGACATCATCCTGACCAGCCTGCAGGACCACACCCACGTGGCCTCCCTGCTGGGGTACAGCTCCCCCCCGGACCCCCCCGAGGCGCCTGCCGCGGGCCTGGCCTTCGGCTTGACCACCGACCCTGCCTACGGCTCCCCGGGGAGCCACCCCGACACACACCTGGCCGAGATCCTGATGAAAACCCTGCTGAGGAACCTGGGCTTCTACACGGTGACAGAGGGAGGGAGGGAGTGAAGGAGGGAGGGTCTATTTGGGAGGGAGGGTGGGTCTGTTTGGGAGAGAAAAGGGAGGGAGGGAAGGTCTGTTTGGGAGAGAGAAAGGGGTAGAGAGGGTCTGTTTGGGAGATGGGGATGGATGGATGGATGGATGGAGGGAGGGAGGGAGGGAGGGAGGGGGGGTAGGTGGGAGGAAGGGTCTGTTTGAGAGAGAAAGAGAGGGTGATAGAGGCGGAGAGGGGGATAGAGGCAGAGAGAAGAGTCTGTTTTGGAGGGAGTTCCAGGCGTGAGTCATAGATAATCCTGTTCATTACGGCTCTGACATGCGGGAGAATTCATCAAAGACCACCGTTTGCTGTGGAAATGCACATTATATGAAAGTCACATTAATGAAAGTCACATTATAAAACATGCAGGGACAGAACGCCACTACAGCTGTACACGTGCTCTTCTCTCTCCTGTGATGTGTGTTTAATGCAGCATCTTAGCCTTGTGTCTTAACCAGATAATAAATATGAAAAACAGTGGCAAATTAGGCAGATTTCATTTGTTACTCGCAAAAGATGAAATGGTTGACTATTTTCACAGAAACGAATGTCACTTATTTTCTATTGCTTTGTACCACTGATAATTGAAAAAACAAAACTCAAATCACACTCTCATGACTCATTTTGTTATAGTTGCCCTCTGTGGCTGTCCTTGCTTTTTCCAATGAATGTTCCTGAGTGTCCCCCTAATATATATCCCAATGAGTGCCCCCCTGAAACGCGTGTTTGTGGTGGTGTACCAGGACCAGGCGTTTGGCGAGCTGGAGAAAAACAGCGACAAGCAGCAGCAGGGCGCCTCCCCGTCAGACAGCAGCCAGCCGGCCCACCTGCACGAGCTGCTGTGCTCCCTGCAGAAGCAGCTGCTGGCCTACTGCCACATCAACAGTATCACAGAGGTGAGGGCCTACTGCCACACCAACAGTGTCACTGAGGTGAGGGCCTACTGCCACACCAACAGTGTCACAGAGGTGAGGGCCTACTGCCACATCAACAGTGTCACAGAGGTGAGGGACTACTGCCACATCAACAGTGAGGGCCTACTGCCACACCAACAGTGTCACAGAGGTGAGGGCCTACTGCCACATCAACAGTGTCACAGAGGTGAGGGCCTACTGCCACATCAACAGTGTCACAGAGGTGAGGGCCTACTGCCACATCAACAGTGTCACAGAGGTGAGGGCCTACTGCCACACCAACAGTGTCACAGATGTGAGGGCCTACTGCCACATCAACAGTGTCACAGAGGTGAGGGCCTACTGCCACATCAACTGTGTCACAGAGGTGAGGGCCTACTGCCACATCAACAGTGTCACAGAGGTGAGGGCCTACTGCCACACCAACAGTGTCACAGAGGTGAGGGCATACTGCCACATCAACAGTGTCACAGAGGTGAGGGCCTACTGCCACATCAACAGTGTCACAGAGGTGAGGGCCTACTGCCACACCAACAGTGTCACAGATGTGAGGGCCTACTGCCACATCAACAGTGTCACAGATGTGAGGGCCTACTGCCACACCAACAGTGTCACAGAGGTGAGGGCCTACTGCCACACCAACAGTGTCACAGATGTGAGGGCCTACTGCCACATCAACAGTGTCACAGAGGTGAGGGCCTACTGCCACATCAACAGTATCACAGAGGTGAGGGCCTACTGCCACACCAACAGTGTCACTGAGGTGAGGGCCTACTGCCACATCAACAGTGTCACAGAGGTGAGGGCCTACTGCCACATCAACAGTGTCACAGAGGTGAGGGCCTACTGCCACATCAGCAGTGTCACAGAGGTGAGGGCCTACTGCCACATCAGCAGTGTCACAGAGGTGAGGGCCTACTGCCACATCAACAGTGTCACAGAGGTGAGGGCCTACTGCCACATCAACAGTGTCACTGAGGTGAGGGCCTACTGCAACACCAACAGTGTCACTGAGGTGAGGGCCTACTGCTGCATCAACAGTGTCACAGAGGTGAGGGCCTACTGCCACATCAACAGTGTCACAGAGGTGAGGGCCTACTGCCACATCAACAGTGTCACAGAGGTGAGGGCCTACTGCCACATCAACAGTGTCACTGAGGTGAGGGCCTACTGCCACATTAACGGTGTCATAGAGGTGAGGGTCTACTGCCACATCAACAGTGTCACTGAGGTGAGGGTCTACTGCCACATTAACAGTGTCACAGAGGTGAGGGTCGCATGCCACGCCTGCCAGTCTCACCTGGCCCACTTCCACACTTTCCACAGTTCACTGAGGTGTTTATCAGGACAACATGCAATGATATAAAAGAATGATGTTTCAATGAATCGTTGAGTTGCTGGCATTTAGCAGAAGCACAAAGGGTGATGGAAGTGTAGACATATTTGCATGTCATTAAGGCATTGCACACATGACTTAACCAGAATGGCTTGCACTGTTTAAATTTGTTTATAGACAATCCATTTAGGCAGTTGTATTTGTACTAAAGCAATTCAGGCTAAGTACCTTAATTATGGGTATTAACCATGCCTCAGTTTCTTAACCATCATACCCACACTGCTGATAGATATTTGCATGGATATAGATATGTCCTCCTGTAGAGTTGAGCCAGTACACCACGGTTAAAAGTTTTTACTAAATAAATGAAAGATGATAAAAGCTGTGTTAAATCTGCTCCTCCGCTCCGCTCTCCATCAGCAGAACTCCAGCAGCGTGGCTCTCCTGCACAAACACCTGCAGCTGCTCCTCCCCCACGCCACGGACATATTCTCCCGCTCCGCCACCCTGCTGAAGGAGAGCTCAGGGAACGGCAGCGTCAGGGAGAAGCTCAGAGGTGTGTGTGCGTGTGCACGGCGTGTGCGTGCGTGCGTGCATGTGCGTGCTCACAAAAAGAAAGAAAGAAAGATCAGGACCAAGTTAAAATTCATGAATGCCTTGGAACAGTGCCCGTTTCAGTTATGTAAAACGTATAGCCCAAAGTGTTGGTTGTAGCTTTGCAACACAGCCTTTTTGAGCAGGTATGTACTTACAGATGTGTAGAGCTCTGCTTTAAGTCTAACTTGCGGGAGTGTAGGTCTTTTTGGCGTGTTGCTTTGCGCAAAACCTTGGGAAGAGGAATGGGGGTTTGGCCGTTTGAAGTTAACATCTTGGGCCGTGTGATATTTGCGTTTTTAATATGATGGAAATGCAGGACCGGATCCGGATCCTTCCGGTTAATCGTGTCACGCGACGAGATCAAGCCTAGACCCTGTGGGGCTTCCCCAGAGGGTGTTGAATGCAGCAGTCGGTAACATTTCCCCACACACTTGTCACATGATGCAGTGGTTCTGGAACATGCATAGTAGCCTAGCAGCCATATTTAGTGTCTTGCAAAAATGTATCAGGGGTTTTCCCAGGATTTTCAAACAAGATGGTGTTGAGTCGTGACTAGGGGGTGGTCCGGAGGGCCCGTCCGGGAGGCAAAACAATTTGCAATAAAGAAAGCCATTTGCTGTAATTTCCTCCATAAGATATTTAGTAAAGCAAACCACATAAGTTTGTATTCATACATTTTATTTACCGCATTTTTAAGTTTTTGATCATTGAACTACACCCCTGCATTGAGATAGTGGAGCCAAATGCATTGTCTTGTTGGTGATCAAGGACGGAAACCTTTTCTAACGGCACGAAACCATCCTAGTGATAGTGAAACGCGCATAGGGAAACATTCAGCGCCGTGAAACAAATCTGCCTATAATATATATCCGTCTGCCTATAATATTTAGCTAGATAGCTAGAAAATATTACTCGCCTTGTGAACTTTGACAGCCTCTTTCCTTTGTCAGCCTCCACAGTCTCACTTTGTGTGACAAACTGAAACTCCCGAGTGCTTCTGCTGCTTGTGACAGTGGTGCTAACGTTACAGCTAGCAATCGCGGTGTTATCCTCGGGTCCAAGGCCAGGCTGCCACTGGCAATATCACTGGCACAGCAGGTGTAACCAGCGACTGGAAAAAAACCTCGCAAAGTTGTTTGTTTTGGACCGGTGGGGCCGCCACTCCGTTTACTTTTGCTCAACATTATCTATCGACAGTAGCCTACAGTCATTCGCTAATTAGCTGAGGAGAATCTTTGATAACATCTTTGCGGGATTCTCAGACAGCTATGCAAATTAGGTAGCTGCATCTTATCCAATCAGCAGTGTCAATACCATCAACGGAGGGGGGAAAAAAACATAGGCCGTATGCTTTTCGAGAGAAACGTCACTTTTATTGTGTGGTGTTAATAAATTTACACCGCGGGAGCAGTAATCAGTGTTATTTACTCAGTTCAGCACCTGCGTTTATTTGGATGTGCGTGTCTTTCCAATTTCTACGTATTCACTGTTGCGGCAAGAATGGTGGGGAAATTTAAAAAAATAAAATAAACACATGGTGGCGCTGCACCCCTATATCATTCTTTAGGGAAAGCCCTGTGTATGTTAAATTGTCTTTCTATGTCACTTTTTAAAAAACTTTTTACATATATTGAAAATTACCATCCAGCTTTCATAACATAATAATGTTGGTTGAAAACCTCATGTTGTTTTAATGAGAATTATTGGTCACACTTTAAACAGTCTCCATATAAAGGCTTTATATAGCATATATAAAGCCTTCATAAAGGGTGACATAACACCTTCTTATGCAACAAGTTATGCCAGATGTGACAACCAACAATATCACCGGCTAAACATTATACAATGTGACATAAAACATGCTTATGTAGGATGCTAGGCTAACATTGCATAAGAAGGTGCTATGTCACCCTTTATGAAGCATGGACATATGCTTATGTATGATTTATGAAGCCATTATGTTACGTTTATGAAGGCTTTATATGGAGACTTTGTTTTAAGTGTGACTGAATAGTTTTTATAGCGCTGCAAGGCATGTTTGCCATATGTGCCCTTTGTTAGCTGAAGCAGCAACCCCAGTAATGTGGCTCCTCCCCCTCTCTCCCTGGTTGTGGCTCCTCCCCCTCTCTCCCTGGTTGTGGCTCCTCCCCCTCTCTCCCTGGTTGTGGCTCCTCCCCCTCTCTCCCTGGTTGTGGCTCCTCCCTCTCTCCCTGGTTTTGCCGTTTCAGACGTGGTGTACGTGTCTGCAGCCGGCAGCATGCTTTGCCAGATCATCAACTCCCTCCTCCTGCTGCCCGTCTCCGTGGCGCGCCCCCTGCTGGGCTTCCTGCTGGACCTGCTGCCCCCGCTGGACCGCCTCAACAGGCTGCTCCCCGCCGCCGCCCTGCTGGAGGACCAGGAACTGCAGTGGCCCCTGCACGGTGAGAGACATCCCCCCCCCACGCACGCTCCCAGCAGAACGGCGCGACTGGGGCCGTTATCCTGCTAAACGGCGCTGAAAGAGCCGCGGGTTGGGCTCCACCAGACGGTCTAATGGCGGGGTCGCCGGCTCCCTAAGCCAGGGACTGTGGCGGTTGCCCCGGTGTCCTTCCACACATGGTCACAATTACGCTTCTCTGGAGTGAAGCTGCTGCTAAAAGATCTCCCGCTGAGAAGCGTGTCGGCTGAAACGGAGAGCCCCCTACATTAACTATTCTAGAACCACTTGGGGTCATTGTTGATGGAAAAATTTTCATACTAGGTCTGAAATATAGAAAGGCAAGTAAAACAAAGTTGAATTTTTTGAACTGGCCATACGGACCACAAGGAAGCACCAGGTTAGCAGAACTGGTCCAGTAGATGTTTCAATGTGGCCGTGTTTCCTGATCATTTCCAGGATGAAGCTGGAGTTGACCTTTTATGCACTGCAGGGGCTTTTGAGTCACGATGGTGTTTAGATGATTGCTCGTGCTCGATGTGTGAAGGACAGTTTTCTCCATGTTTGATGTCGTGACTGGGCTTTTTTTCTTTCTGGAATACTGTTTTTGTTTTGTTTGGTTTGTTTTTTTTCAGCATGGTTTTCAAATTCAAGAAAATACAGTCGGTGTGGTTTGAAAATGTAACCCTGACACCCTGAATTGGTAATAAACTGGGATTTTAAAAGTCTCCGTCTGTTTCTCTCTCGGTCTCTCTCAGGTACCCCTGACTCGGTGGACCCGGCAAGTGTGCCGCTCCCCCAGCCGGCCCAGTCGTGGGTGTGGCTAGTGGATCTGGAGCGCACGGTGGCTCTGCTGGTGGGCCGCTGCCTGGGAGGCATGTTGCAGGGAGCTGGCGTCTCCCCAGAGGAACAGGACACCAGCTACTGGCTGAAGACCCCTCTCTTCAGCAACGGCCTGGACATGGACATTCCCCAGCTGGGTACATCACTCGCCCTCTCTTTTACTGTCTGTAGACCACCCTGTGTGTGTGTGTGTGTGTGTGTGTGTGCCTGTGTGTGTGTGTGTGCCTGTGTGTGTGTGCCTGTGTGTGTGTGTGCGCCTGTGTGTGTGTGCGCCTGTGTGTGCGCGTGTGTGTGTGTGTGTGTGCGCCTGTGTGTGTGTGTGTGTGCCTGTGCGTGTGTGTGTGTGCGCCTGTGTGTGCGCCTGTGTGTGTGTGTGCGCGCCTGCGTGTGTGTGTGTGCGCCTGCGTGTGTGTGTGTGTGTGTGTGTGTGCGTGCCTGCATGTGTCTGTCTGTCTCTGTGTGTGTGTGTGTGTGTGTGTGTGTGCCTGCATGCGTCAATGTCTGTGTATGTGTGCGCATACGTATGAGTGTGCGTATGTTTGTGCGTGTGTGTGTGTGTGTTATGGTAGGCCGAACAGTTCAAAAGCTGATGCAAAGTAGACACCGTATATCCTGTTGCTCTGCGCTACCCAGTTTTTAAGCTAGATATATCCAGTTAACCAGACGCTACCTATCCAGTCTTCCTGCGCCACCCAGTGGGCATCGCGAGAGACCCAGTGGACATCTCCACATATCCAGTTAGGTAGCACTGCGCTATTCAACTGGGTAGCTCTGCGCTATTCAACTGGGTCTTGCGAGATGTCGAACTGGGTAGCTCTGCGCTATCCAGCTGGATATCTCTCTAGAATTAGCCTACCGGATATGTGTATCTCGTTTTGCCGTGTTTATGAATTGTTAAACGAAAAAAGCTTGCAAGAATTTGTCTAATCTTTAAAAATAAAGTCTTCAACTGCAATTTGTGACGCCATTATATCATAGAGACTATTTACTCGTTGGTTAAATGTTTAGTTATGCTGTTTGTTACAGTGGCTAGCAGAGCTGGCTGGTCACCAGGGTTTGCAGTATTATTGCCAGTCCAGTATAATGCTTGAAGTCTGTGCGTTTGAGTCAGTGTAATCCTCTGTGTACTGAGAACATTGGCTTGCAATAAAAGCTAAGAGTGAATCCGCCTGGTCTGTCTTTAGATGCGGTCACATTATATTATTAATGCATAGGTGTCAACCTCTGGAAAGAGCTGCCCTTTTTTATGCCTGCAAAACTGTATAAATTCACCAAAAACCATATATAACATTATCTATCGATTATCTATTAAAATCACTAGCTACCAGTTATTTGTCTGATTTAAGTTTATTTAATATATTTCTGTATTTAGCTTTTCACATAATGACTGTAGCTACAAATTCATTAAGGTGCTCATTTTAAAACGGGTAAACAGACACCCAAAACGACTGACCCCGCACACTTGCAACCCAGTGCAGGAGAGAGATGCATAGTGCGTGCGTGCGTGTGTGTCTGTCTGTGCTGTGGTAGCATGGCTGTAGTATACTAGAAGGCCTCTGGGTTGTATGCAGTGCATGCTGTGTTTTGTAGTTGTCGTAGTTGTTGCCATGCTGTGCGGGTTTTGCTGATGGTATTTCTGCATGCTTCCCTGTTTGGAAGCCGGTTTTAACTAAGCATATTCGCGTCTTTTCTATGCCGCTTTTTTATGCAAATCGTTGGCAAACTACTCGTTTCCAGAAGGAATATTTCGATTGTAAGCTGCTTGTTTCGCTGTGTTGTAGTCTGTCCTATGTCAACTACTTGTGTCTTGTGTCGTCCGGTTGGAATACCCGGAAGTATTGTGTATTCCAGAGGGAAAAGACAGTGAAGGCACATTTAACCGGGGATTTGTCTTGCGGAGAACTTTTTGTCGTTCTCATGAGGAGAACTTTTTTGAAGTTCTCATTTCGGGGTGGTTGGATGCAGTGGTTTCAACGCTCCAACCAGTAGTTTACTCGTGTCTCACCGTCTATGTTCTTTGGATTCTCGAACTCGTTGTTAGTTGAAGACATTGGAGGCTAATTGACGGGGGTTTTGTTTTGTGGAGAACTTCTTGGGGTGTTCTCAATTCGGAATCTCAATTCACTACTCACAGTTTGAAACCGCCGGCCGTCGTGTATCACCGTCAGTTAGTCTGTAAAAACCTGTTTTCATTGCGTCTTTGTTTTCATCTTGCTCTGCCAGGAGCACACTGGCAGAACATTGTCCTGTCTACCAGTACCCTTTTCCCTTGTTCATGTTGGTTTGAGATATTTTAATAAACTCATTTTGTAACGTTCCTTGTTGTGTTTGAAATCCTTTGTGTTGCGGCCCTTCGTGTCGGGGTCATAACTAATTTTTTTAATGGTTACAAAACGGTTGACACAACACAACAACAGTGCTGCCCTGAACACCTTTTAATATGCCTGTTTATAATGGATAAACATGATAAAAAAGCTTCCTGTTAGTTGTTTAACGGCAGGTGAAGTGGTCGGCTGGGTTCGCACGCCAAGTACACGCGCGTCAAAGAGCAACCCCAGGTGCGTTCCCCACGACGCGGCGCGCTTGCGTCCGTTTGATCGCGTTTCGTTTCGTTGCACGCAGACAACTGCATCAGCTCCCTGTTGGAAGCGGCGCTGTCCGGGAACGAGGAGCAGAAACCCCTGGAGTGCGCGCTGCATCCGGACGTGACCATGCTGGTGGACCTGGCGCTCGGGTCCACCAAGGAGCCCACAAACAGCCTGTGGATCAACATGCAGGACTACGCCATGAGCAAAGGTATGGGCGGGGCGCTCCGACACGGCGCATCGCGTTTCTCTGTGAGGGTCCACTCCACGCCCTCTCTCTTTACCTCTCTCTTCGAGCTTGGGTCAAACGTGCTTTATTTGCATGATCAGTGTTGTACAACTTTCTCTTTATGTCTTTCTTTGTCCTAGTGGTTGATTCACGCTCTTAAATGCTCTGCTGAAACAGTATAGTATAATACAGATGACTAGCGCTAGCTTAGGTGCTGCTGTGAGATCAGGGCAGATGAAGGGGTTCTCTCTGTGCCCCTGCAGACTGGGACAACGCCACGCTGAGCAGCGAGTCCCTGCTGGACACGGTGTCCCGATTCGTGCTGGCGGCCATGCTGAAGCACACGGGCCTGCTGAGCCAGGCCCGGGGAGAGGGCAGGTAGGCCCCGGGGGGGCCCCCCCTGCGCGGGACCCTGCCGTAACCGCCGCACATCTCAGCACACACACACCCTGCTGTTATTATGCCCCCGGCGTGACCACAGCCACACACAGCGTGCTCCGCGCTCATCTCGAGTGGCACTGGCTTACCACTGTCATTTATTTATTTATTTATTTATTTATTTTTAACATCCGCTTGAATGTCAGTCTAATCCCGGGGCGTGTCCGTTGAAATTAGGCTCTGTGAGTGAAGAGACAGGTTTTTGGCAGGGAGAGAAACGGCCCGTTCTCTCTCTCTCTCTTTTCCCACTGCAGGTACCAGCCCTGTAAGGCCCTGGCTGAGGTTTACCGCAGCGTTTACAAGGTCCGCAACCGCCTGCTGGCTTGCAAGAACATGGAGCTCATTCAGACGCGCTCGTCCTCCAGGGAAAGACGGGTAGGTGTGCGTGTGTGTGTCTGAGACTCGTGTGTGTGTGTGTGTGTGTGTGTGTGTGTGTGTGTCTGACACTCGTCTGGTTGTGTGTGTGTTGTGTGTGTGTGTGTGTGTGTGTGTGTCTGAAACTCGTCTGGTTGTGTGTGTGTGTATGTGTGTGTGTGTGTGTGTGTGTGTGTGTGTGTGTGTCTGAAACTCGTCTGGCTGTGTGTGTGTGTGTTGCTGAAACTCGTCTGGCTGTGTGTGTGTGTGTGTGTCTGACACTCGTCTGGCTGTGTGTGTGTGTGTGTGTGTGTGTGTGTGTCTGACACTCGTCTTTGTGTGTGTGTGTGTGTGTGTGTGTGTAAGACTCCGCTTATGCTCCAGGTCTCAGAAAACCAGGACTCCCTGGACATGGACCCTCAGGAGCACTCCTTCACACGCACTATTGATGAGGAGGCGGAGCTTGAGGAGAGGGCGGACCGCGAGAGAGAGGAGGGGCACCCAGAGCAGGACGAGGACGAGGACGAGCGGGAACACGAGGTCATGACTGCAGGGAGTGAGTACACATGAAACACGCTTACGCAAGCGCAGAAGCACACACGGACGCACACAGAAACACACGCACACACACAAACACACACACACAAACCCACAGACACACAGACGTAGCCTGCATGACTCAGCTGCAGTGTTGGCTGTTGCTTCATTTATGCTGATGCGATTGCTGCTTTCGTAGCCAGAGCAGAAATATTACAGCTGCACTTTGCGCGTGCAATTTAGTCCATAAATTCTAGAATTCAACATGAAAGATTCAGACATCTGGCGTGTGATTTTGAAGGGTCGGTGTTTTGCACACAGAGATGGGCCCCTGCAAACCATATGCTTTAGATAAACCCTGGGATATGGCTCATGTCCTATAAAGCTCCATAGCCCCGCCCTCTCCTATCCCTGTCTGGTCCCGGAAGACTGCCGGAAGCCATTACCTGCCCCCACTTCGGGAACTTTCAGTCACCCTTATGATGATATTATGGCATTTTTATGGACCAAACTTTGACATATATGTGATACAAAGTCCATTATATACTCACCACCGCGTTTAAATCAAATTTGAATCGTATAATTAACGGAGTTTGAGAAAACATGACTACACTCCCCAGAATCCCCGGTCGTGCATCGCTTGCTCCCGCTTTTGCTAGTACGCAGTAGCTACCGGCCGCTCTGCTCGCGAAAATGGTTATCACTCGGTCTGCTCTTGTAACTTATTATGGAAGTAGCTACCGGCCAAAGAAGTAGCTACCGGCTGCTCTGCTAGCAAAAATGGCTATCACTTCTTCAGTCTTATTATGGAAGTGAAACTAAGAGTATCACCAAGGCAGAGAATCACTATCAGTCTGGCCATGTGGCCATGTCGAAAATGTCAGATTTATGGCTTTCACTCCAGCAGTGGTGGTGAGTGAGTATCCTGGATGTTGTAGTCGTTTTAGTTGTTTTTTTGAAAACATGTTTGTTGTTTATTTGTTGGACATAATTTCTAATTACCAATTTTATAAATTATTTTTAAATGTGACAACCCCTCTCTTGGGTGTTTTGAACGTCTAGCTGCCTGATTATAGAAAAAAAAAATTTTCAGTCCATTGACTCCCATTATATTTTTTCCGAAAAGTGGCACCAGAAGTTCGTCACAAAAAGGAGGCGGGACTACGGAGCTCTATAGTGCACTGTAATTTACCTCCTATAGCTCGTCCGCTCATTTCATATTGCACATATTTCTTTGTGTGATTATGGGTCTTTGCCTATAACATTGCTAACTGACATTGCACCCGGAAGTTAAAACTGAAATGCATTAAAGTTCTGCGTAAATGGGCTAATTAGTCAGAATAAAGTTACTTTATAAAACTAGTGATGGCAGAGTGAATGAAACCGTGACTCGCTGATATGAGCCAGCCCTTGCAGTGGGGAAACGAAACCTTCTGATTGGGTCATACAAGTAATCGATTGACAACTCACTGTAGGCCCACCCAGTATGGGGTTAATGGAAGCTCACTGTCCCGTCATTAAGCGATCGCTAATATGAGCACCCTGACCGAGCGGTCAGGCATCGGCGTGGTTTTTAGCGGCGCGCGCTGGGGAGCATGGTGAGTGGCGGCTCGCCAGCGGCATGTCTAACACCGCCTCTGTGTCTCTTGTGTCGCTCGGCACAGAAATCTTTCAATGTTTCCTCTCAGCGCGGGAGGCGGCCCGCAGCCGGGAGAGGGAGCGGGCCAGCAGTGGCGCGGCGCCGGGCCCACCGCCCGGGGCACGGGGGGGCGACGACGAGCCCCCCCAGTCCCAGGAGGGCCGGCGGGACAGCGCGGGACCACCCGAGGGCCAGGACCTGTACACGGCCGCCTGCAACTCGGTGATCCACCGCTGTGCCCTGCTGGTGCTAGGAGTGAGCCCCGTACAGGGGGACCTGCTCAAGCAGCAGCAGGAGGACTGCCCCGCCCAGCCCCCCGGCGGCACCGCCCAGGAGGGCGTCGGCTTCATGACCAGGTGACCCTCGTCTCGCGCAGTCACACTGTTGTCCCTATGGCCCCTCTTTCTCTCCCTCAGTGCGTCCCAATATTCTTCACTCTCCACTCCTCTCCTCCACTCGTCTCCAACCCGAAGTGTGCAAAACTGCATGTACGTTTCAAGTACAAGTAGTTGAATGTACAGTATACAATGTACCTGACATTGCGGTATGCGTCGAGACATTATCATGTAACAATATGTAATTCATATGAAATCAGCAACATTAGATTAGGACACAAAGATCAGTTTCCGGTTCACGGAGGAGAGGAGGTGGTAG
The DNA here is from genome assembly GCA_022702515.1 of Ilyophis sp. 1 JC-2022. NCBI lineage: Eukaryota > Metazoa > Chordata > Actinopteri > Anguilliformes > Synaphobranchidae > Ilyophis > Ilyophis sp. 1 JC-2022. The sequence goes on from CM040399.1 coordinate 11,711,022, forward strand.
TGGAAGACAGGAGGATGCATTTTTCGAGTCTTGGGACGCACCCCTTGTCTCTCCCCACTCTTTTTCCTCACTGCCCCTTTCTCAACTCACTTTTTCATAATTTCAGAATATTAATATCTATACTTTGATGGGTGAATGTTATTTGGGTTGTTCTGTTCACCAAAACATTGCGTTGTGTACACAAATAATGCCTGTGACAAGATAAGGCTGAATTCTGGTCTTCTGAGCCAGCTTTTTACATTTTACAGTTTAAAATGGAACGCGACAGGATGTCAGAACAGATGGCTTCCTGCTGCTTTCACGCTCTCTAAATAAACACATTTGCCTGGTAGCCCCCTCCCTCAATGAGTGCCACTGATTCTTCAATATGCACTGCTGATGATCGGCATCATGAGGTGTTTGATTTAATACATCTTTCTACTGGGAACCTTTTGTGGTGGGAAGCACCGTTTCCCCGAGGAACAGATGCAGCAGTGCACAAAATATCTGCACTGAGATAAAAATAAAAAAGAATAATTGTAGGCCCTCTAGAGGTTGTTGATGGGACTGGTTCTGGGGGATATGCAGTGTGTGGTGTTACGATTCCCTTGTATGCTCTCAAAGTAAGTAATTTAGCGAAGACATGTTAACGCCTCTTCCCGGATCTGCTTGGCCTGTGTGGAGTGGAAGAACTCGTGGCTTCTTATAAAACAGCAGCAGATACATTATTGAGTTTCCCCATAAGGAGAAAAGCCTGAAGCGTTATCTTCATCTCGGCACGTCGACCGAATCCCTGAAATTTGAGAAGTGGGAGTGCATGTGCCCAGTTTGTGTCCTCATAACGTGTTTCAGCAAGTCTGATTTAAACACTGACCCATTTTCTAAAAGTGTTCTTAAAAGTGTTTTGAGAAGAAAAAAATATTTGGTATTCTCCCTGCTTGCAGTAGTTGGGTTGGGTCTTTTTGTCGTCCTGCGTTATCTACCACTTCCCTTCCCTCTTATCTGGTGCCCTCTGACCAAATTGCCCTTGTGTAGAATTATTTTGAGCTGTGAAATGTAACTGAAGTGGCTTTCGATGAGATGTGAATAGGCCGTCGGTCTAACCTCTGCTCCATGCCCGGGCCCCTGTTCTACAGGAGCGAGAGCCTGACTGCAGAAAGCCGCTCTGTCCAGGCCAGCCCCAGCTACAGGCTAATCAAATCCAGGAGTGAGTCAGACCTGTCCCAGCCCGAGTCTGATGAGGAGGGCTATGCCCTGGTGAGTACCGCCACCTGGTTGTGTGTTCCGGTACTGCGCAGGAAGACACAAGTGTTCATTATGGAATGTATGTGGCCCACTTTTAACTTGAATCTGGTCTCTTCAGTTATACCCACACACAATTGTACCCATTTTTGGTGGTCAAACATATTGTTTTTCATTGTTTTCTCTTTATATTCCCATCGAATTTGATGTTTATTACATGTTAATTTGGTAAGTGAAATTTCATTGTCATGGTCATGGATAGTGAAATATTTGCAGTCTAAGATTCGGCCTAACGTTAAATTAATAAATGTCGTAAGTTAGTTAACAGAGGCTAATCTGTAACGTTAGCGACATCTATTCTCACACACACACATGTTAATGTGATGGTTACATAAGACAATGATTTCCTGGTTTCTCTCGGATTGTCCACCATCAATATGCTCATGAATTAAATGGAGGTGGCCATCAGGTATATATATGATACAAACTTTCAAGAGAAATGGTAATGACTAAGTTAGTTGTAAAAACGAAAAATACAAACATACTGGTTATGCTAGCCAGCTCGTGTTCCCAAATAAACGTTAAGCTTGTTTTATTGCCGTTATTTGAGTGCCGAATAGAGTGGATGTGCTCCCAAACGAATGGGAGTAGTTATAATCGTTGTAATTCACAACATAGATCAGATGTCAACAACTGTTGGCTACATGATAACGACATGCTCATGGGTGGGGGACCACAGGTTTACTGTGCACTTATTTGTGACTTAAATTGCGTTTCTTTTTTTTTTTTCTTCCGTCTTTTAGAGTGGGAGGAGAAATGACCTGGATTTGGCATCCTCACATAAAAGGAGAGGTACGTTTTTATAAAAAAACATTTTTTTCATATGCAAACTTTCAAGGATCAGTTTTTGATATTTCCTGCTAAACATTTATTAATTGGTAGTTCTTAAAAGAAGAATAAAGCACTGGTTATGGAAATAGAATAGAGATATTGGAAATGGACAATGTGCATTTTAAAGTAAGTATCGTTATACATACCAAGTACAGACCAAGCTAGACTGCCCAAGCATAGGTTTTTAGTAAATGTTTAGTATGTTCCGACACTTTGCTGGATTTTCTATTTATTAGATGACCGTTCAAGGAAGCATATGTTTTTTTGAGGAGCAAAGTTTGTGCCTTGAGAAGGCTCTGGAAGGCAGACTTTATCAGTAGCGCAGGGGACCGGGTGGCTTGGCCGCTTGATGAGACTGTCCCTCTGTTTTCTGATTCTTGTGCGATAGTGTGTTTACTCCTTTTTGGCCAGTTGAGCCCCAAAAACAAGAAGAGCTCCAAGCAAGTACACGATGGCATGTTCCCTCTTTCTTCTTCCTAAAGCCAGAGCAAATATCCATGACTATTCCAGCTGCCGCACATTCATTCCCCTCAACAAGCATTAGTGACTACAACCCCCAGAGTTCCATGCTCAATTCCCAATGCACAGTTACAAATATACATGACTGTATTCCAGCTGCCCACATTCATTCCCCTCAACAAACATTAGTGACTACAACCCCAAGAGTTTCATGCTCAATTCCCAATGCAGTTAGAAATATACAAAATCTCATGCTCTGATGAAGGCTTCATAGCCGAGTCGCGTCAGCCCAGCCGCACAATAAATGGTAAAATATGAGGTGATATTTTTTTTTCTGAAAGTGGAGTACCTTAATTGACCCTTCGCTAAACCCCGCCCCCCTTAGTAACTGTTGCTATGTCCGTCAAGCTTAAGCTTTGTGTCTGTCAAAGCAAACATGGCTTTCTCAACCATGAAAGTAGGCTACTGCCCTTTTGGGAAAATGGTAACTTTAGGAACTTTTGGAAAAATTGATCTTCAAATTCATATTTGTAGTGTAGTTTAAATGCTAGCTGAAATGATTCAATGTAGATTTTGTGATGCTTGGCAGCATTATTTCCATCACAGCGTGCTGTCTCATTTGCTAGATAGCTACCACAGTGACAGTGGAAACCTAACGTAACAGACATCAGCAGAGGGACTAGCTGGCTTGGCATGAAATAGCAACTCGTATCTCATTCATGAAGACATTATTATCATCGGTTTGTTTACGAGATGGAGTCTGGTAACGTTTATGTTATTCAATGTTAGCGAACGTTAACGTTTTAAATAGATCTGCAAACACTAACATATGGTCTTTTATATTAGAAAGCTAACCAAACATCCAAATAAGTTCAGATTCAGCAGAGTAGCTAAGTGGTAACTAGCCAGCTAATGTTAGATGCGCTCGCTTTGGCTTTAAAATGCCTAGTTACAACAGTAACGTTACAGTATTGATTTCGCACTATGGAAGTGGACATTTTTGTAAATAAAAATTCTGTCCATTTACATTTGAGGTGAGATGAAAATTTACTGTTTCAAATTAAATGGCTCAAGCTAGAGTTTGATATTATTTAACAAACTATTAAATGTTCCAATACTTTGTCTATTTAGTGTCCATTACGTTATTGCATTATTCATGTTTTTAGCTTACCAACATTTTAGTTGGAGGTGGTCGGTATGTAACTGCAGCTCCACTATCGGTATCAGTAGTTGCACACAGACAGCAGCAACAAGTGTTTGGGTAACGTTACGTTACTTGGGACATGGCTTCCCACTAATAAATTGCGGGAATAACATGTTTGTTAGAGAATAGGGATTTTCTTTCCTTTTTTTAACGTTTAATTTATTGTGTCCCTTTTTAGATAGAGCTAACGTTAATGTAAACAGTAGCTATAACAGCTGACGTCTTGTTACAGATAGCCAAAGCTAAGGATGTGATTAACGTTGCATTGTTAGACCATTGAAAACAGTTGAAATAGATTTTGATTTGGATATATTTTAAGTCAATTGGCTACCATTGTGTAGCTAGTTTCTTTTTTCAGTTGGTTAACTATTAACACCAAAATAAGGGTAATGTTGATGTTAACTAACGTTAGCTTTTTAACTTGGAGCAAACATAATGTTAGATGTGCGTCGTCATCTCTGAGGGGTTCAATTGTGAATGAGGTCGCCCACATATTTATCCACAGCCTACACTTTTTCTTGTTTGATTTGGGTTTTGGAAACGGGCAAAAAAGGACATCCTCCTCCAAAATCTCTCCGTTTGACCGTGATGACAAGCTAACCTACAACTAGGAAAGCTTGACCACAATCTCTGGCTTGACGGAGGTCCACTGCCTAGTAGCGGTTGCTAGGTTATGATTGGACAATTGCTGCTTGGAGGAGGGGTTTAGCGAAGGTTAATTGTCTCATACAAAATCTCAATTTGGTTTATCAGTGTTGAATATTTCAGTGGCCTGGATGTTTTAATATCACTGCATTTTACATACACGTATGTTTGAAACTAATGATCTATTAATAGTGAAGTAAAGTTTGAGGTCTTAATTTTACTGTAAATCCTTGTTTTACATGGATAACACGTCTTATTTTAGTATAGCATGTACAGAATGGTGTGCAGGACTGTAGTTTTGTTTGTGTTTGTGATTCAGAGCCATCAGAACGTTCAAATTGTAGCCTTGTTTTAGTGCACCAGGGGCCAGTGTTTGCCATTCACTTGATTCTTAGTTATACTCTTCATTAGAGTATGGCATACAGTAGCTCAGATGCTGTGGACATGAGATGAAAATGCATTTCCCTGCTACACATCTCTGACACAACTTGAATTCATTCTTAATCCTGTCTGGCTTTTTTGTGTATTACATAATACAAAATTAGAGCTTAAATTTGGAAGTGTGCAGAAGAAATGAAAGGCTTGATGTTGTAGTAGATATGCCTGGACGCAGAGACATAATGGTGGGATATCTGGTGGTTCTAAAGGTACTGTGTATTTGGAAGTGAGCATGATAGTAGGGGGTAAAGTAACACATTTAAGACGGCCCACCCATTTGCATCCGAGCCGTGAGCGTTTGTTTGTCCTTTTTTATTTTTGTTTTCTGAATGGGTTTTTCCCCGTTGCGCAGTGGTGCTTTGCGCGGGGCGGAGGGGCGTGGTCGTTTTCGGGGAGCGCCGTGGAGTCTCGTTTATGCTGAAGTCCATGACCCACGTGCCTTAGCCCATGCTAGCCGGGCTGCCGTTGAACTGTTCAGGCGCTGCGACTGCTTCTTATCTGCTTTGCTCCGCCCACCCCCCCCGCCCCCAGCGTCTAATAAAAATTTTCTTTCGATTATGGCAGCATATTTTTTTCTAATATAGTGGAGTATGCGCTCTGAGCAGGGTAATCGTATGGCATGGGCCTAGATATGCATCCTGTAGGCTGAAGCTTAGACGCGCCGCACGGATCCCTCTTACTGTTGGTAAGTGTTTCTGAAAAGCCGTCCGGCCCCCGCTCCCTCTCTCCTCCTCCTCGAACCCAGGACTGCTGCAGAGCTCTCCGGATGCCCTGGCCGACTCCTGGTTCCGGGTCAAGCAAGGGCGGGATCGGCTGTACGGCTCCGCCCACTCCTACGAGGATTCTGACGTAGACCTGAGCCGGTGCCTGGGGGCGTACGCCCTGATCGAGAACATGGTGAGCTTCGTCAGCGGCGACGTGGGCAACGCGCCCGCCTTCAAGGAGCCCGAGGAGGGCACGTCCACCAGCCCGCAGGGCCTCATCATCGCCATGGAGCACCAGCGGAGCCGGGCGGAGGTACGGACCTCTCACTCGGAGCACCTCTGTCAGTGCGCACATCTGTCCATACATGCTTAAAGAATGAAGATGCATTAAAAAGGAATCCTACAGCAGATGATAAAAAAAAAAAAAAAAAAACATCTAAATTAATGGTTCACACCATCTGCTTGCGACAGCGACAAAGTGGCAAGATTCCATTTAAAGTCTATGGGTAACGGTGACAAACAGCGGGAGGGGTGGAGTCAGTGCACAGCGACAAATAACCCGTATGTTTGTCTTTCTGAAACAGTGACGAGCAGTCAATTTTGTTGCACTGCCAACCAATCGGAAACGATGCCGCTGTAGATTTAAAAAAAGGTGTCCGACAAGCTCGCGTTGTTGGTGTCGCACCAGTTGTGCTCACAACTTCCCCTTGTCGCTGCACGTGACCAGGTACAGAGTTTTTGTCGCTGTCGCGAGTAGATGAATGAACCAGTCGTTAACCTTCAGGACTTGGTTCACATGAATAAAATTATCCTGTGTGGTCTTGGTAACTGAGGTGTGTGTGTATGTCTGCGCACGTGTGTGTGTGTGTGTGTGTGTGTGTGTGTGTGTGCGTGTGCGTGTACGTGTGTGTGTGTTGCTCTTTCAGCTGCGCCTGGAGGCCCTGCACCAGATGGTGGTGCTGCTCTCAGGGATGGAGGAGAAGAGCCAGCAGGTGGCGGCAGTGGGGCGCAGCGCCCCGCCCTTCCAGTCCGCCTCCCTGCTCACCTCCGTCCGGCTGCAGTTCCTGGCCGGCTGCTTCGGCCTGGGGTCCGTCGGCACCGGCGGCGCCAAGGGGGAGAGCGTCCAGCTCCACCACTACCAGGTAGAGAGAGCCGCGATGTCGCTAACACCTCCGCTTAACCCCGCCCCCAGCCGGGCGTGGTATCTCACAGCCTCACAGCATCTCACATCCTCTGTTTACACGTTCAGTGCGATATTACAGCCAACTCTTCAGCAAGACTCTCAGGGGCACTAATGCCAGGAGCTGAGCAGTTGACTGAATCAGGGCTTTAGCTGTGTGAATCTGGGCTTTAGCTGTGTGAATCAGGGCTTTTGCTGTGTGAATCAGGGCTTTAGCTGTGTGAATCTGGGCTTTTGCTGTGTGAATCAGGGCTTTTGCTGTGTGAATCAGGGCTTTTGCTGTGTGAGTCTGGGCTTTAGCTGTGTGAATCTGGGCTTTAGCTGTGTGAATCAGGGCTTTTGCTGTGTGAGTCAGGGCTTTAGCTGTGTGAATCAGGGCTTTTGCTGTGTGAGTCAGGGCTTTAGCTGTGTGAATCAGGGCTTTAGCTGTGTGAATCAGGGCTTTTGCTGTGTGAGTCAGGGCTTTAGCTGTGTGAATCAGGGCTTTTGCTGTGTGAGTCAGGGCTTTAGCTGTGTGTCAGGGCTTTAGCTGTGTGTGTCAGGGCTTTAGCTGTGTGAGTCAGGGCTTTAGCTGTGTGTGTCAGGGCTTTAGCTGTGTGAGTCAGGGCTTTAGCTGTGTGAGTCAGGGCTTTAGCTGTGTGTGTCAGGGCTTTAGCTGTGTGAATCTGGGCTTTAGCTGTGTGAATCTGGGCTTTAGCTGTGTGAATCAGGGCTTTAGCTGTGTGAATCAGGGCTTTAGCTGTGTGAGTCAGGGCTTTAGCTGTGTGAATCAGGGCTTTTGCTGTGTGAGTCAGGGCTTTAGCTGTGTGTCAGGGCTTTAGCTGTGTGTGTCAGGGCTTTTGCTGTGTGAGTCAGGGCTTTAGCTGTGTGTGTCAGGGCTTTAGCTGTGTGAGTCAGGGCTTTATCTGTGTGAATCAGGGCTTTAGCTGTGTGAATCTGGGCTTTAGCTGTGAATCTGGGCTTTAGCTGTGTGTGTCAGGGCTTTAGCTGTGTGTGTCAGGGCTTTTGCTGTGTGAGTCAGGGCTTTAGCTGTGTGAGTCAGGGCTTTAGCTGTGTGAGTCAGGGCTTTATCTGTGTGAATCTGGGCTTTAGCTGTGTGAGTCAGGGCTTTAGCTGTGTGAATCTGGGCTTTAGCTGTGTGAGTCAGGGCTTTAGCTGTGTGAATCTGGGCTTTAGCTGTGTCCATCTGGGCTTTAGCTGTGTGAGTCAGGGCTTTAGCTGTGTGTGTCAGGGCTTTTGCTGTGTGAGTCAGGGCTTTAGCTGTGTGAATCTGGGCTTTAGCTGTGTGAATCAGGGCTTTAGCTGTGTGTGTCAGGGCTTTAGCTGTGTGTGTCAGGGCTTTTGCTGTGTGAGTCAGGGCTTTAGCTGTGTGAATCTGGGCTTTAGCTGTGAATCTGGGCTTTAGCTGTGTGAGTCAGGGCTTTTGCTGTGTGAGTCAGGGCTTTAGCTGTGTGTGTCAGGGCTTTAGCTGTGTGAGTCAGGGCTTTATCTGTGTGAATCTGGGCTTTAGCTGTGTGAGTCAGGGCTTTAGCTGTGTGAATCTGGGCTTTAGCTGTGTGAGTCAGGGCTTTTGCTGTGTGAATCAGGGCTTTTGCTGTGTGAGTCAGGGCTTTTGCTGTGTGAATCTGGGCTTTAGCTGTGTGAATCAGGGCTTTTGCTGTGTGAGTCAGGGCTTTAGCTGTGTGAATCAGGGCTTTTGCTGTGTGAGTCAGGGCTTTAGCTGTGAGTCAGGGCTTTAGCTGTGAGTCAGGGCTTTAGCTGTGTGAATCTGGGCTTTAGCTGTGTGAATCAGGGCTTTAGCTGTGTGAATCAGGGCTTTTGCTGTGTGAGTCAGGGCTTTAGCTGTGTGAGTCAGGGCTTTAGCTGTGTGAATCAGGGCTTTAGCTGTGTGAGTCAGGGCTTTAGCTGTGAGTCAGGGCTTTAGCTGTGTGTGTCAGGGCTTTTGCTGTGTGAGTCAGGGCTTTAGCTGTGTGAATCAGGGCTTTTGCTGTGTGAGTCAGGGCTTTAGCTGTGTGTCAGGGCTTTAGCTGTGTGTGTCAGGGCTTTATCTGTGTGAATCAGGGCTTTAGCTGTGTGAATCAGGGCTTTAGCTGTGTGAATCTGGGCTTTAGCTGTGAATCTGGGCTTTAGCTGTGTGAATCTGGGCTTTAGCTGTGAATCTGGGCTTTAGCTGTGTGAGTCAGGGCTTTAGCTGTGTGAATCAGGGCTTTAGCTGTGTGTGTCAGGGCTTTAGCTGTGTGTGTCAGGGCTTTTGCTGTGTGAGTCAGGGCTTTAGCTGTGTGTGTCAGGGCTTTAGCTGTGAGTCAGGGCTTTATCTGTGTGAATCTGGGCTTTAGCTGTGTGAGTCAGGGCTTTAGCTGTGTGAGTCAGGGCTTTAGCTGTGTGTGTCAGGGCTTTATCTGTGTGAATCAGGGCTTTAGCTGTGTGAGTCAGGGCTTTAGCTGTGTGAGTCAGGGCTTTAGCTGTGTGTGTCAGGGCTTTAGCTGTGTGAGTCAGGGCTTTAGCTGTGTGAATCTGGGCTTTAGCTGTGTGAATCAGGGCTTTAGCTGTGTGAATCTGGGCTTTAGCTGTGTGAATCAGGGCTTTAGCTGTGTGAATCAGGGCTTTAGCTGTGTGTGTCAGGGCTTTTGCTGTGTGAGTCAGGGCTTTAGCTGTGTGAATCAGGGCTTTAGCTGTGTGAATCTGGGCTTTAGCTGTGTGTGTCAGGGCTTTTGCTGTGTGAGTCAGGGCTTTAGCTGTGTGAGTCAGGGCTTTAGCTGTGTGAATCTGGGCTTTAGCTGTGTGAATCAGGGCTTTAGCTGTGTGAATCTGGGCTTTAGCTGTGTGAATCAGGGCTTTAGCTGTGTGAATCAGGGCTTTAGCTGTGTGTGTCAGGGCTTTTGCTGTGTGAGTCAGGGCTTTAGCTGTGTGAATCAGGGCTTTAGCTGTGAATCTGGGCTTTAGCTGTGTGTGTCAGGGCTTTTGCTGTGTGAGTCAGGGCTTTTGCTGTGCGAGTCAGGGCTTTAGCTGTGTGAATCAGGGCTTTAGCTGTGTGAATCTGGGCTTTAGCTGTGTGAATCTGGGCTTTAGCTGTGTGAATCTGGGCTTTAGCTGTGTGAATCTGGGCTTTAGCTGTGTGTCAGGGCTTTAGCTGTGTGAATCAGGGCTTTAGCTGTGTGAATCAGGGCTTTAGCTGTGTGTGTCAGGGCTTTTGCTGTGTGAGTCAGGGCTTTTGCTGTGTGAGTCAGGGCTTTAGCTGTGTGAATCAGGGCTTTAGCTGTGTGAATCTGGGCTTTAGCTGTGTGAATCAGGGCTTTAGCTGTGTGAATCTGGGCTTTAGCTGTGTGAATCTGGGCTTTAGCTGTGAGTCAGGGCTTTAGCTGTGTGAGTCAGGGCTTTAGCTGTGTGAGTCAGGGCTTTAGCTGTGTGAGTCAGGGCTTTTGCTGTGTGAGTCAGGGCTTTAGCTGTGTGAGTCAGGGCTTTAGCTGTGTGAATCTGGGCTTTAGCTGTGTGAGTCAGGGCTTTAGCTGTGTGAGTCAGGGCTTTAGCTGTGTGAATCTGGGCTTTAGCTGTGTGAGTCAGGGCTTTAGCTGTGTGAGTCAGGGCTTTAGCTGTGAGTCAGGGCTTTAGCTGTGAATCTGGGCTTTAGCTGTGTGAATCTGGGCTTTAGCTGTGTGAATCAGGGCTTTAGCTGTGTGTGTCAGGGCTTTAGCTGTGTGTGTCAGGGCTTTTGCTGTGTGAGTCAGGGCTTTAGCTGTGTGAGTCAGGGCTTTAGCTGTGTGAATCTGGGCTTTAGCTGTGTGAATCAGGGCTTTAGCTGTGTGAATCTGGGCTTTAGCTGTGTGAATCTGGGCTTTAGCTGTGTGAATCAGGGCTTTAGCTGTGTGAATCAGGGCTTTAGCTGTGTGTGTCAGGGCTTTTGCTGTGTGAGTCAGGGCTTTAGCTGTGTGAATCAGGGCTTTAGCTGTGTGAATCAGGGCTTTAGCTGTGTGAATCAGGGCTTTAGCTGTGTGAATCTGGGCTTTAGCTGTGAGTCAGGGCTTTAGCTGTGTGAGTCAGGGCTTTAGCTGTGTGAGTCAGGGCTTTAGCTGTGTGAGTCAGGGCTTTAGCTGTGTGAATCAGGGCTTTAGCTGTGTGAATCTGGGCTTTAGCTGTGTGAATCTGGGCTTTAGCTGTGTGAGTCAGGGCTTTAGCTGTGTGAATCTGGGCTTTAGCTGTGTGAGTCAGGGCTTTAGCTGTGCGAGTCAGGGCTTTAGCTGTGCGAGTCAGGGCTTTAGCTGTGCGAGTCAGGGCTTTAGCTGTGCGAATCAGGGCTTTAGCTGTGCGAATCAGGGCTTTAGCTGTGCGAATCAGGGCTTTAGCTGTGCGAATCAGGGCTTTAGCTGTGCGAGTCAGGGCTTTACCTGTGCGAGTCAGGGCTTTACCTGTGTGAATCAGGGCTTTAGCTGTGTGAGTCAGGGCTTTAGCTGTGCGAGTCAGGGCTTTAGCTGTGCGAGTCAGGGCTTTAGCTTGTGATTATGGTGAATGCTGGTGGGGGGCGGGGCGTGCAGCGGAGCTGTACGCTGAAGTGTGACTATGTGACTTACCAGGACGGAATCAGAGTCGCCAAGCGGAGCCTGCAGAAGGACATCCAGACTGCCGTGCACAAGATCTACCAGCAGCTGTCCGTCACGCTGGAGGGAGCGCTGCAGGCCAACCAGCACCACTGTGGTGAGACACGCCCCTCCGCATGACACGCCCCCACCCCACAGAGCAGGACAGGACTGTAAAAAAACGCCTCCATTAAGCCCCTTAAGACACGCTTCTCGTGGCAGTCATCAGGCATGCACACCTCCAACCTGTTCCTTTAAAAATATCAGTGATGATGTTGGGGCTACTGATATCCAGTTTTTGGGGGGGCCACACAGTTTGTAGGCCTTGATCCAAGCAGGCACATCTCCATATTCTATATGTCATAAACTTCATGAGACTAAACTCATTTAGTGGTTACAAGAGCATTAATATGTCATGTTTGAGAGTTGCACAACCTACACCATAGGAAGCATCCAGTGGAGTCAGGAGTTTTAGTATAGACTGCAGTTACGGTGACCTGTCTTTTTATTTCTGCCCTTCCAGAAGCCCAACAGCGCCTCCTCCTGGTGACGGTGTTTGCGCTGAGTGTGCGCTACCAGCCGGTGGACGTGTCCTTGGCCATCTCTAGTGGCCTGCTGAACGTGCTCTCTCAGCTGTGTGGGACGGACACCATGCTGGGACAGCCCCTGCAGCTGCTGCAGAAACTGGGCGTGTCCCAGCTCAGCACCGCCCTCAAAGTGGCCAGCACCCGCCTGCTGCAGATTCTCGCCATCAGCACTGGGTGAGTACAGCGCACTGACAGTGCACTGACATAACACTGAGAGCACATTGAGAGAATGCTGAGACAACACTGAGAGCACATTGAGAGAGTGCTGAGACAACACTGAGAGCACATTGAGAGAGTGCTGAGACAACACTGAGAGCACATTGAGAGAGTGCTGAGACAACACTGAGAGCACATTGAGAGAGTGCTGAGACAACACTGAGAGCACATTGAGAGAGTGCTGAGACAACACTGAGAGCACATTGAGAGAGTGCTGAGACAACACTGAGAGCACATTGAGAGAGTGCTGAGACAACACTGAGAGCACATTGAGTGCTGAGACAACACTGAGAGCACATTGAGTGCTGAGACAACACTGAGAGCACATTGAGAGAGTGCTGAGACAACACTGAGAGCACATTGAGAGAGTGCTGAGACAACACTGAGAGCACATTGAGAGAGTGCTGAGACAACACTGAGAGCACATTGAGAGAGTGCTGAGACAACACTGAGAGCACATTGAGAGAGTGCTGAGACAACACTGAGAGCACATTGAGAGAGTGCTGAGACAACACTGGGAGCACATTGAGAGAGTGCTGAGACAACACTGAGAGCACATTGAGAGAGTGCTGAGACAACACTGAGAGCACATTGAGAGAGTGCTGAGACAACACTGAGAGCACATTGAGAGAATGCTGAGACAACACTGAGAGCACATTGAGAGAGTGCTGAGACAACACTGGGAGCACATTGAGAGAATGCTGAGACAACACTGAGAGCACATTGAGAGAGTGCTGAGACAACACTGAGAGCACATTGTGAGAGTGCTGAGACAACACTGAGAGCACATTGAGAGAGTGCTGAGACAACACTGAGAGCACATTGAGAGAGTGCTGAGACAACACTGAGAGCACATTGAGAGAGTGCTGAGACAACACTGGGAGCACATTGTGAGAATGCTGAGACAACACTGAGAGCACATTGTGAGAATGCTGAGACAACACTGGGAGCACATTGAGAGAGTGCTGAGACAACACTGGGAGCACATTGTGAGAGTGCTGAGACAACACTGGGAGTGCAGTGAGAGAATGCTGAGACAACACTGGGAGTGCAGTGAGAGAATGCTGAGACAACACTGGGAGTGCAGTGAGAGAATGCTGAGACAACACTGAGAGCACATTGAGAGAGTGCTGAGACAACACTGAGAGCACATTGAGAGAGTGCTGAGACAACACTGAGAGCACATTGAGAGAGTGCTGAGACAACACTGAGAGCACATTGAGAGAGTGCTGAGACAACACTGAGAGCACATTGAGTGCTGAGACAACACTGAGAGCACATTGAGTGCTGAGACAACACTGAGAGCACATTGAGAGAGTGCTGAGACAACACTGAGAGCACATTGAGAGAGTGCTGAGACAACACTGAGAGCACATTGAGAGAGTGCTGAGACAACACTGAGAGCACATTGAGAGAGTGCTGAGACAACACTGAGAGCACATTGAGAGAGTGCTGAGACAACACTGAGAGCACATTGAGAGAGTGCTGAGACAACACTGAGAGCACATTGAGAGAGTGCTGAGACAACACTGGGAGCACATTGAGAGAGTGCTGAGACAACACTGAGAGCACATTGAGAGAGTGCTGGGGTTGTGTACAGATCTCTCTCTCTCTCTCTCTCTCTCTCTCTCTCTCTCTCTCTCTCTCTCTCTCTCTCTCTCTCTCTCTCTCTCTCTCTCTCTCTCTCTCTCTCTCTCTCTCTCTCTCTCGGGCTGTATAAACAGTGTGCGGTTGCCTCTCTCTGTGTAGGGTTAAACAGTGTGCGGTTGCCTCTCTGTAGGGCTGTATAAACAGTGTGCGGTTGCCTCTCTCTCTGTAGGGCTGTATAAGCAGTGTGCGGTTGCCTCTCTCTCTGTAGGGCTGTATAAACAGTGTGCGGTTGCCTCTCTCTGTAGGGCTGTATAAGCAGTGTGCGGTTGCCTCTCTCTGTAGGGCTGTATAAGCAGTGTGCGGTTGCCTCTCTCTCTGTAGGGCTGTATAAACAGTGTGCGGTTGCCTCTCTCTGTAGGGCTGTATAAGCAGTGTGCGGTTGCCTCTCTCTCTGTAGGGCTGTATAAGCAGTGTGCGGTTGCCTCTCTGTAGGGCTGTATAAACAGTGTGCGGTTTCCTCTCTCTCTGCAGTGTTGTATTAACAGTACCCTTTCTGTCTCTGATTTAGGACGTATGCAGACAATCTGAGCCCCAAGGTGGTGCAGTCTCTGCTGGACCTGCTGTGCAGCCAGCTGAAGAAGCTCCTCTCCCAGGCTGGGGTCAGCCCGTTGGCCACAGGCAAGGAGGAAGAGGAGGAGAAGTCTGAGGAAGGATCTGATCCAGAGAAGAAGGACTTCAGAGGTGAGGCCTGGGCTTGGGACACACTTTATAATGTATAAACGTTACTACCCTGGTGTACACATCCAAACCGAACAGGTATTTATATGATGAGTTTAAACAGAAGAACCAGTCCCAATACTGTGTAGAATAGTGTGGTTCGTAATGTTAAAAAAATGGTGCGTTTAGTAACAAATTTTGTGTGTCTGCATTGCTGCATGTGTGTGCTGTTTCGTAATGCATTGCTGCTTGTGTATGTGTGTGTATGTGTGTGTGTGTGTGTGCTGTTTGGTAATGCATTGCTGATTGTGTGTGTGCTGTTTGGTAATGCATTGCTGATTGTGTGTGTGCTGTTGTGTAATGCATTGCTGCGTGTGTGTGTGCTGTTGGGTAATGCATTGCTGCGTGTGTGTGTGATGTTGGGTAATGCATTGCTGTGTGTGTGTGTGCTGTTGTGTAATGCATTGCTGCTTGTGTGTGTGATGTTGGGTAATGCATTGCTGTGTGTGTGTGTGCTGTTGGGTAATGCATTGCTACTCGTTTGCGGTTGGTTTCTGCAGCACTCCTGCGTAAGCAGCATACAGCGGAGCTGCACCTGGGCGACTTCCTGGTGTTCCTCCGCCGAGTAGTCTCCTCCAAAGCCATACAGTCCAAAATGGCCTCCCCAAAGTGGACCGAGGTCCTGCTGAACATCGCCGCCCAAAAGTGCTGCTCAGGTTCGACACAGCCCAACACCGAGAGATAATAACCATGTAATGAACGTTTAAATATGAAACGGCCTGACCAGGTTCATGCTGCGGTCTTCCCTCAGGCGTTCCTCTGGTGGGGAATCTGCGAACGCGGCTGCTGGCCCTCCACGTGCTGGAGGCGGTCCTGCCGGCATGCGAGTCAAGCGTGGAGGACGACCAGATGACCCAGGTCAGCACCTCGAAGCCGCCGTCGTTTCTCGTCATCCCGTTATTATCGTGCGCGTCGTTTTCAGGGGGTCGGACTGCGAGTGACCGCGCCGTGGCTTTCCTTCCAGGTGGTGGAGCGCTTGTTTTCCCTGCTGTCGGACTGCATGTGGGAGGCGCCCATCGCCCAAGCCAAGCACGCCATCCAGGTGAAAGAGAAGGAGCAGGAGCTCAAACTGCAGGTACGAGCCGCAGCGCTAACGGGACAGCGAGCGACCCTCTGCCCGCGGCACGCGCCTGTCGGCAGTAATCCATCATGCACTAGAAAAGGTTGCCTGCTGAAGAGCATGGATCATAACTGCACAAAGATATATCATTAAAAGACCTGTTATATCTTCAGTCATATCTATTATATCACATATAAAAAGTGATGATTCGCATAATTTAATTAAAACATTACAGCTATTTAGCTTTAGTGCCCCCTCTCAAGGGTACAACGGCAGTATCCCACCTGGGAATTGAACCTGCAGCCTTTTGGTCACAAGGAAAACCGTTATACTTCACTGCCGCCGACGCCCGCGCGCGCACGGTGGTGGCCACGCCTCTGTCGCCCGTCATGTAGTCTGTGGCTCCTTCCTACAGGGGGAGGCAGAGGAAGAGGACGAGAACCTGCCCATCCAGGAGGTGTCCTTCGACCCGGAGAAGGCCCAGTGCTGCGTGGTGGAGAACGGGCAGGGCCTGACGCACGGCAGCGGAGGCAAGGGCTACGGCCTGGCCTCTACCGGCATCTCCTCCGGCTGCTACCAGTGGAAGGTACTTCATACCTGCCCCGCCCCGCCCAGCAAAACGCGCTCTCTGCAAGTGCACAAAAATACTTTTATTTATTTTATTTTTTTAAACTGCTTGTTTGGAAGTGTAACAAACGACCAGGTTTTTTTACATTCGTGATTACTATTGTTCAGCTCGCTTATTAATTTGGATATGAATTCACCTATTCCACCCCCCTTCCATCCGCAATCACTCTACTTCCAGCTTGTTTAGGCTTATTTGTCTCCTGAGTGAGTTGGAAACACTGCAAAGTACCATTTCTTAGCAATGCTGTGTTAGCTAGCTGGCAAGCTAATGAAGAACTAGAATTTAATAGAAAACTGAGTGACGAGAGTAAAATTGTAGTGAAAAACTGTGAAAGAACTCTGAACACAACACTGCCTGTCCCTCTCGCTGTCATTTATTCAAGGCGCTTGAAACTGGAGATTGCGTCGGTTGTTTGGGGCCTCGCAGCTCACCCCACTGTTCAGCTCACAGGTGTTCACAAACGTTAGTAGGCTACAGGTAGTCTAACCATGCAGCAATCGGCTACACGCTGCCGTCCAGCTTATAGTTACCTCCTCCGCAGTAGGCAGTAGCCTAGTGGATTCTCTATCGCTAGCATTTGTATTTATATTTTTTATTTTATTTTAATTGCCATGTCCAGCCTTACACACCCTCCGCCTATGCCTAAATGCGGTCGGCCGCGGAACAGGCTGGGGGGGGCGATGGGTGTGTGGCTGTCCGATCCTTGTCAGTAGGGGTGCAACGGATCACAAAACTCACGGTTCGGATCGTATCACGGTTTTGAGTCACGGATCGGATCATTTTTCGGATCAGCAAAAAAAAAAAAGGGAGACAAGTATATCTTTGCTTTCCATTTATTCTGTAAAACACTTAAAGCAAGGAACTTTTGCCCATGGTCTTAAATGAAAACAACATTCAAGATGTCCAATGTTTAAGTAAAATCTTAAAATATATAAAATATTCAATACTCAATTGTTAAATCAAAGTGCAATATGAGGCATGATACCTTCTTCCTTTAAACATGGTAGTGAATGAAAAAATAGCCTGTGTAAACGTTGACGTTAATATTATACTTTAGGTGAGTCTGGCTTGGTTAACATTAGCCATAGCCTTGGATCAAGACGGTCAGCCTTGTACCAACAAGGCCATATATATAACGTTATAATTAATAATTAGAACAGTGGTGTTAACATCACTAGCCTTGCCTTATCCATATGAATAACAAAATTAAATACCCCGGGCTCCATTACATATTGTTTGACGAGGCGAAGCACAGACTGGAAAGTAACATAGCGTTAAGGAGACGCTCCTTCTAACGTTATGGACCAGAGCTAAGTTGTAATCATAAAACTCCGTTTTTTTAAAAATAGTCATGCACATTTTTACAGTGCATACGGCAGGCCTTGTTGACAGATTTGGAAGAGATTTCGTAGCTCTGGTTCCAAAAATGAACGAGTATTTAATGTGTTAAATCCGTGAAAATTACATTACAGTGGGTGAGCTGGCTCTCAAACTGTCTCCCCCTGCGAAGAGGGGCGGGGCTTAGCGATAGGTCCAATGCGCTTCAGAGTAAAACACAGCACGCATCTGTCTTTTCACTGCAACTCTGCATCGAGATTTAGGGAATTATTACTTTAAAAAGTACTAGCGGCAGTAAAACTGTAATTCATTATGATGGTTAAATTTTGCAATTAATCCGCGGTTCACATGCGTGCCGAACCGTGGGGGGCGATCCGTACGGATCACGGATCAACTACGATCCGTTACACCACTACTTGTCAGTGATGTCGTTGTCTCTCCCACAGTTCTACATCGTGAAAGAGAACCGGGGGAACGAGGGCACATGCGTAGGCGTGTCCCGCTGGCCCGTGCACGACTTCAACCACCGAACCACCTCCGACATGTGGCTGTACCGCGCCTACAGCGGGAACCTGTACCACAACGGCGAGCAGGCCCTCACCCTGTCCAGCTTCACCCAGGGAGACTACATCACCTGCGTGCTGGACATGGAGGCCCGCACCGTCTCCTTCGGCAAAAACGGAGAGGTGAGGAGGAACGTCCGTCAGCGTCCGCGCCTTGCAAAGCGCGCTCCTGAACTACCGACGGTCATTAAACGTTCACTGCATAAATGTGGAGTCTGTTTAGCGAGGACCGCTGTGCTCGCCTGCTGATAACATTCTGACTGCTTATAGAAACGTACATGGAAAAGATTGCGTGATTAAGGAGGTACAAGGTGGCGATCGATAGATTGCTGCTGCCATTTAGAAGAAAACAAGTCTTCAGTTGAGTCATTTTTCATCTGGTGAAATTGGATATTTTGAGTGAGCATTAGCTCCTAACCAGCATTCTGTAGCACACTGAGATTGATTTGCTGCCCTTCACCCCTCCCCATTTTACTGCAGTCACCCCCACTGCCTCCAGCCCACCACGGCCTATCCCCAGCCCCATCTCTACATGGCTCCCCCTCCCCAGCCCGTCCCCGTATACCGTGCCCGCCACTATTATTGGCACCCCTGGTAAAGATGAGTAAAAAGGGTTATAAAAAAATAACAAAAAACATTTGGTGAATTAGCTTAATCTCACACTGAAAAAATGTGTATGGAGTACCATATATCTCCAGCCCGTCCACGTATATCTCCATCTCCAGCCCAACTGAGCTCCATTTCAGTTCTCATGTTATTATAATCTCTCCCCACACCGCGGGCAGAGAGACTGGGAGAGGGAGAGCGAACAGTCTTTTTTCTGCGGGAGACCTCCTCCTCTTCTACAGCCGGGATATGATGCCTGTGATGCCGAGTGGCTCTTGTGCGGGAGACCGCCGTTACCTGTGACTCTCCTCTAACACGCTGCTGTTCCCCACCGCAGGAGCCCAAATTAGCCTTCGAAGACGTGGATGCCACCGAGCTGTACCCCTGCGTGATGTTCTACAGCAGCAACCCGGGCGAGAAGGTAAAGTGCTCAGCCACCAGGGGGCGCCGATGTACATGTCCTGCTCTCGTAACGACGCTCCTGTTGCAAAGCTTCTTAAAAGCACTCCCCGTGAAGTTTGAATATTGGCTTCTGCCCCCTGGTGCTGACATGTGGAACTGCAGGGATTGTGAGTAATTCACTCGTATTCAGCGGAACCTTTACAGTGCAACTATTCATGTCCTTTTTTGGAATCTCGCTGCGGCTGTATGTCATGCTGCACATAGTGGTTTGAAAAGAGTGTTCAGATCATTTTAACTTAATATTCGCCCCATATTTCTTTGTCCTTGCATCTCAACACTTGTGGAATTGAGAGACTTGGAGAGATAAAGAGATAGAGAAAGTCTAATTCACTGGAATATTGTGTGTGCATGTGCGTGAAAATCCAGGTAGAGCGCCCCCTGCAGATCAGTCCTGGGCCTGATTCGGATGTAGCCCAGGGAAGCCGAGGCTAAGCGAATATTGTGGGTGCCCCCCCCCCCCTCCTCTTCCTCCGCAGGTGAAGATCTGCGACATGCAGATGAGGGGTACGCCGCGCGACCTGTTGCCCGGCGACCCCATCTGCAGCCCGGTCGCCACGGTGCTTGCTGAGGCGGCGATCCAGCTCATCCGCATCCTCCACCGCATGGACCGCTGGACCCACTGCATCAACAAGACCATGATGGAGCGGCTGCACAAGATCAAGGCTTGCTTCCGCGAGGGCGGCGGCGGCGGCGGCCAGCGGCTCAGGAAGAGTCGCTCGGTGCAGAGCCGCGAGGAGCACGACGCCCGCCAGGAGCAGAGGGAGGAGGAGAAGGGCCGCCACGCCCGCCACGGCCTGGGGGAGCTGTCGGAGACGCAGCTCCGGAGCCTGTGCACCGAGGTGTGGCCCGTGCTGGCGGTCATCGGCGGGGCCGACGCCGGCCTGCGGGTGGGAGGCAGGTGTGTCCACAAGCAGACGGGGCGGAACGCCACCCTGCTGGGCGTGGTCAAGGAGGGCAGCACCTCCGCCAAGGTGCAGTGGGACGAGGCCGAGATCACCATCAGGTAGCCCATCCCGACTCAGAAGGGCGATGGGGGGGGCGGTTCTGGAAGAATCCGGAAAACGTGCCTAATTGACAGTACTGCTGTTAGTTTAGCTTCCCAGGGATACTGTGCGCTTTCTATACTTTCAGACATTCAAACTTGTGTTTTTCCGCCACCTGTATCATTCATACACTACTGGTAAAAAGTTTTAGGACACTTTACCTGTGTTTTAGTCATTTGTTCACTTTTGTAAATCTCAAATGGCACAAGGTAAGAAGTGAATAGTCAGAAGTTAAAAATATTTTTTTTACTTCACAGGGTAGTGGCCTAAATTTCGGAGTTCAAAAAAATGTATATAAAAATAAACAGGTGAACAAATTTTTTCCATTTTTCAACAAGAGAAGTAAAATCAAGCTTGTTTGGGACAAATTGGACAGGAGAAGAGGACAAGTGCAGCGTGTCTGTGGGAACTTCTACTCGCAGTGTTGGTGTGAACTTTCAGAACCTTTTGACTGCCCTTGGCAGAATGCTCAGCAGTTATTTTTGCAAAAGGTGGCTATTTTGCTGAATATCAACTAAAACTTTTTACCGGTAGTGTTTGTGCGCAGATGGGAGGAAAAAACTGCACATTAATGCGTCTATGACGTGGCCAGCCCTTGCACCTGCATTCGCATGTATATACAGTATATATGTATATGCTTATAAGGTGCTTCAGCTTTGAAGAGATGCTTTTGGAGAGATGTTGTATCTCTGTGAATCTATTTTTTTTGCTCAGTCTGTAGATGCGGTCTTTATTTGCCAGTTTGGAAATGTTCATTAATCGTAAATCTCCCTTTGTTTCGCTCTGAAGGATCTGTAATCCAGCGGTCCTGCATTGCCTCTCTTTGCATCCTGCTCTGGTCATTCCTCTTTGCCTGATCCCTTTTATCCACTCAGATTCTCTCGCCAGGGAGGTGAGGGCGGGGCTTCATCAGCCCCCGAAACAGGTGGACCAATCACGTGCCGTCAGTAACTCGCTCGCTTAAACCGATCGTGGCATTTTGCCACGGAGGGCAAAGTCGTTGTATTGCTTTGTGCAAGTCGGTGATTGACAGCATGATGGCGCCATCCATTGTGGGGCTCTTGAAGCCTCACGCTCACTCTGATAGCTTCTCTCCATCATCACCGCCATTTTGTGTTTTTTATTTTTTATTTTATTTTATTATTATTTAGATTTTTTTAAGTTAGCTCTCTGTGCCTCTTCCTCCTGTCTTCCCCTCACTCTGTGTTTCCTTTGTCACTCTGGTCTTCATTAAAGCTTCCCAACTTTTTGGTCGCCTAGTGACACCCCCCTGTACAACCTGGAGCCGTGCGAGCCCCTGCCGTTCGACGTGTCCCGCTTCCGCGGCCTTACCGCCTCGCTGCTTCTGGATCTCACATACCTGACCAGCATCCACGAGGACGCGGGCCGGCCCGGCGCCCGGCGCCACGACAGGAGGCACCGGCGTGGGTCAGAGGAGAAGGTGGAGCCCGAGCCGCGCGCGGAGCCGGAGGGCGCCCGCGAGACGGGCGACCTGAGGGTCTCCCACAGCCTGGACGAGGTCAAGGCCCACGCCGCCGCTGCCGCCTCCAAGTCAGAGGGCGAGATCGCCGCCTCTTTCGCCCTGGACGGCCAGCAGGCCCCCGCGGCCGAACCCAAGCGCCGGCCCCACGAGCACGGCGGGCGGGGCCACGACGGCCAGCAGTCCCAGTCGGAGATGCGCGCCGTGCAGCTCTCTTACCTCTACCTGGGAGCCATGAAGTCGCTGAGCGCCCTGCTCAGCTGCAGCCGATACGCCGAGCTGCTCCTGGTTCCCAAGGCGCTGGCGGAGAACGGGCACAACGCAGACTGCGCCGGCTCGCCCGTCCTGCAGGAGGAGGTGGAGATGCGGGCGGCGCTGCAGTTTCTCATGCGCCACATGGTGAAGCGGGCCGTGGTGCGCTCGCCGATCAAACGCGCACTGGGCCTGGCTGACCTGGAGAGGGCCCAGGCCATGATCTACAAGCTGGTGGTCAACGGACTCCTGGAGGAACAGTATGGGGGCAAAGTCAAGCCTGGTGAGCACTGTACACTGTTTGGACAGCATGGACCCTAGAGGGATATGTATTAATACTAACCATTGGTGTGAATCGTTAATGTAATTCCAATATAATGTTAGCTAGCTTTATATTTAAAAACAAAATGGCGGCCAATTCAAGATGGGACCGACCCATGTAGTGCATATGTATGTTCCCAATGAGGGCTTTTGTCACTTTAGCAAAGGAACAGTGATTTTTTGTGAATTTTAAATATTTTATTTATATTTGGATCTCTATAGTGCCACCACGTGGCTCGATTGGGTTAAAACTGTATGGCTGAAGTCTTGATGTGACTCTTAATAGATGTACCATAAGTTTCTGTCAAAGGGTTTTGAAATTATTAGCATTTTGTGATAAGCCGCACACACTGAATTCATTGGCTCCTCATCAGCCATCTTTTAACATATTTTAAGTGTTCTACAAAAAATGCTAATTAGCTGCGCTGCTCGGTCTCCTAAATATAATACAATGTTTGCAGCCCACATACAGTATGTAGGATGTGTGGTCGTGGTTCCTTGTGCATTACGGATGGTTTTATCTCGAGTCTTGGCTGTATTGCGTGATTAGTTTATTATGTGTGTGAGCGCTGTCTCTCCTCTCTCTCTGTGGTAGAAGCTGACCCAGAGGTGGTTATATTTGAGTTGTGAGCGCTGTTATGTGAGCGCTGTTTCTCCTCTCTTTCTGTGGTAGAAGCAGACCCAGAGGTGGTTATATTTGAGTTGTGAGCGCTGTCTCTCCTCTCTCTGTGGTAGAAGCAGACCCAGAGGTGGTTATATTTGAGTTGTGAGCGCTGTTTCTCCTCTCTCTCTGTGGTAGAAGCTGACCCAGAGGTGGTTATATTTGAGTTGTGAGCGCTGTCTCTCCTCTCTCTGTGGTAGAAGCTGACCCAGAGGTGGTTATATTTGAGTTGTGAGCGCTGTCCCTTCTCTCTCTCTGTGGTAGAAGCAGACCCAGCGGTGGTTATATTTGAGTTGTGAGCGCTGTCCCTTCTCTCTCTCTGTGGTAGCGGGGTTATATTTGAGGGTTATATTTGAGTATGTGAGCGCTGTTTCTCCTCTCTTTCTGTGGTAGAAGCAGACCCAGAGGTGGTTATATTTTAGTTGTGAGCGCTGTTATGTGAGCGCTGTCTCTCCTCTCTCTGTGGTAGAAGCAGACCCAGCGGTGGTTATATTTGAGTTGTGAGCGCTGTCTCTCCCCTCTCTGTGGTAGAAGCAGACCCAGAGGTGGTTATATGTGAGTTGGGAGTGCTGTTATGTGAGCGCTGTCCCTTCTCTCTCTGTGGTAGAAGCAGACCCAGAGGTGGTTATATGTGAGTTGGGAGTGCTGTTATGTGAGCGCTGTCCCTTCTCTCTCTGTGGTAGAAGCAGACCCAGAGGCCGAGGAGACGGAGGGCAGCCAGCTGGCCCAGACCCCGGTCACCACCAGCCCCTCTGCCTCCAGCACCACCTCCTTCATGAGCAGCTCGCTGGAGGACACCACCACCGCCACCACGCCTGTCACCGACACCGAGACCGTTCCTGCGTCCGAGTCGCCCGGCGTCATGCCCCTCAGCCTGCTGAGGTCAGACGCGCACACACACACACACCACGCACACACACACACATGCACACACACACACACACACACACATGCACACACACCGCACACACACACACACACACACACACACACACACACGTATTCTTGTACACACACACTCACGTATTCTTGCACACACCCGCACATATTCGTTCTCTTTTCTGTGCTGCCAGTTTCTCATTCTATTACATTTATTAAGGTTCTTTCCTGTTCTGTCTGAATTGTAGTCGTCTTTTATTCATAAATGGTGCGAATTGAAGGACAAGAATAGCAGTTTGAAAATTGCACTCAACTGCCTTTTGGGATAGTTCTCTAAAAATACTGCTCAGCCAATCACAGCCAACGACCCATTTCACGCTCCCACAGACGAACAGAAGCATAATGACCAGACATTAAGTACATTTTCAAATTTAGAAATATGAATTTCCTGTTTCATTTTTCGCATAGATTAATTTCCCTGGCTATTATTTAATATCAGCAGGTATTTCTTGCATGTACAGTCAATCAGGGCATTGTATATGCAGTGGTTTCTAAACGTTTGTGATTTTGCTTAAACAGGCAAATGTTCTCCAGCTATCCGACCACCACCCTGCTCCCCACACGCCGGGCCCAGACCCCCCCAGTCTCTTCTCTCCCCACCTCCCCCTCAGAGGAGGTGTGCCGGAGGCAGAGCCTCACCTCTCCGGACTCCCAGCCCACCAGGACGGCCAACCGCACAGGTACATGTATGTATCCCACACACACTGTCCCAAACACACAGGTACACACACCACACTGTCCCATACACGCAGGTACACGTGTGAACCCCACACACACACACTGTCCCATACACGCAGGTACACGTGTGAACCCCACACACACACACTGTCCCATACACGCAGGTACACGTGTGAACCCCCCACACACACTGTCCCAAATACACAGGTACAAGTGTGTACCCCACACACACACACACTGTCCCAAATTCACAGGTACACATGTGTACTCCACACACACTGTCCCAAACACACAGGTACACATGTGTACTCCACACACACACTATCCCAAACACACAGGGACACGTGTGTACTCCACACACACACTGTCCCAAACACACAGGTACACATGTGTACTCCACACACACACTGTCCCAAACACACAGGGACACGTGTGTACCCCACACACGCACACACACACACGCACACACACACACACACACACACACACACACACACACACACTGTCTGCACTGCATGTGCAAGGCGCAGTGTCTGGCGGTTGTGTGAGCTGGCGCAGTGCAGGGCGCTGTGTAGCGGAGGGTCTGTTCTCACTTCACTCTCACGGCCTGTTTGTGCAGCCCAGTCAGACCCCAGCAGCAGGCTCTCCACCTCCCCGCCCCCTCCCGCCATCGCTGTGCCGCTGCTGGAGATGGGCTTCTCCCTGCGCCAGATCTCCAAGGCCCTGGAGGCCACAGGTGAGGGAGCTCGCCATGGAAACACTGTTGCTAAGCAACCATGTTTTTTTGCTTCGGCGTCGAATGAGTTTGTGGCTTTGGGCACGCCTGTCTTTTGCCTCCTGACCCAACCCAAATCCTAACCTTGACTCTGCAATACCCCAACCCAACACATACCTCTGCCCCAACCTTACCCAAACCTTAACCCTTCACCAATCCTTTTGACTCCAACTCGATGTCACCCCCCTCATAACCCAACCCAACTCCATTTCACCCCCCCCGCCTCACCTATCTTCTCAGGAGCCCGGGGTGAGGCAGACGCACAGAACATCACGGTGCTGGCCATGTGGATGATTGAGCACCCCGGCGAGGACGAGGAGGAGCCCCACGCGGACGGGGGCGTGGTTGCTGACTCCTGCCCCGGGGCAATGTCCTCCTCCGGAGGGGGCAAATCCATCGAGAGGAGCTTCCTGCACTCCCCCGCGGACATCCCCAACGCCGACGCCGCCGAGATGGAGGAGGGGTTCAGCGAGAGGTGAGGCTGCCGCCTGTCACTGTGAAGCCCCGCCCCTCGCTGTAAAGCCCCGCCCACTCTGCTCAACTGGTCTCTGCTATCACAGAAACGATCAGAGCAAAGGAACAAGTTACTTAATGTTCTCCTCATTCAAAAGTGAATACAGTGCTTTTATTTTGTTTCAAGAAAAATAAGTCATTTAAAAGAGGAGGAGGTTACACTGGTTTGTTAAGATGGATGTCATTGCTCACTGTGTGGCTTTGGGAAGAAAAGCACACAGATGTCTTTACACTAGTAATCGAAGTCAGGATTAGAACTTCACTGAGTAGCCAGTATATACGTAATTGTGTTTGTCTATGTCATAACTCTTAATCTCATGACTGTGTGTGTGTGTGTATGTGTGTGTGCGCCTGCGTGTGTGTCTCTGCATGTCTCTGCTGTGCCTCAGCCCGGAGGGTCTAGAACAGGACAACGCCTCTGCCGCCAGTGGCCCCACCCCAAGGGGGCGCTCCGCCGTCAGCCGAAAGCACCGCTTTGACCTGGCGGCCCGGACACTGCTGTCCCGCGCAGGTGAGGACCTTGGTCAGACTGCACGCTTAATCCCACTGAGATAGGGGACCTCTCTTAATGAGCCGTGAAGCTCACAGGGGGATGGAAAGGCCCGCCCCCTGCAGGCGTAGTGGTGTATTGCAGTGCTGAGTGTGGCTGTGGCCTCTTTGTGCCGGCAGCCGGGCTGTACCGCTCGGTCCAGGCCCACCGTAGCCAGAGCCGCAGGGACGGCAGCGCCCTGCAGCAGGACCCCGGCACCCTGTACGACTTCAACCTGGATGAGGAGCTGGAGATGGACCTGGATGAGGAGACGATGGAGGCCATGTTCGGCCAGGACCTGGCCAGCGACACGGACATTCTGGGAATGTGGATCCCGGAGGTACTGGACTGGCCAACATGGGTGTGTGTGACAACAGCGGCGGCTGCCTCTGTTCTTTTTTTGCTCCGCACGTCCAGAGAACACACACGCACATACACACGCATGCACGCACCTGCACACACACTCACACATGCACAGACACACGTACTCATACACTCACGTACTCATACACTCACACGCATGCACGAATACACACACACACACACGCACACGCACGCCAGCGCTAGCTACAGCTGCCATTCACCTGCATGCCTGAATCCAGCACTGGTGTTGAGTAGAGTACAGGCCAGTTTTTGGTGAACGTGTGCATGTAAAGCGTTTTGGGGGCTTGCTGCTGTACTGTGAATGATTTCTTCTTTGTGCTTGGCATGGATCAACCAACACTTAGAGAGGGTCGCTACCACGTTTGCGTCTTGCTTTGTGCTATGTGTCGGCACAACATAGCTGAGCTCTGTGTGTGTGTGTATGTTTGTGCGTGCGTGCGTGCGTGTGTTTGCAGCACGTGTGCGAGACGGAGGATCGCGACGAGGTGGTGATGTGCGAGCTGTGCGAGACGAGCGTGGCCAACTTCAACCAGCACATGAAGAAGAACCACCCGGGCTGCGGCCGCAGCGCCAACCGCCAGGGTTACCGCAGCAACGGCTCCTACGTGGACGGCTGGTTCGGCGGGGAGTGCGGCAGCGGCAACCCCTACTACCTGCTGTGCGGCACCTGCAGGGAGAAGTACCTGTCCGTCAAGACCAAGGTCAAGGCGCCCGTGCCCGAGAGGTGAGCGTCTCTGAAGCGTCCCGACCGACGAGCCCTCAGGGTGCACTAGTGCTTCTCCCTTTACGCTTTGTCTGTCTTGTTGCGCTGTCACAGTACAGTACTGAGGCTGAGCCTCTTATGTCGGTGCTTTCTATTCAGATACAAGGGCCAGGCTCCAGACCTCCTGGGGAAACAGGACAGCGTGTATGAAGGTATGGGAACTCATTGAGAATTAACGTCACGGCCGAGGTGTGATCAGACCGTCAGATGAGTCCACCCAGGGGTGTATCCGAATCGGGAGTGCTGTATTCCAAATTAATATTGTGCATGCGCAGATAATGTTGCGTACGGATTGGTTCTATTCCCAAAGTTCACCCGGTGAATATTAGGCAGGAAATTAAACAGCGGGCATTTATTGTGTGCTGCCCCCCCCCCCATTCCGGATACAGAAAATCTTTAATATTGAACAGATACAGGATAGTTTTTGTTCAGATACACCCTTGTGTCTTGTGTGAGTGTGTGTGTATATATGTGCATGCATTTTTGTGAGAGGCGTATATAGGTGGGGGTTGCGTGTAAAGTGTGCCAGGGCGTGTATGCATGTCGTCAAAACTATACTGTTAAATAAGGAAATGTTTATGTTTGTGTGGGGGGGTATGTGTGTGATGTGTGCGTCATGTGTATGCGCTGTGTGATGTGTGTGTGCGCGCAGAGGACTGGGACATGCTGGACGTTGATGAAGATGAGAAGCTGACGGGAGAGGAGGAGTTTGAGCTGCTGGCCGGGCCGCTGGGCTTGAGCGACCGCAGGGTGGTTCCGGAGGCCGTGCAGTTCCCCGACAGCGACCCCCTCGGGGCCTCCGTCGCCATGGTCACCGCCAGCAACAGCATGGAGGAAACTCTGCTGCAAATCGGTCAGTATTTTACCATCATGCATTACATTTCTCCTGAGAGATATTATCCGTGCTATGACTGTGATTATTTTTGGTATAACTGGTTTTTACACATTTAAGAGGACCGCAGCAGTTCTCATGTCTCATGGTTTCATGTCCTCAGTAATGAAGGTGGACGTGTAATGTAATGCAGTGAGCAGAGCAATAATAGCAACACGTCTGACTTAGATCCATGATGTATTAGCGTGTACCTTGTACTAGTGTGTAAAATAGCCACTACAATGTAGCATACAGTGAATTTTCGAGAAAGGAGTTGACTTTATTGAGAGTCTTCAGCCTCAGGCTGTGCATGTTATGAGGCGTGAGGTGAGTGTTTCGACTCGACTGTGATTCGAGTGGCCGTGCCTGTGCTCCAGGCTGCCACGGCTCTGTGGAGAAGAGCTCTTCCGGCAGGGTGACCCTAGGCGAACAGGCCGCCGCTCTGCTGAACCCCCACGACCGGGTCATGGCCCTCAAGAGGGTGACGGCGGCTGCCCAGGTGCTGCTGGCCAGGACCATGGTGATGAGGGCGCTGTCCCTGCTGTCCGTCAGGTGAGAGCCCGCCCCCCACGGGGAACGCTTTGCATTACAATGATTGAGGACGGAATGATAAGCGTGTTGCTCGTATGCGCGGTGGTGAAAGTGTCGCCCCTTGCCTGCCAGTGGGTCCAGCTGCAGCCTGGCGGCAGGCCTGGAGTCCCTGGGCCTGACGGACATCCGGACCCTGGTGCGCCTGATGTGCCTGGCCGCCGCCGGCCGAGCGGGCCTCTCCACCAGCCTGCCGACCGGCCCGGGCGCGTTGGAGCGCCCGCGGGGAGCCGCCAAGGCCAGCAAGCCCATCTCCTGCCTGGCGTACCTCAGCACCGCCGTGGGGTGCCTGGCCTCCAACAGCCCCAACGCCGCCAAGCTGCTCGTCCAGCTCTGCACACAGGTGAGTCATCGAGTGAGTCATCCGGCACCTCTCTCCCACGCTCGGAGCAGGCCCGGCAGGTCCAGAATGCAAAATGTCCGATTCGCTCTAATGCGTCCTCCTAGAAGCGGTTTGGATGTCGGCCAGGAGCTTTCAGTTAAAAAACCTGAGTTTCTTCCCCCGCTGCGGTGTTCTCAGCTTTACGTGCTATAAAGGGCATCGCTGTATAAAAGCATCGGTTATTCTGGGGTTTGACGGACAGCGAATGCCGCCGTCGTGCAGTGAAAACCGACTGAAGCAAAGTCCATTGCGTAAATATCTCTGATGTAGGAGGGATTTTCAGTAAAGCGACACGCAGACAAACTATCGCAGATTAACCTCCTAATAGAAATGAGGCGAAATTATGGCCCCATGAACTCCAAAATCAAAGCCGACATAATGAGGTGGAACCTAATCCCTTTTCTGAGTTTGAGCCCGAGAATTGACATGCACAGCAAATCACAGGTATAGTCACAGGTGTATGTGTGCATGCACAGCAAATCACAGGTATAGTCACAGGTGTATGTGTGCATGCACAGTAAATCACAGGTATAGTCACAGGTGTATGTGTGCATGCACAGTAATTCACAGGAATAGTCACAGGTGTATGTGTGCATGCACAGTAAATTACAGGTATAGTCACAGGTGTATGTGTGCATGCACAGCAAATCACAGGTATAGTCACAGGTGTATGTGTGCATGCACAGCAAATCACAGGTATAGTCACAGGTGTATGTGTGCATGCACAGTAATTCACAGGAATAGTCACAGGTGTATATGTGCATGCACAGTAAATTACAGGTATAGTCACAGGTGTATATGTGCATGCACAGTAAATCACAGGTATAGTCAAGTCTCTTTAGTGTTGCTCATTATAAACCACATTTATTATTGATATCTCTGGTCTCCGCTGGACAGCAGGGATAATGATCAGTCCCGTAACTCTCTAGAATTTGATCTCGGCCGCCACGGGCATGAACCTGACCACGGTGGACGACCCCATCCAAAGGAAGTTCCTGCCCAGTTTCCTGCGGGGCGTGGCCGAGGAGAACAAGCTGGTGACCTCGCCCAACTTTGTGGTCACCCAGGCGCTCGTGGCCCTGCTGGCTGACAAAGGGGCTAAACTGAGGCCCAATTACGACAAGGCGGACATCGAGAAGAGAGGTTTGTCATCTCTCCTCATCCTCATGCGTTTCGATGACTCGGTCTGTTTCTGGCCGCACGCCCATAATGCATTGCCTCATTGCGTGTTCATTGAGTTTTTCCATCTTGTCTGCACCAATAGGAAACGGGGGTTCTTCAGCCTTCATCAGATACTTGACCTCCCTCAGAGAATAGAGAGAAAAGTGGGAAGCATTCTGTTAAATGTTACATATTATAGGTAGAGCTATACATCTATGTAAAGCAAGTAAAATACCGCTTTCCAAGTGAAATAAATATTAGATTTTATTGACAGATTTTTTTCCCTATATTGCTCTGAGTGTGATCTGGTCAGTGGTTCTAATTTAAAAACGTGATCTCTGTTTAAGCATGTTAAAAATGTAAATGGGTAATGAGCGTGAAGAGTAATGTTAGACGAGTAGCTAACTAGTACCCCATGTAAACTGTCAGGTCTCAGAGTTTACATGCCATCACGTGATAGCGGTAGAGTTTCCGTGCCATCACGTGATAGCGGTAGAGTTTACATGCCATCACGTGATAGCGGTAGAGTTTACGTGCCATCACGTGATAGCGGTAGAGTTTACGTGCCATCACGTGATAGCGGTAGAGTTTACGTGCCATCACGCGATAGCGGTAGAGTTTACGTGCCATCACGTGATAGCGGTAGAGTTTACGTGCCATCACGCGATAGCGGTAGAGTTTACGTGCCATCACGTGATAGCGGTAGAGTTTACGTGCCATCACGCGATAGCGGTAGAGTTTCCGTGCCATCACGTGATAGCGGTAGAGTTTACGTGCCATCACGTGATAGCGGTAGAGTTTACGTGCCATCACGCGATAGCGGTAGAGTTTCCGTGCCATCACGTGATAGCGGTAGAGTTTACGTGCCATCACGTGATAGCGGTAGAGTTTACGCGCCATCACGCGATAGCGGTAGAGTTTACGTGCCATCACGCGATAGCGGTAGAGTTTTTGTGCCATCACGCGATAGCGGTAGAGTTTTCGTGCCATCACGCGATAGCGGTAGAGTTTTCGTGCCATCACGTGATAGCGGTAGAGTTTTCGTGCCATCACGTGATAGCGGTAGAGTTTTCGTGCCATCACGCGATAGCGGTAGAGTTTATTTTAGTGATTTATTGTGTGTGTTTTGTGGTCATGATGTTTGTTTTTGTGTTTTTCATTTCCCTGGCTGTCACTCACCGGAGCACCATGTCCTTGTTGTGTCCAAGCAGGTTTTATAGCGCATTTGTATGCCCATCCTTCATATAATCCTTCCGCTGTAGGCCCCCTGGAGCTGGCCAACGCGCTGGCGGCCTGCTGCGTGTCCACGCGCCTGTCCTCGCAGCACCGCCAGTGGGCCGCCCAGCAGCTGGTCCGCACGCTGGCGGCGCACGACCGCGACAACCAGAGCCGGCCGCAGACCTTCGCCGACATGGGCGGCGATCTGCGCAAGTGCTCTTTCATCAGGCTGGAGGCCCACCAGAGCAGGGTACGTCAAGACCAGCAGGCCAGAGCGGGCCGTCGTCACGCCTTCACTCAATGGGCTCTCCTGGGGTGCGTCCCAATATCCTTCGCTCCTCACCTCCTTTCCTCCGCTCGTCTCCAACCCGGAAGTATGCAAAACTGCCTGAACGTTTCAACTGCAAGCAGTTGCATGTGCAGTATACAGTGTAACTGACATTGCGGTTTGCGTCGAGTCGTTAATTAATTTGTAACCATTAATATGTAATTAATATGTAATCGGCAACATTAGATTAGGACACAAAGATGGGTTTCCGGGTTACGGAGGAGAGGAAAGGAGGATGCATTTTTCGAGTATTGGGATGCACCCCCAGGTTGTTAGGTATAGACTGGTTGAGCTTTAGCTGTTCCTCCATAGTGTATGTACCAACCCTGTATGTGCTGTTTGTTGGTGGCTTCAGTGAAAGCCCTTGTGGTTGTAGGTATCGGACTGTCCTTCAAACGGTAGAAGAACATCCACAGGTTCTTAGACCAGTGTGTGAATTTACCCTTTTCATGGTCTCATCTGTTTTTGTGGGGAATCGTCTGTACGCTATCTGGCCGATTGATAGTTCAGGGTTCCCTCCATCCTTGGAATATTCTCGTGCTGGGAATTCTTGGAAAAGTCACGGGAAGTGGTCAAATATCACACTGGCCTTTAATTGTCAGGGGAAATTTATCAAGTCAAAAACATTTTAATCACCATTCTGAAATTTATGAATGTCTGTGTGTGCAAATATTTCTAACAATTACTGACATTTAAGCTGTTAACTGGTGTGTCTTTGGAGTAGTCATTTTATAGCTGGTTGACTATTCTCGCCAAAAGAAATAACCTTAACGTTATCTTTAATGTGTCATTGAATTCCCAGGCAGTGTGAATGTGGTTTGATTGGGAATTGAATTTTGATGTTTGGCAGGTTATCACTTGTGCCTGGTGTAGCAGGAAAGGCCTGCTGGCCACCAGCGGTAATGACGGGACGGTCAGGGTGTGGAACGTGACAAAAAACCAGTACACCCTCCAGCAGACCTGCATCTTCAATAAAACGTGAGCCGCTCTCGTGTTCCCGCGGGGAAATGGTATTACCGCTATGACGGGCTTGTTGCCCGTGTCCGTAATGGCTGCCGTTTAGAGAGATGGGCTGAGAGGCACGCTGTGTTCTTTTACCACACGACACGGTGTTCCTTCTGCAGCATCGTGGACACCTGCTTATTTTTTATATAGTATAGTTATGTAAAGGGGTAAATTCATTTCAGATTTTGTCTCGCAAAAAAATAATAAAAACTGAATTCTCAGAAATGGATAAATATGTTCGCCTCTTTTTTCCGTTTACCAACACATCATGATGTTTTTCACACGGGATTCTGATTTTGTTGGTTCTTGAATTATGAGACATTTGCAGTACGTGGAACCGTGTGAGAACTTCTGTGGGGGGGGAACCCACATTATTTGAAAATAGATGGGTTTTTTTTATGACAATAGTCACACATTTTTTCCTGACAGTTTCCAGGTTGGGTAAAACGTAGAGTGGTCTCAGAAAGTGTCTGCCTTTGCGATGCCTGTGTTAAGCGTGTGCGTGTCTTGTCGGGCAGGGATGGCTCCGCGGAGGACGGCCTGGGCTGTTTGGGATCCCCGGGGGACCCCAGCCTGGCTCCCGTGTCCTGGAGCGTCAGCGGGAAGTACCTGGCTGCCGCCATGGAGAAAATGGTCAACATCTGGCAAGTCAACGGTGAGACGCGGGACCTCTCCCTCTCCCTCCCGCTCCCTCTCACGCTCTACTCGGATGTTTCCCTTCTCTTTTCTTTCCTCTCACTTTTACTTTTTACTTTCTAAAAAGTAGTTTGAGTTTTTAAGTTTCTTTTGGCAAGCGCCGTTTTTAAATTGCTGCTCATCAAAGCGGTTAGTGGGCGTTTAGACGAAGCAGGCAGGGACGTTCGGGGCCCAAGAGCTTTTTCATTTCTCAGTCTCTGTAATTGCACCTACGTCTGAATGTCACACTTACAGAAGTGATATCACAGTCCCTGTAGCAAGGTCGTGTTTTACAGTCTGACTGATTTTGGAACAGCAGCACTCTGCCCCAGTGATTTCTTAGGCCATGTTCGCTTACTGGCGCTAATCTAGTGGAAAATGACTGCTATTGGCCAAGAGAGACTGCACATGTAATCCTTATTAGTTGTTTTTTTTCTCATTTAATTTTAGCTGCAATAAAATAACCAAACGAAATAACCCCTCAAACGCGTTATGACTGCTGCCAGTAAAACCCGTTTATATTTCTATGCGAGTTCTCAGTTGAAAAGTACAACAGTTAGTTTAGAGTTTATCCTCACTGACTACAGGCCTCTGTATGCAGTTTCTCAGTGTGGTAGAGAGCACTGTTCAGTCAAGACGGAGCGGAGAGATGAAGTGCATTGTGTTTCATTGCTGCTGCAAAATAATTTACCAGGAAAACAATGGCTTTTTCATTGTCGAAGTCCTGCAACGGTAAAGACGAGACACAGCGCGTTCATTTATAAAACTGCCACTGTGTTGTACTTCAGCATCGACAAACAACACTTGGACAGAACACTGGAGTGAAATAGCTTTTAGGTTGCAAACGAGAGGGTTCGTGTTTCACACAGGATCTGATTTGCCTTCAGCAGAAGCCGTGTGAAGCGGTCATTAAGATTTCACAGGCCCGAGGGCTGTGGACCGGCTTCGCAGCCAATTTCCGCACCGGCGCCCAAGCCCCGCAGTCAAGACAAGCTGTCCTCGGCCCAGGGATTCAGCTCGGCTAATTAGGTTATGAGGGAATTACAGGCCTCTTTTAAATGTCATGCCCCCCACCCCCCCAAAAAATAACTAAAAACATGGATTTGAAGTTATGAACTGACTTGTCTGCACAGCGTATGAAGCATTAAGCCTGGCGTGATGTCGGATTCCGTCTGCTCGCCTGAAGCTTGTTCTTTACATCCTGTTGGATGTGTCAGAGACGAGCAGAGTTCTGTCTGCCTCCTCTCTCTGGGTTTCCTGAAGCTCACTGTTCTGGAGACTCGCTGCGAGAATAGGTCTCTCGCAGTCTTTCAGCCGTCCCGTATTATTCCGTAACATTACTGAGGTGTCGGCGTGCTCCGTGAAAGCAGCAGGTTTGAGCACTTGTAGCCACGGGGTTCGGCGGCTCGCTCCATGGCTCGGAAGGTTTTAGTGAAGACGTCTCTTGAAACCGCCCACCCTCCAACCAGGCGCTAGCAAACCTCTGGGTGCGAGTTAGCTTTAAATGGCAGAATCCCCAGCCTGAGGGCTCATTATGCCGTTGAACAGCGGAGGTTTTCAGTGCCTATAAGCTTTGCTTCTCTGGGTATTGGGGCCTGGCATTTAAATGTGAAGCCCTGGGATGTACGCAATAAGCATTTCCTGTGGATTTTTAACATGAATTCATTTTCTTGGTTCTAATTTGCTAATTTTTCTCTTTACTGACTGTATGTTTGTTATCGTGCTACCCTTAATGTCTGCCAAGCCCAGAATCATGTTCCCTCACTTCTGAATACAAGTTTTACAAGCGCAATTAAGGGTTGCTTTGTCTAGCGAGTGCAGGTTGTGAAATGAACACCCACCACCAGCCAAATGCTGGTAACATTTTGACTGTGGCTTGTAAGATTTTCTACTCTAGCAGCCACTTTAGCCGGTAACCATCCAGGTTGTGTTATATTATAAAAGGTCATGTGGCTGGTAAAATGTTGAAAATGGCTGGTGATTTTTAAAAAGTAAATGTCATGCCCTGCGAGTGTGTATGTAACAGTGTAAAAAGTGCCTGGAGTGTGTAGGTAACAGTGTAACAGGTGCCTGGAGTGTGTACGTAACAGTGTAACAGGTGCCTGGAGTGTGTATATAACAGTGCAACAGGTGTCTGGAGTGTGTACGTAACAGTGTAACAGGTGTCTGGAGTGTGTACGTAACAGTGTAACAGGTGCCTGGAGTGTGTATATAACAGTGCAACAGGTGTCTGGAGTGTGTACGTAACAGTGTAACAGGTGCCGGGAGTGTGTATGTAACAGTGTAACAGGTGCCGGGAGTGTGTATATAACAGTGTAACAGGTGTCTGGAGTGTGTATATAACAGTGTAACAGGTGTCTGGAGTGTGTATATAACAGTGCAACAGGTGCCTGTAACGGTGTAAAGGGCTTAACGGTGCCTGTAACGCTCTTTGTGTCCCTCCCAGGGGGGAAGGGCCTGCTGGACGTGCAGCCGCACTGGGTGTCAGCGCTGGCCTGGCCGGAGAAGGAGCCGGCCTCTCTGTGGGCCGGGGAGCCCCTGGAGCTGCTGCTGGTGGGGCGCATGGACGGCTCGGTGGGCCTGATCGAGGTGACCGACGCGTCCACCATGCAGAGGGTGGAGCTGGAGCACTGTTACAGGAAGGACGGTGAGGAAATCCCGCCGCCTTCGCCGCCAAGCGGCTATGGCCCAGAGCGTCCACCAGGGGCGCTGCCCATCCCCCGCGGGAGGTTCCGCGTGTGACCGGGGCTTTTTGTGTGCTCTCCCTAGTGGCCGTGATGCACATCGCCTGGTACGGCGAAGACAGGCCGTTCGCCATCGGCTACGCCGACGGAAAGCTTCTGATCGGCTCCAAAGAGCCGCTGGAGAAGGGAGCCGTCGTGGTCATCGACGCGCACAAGGTGAGGGTTTCCCAGGGAGACGAGGAAAGGGGGGGGTGTCCCGTCCCTGTTCCCCCTCGAGCCTCCCTGTCCTTATCTATTAGTTTAGTATAGTTTTCTGTTTTTTTTAGCGGTAATGTAAATGAGAGCTCTTGTCTGTGGATAGCTGCTACTTTATGTTCTGAGTCAACTGTACGTTGTCTGACCTGTTTGTAGTCATTTCAGTGCACTTATTGTACGTCGCTTTGGATAAGAGCGACTGCCAAATTAATGTAATGTAAAGTGATGTAATATAAAGGGCCGCTCTGCTTCCACAGGAGTCTATCACCTGCATGAGGTGGGACCCCAGCGGACAGGTCCTGCTCACCTGCGCCAAGGAGGAGACGGTGAAGCTGTGGGCGTGCCCCTGTCCCAGGGCGGGCTGGAGGTGCCTGCAGGCCCTCGCTCATCCCGCCACGGTCAACAGCGTCACCTGGTGCAGCCTGCCCGGGCAGAGCCCCAAGCCCCTCAGCATGCTGGCTACGTACGTGGTCCCGCCCCCGGAACCGCCCACCTCCACAGCAGGTCCCGGCCGGCTGAGTCGCCACAGCGCCCGGCACTCACACACAGCAGGAACGTTAAAGGCAGATTGTTACCAGGCCGGCAACAGGTCTCCCAGAATAGATATAGGCCCATTAGCCTTTAGCGTCTGACTCGAGCGGGCTCCGCGTTCCCTGAGTAACGGTGCCATTTACTGAAAGAAAAAAACACATGCGCACATACTGCGAGGGTTTTTAATTCCAGAGCTGTGAGAGTTTCCTATGAAAGAGAAAGAATTTTCCATTCTCCCAGGGTGTAAAAAAGCGTTTTTGACAGCGTTGTTGCGTGCGTTTCCAGGTGCTGCCAGAACGGCTTGGTCTGCGTGTGGACCGTCCCCCAGGACGCGTGCGACTTCCCAGAGTCCAGTTCCGGCAGCTGTGATGCGTGGTGGGAAAAGGAACCGAAGACAAAGCAGAAGGTAAGACTGCAGCGCGGAGCAGCGGCACGGGAGCCGTGGAGTAACCGCCGACTTTCGGGGCTCAGGTAGCAGGAGCCAGAACAAACATAGCCGGAAATGACGTGGGAAAGAGATGTTAGCCCATAGAGAGGCTTTTTTCAGGTTTTACCCCCCCTTCCCATAGGACTGTCCCTCACCCCTTTCACTCCCTCCGTCCTTATAGCACCCTTACAGACGGCGCAAAAGGGTGACCTGCGTGTTCCATCTGAAAGGTCACATCACGCCCGCGCGGACGGTGGCCTTCAGCCCCGACGGCCTGGCCCTGGTGTCCGGGGGCGTCGGCGGCCTCATGAACATCTGGTCTCTGCGGGTAAGTCCCGGACGTCCCGAGCCCCCGTTCGCTTTACTCAGAATATTTCTCTCCCGGCCGAGTCACGGAGCGTTTGCGCTCTCTCCCCCCCCCCCTCTACAGGACGGCTCGGTGCTGCAAACCGTCGTGGCCGGGTCCGGCGCCATCCAGAACACCGTCTGGATTCCGGACGTGGGAGTGGCCGTGTGCTCCAACAGGTCGAAGGTAAAAGAGCCGCTCACTTGCCTAACTTACTGAGAGGCCTCTAGCGCCCCCTTTCTGCCTTCGTCAGCGAACGGCACTTTGCGGGAGCGGCCTGCTCACTGGCGGTTGTGCTCCCCTCAGGACGTGCTGGTGGTGAACTGCACGCCGGAGTTCATGGCCAACAACCACGTTCTGGCCACCTGCAGAACGGCCCTGAAGAAGCAGGGGGTTGTGGGATTGAACATGGCTCCCTGCATGAGGGCCTTCCTGGAGCGGCTGCCCGTGATGTTACAGGAGCAGTACACCTACGAGAAGGTACAACACCGCCGCACGCCGCTCGGCCATTCCTCGCCCGCAGTTTCCCCTCGCAGCCTTTGGTCCCCGTCGTCCAGAAACGGGAGGTAAACGCTTGGTATACTGAGCTGAGGTAAGCGCGCGCGTGTTTGTGTGAACGCCTCTCTTGTGTGTGATTGGCAGCCCCACGTGGTGTGCGGAGAGCAGCTGGTGCACAGCCCCTACATGCAGTGCCTGGCCTCGCTGGCGGTGGGCCTGCACCTGGACCAGCTGCTGTGCAGCCCCCCGGTGCCCCCCCACCTGCGGCTTTGCCCCCTGGACCCGGGCGCCTGGAACCCCAGCGAGTGGGCGTGGCTCGACTGCTTCTCCACCACCGTCAAAGCGGCCGAGGCTCTGGCCCGCGGTGCCGCCTTCCCGGAATCCTTCACCGTGCCCGACCTGGAGCCCGTGCCCGAGGCTGAGCTGGCCCTGCTCATGGTGAGAGGCGTTCGCGGTCCTGCTGTCTCCGGTATCTGATTGGTTCATCTCCGTGTGTCGCTGCTTGTGGACACAGCAGTAGTTTCATCAGCCTTGTTTGATTTTTTCCCCAGAACAACAGCAAGTGGGCCTCTGGATTGGATGAGCAAATTATGTCCTGGGCCACCTCTAGACCAGAGGTAAGGAGAGAGTGTGTTTGTGCCTGTGTGTATATGCATGTGTGTGGGTGTCTGTGTCTGTGTATATGTGTGTCTCTAATGTGCATGTTGTTGTATGGCAGGACTGGCACCTTGGTGGAAAGTGCGATGTGCTGTTGTGGGGAGCCGGGCGCCATGGACAGCTGGCAGAGGCTGGCAGAAACACGCTGGTGCCAACCATCGCCCCCTCCTTCTCCCAGGCCCAACAGGTGAGACCTCATATAAACACCATGTGTGCCTTCTCCTTACCAGAGCACATACTCTATACTGCTGATAATCTTACCAGAGCACATACTCTATACTGCTGATAATCTTACCAGAGCACATACTCTATACTGCTGATAATCTTACCAGAGCACATACTCTATACTGCTGATAATCTTACCAGAGCGCATACTCTATACTGCTGATAATCTTACCAGAGCACATACTCTATACTGCTGATAATCTTACCAGAGCACATACTCTATACTGCTGATAATCTTACCAGAGCGCATACTCTATACTGCTGATAATCTTACCAGAGCGCATACTCTATACTGCTGATAATCTTACCAGAGCACCTACTCTATACTACTGATAATCTTACCAGAGCACATACTCTATACTGCTGATAATCTTACCAGAGCGCATACTCTATACTACTGATAATCTTACCAGAGCACATACTCTATACTGCTGATAATCTTACCAGAGCACATACTCTATACTGCTGATAATCTTACCAGAGCACATACTCTATACAGTTGATAATGCTGGTTAATCTCAAGGTCTTTCTCACTGTTTTTTTGGTAGCCAACATAAGTCTTAAATGGGAATTCCAGCGAAAAACAACGTTAACCTCAGTTAACAGATCAAGGCGTAACTGATTAAGTCTCTCTTTGTAGCCAAAACAATCTCTGAACAGAAATATCGGCAGCGAAAGATGCTAATTTGGTAGATGTATACGTCAAAATGAAAATGTTTTAATTTTACAATGGGCGAGTAATTTGAATTTGGCGAAACTCCCATACTAGGCGAAGGCAGCTGACCGAGCTAACAGACAGTCACTGAGTATGCTCAGTGCAGTTAGTCTCGCCCAAATGTTCTTCTCAAAATCATCTGGGCGAAAGTTCCTGCAACACACTCGCACTTTCTTAAGCTGTACCTAAGGTGTATTTGGAGGATATTTAGCGGTCCCAGTTGCAGTCAGCCATTGATTCTCATCCTTATCTTGCGGTAACCGGTAAAAATAAATTCCTTTCTTCACCGACGTTAAACCTTCCCAATTTGCGGTAAATTACGGTACGGCATTACGGTAAAGCGCCATTTTCTTTTCAGTAGAACTTAAGCATGAAAGTGAACTGAACAACATAAATCTAGATTTCCTTTCTTTAGTGGCTAGCTTGCTAGTTAGTAGAAGAACAGGTTCTGTGCCAAGTAGTAATGCCCAGCCTCTCCATTTGTATTGAGTAGAAGTGGAAACCTGTAACTGGCATTGTCTGACGCCCGCCCTTAGACTGTAAGCGCCTAACCCGTTCTAGTCTTATAAAGCAGGTACCTGGAGAATGCGCTGTAGTTTGGGGCTATATCTCTGCCGTTCCTACAGGTAGAGAGTTAGAGCTCGTTTTAATCAGGAGGACAGTTACTCCTCTACAAATAAAAGAAAATATTTAGGTGCAATTCCCCTTTAAGATACGTGTGTGCCGATTGTTTGAATACTTAATTTAGAAGTCCTGGGATACTGAACAGGACCAGTGAGGTCACAGCCCCGTACTGTTATGCACAGCTTAGTGGAGAGCAGTGTGCTGGGTGAGTTTCACAGAGCTAACCCAGATAGCGTGGCACAGCCATGTTTTGGCCCCTCACAGGCCAGACCTGCAGGGTATTGTGAATTATGCAGGCCGCACCGGTCCATTAATATGGGCCGTCATTAGGCCATATTTTAGCGCGATGATGTGCTCTGTGGAAACGAGCTCCTGTGGGCCCCTCTTCATTATTCATACCTACAGGAGGCGTGAGCTCCTATTCTTAGAGGGGTTCTTTATGAGCGGGGCCTATGTAGGACAGAACGTTCTCTCTCACGGGCGCGCGCGCGCTCTCTCTGCTGCCGCAGGTGGTGTGCGGGCAGAACTGCTCCTTCGTCATCCAGGCCAACGGCACGGTCCTGGCGTGCGGGGAGGGCAGCTACGGCCGGCTGGGCCAGGGCAACTCCGACGACCTGCACTTGCTCACCGTCGTCTCCGCCCTGCAAGGTAAGGGCTCCGCCCCCTCTTTAGGGCTCAATCCACGGTAATCGGTACACGCTGATCCTTCAGGAAAAGAGCGGTGCACCTCCGTCGTAAACGGTTAATGTAGCAGAATTAACATGCCGGTTTGAGGTGGGGTCTGGTATTTAGTGTTACGCTGCATTTTATTGGAATCACAGTGTTCCCAGAGCGCTCTTTGCTTTGTGAACTCTGAGGTGACAGCAGAGATCTCTACCCAGTGGGGCAGTAGCTGGTTGGGTGTACAGAGCTCTGTGTGCAATGCTTATCAGAGCATTGGAAACATAATGATACTGTATTTATATGTCATTAAGCTTTTTACAGCCTACAGTCTGTGAGAGAGCTGGTGGGCCTTCACAAGAAAACACACTGACATCTGTTTGTGCATGTGTGTATTTGTGTGTGCATGTGTGTGTGCGTGTGTGTGCACATGTGTGTGTGTTTGTGTGTGTGTACATGTGTCTGTGATTGCGTGTTTGTCTGTGTGTTTCTGTTTGTCTGCCTTTCTGTGTGTCTGTGTGTGTGTGTTTGTTTGTATGTCTGGGTGTGCGTGTATTTCAGGTTTTGTGGTGACCCAGCTGGTCACGTCTTGCGGCTCGGACGGCCACTCCATGGCGCTGACAGAGAGCGGGGAGGTGTTCAGCTGGGGCGACGGGGACTATGGCAAACTGGGCCACGGCAACAGCGACCGTCAGCGGCGACCGCGCCAGATAGAGGCTCTGCAAGGAGAGGAAGTGGTGCAGGTCAGAGCCGGAGCCAGAGCCCATTCCTTCTTTCTTAACTCATTCAGTGCCGCGGGCGACTTAAGTCGACAAAAATACGAACGGTCTAAAGTGCCAAGGGCGACGAAAGTCGACCACAGCTGTCTTTACTACTACACCGGTAAAGAATTCTGTATTTGAGTCGGAGGAAAATGAAACAATTACCAATTACAATTACGTTCTTTTACCGTCTTTTACCCAGATATGCTC
This sequence comes from Ilyophis sp. 1 JC-2022, assembly GCA_022702515.1. NCBI lineage: Eukaryota > Metazoa > Chordata > Actinopteri > Anguilliformes > Synaphobranchidae > Ilyophis > Ilyophis sp. 1 JC-2022. Next base: position 11,753,321 of record CM040399.1, read on the forward strand.
TTTTTTAACATTTGCTAGATGGAAATATTTTAAGTTATATTTATCCCATGTTTTTTAAAAGAATAACAGACCATATAAAACATTGGGGCATGGGAATAACGCGTCTAACTGTATTTTTACAGTATCGAAACCAAATTGGCATAAGCGAAAAGCTCCGCTGTAACGCCGTTATAAAACTTGCTGTTTTGTTTAGTTTGCCTTACTCCTCTAGCTTTCAGTCTTTCCACAATAGTCTGGTAAACGTTTGTGTCACGGACAGTATCCTACCATCAATGAGTTTTATAATATCGCTTTCCAGACTTATATTTAATAATTCTCTGATTTCCACTTCTGTCCAGTTATTTCCCATATCTCCTCCAGTGACCATCGTTTTGTTGGTTCCGTTTTTAATTAGTTCCTCACACCACAGATTTTAGCCGACGTTATTTTTGCCTCAGGATAACCGTTTCTGTTTGAAACGGTTGATACAAAGTAACTCACGCGGACAGCTCATTTATACATATCTATACAAATGACCAGTGATTATGTTTATTGTTCCTTTTTACATATCTATAGTTATGCAAGAGTAAATTTTTTATGGAAAACTTTTCACTATTATTACAAATCACCAATGTAAGAGAAGCACTGAAAATAAAATATTTATATTTCCATTAATATTGTTTGACATTGTTCTAATATTGAACTGAACCAGAAGGTGTGCTATTTAGTGCCATCTATCCTCATTAACAAAAAATTATGTTCAATATGTAAAATAATGTATTTTATTAGTTTGCACATTGACAGGATCAATCTAAAAATGTACAAACCCCAATTCCAAAATTAAGTAAATAAAATAAAAAAAAAGTAAATTAAGTATGAAAAGTATTTAAAGTAAAAAAATATTTAATTGAAAATAGTACAAAGAAAAGATATTTAATGTTTTACCATATCAACTTTATTGATTTTGTAAACGTTCATTCCGAATTTGATGCCTGCAACACACACAATAAGAAAAATGTGAACATGGGACATTAATTCTACATGGCATGCATAGCTATTTTCTGACATAATTTGGTTTAAGAGGGTAAATAATCCATCAAAACATGAAAAGTGCAATTAAGAAAAATGAACAGCTTAAAATTCTCGGATCGCAATTGTGTAGGAACAAAAACCAGCATACACAGGGGGGCCCCAGGACCGAGTTTGAGAACCACTGTGTTAAAGAACACCTAACACAGACCTGGGGTGCGTCCCAATACTCGAAAAATGCACCCTCCTTTCCTCCACTACCACCTTCTCTTTTGCGTGCCCCGGAAACCCATCTTTGTGTCCTAATCTAATGTTGCTAATTAGGCTACGTATTAATTACAAATTGATTAATGTCTTGACGCAAACCGCAATGTCAGGTACATTGTATACTGTACGTGCAACTACTTGTACTCGAGACAAGACAGAGCTCCTCTTCATGCCACACAAAACCTCCCCGCTACTTGACCTCTCCATCACCGTTGACGGGACCGTGGTGGCTGCCTCCCGCTCTGCAAAGAACCAGGGGGTGGTCCTGGACGACCAGCTGAACTTCAAAGACCAGATCAGGGCGACGGCACGGTCCTGCAGGTTCCTCCTGTACAACATCAGGAGGATTCGACCGTACCTGACCACCTATTCCACCCAGCTTTTGGTCCAGACCATGGTCACCTCACGCCTGGACTACTGTAACTCCCTGCTTGCAAGCTTACCAGCCTGCGCCATCCTGCCTCTCCAACTGATCCAGAACGCAGCTGCCCGGCTTGTGTTCAACCTCCCGAAATTTTCACATGTCACCCCCCTGTTGAGGTCACTCCACTGGCTGCCAGTTGCAGCCAGGATCAGGTTCAAAGTTCTGACCCTGGCCTACACTGCAGCCAATAGGACAGGCCCTGTCTACCTGCAGGACTTGATCCAGAACTATGTTCCTGCTCGACCGCTTCGCTCATCTACTGCAGGGCGACTTGCACTTCCCCCCCTCCGTGTAAATGGCACTCGCTCGTCCCGACTGCGGAGCTTTTCCACCCTAGCTCCCCAGTGGTGGAACGAACTTCCCATTCCCCTACGTTCCATGCCAACCCTGCCTACTTTCCGTCGTGGCCTGAAAACGCACCTTTTCAGACTCCACCTGGACTAATACTTATCTAGGACCTCATGGTTTGTGCTCTTGTTGAACTGTGTACTCAAGATAGTCAAGTTTATAATAGTTAGAATAGAATTGTATTAGAGCTGATTTACCCAGTTCACTTTGAACTGCATTGTGTTCATTACTAGGGATAGCTGCTACTGTATGGGAAGAATGTGCTTTCTTATCTGTTCTGTAGTTACTTCGATGACCTTTCTGTATGCACTTACTGTACGTCGCTTTGGATAAAAGCGTCTGCTAAATGAATGTAATGTAATGTAATGTAATGTACTCAAAACGTTCAGTTCACTTTTGCATACTTCCGGGTAGGAGATGAGTGGTAGCGGAAGAAAGGAGGAGAGCTGTAGGAAAGGAGGAGAGTGAAGAATATTGGGACGCGGCCCTGTTCTCATGGACACGTTCTTTCACCTGCCATCAAACCCTGTTGATTGTCATAGCTTGATTGACAGTACATATGAAGTGACAAGTGACATGTGAAGCCACCGTTCGTCTATACCTACAAAGTTGTACATATATGTTCATATGTCCAAGTACCGTAGCAGTAAAACAAACGTTACTTTTGACTCCAAATAATTGTACATTATGAAGCAAACGCTTAAAACCGTAACAGGATTCCCGCGCTAGTAAACATGCTAATGACTAATGCTACCGCTACGATGCTATTAGCTGAGATATTAGCCGTTTCTTTACTGCTGCCAACTGATTGAAACAGTCCCACTCCTAATCTCAATCTGTGCCATAGAAACATGTTTTTGATAGTCCTCATGTTACCATCAGGTGAATCCTGTCCACTTTCTCAACAGTAGGCTTGAAATGAGGCGTTTTTATTTTTATTTATTTATTTATTTTAATATATATTTTTTTAATTTTAAAAGAAATTTATTTATTTTTTAAACTATACTAGAGTTGTTTCTGACGGAAGTTGCTTTGTCACTGCATCTGCAGATGTCCTGCGGATTCAAGCATTCGGCCGTGGTGACCGCGGACGGCAAGCTCTTCTCCTTCGGAAATGGAGATTACGGGCGTCTGGGCTTGGGGAACACGTCCAACAAGAAGCTCCCGGAGAGGGTGACTGCACTGGAGGGGTACCAGGTCGGACAGGTAAACAGAATCCTCATCCGCTACGTGCGTTTGCTCCGGTTTAGCAACGAAAGCTAAAGGGGCGTGAGTTTGGTACTCTCACCTTCCCTTTGTCTGGGAGTTCCGCTGCGACCGCTGATGTCCGTGATGATGTAATTAGCGGTAGCCAACGGCGGTGGGCGAGGCGGCAACGTGACGGATTGTTGTTGTCATCGGATCCCCAGGTGGCCTGCGGTCTGAATCACACGCTCGCCATGTCGGCCGACGGCATGATGGTGTGGGCGTTCGGGGACGGAGACTACGGGAAACTAGGGCTGGGAAATTCGACAGCGAAGTCCTCCCCCCAGGTAGGTCGCTTTGTGTCTCACAAGCTCACACGTTTGGCACTAAATGGATTCCGGTGTTGTCGACCGGAGAAAGCGGACGGTCTCGCTCAGCCCTGCTATGTGTTGGTTTTGGTTTTTTTCCGTAGAAAGTGGACGTTCTCTGTGGAATCGGAATAAAGAAGGTCTCCTGTGGGACGCAGTTTTCCGTGGCCCTAACCAAGGATGGCAACGTGTACACGTTTGGGCAAGGTACGGCCTCCCGAGCCTCAGTCAACGTTCGCGCCGGTCGCGCGCTGATCAAACGTCCGTATCCAGCCGCCAGCGGAGTCCTCGTCTTTGTGTGCCGACACCTTCCGTGTCGACCTCTGTTAATTTCACTTAAAGGACACAGATATAGGCTTTTCTGTCTTTCTCTGTCATCTTCAATGGCTCAGCTGGTACAGACGTGACCTTTAATTTCCAACCGTCAATGTCTCTGCGGGGCTGAAATCATTACACAGCCGCCTAGTGGAGACTCGTATGCTTTATTGTTCGTGTCGCAGCAGAATAGAACCCTCTATTAAAGAATAAAAGTGTCAACTTTGCAGCTATGAAGGATTCATATTTATTTCTCCCATGCCTGAGCATTTATTTTAATAAAACATTTCAAATGTGACTGGCTTTAAGTTTCCTCTGAAGGTTGCGCCTCCCTCCCTCGCTTCCCGCCGTGCTTCCGGTCGGGTCGATACAGCGGAACAGTTTTTTTAAGGGACGTCCTCCATTTGTGTAAGTTGTTGACCGTCAAGGTCATTTTATTTATAAATTTTTTTTAGATCGTCTGATTGGCTTGCCGGAGGGGCGCGCCCGGAACCACAACAGACCCCAGCAGGTGCCTGCCCTTTCGGGCGTGTTCATCGAGGACGTCGCGGTGGGGGCGGAGCACACGCTCGCGCTGTCCACCTCCGGTGACGTCTACACCTGGGGCAGCAACTCGGAGGGCCAGGTAAGAGGACGTCCGCCGCTTCCTCTTCAGACTCCTCCTCCCCTCCCGAGCCATAGCCGCTATCCTGCGTGTGCTACGGGTCCAAAACTGTCCGCTTCAGACTCCTCCTCCCCTCCCGAGCCATAGCCGCTATCCTGCGTGTGCTACGGGTCCAAAACTGTCCGCTTCATGTTAAAGTCTATTTTAAGCCGCTAACGTGTAGGCGGTCCTCGTGAGCGTAAAGCCAGGGCCCGTAATGAGAGGGGAGGTGTGCGCAAAGATGGAAGGGTCTTAATGACCTTGCTTCTCATCACCGAGAAACAGGTTATTTTTGTGTCTTAAAAAAAGAGAAAGAGTGAGAGAGAGAGACTCCACAGGTTTCTCAATTAATAGCAGAGCCAGGTCTTGTGTAACGAATGAGATCATTATCTCTGTGCGGTGAGAATGAATTACATATACGCCATCCTGAAGTCTTAACTCATTCAGTGCCACGGGCGACATACAGTGAGCGCCATAATTCATTGGACAGTGACACATTTTTTGTTATTTTGGTTCTGCACCCCAGCACTTTGAGTTTGAAAGGAGACAATGAGGTTGAAGTGCAGACTGTCAGCTTTAATTTGAGGTTATTTTCATCCATATCGGATGAACCGTTTAGAAATTATAGAAGTTTTACATAGTTTTACAACTGTCCAAATAGTATTGGACAGTTTAACATAATGTAGAATAAAGTAATCATTTTTTATATTTGGTCGCATATGCTTTGCATGCCATGACTTCCTGAGGTCTGTGACCCTACAATATCAAAAGACTTGATATCTTATTTTCTGGTACTCTTACAAGCAATACTATAACTTCTCTGCATTTGAATGGATCTCTTTGGGAATTGGGGGGTAGGACTAGATTTTGCTGTAAATTATGCTGGAACAGTATGGCATGGCAACTTTATTTATATAGCACATTTCATACATGAGGCAGACTCGATGCGCTTCACATTTTAGTTTGGATTTAAAAGTAGTCAGTGTTGGAGCGAGTCTCAAATCTTCTTTAAGTGTATTCCAGCTATTTGTTGCATAGTAGCTAAATGCTGCGCGTCCATGTTTTATTTTGACTCTGGGGACAGTTAACAGACCGGTCCCAGATGACGTGAGGGGTCTGGAGGGTTCATAGCGTAAAAGCATTTCTGTGATGTATTTTGGCCCTAAACCATTTAGCGATTTATAGGTGAGCAACAGTATTTTGAAATCAATTCTCTGGCACACCGGGAGCCAATGCAGGAATTAGAAAATTGGTGTAATGTGTTAAAATTTTGTGGTCTTTGTTAGAACTCTAGCAGCAGCATTCTGAACCAGCTGTAGCTGCCTAAGAGATTTTTTAGGGAGATCTGAAAAGAGACCATTACAATAATCTGACCTACTAGTATTAAGGGCGTGAACATTGTTTGGACATGAGTCGTCTTGTTATGTTTTTAAGCTGATAGTAGGCTGATTGTGTTACTGACTTGATGTGGCTGTTGAGATTTAAATCTGAATTCAATCTGCTGCCAGATATGCATGGATCACTTTAAGGGTTGTTTCTTCTGACAAATCTTTCTATTGATTCTATAAGTCAGGAGAAGAAACCCTTGAAGTTATCTAACCATATCTACTGCATATCTGGCAGCAGAGTGATGGGTTGAGGCTCATTTCATAGCTCAGACTCTTGATGACTTACAGCCATTTAGCCAACCATGTGGTCCATAATGTTCCAGTGTAATTTACAGCTAGATCTAGTCCCACCATTGACGAAAGAGCAGAGTTGTTTCAGAAATAAAGTTTGAGATACAGATACCTTGTCAGCCAGAGCTGTGTTTTTAGCATTATAGCATGGCAGAGGATAGCATGTCAGAAGGAACTTGATAAGTGTATTCATTCAAATAGGAATGTGCGGTTGAACGTGTGGAACCACATTGTGCGGTTTCACCCAGAAAGGAAAAACATTGTGTTCTCGCCAGCAATCAACGCACCTTTGATCAAGTTCTTTGAAAACTTCCAACTGTGAGCGAGAAATGAACATAACTAAATCGATAGCATACTTCATCCCGAAAGTCGAAAGATTTGCGCCTGTACAACGTGGTAGAAAACCAAGGCTTTTGCTATATGCTCAACGCGGTCATCGTTTTTTGTTTTTTTACCGAAACGATGATGCCCAAGCTTTACAACGATATCAGTCATTGCACTGGAATAAATCCTAATCATCAACGGGGTTGAAAAAAATATGTCAGACCGTCACCATCTATTTTTACCCATCTTTAAGTTTGTTTTAATGTTTACCAATTTTATATAGTTTGCGTTGCGTTTTTGGATGTATGTCAGTATTATAGCATTGTAATTCCAACAAATATACATGCAGGCCTAAGTCTATTCGTAACGATACCACAACTGTTTTCTTGTACTGTCCTTGCTCAGCTGGTGTTGCAAATACAATTGGGAGCAATCAATTGCCTTTAAAATAAAGCGCAGAACATGTTTATTTAAAAAATAAAAAAATGTTTTAATTCCATAGCCTTGCTCTAACATTAGCTAAACAAAAAGGACTACATTTGTGACACGACAGAGAGATGCAACTCCGATGACTACAATAATCTAAGCTAGAATTCATGGGAAGTAAGATCTTTGTCAAGGCGTCTATCTAACATCAGGGTATCAATCCAAATTGGCTTCAATACTGAAAATTGAATGCAACAGAAAATAGTATTTTGTGAAGAAATCTTTGTTACCAGTTATTGCAGAGAAGGCTGCTTTCCTTATGATTACATTATAAAATGGTTTAAAGGTTTAAAATGGACTGATTTTTGCACGACAAGAGATTTTCTTTTCAATTTCATGTTGGATACATTTGTCTTTATTTATGTCTATTGTTTACACAATATAAAATAATGTAGCCTATTGTCAGTGAATTCAGTTGTACTATTTTTATTAAATCATTAAGTATAACTGATTAATGTTTTTGGAGGTATTATGCAGTCAAGTTGCAGAAAAAAAATAAAAATCACTAGAAAATTCCATCAAATTCACTAGAAAAGTTTGATGCATCGAGAATCGTTTAATAATCGAATCGCAGCCCCAATAATTGGAATCAAATTGAATCGTCAGGTATCCATCTGGTGATTCCCTCCCCTATTACACATCACAAATGTAAGTCCTGTTAACCGCACTGAAAATAAATAATTTATATTACCATCAATAGTGTTTGGCATTGCTCTAATACTGAACTGAACCAGCAGGTGTGCCATCGATCCTCATTAACAAATAATTCTGTACAATAGGTAAAATAATGTGTTTTATGAGAAGTTTGCACATTGACAGGATCAATCTAAAAATGTAGACTGTCAGCAGCCTTATTGGCTTGGCACTGCTGAGGCTTAGTGTTCCAGAACACTCCGCCATTGAATGCGTTAACGAGCTCTTTTACCAGCTCGGCGGCCGTAATATTCAAAGCCTGCTACCGCCTCGTTCCGATTGGAAAAGACAGCGGTTGTCAGGTGTTTTTATTTCTGAATCGTCAGGAGGGTGTTTTCGCTTGATAATGACAGCGCCGCTCCGTGTGCGCGTGTGAACTTGAAAGTATTGCCTTTGTCTGAGATGTAATTAGATCTTCAAATATAGACACCTGAAGGCACGACGGTTGTCGCGTTTTAAGTGCACTCGCTGTGAAAGAGAGGCCTCCTCCTTTATTCCACAGACGTTGACGGCGGAAAGGAAATGAAGAAAAGACATAACTGGCTGACGCATAACTTGGTCTGAGGCGTAACATGATCTCCCTGCTCGTGTGACGGCACTGTCAGAGCTTACAAATGTGTTTCTAATAAGCCCGATAAACCAATAAAACCACCCGTGTGGAAAAGGATTTCCGCTGTTCTGATCTAAAGCAGTGCTTTCACAGTTGGGTTTTGATGGTATAATGCAGCGGTCCCCAACCTTTTTTGGGCCATGGACCGGTTTCACGTAAGACAATATTTTCACGGACCGGCCTTCAAGGTGTGGGGGGATAAATACGACGAAATAAAATGATACGACTGGCATAAAAACAAATATAAAGTGCATAAAAAATACAACTCACCATCTCAAGAGACACAGACGCACATATGGATGGTTCCGGTCATTTTTCAAAATAAAACATCTTTCAGATTCTGAATAAAAAAATATTTTATTGATTATCGGTCTTTCTTTGCGGCCCGGTACCAAATGACCCACGGACCGGTACCGGTCCACGGACCAGTGGTTGGGGACCGCTGGTATAATGGATATAATACATTATTACATTTTCAATTGATATTTATACCTGTCTGGTTTGACACTGCTATTATTAGTTGCACCGCGCTAGTTAGTGCGCTGATCCGGTCTTCTGGGGCTGATCTCTTCCTGCGAGGCTGATCCGGTCCTGTGTGGCTGATCCGGTCCTGCGAGGCTGATCCGGTCCTGTGTGGCTGATCCGGTCCTGTGTGGCTGATCCGGTCCTGTGTTTCTCTGCAGCTGGGACTGGGCCATACCAACCACGTGAGGGAGCCCACGCTGGTGACCACACTGCAGGGGAAGAACATCCACCAGATCTCCGCCGGTCGCTGCCACAGCGCGGCGTGGACCGCCCCCTCCGTCCCGCCCAGAGCGCCCGGTAACAGCCCCCCCCCACACACACACACACACGCCCTTAAACCACATCCACCCAATGCATTCCCCTGTCTCCCAAACACCCCTAGCGATTGCCTGGTTCATTAACTAAAGGAAAAATAGAAACGGAAGGACAGTTTTTAGACACATAACTGTGTGAGAGGAGTGAAATGGGACACAATCGTTTGTTTTAAGGGATGCGTCACGGTTTTGTACTGAGAGCCATGCCACCCTGCCCACACTGTCGCGGTCTTGTGGTTGGAGCTAAACTGGGCTGGCAGTCGTGCTTGGAGGGGAAATCTTAAACCAAACTTCTGACTCAGCTGTGTACGTAAACATTCAGACAGCAATTAATGCCAGCAGCTGGTACCCCCACAGGACTGGCTCTCCATCTGGCCATCTCATTATCTCACTCTTTAATTGGTGCATAAATCCTTACCTCATCACCTGATTTGTGTGTGTGAGTAATCTGGTGCTGGGTGGCCACCGTGAGTCACCAAGCTGGGTGCTACATGTTAGCAATAACGGATGAGAGGAAATGTGTGTGTGTGTCTGTCTGTATGTCTGCGTGCGTGTGTCTGTGTCTGTGTGCGTGTGTCTGCGTGTGTGTATGTGTCTGTGTGTGTGCGTGCGTGCACGTGTCTGTGTGTGTGTGTCTGCGTGCGTGCGTGTATGCATACGTATGTGTGTGTGTGTGCGTGTGTGCGTGCATGTGTCTGTGTGTGGGTCTGTGTGTGTGTGTGTCTGCGTGCATGCGTGTATGCATACGTATGTGTGTGCGTGCGTACACGTGTCTGTGTGTGGGTCTGTGTGTGTGAGAGCCATGTACAGTGAAAGAGCAGTGGCCTCTTTTCCCCCAGGCTCCTCAGTGCCCCTGCAGTTGGGGCTCCCCGCGTCCGTGCCCCCGCAGTACAGTGGCCTGAAGGAGGTCAGCATGGAGGCCATCCGCGCCAGGCTCCGCCTCCTTTACCACTTCTCTGACCTCATGTACTCCTCCTGGAGACTGCTCAACCTGAGCCCCAACAACCAGGTAAGAGCGCTGTCGGGTAAGTGAGGATTAGGTCAAATGTGAATTTCTGAATCCAGCGGTTCCAACAGTCGATGCCCTTTTTAAAATGTTCGGCACTCTGAATACTGAACACAAGTGATATTGCGTGCGAGAACCCCTCACTTAGCCTACATTCAAAATATATTTTAAATTATTTAATTTAATAATTATTATTAAAAATGACAATCGTCAATTAAATCGCCAAATTCTTTGATAGGTCGAACAGTAACCTGGTGGATCAACCAACAGGTCAAAACAAAGTCTAAATCAGGTTTTAAGTTTAAATAATTTTATTAAATGAAAAACAGTAAATTAGAATAATGACTTAAAATCATACATTCACTAATGAATGTAGGCTGACTACTTATAATTTGCAAAGAGGAAGACGTTAAACCAGACATTAATTTGAGTATACCAGTAAAGAGAGAGAGACAAATAAGCCAGAAAGTATTTACCCTCCTCCAGCTGAACAGGAACAAAAGGAATCACCACCACCACCAAAATAAGAGGAAAAACTTCTCCTCCAAACTGAGCTGATGCTCCTGCGGCCCCTTAAATATCTTACTCCCCAGGGAGGGGATCCCTGTCCTGATTGGGTTAAGGTGGGAGAAAAAAATATGTGGCTCCTCCATCTCTTGTTCCCTCTCCCCCCTCGCCATCACACAGTGAGTGAGTGAGTGAGTGAGTGAGTGAGTGAGTGAGTGAGTGAGTGAGTGAGTGAGTGAGTGAGTGAGTGAGTGAGTGAGTGAGTGAGTGAGTGAGTGAGTGAGTGAGTGGGCAAGGGGGGAGAGGGAACAAGAGATGGAGGAGCCACATAGTTTTACCTATATCTAAATATTATATATCCTACATTCCCTCTCTTGTAAGAATAGCTCAGGGAGGGATTTACTTCAATTAAAGGTTGGATTTTTTTCATTTTTTCAATGTGACATTAAGCTATATTAAGCTTTTTTTATAGCTGTTTTTACTCATTTTTACCAGGGGTGCCAATAATAGTGGAGGGCACTGTATCTGCTGGCCAGCTGATCACAATGGGACTATTAAACTGGGCATGGACTAATTGTTTTCAAGGTGGTTGGTAAACCATTTGGACAGTTGTTTTTGTTGTTAGCAAGTAGCTGCATCTTCAATGGTCAAATGTGTAATGGGGTTTCTATTTGGCGAACTCAGCCAGCTGATTTCACTAATTAGTTCTACCTCCTCAAATTGTGCTAATTAGCAATTCCAGGTGATTGGAACTAAATACCGGGGAGGACTTTTAATTTCTGACCCTGGATTTTACACCTCTGGTTAAGTAGCTCTTAAGAGGCGAGTGCGCATTCACACTTTTAAGAACTGTTTTGGGAAACGCGTGTCACAAATGAACCCTAAGATTGATGGTTATCGGGAAACACAGCCCAGGTAAGAACTAAAGCCTGTTTTATCGCAGCAGACCTGCTGAAGGGCTTCGGAGAGCATTTCCTCCGGTGTTGTCTCACCCACATGACAACTCTTTGATAAGATAAAAGCTTGTTTTGAGCATTTACCAGGCACGGCTCTAGGCTTTCTGCACGGCTCTAGCAGATAAACGCTTTCACCTGCTACTATGGCAATTATTTTGAATAATGGAAAAAAAGATTTCCAGAAAAATTTCATTTTTTTTTACATTTTTAGTTCTCGAAATGTCTTTGAATTTGCCGTCAAGTACTTGTTTGCTTGAGTAAATTAAATTAGTGCCAGCAAAGATTTTATTTGTATTGCAATAATTAGAATTTCTAATGTTTAAGCTTGAATTATTGTATTTAAAATTTTAATTTGAATCACATACTTGAATTTGTATTTCAGTATGAAGTTGAATGTAATGGTTTGAAATTTAATTCGTTTTTCATTGCATTCAATTTCAGTACTTTCAAATTCAGTTCTTACTGGATTTCAGTATATGCTGTAACGCTCATCAGGATACTTAGAGCAAACAAGCCAAGAGAATCAGTCCAACTGCGAACAGTGGTTCGCACCAATATTTTTTTCTGTGGTATTTATTTTTGGTATTGCGGGGGCGCGGACCACCGACAAGCTTGACACCAATAATGTTTAACCGCATTGCAGAGCTGCACGTCGCGTTACAACGCGGGGACCTGGGGCATCGTCCAGGGGCAGCTGAGGCCTCTGCTGGCCCCGCGGGTCTACACCCTGCCCATGGTGCGCTCCATCGGCAAGACCATGGTGCAAGGCAAGAACTACGGCCCCCAGATCACCGTCAAGAGGATCTCCACACGGTCAGTGCAGTCGCCTTTAGGCCGGGGGGAGGAGGGGCCGTGGCGCCGACCCGACCGCACGGCGCTGACCCGCAGGCTGCATGCTTTTCTCTCTCCTCCAGGGGGCGCAAGTGCAAGCCCATCTTGGTGCAGATCGCGCGGCAGGTGGTGAAACTGAATGCCTCGGACCTGCGGCTGCCCTCCCGCGCCTGGAAGGTGAAGCTGGTGGGCGAGGGGGCGGACGACGCCGGCGGCGTGTTCGACGACACCATCACCGAGATGTGCCAGGTACCCGCCTGGGGGGGGGGGTGTGACATCACTGGTTTTGCTCAACCCGCCGTTTACATTGGTGGTAGATAAAGGTACAGCTCTTTGGCCTGCAGTGGAACACAGCCACAGCAGAGCGAGTGTTAACGGTGCCACGAAAAGCTTGTGCTTTGTTTCGCCTGCAAAAACGATCATTTTCTCCGCTGGTGGATTTTGTGTGCTTTCAGTAAAGCAGGAGATTATGTATGATGCGCAGAAAAAGAACACGTTTGTGTTCACTCCCATGTCTGACTTGCAGAATAATGGCGTGCCTCTGGCAGCCGGCTGATCCGTGTCCCGCTGCCGAGCGCAGCTGTTACCGGAGCCTGCGTTTCAGGATGTGCCAGAGTGCCGATCCAGCGCAGTGCGGAACAGAGCTGCGCTTCGGGGTTTAGCACAGCCGTTTCTCTGCGTCTCACGGGTTTTTTGTCGTTGTTGTTCTGAAGGAGCTGGAAACGGGCGTGGCAGACCTGCTCATCCCCTCCCCCAACGCCACGGCTGAGGTGGGGTACAACAGAGACAGGTGAGCCCTCCGCATGCAGTCGGCAACGCCTCCCGGCCCCCCGCGCTCAGCCTTAGTTCAGCCCCGCCCTCCACACCAACATTGTCAAAGGTCAGGGAGAATTACACTTCCTAACGGCCGGAGGGCCGTATCAAGGTCAGGGAGAATTACACTTCCTAACGGCCGGAGGGCCGTATCAAGGTCAGGGAGAATTACACTTCCTCACGGCCGGAGGGCCGTATCAAGCCACGGTTTTAAAAGACACAGGTGTACAGCAGGAATACGGCCCTCCGCTTCGTCTGCCCAAGCGCTGTGATAAACTGGCCTCATTATTGTCTTTGTGAAATGATAGCCTGAGTGAGCTTGGTCAGTTTGTAGCCAGTGCAGAGGTGGGGGGAAGTGGAGAGCAGTTGTCACAGTGGTGAAGCTTCCAGTTTTGAAGGTCAGCTATATCTGTAAGCATTATTAATCTTACGGTAATTAACCGCCAGCGATAACCTAACTTACATGCGCAGACCTGGAAATGGGTGCACAGCCTTTGTAGGCTTTCGCATTTCCAGGTACGTCTGCTTGTGCGGTTGCGTTTGCTCACGTTTGGATGCGTTTGGTTTTTGTTTGGTTCGATGAGTCCTCCCGGCCACTGAGCGGCGCTCTTGTCTCCTCTCCAGGTTTCTGTTCAACCCCTCGGCCTGCCTGGACGAGCACCTCCTGCAGTTCAAGTTCCTGGGCATCCTGATGGGCGTGGCCATCCGCACCAAGAAGCCGCTGGACCTGCACCTGGCGCCGCTGGTGTGGAAACAGCTGTGCTGCATCCCGCTGGTGCTGGAGGACCTGGAGGAGGTGGACCTGCTGTACGTGCAGACCCTCAACAGCATTCTTCACATTGAAGACAGCGGCATCACCGAGGAAAATTTCCATGAGGTAACGGTTCGAGGTCATGGCAGAGACCCCTAGCCCACCACAGCCCTCTTGGCGGCCTTATCTGACCCGCGATACGTGCTCGCCGCCACTTTCTGTGAGCGGCTAGCTGCGCCCAGCCCCTGTGGCCGGCGCTTCCTGCCGGGGTTTGGCAGCGTTCCCGCCACCCGCCGACCCCCCGCGCCACCCTCGCAGAGCTCGAGGTAGCGGGGCGAGCTCCTCTGTGCTGTTTGGGACTCGGCTGCCCCTTTTTTCGACTTTTGGCGGACCTCTGCAACTGTACCCTCTGATCTGGCGACCAGCTCGTCATGCGCTCTCTCCACCCAGCTGCCTTTCAGTTATCCATCCGTGCAAATGGTGCACGCGCTCGGCTCTGTCCGTCTGTGCCTAACCTCTCCGCCCCCTCAGGGCTTGTCATTTATGTCAATCAACAAAGCGTGGTCCAATAGAATCGCTCCATTCGGGACGAGGCTCTTTTTCGGTGCCTCAGCACATGTTTGGGCGGGGCACGTGTGGAGGCGGGAAACCTCCACGCGTGGCGGCGGGTTTAGACAGCGAACACTGAGCCCCTCACCCTGCCGGTTGTGCCTTTCAGATGATCCCCCTGGACTCGTTTGTGGGGCAGAGCGCGGACGGGAAGATGGTGCCCATAATCCCGGGAGGGAATAGCATTCCGCTCACCTTCTCCAACCGGAAGGAGTATGTGGAGCGCGCCATCGAGTACAGGCTGCACGAGATACACCGCCAAGTAAGGACACGCCCTAATGTTGGCATGACACCCAACACCATGACAACCCACAATGCGCCTGCTCTAAGCCAATCCTAATGGGGGAAACCAGTTTGTGTACGGCTGTTAAAAACCAGCCTAGGGTGTGTGTGAGGTATGTGAATTTATATTTGGGGGAAAGGTGTGTGTGTGTGCATTGCGGTGAAACCAGTTACTTGGAGTGATGTATTTTTATTGAAGCTCTGTGTTAGTGTGAATGCGTGTGAGAGTGAGTGAATGTACGTATCTAAGAGACTGGTGTGTCCACAGCGTGTGTGCGTGTGTGTGTGTGTGTGTGTGTGTGTGTGTGTGTGTGTGTGTGTTTGCTCATGTGCGTGCGCATTCTTGAGCCGCTATGCATCTGCACGCGTGTAAGGAAAGGGTGTGGCCTCCCCACAGGTGGCGGCGGTGCGCGAGGGCATGTCGTGGATCGTGCCCGTGCCCCTGCTCTCCCTGCTGACGGCCGGCCAGCTGGAGCAGATGGTGTGCGGCATGCCCGAGATCTCGGTGGACGTGCTGAAGAAGGTGGTGCGTTACCGCGAGGTGGACGAGCAGCACCAGCTGGTGCAGTGGTTCTGGCAGACCCTGGAGGAGTTCTCCAACGAGGAGCGCGTCCTGTTCATGCGCTTCGTCTCGGGCCGGTCCCGCCTGCCCGCCAACACCGCCGACATCTCCCAGAGGTTCCAGATCATGAAGGTGGACCGGGTGAGAAAGCTAAGCCCTCCCGTCTGTCTCTTTTCAGTCATGAGAAATGCGGCGCTTGCAATGTGCCGCGTGCGTAATGTGCGCTAGTGCGTAATGCCTGGGTTTGCCAGGTTTAAACCCCATATTCAGCGACGCCATCATACCCTTGAGTTAAGAACCTGACGTGCTTCAGTAAATGGACTGTATGTAAGTGAGATGCATTAGTCACTCTGCATAAGGCAAATGGATAACTCCTGTGAACTGTTTCCCAAAGCAACCACGTGTAGAAGGTAAAAACAGGAAGGGCACTTTGTGTAAAAGCTGCCTCACACTGGGGTCATTCAGGTTCTCAGTAGGCAAAAAAGGAACTGAAATCAGACGTGTGCCATGTGGTTTTTTTTAGAAGATTTTCTCAGGATATACGCAGCCAATGACTCCCGGTGTTCCCTCTTCAGCCCCGACCCGGCTGTCATTTCTCGGGCCAACAGGTTCCCGTTTCGGAAATACTGTAGTTTTGTTCGCACCGAAAGGCGCGTTTCTGTAATTCCCTTAACGCCCCTCCCCGTTTCTACCCCCCGCCCCGCAGCCCTTCGACAGCCTGCCAACCTCCCAGACCTGCTTCTTCCAGCTGCGCCTGCCCCCGTACTCCAACCAGCCAATCATGGCCGAGCGGCTGCGTTACGCCATCAACAACTGCCGATCCATCGACATGGACAACTACATGCTCTCCCGCAACGTAGACAACGCAGAGGGCTCTGACACTGACTATTAAAAAAAACTGACACGTGATCAAACCCCGCCACCTCTCCCCACTTCTCTCTCACACAGGTGGAAGATGTGTCACTTCACAAATAGGAACTCTAGGGCATAAAACGCAGTTATGAAGCTGACCACTTTTTAAGTATTCAGTGTACTTGCGAACATAATCAATTCAGTGTTTTTATTTTCACCTTGTGGTTTATTAGCAGTTAAAAAAAACAAAAAAAACAATCAACACAAGCAGTGAATTGAGTATTTTTTTTTGGTTGTTTTTTTCTTTGCTCCATCCTATTTTCAGGGTTTTTTTTTTTAAGTTTGCATGGAGGAATGTTTAATTTGTTGGGAAATGTGTATAGGTTAACCAGCCCAATGAAAAGAAAAAAGAAAAGAAAAACAAAATTGTACATTGTGTATAATTTTTCATTAGGAAAAAGTTTTACATAAATATTCATATTTATTTTGTTTTAATTTTGAATTGTCTATGCCGAGTTTCCTAAAGCAGAAAAAAAAACAATAAATGCTTAAATACTGAATTCTTGTGGCTTCTTACTGTACACAGCTGCTAAGGCGAAGATATAAAGAGAGCAATACAGCAATAACCGCAAAATGACACATTTAAGTCAAACAAATATAACCACGTTTATTTAGAAAGTATAAAATATCACACTGTAAAGGCCTCTTTTGTAGGGTAAATTAACCTGGAACATGGTTCAGAATATTTACATGAAAGTAATATACCTTTTCCCCCTTCAGTTAGGTGTTAGTTAGACATTGTCCAGCTTGTGTTGACAAAAACTTTGTTAACTTGACCGCAGAACGCGGGTTTAATAATTTACCAGGTGCAGGAAATGTCGAGTCGGGAGATTTCCTGGCTTCTGCGAGTCCTCCTGGGGTTCAGGTATTCGACACGGTGCTCTTTCATTCAGCCAGCCGATGGGCGTGGCTTCACGTCAATAGTGACAGGCACTGCTTTTGTCTTTGCGACCGAGGGAGACTGAACTCCAGCGCAGACGTTGGGGACATTCTCAACGTGGTCCCCCTCCCCACCCCCTCTCCGCCTCACCCCAGCGGCCCCCGGGCTCCGCGTTTAAACGAGCGGGGCGACTCGCGTGGGAGGCCCGTCACACACCTCCCCTTCTCCTTCCGCCTTTATCCGTTTACAGTATATTCCAACCTTAACAAAAAGGTGTCCACTTGAGGTAGCGGCATTGTATCGAAACTTAACAAGAAGGTAATGAAGTAACAGTCATCAAATGATTCTCCACTCTGAATTAAGCTAAACACACACACACACACACACATACAGATACACACACACGCAAACAAAAGTTTCTCGCATAAACACTCAATTCATACGTACGCCACATCTGTACGGATATACCACTGACCGGTCTGTATCTTAAGTTTTCCCAAAACACATTACCCCTGCTTCCCTTTCCCTTAGCTGAAGTAACGGTGCGAATGCCGACACCTGTCCGTCTTCTGCAGAAGGAGGTCCAAAGACCCGACGTCTTCATAGTTCCTGCAGGGACCGTCCTGAAAGATCTGGATCCCACATCTGTCCGCTCGTGCACAATGGAATCAGTCCCAGTAAAGTGCAACCATCAAAAACCATCAGCGGGGAATTCATGCAGATGTCAGGTTGGGACAGACAGTCTTGCTTTAACCGCAAACCCCTCAAGCAGAAAGGGACCTCTGTCCTGCCTTAAAAATCACATTTCGGGAACTGCAACTCGCATTTTGAAGGCTGGAATGGCTGTTTCCCTCTCATGGACTGACTCCAGACCAGTGGCGGGCAGCCCAATGCCGTGTCTGCTCCCGCAGGTGGCCCTGTTCCACTGTTCTGGGATCAGCTGGGGAGGTGTAGCGTTGGCCGTCCTCGCTGCGCTAAGACCAGCTGCTCTCCTTCAAGGCGCCCGCCGCGCCTTTGCGGGTGACGATGCTCTCCGTGGACCTGAGCAGCCTCTCCAGGCAGGGCGCCACGATCTTGCCCGGCGGGCGGCGCGGGCCGGCGGGTGGCGGCGGGTCGGTGCTGGAAGAGACCGCGCTGTCCTGCGTGGCGGCCCTGGCGCCGGGCGGGGCCGTCTGCCACCGCCGCGGCCGCCCCAGGGCCAGCTCGGCGGAGGGGGAGCAGATGGGGGACGTGTGGAGCCACTTGAGGTTGGTGGCGGAGTACCAGCCCGGCGGCACGGGCTCGCTCGGTCCGAAGGCCTCGTTGCCGCCGGAGACGCTGAGGTCCACGGGGCTTTCCGCCGTGACGGCAGGGCAAAGCTGCAGAGAGAGGGAGAGACACACTGAGGGTCAATCTTTCCTCCCCCTTCATGCGTTTAAGGATATCACGCACCTGTGGTCAGAAGTCACGCTGTGTTAAGCGACAGGAGTGCTCAATCATTACACGCCCGTGACAAAAAGGGGAATTTGGAGCCATGAATAATGCATTCGGTAGCACCTCACATCGTCGCCAGTTTATTTCAGTGTAAATCAGTATTTCACTCGTCGTTGCCATGCCACACGATCATCACAACTTGCATTCAGACTACTGCTGCTTTAAACTAAAATGTTATTTAAACACAGTATAATATGATATTTTTAGAATGCCATTACCCCTTTATCTTGAGCTGTAAAAACACAACCGGAAAGTTCCTCCTGTGGTAAATTGTGCTTTTCCAGTCGCCTTTCAAATACATTTGTGTTACTTGGTCAATTCAGCACTGGCACAAAATCTTGTTTTTGCTCAGTTAAAAAAATTCTTTGTCAGTCATAATTGGAGAACTGTTGATTTGAGTCCAGGCCTGGATCTATTTAGATCAGGTTGCTCCTTCATTAATGAGTTTACAAAGGTTGGACACGTGTAGTAATGTAAACACAGCAGGTACGCCCTCCTGGTACCCTTCACCTTTCTTTTGGGGACGCTTCCCAGAATGCCCTGTTCTCTTATGCATTGTCTGTGCCGAACACGAGACTCCTGTAACACCTCACGATGGTAAACATAGATTGTAATCCCCTCTTCTTCTGGCCCTGTGATGAAAGAATAATGGCCATTCCTGTCTACCCTTCACAAGCTCCCAGTAGTCGGCTTACACTTGTTCGTGACAGTCCGTCGCCGTGTTTATATAAAATTACCTTCAGCCTCTTGGAAGGAGTGGTGTCGTCCGTCTCGTCGCTGCCAAGTTGGTCTTTGGGTTTCACGTTGGGGAACCAGCTCCTCAGCATTTCTTCAACTTTCAGTATGATGTTGATGTAACGCTCGCTGGGGGGAGCAGAGAAAAGACGAGGCTGAGCGTGTGCGCGGGATGTTGCCGCTACAAGCCAAATTAATTCAAACGCATCATCAAATGTGGAATTGGTCTAAAGCAGGGAACTTTAGAACAGAACAACATGTATACGAATGTGTTCAGTCAAGGTCTGGACCTTCTCAGACCAAGTATGGCGGTTGCGTCATCTAACTATTAGTTTGTCAGCCCAGACTGTGAAATATTATCAAACCAACAGGGAGCAAAGCTCACGCACACGCCTGTCTCTCCCACGCGCTTATCTCTGTATGGAAATGGAAGCCAACGTCTCTATTGACTGCTGCGAATACAGCGGTACGTTTTCACGAGGAGCCGTTCTTCTTTTGATTTACACACATGATGCCGCCCCGTTCCAAGCCCTGCGACGACAGCGTTTCATGGCCCCCTGCTCGACGCGTCCGTTCCACAGGCCGCGCTCACTGGACTGGTTAATCTACCATGCTGGTTGATTATAATTTTATTTTAATTCCAGTTAGCCCTAGACGGGTGGTTAATGGTTATTAGCCTGTAGCGCGTGATGAGGTGTCGGCCTGCTCTGTGCTCAGGAGGCGTCTATGTTCTGCTGTAGTTGACCTGTGGCATTAACCGACCAAGAAGTGGCTTCTTTCTCTTGTACCTTTGTGAAACGGTGGGCTGCTGTGGGAGGATGGAGGGGCAGCTGGTTAGCAGGGAGCTGTATTAGTCTGGCGCCCTCTACGGGAGCGGGGTTTGGACGGCATCCTGCGTCTTGCTCCCCTACATTACATCAGGACCAGCTACTACAATCGTTACAGTACAGACAACAAGCTAGCTATTCTACCACAGCGCTGACAAAACTGCGCACTACTGCGCCGACGGCAGTCTGGCTATTCTGCAGACCGCAATACCGATTAGACCAGCTACTTCACAGAGCAAGAGTACGGACGATACTGTCTGCTCTATAGACCGCAGTATTGGCAGCACAGTAGCTGTTCTAAAAACACACTACTCACAGGAGTCTGGCTACTGCACAGGGAAGGCTACATCGCTGCCCCCTAGTACTGAAAATCATTACCCAATGCAACTTTGAAATGCCAAGGACCTTTCCCGTATTTGGACAGCAGAGTACAGCTCTGACGCTATAGACATACAGTGTAATCTGCTGAGAGACGGTTCCAAAAGTATTACTCGGTGCTGAAAATGGACTTTCCTCCCAAATGGGTGATGTCATCGCCCATTACTCTGTCTGGGCTGAAGAGAGCCGATCGATCTGAGGCGAGCGCTCTTCCCAGATGGAGGCTCGATACATTTTTAAACAGTCTGGGCCGGAACGATCCACCGCGCCGCCCATTAGCATCCGCTACCGTCAGGCTCTGTTTATATGTCCGCGCGCGAGACCGGGCCACTGAGACCGGGCCACTGAGACCGGGCCACTGAGACCGGGCCTGAGACGCGCACTCCACCCTCGTGAGAGAGACGTGATGGAATGAGAGAGAGGAGAAAGGTAAAAGAGTAGTGGAGGAAAGAGGTGAGAGGATAAGGAAAGGATAAGGAAAGGAAAATGGAAAGCGGGATGAAAGTGCATGCTACTGAGCGCAAGGAAAGTGAGCCAGGACACCAGGAGATGAGGAGGAGAGCGGAAAGGATACTTACCCCGTGCACGGGTTCCGCAGAACTCCCATAATCCTCTGAATCCTGTCCATAGCAACGCTCTCCTGAAAACTGCTCAGACCTGGAAAACAAGGGAGGGTTTCAACGTAAGATTACCACAGCAGGGAAGGTACTAAAATGATGTGTCAATTCCTCCTAGCAGCAGCACATCCATTTAGAGGGCTGGTTCCCGGGGAGCCCCATGCGGGGCTTCATCTTATCTGACGGGTGACCGCTGTGCCCCGCCTCTCCCTGATCTCGCTTCACGTCTGACCGGCCATCGCCACGATCGCTCGCGGGGACGTCGGTTCGGCGATACGTTTACAAGGGTGGATATTGGATACAAATCTTCAGAGTCTGAAGGCAGGACAATTGACGGAGACTTGTTTGTCTGTTGTGTACGGTGGAGTATGTTAACTTAATGCCCGAGGAATTTTCCCCCCATGTACGCTGCTTATGTTACACTACGACCCCTTCACCTTTGCTACCTGCTGAGTCCCAGTGAGAAGTAACAAAAGGAAACGGTCCCGGTCATTTGATATCATCAACACGTCAAACAGCGTGCATCATCGCACCTGCCCTCGCACCTGCCCTCGCATCTCCGCTGCTGTCTACTCCACCTCTTCTCTCGGGGGTTACCCCTTCCTCAGCGGAGACGGCTCGCCCTGTGCGAACGACACGGGGCACGGCCACCGCGCCGGGGTCCCCCCCCTAACCGAGCGGAGCGCGTTTGTTTTTCGGCCGAGGCGCAAAGAGGCCCGCGCCGGCAGAACGGAGCAGCGCTCGGGTTACGCGAGTCACTTACGTTCTC
This sequence comes from Ilyophis sp. 1 JC-2022, assembly GCA_022702515.1. Classification (NCBI taxonomy): domain Eukaryota; kingdom Metazoa; phylum Chordata; class Actinopteri; order Anguilliformes; family Synaphobranchidae; genus Ilyophis; species Ilyophis sp. 1 JC-2022. Next base: position 11,775,418 of record CM040399.1, read on the forward strand.
TGTACCTTCCAGACCGCAGGCCGCTCAGGATGGAGGAAAGGTGGGGCACGTAGCACTGCAGCTCCGAGCACTGAAAGACAGATGGAGACTGTTTAATCGCCCGCTTCAGCGAGATCTAAAAAAGATAAATAAATAACTCACGTCGAGACACAATGAGCTGGGTCGCATTACGTGGAAAGCCTAAGGTTCTCTCAGCTGTCTAACCCTAACCCTAACCCTAACCCGGTCAGCTCTCACCATGCAATGAAGAGTCAAGGAGAGATACTCTTAGCCTAACATAAAAATCTATGCAACTGTTGAACTGAAGTTAAGGTCTTGTTTGAAAATATCCACCTTTCTTTCAGGATTTCCTGTTATTGCGAGTCATATACAGTACCCAGAATGGGGGTTGGGAAAATGATACTGAGAGCGCAAACCCCCCAGACTTAATTTAGAATCTCTTTCTGGAAACTGCTGACAGGTGTGTGATTTCATTGTGATACAGATGTGTGTGTGTGTGTGTGTGTGTGTACTGATATACTGTATATGTATTCATCAGCGTAAATAAGAGTTGTTTTCTGGTTGTGTACTTTCTTACGATGCTGTCGTACAGGTAGTGGTTGCTTCACAGTGGCGGAACGCGCCTCACCTTGTGGGCAAACAGCTCGTCGTTGGCCGTCTTTGCGGGGTGCTGCCAAGGCCAGTAGACCTGGGTCCCTGGGCTACGGGGCCTCTTCGGGGCATGTCGGAGCCCCTCGGCCAGTGAGACATTTGTGACGTACAGCGCTGATCGCCACAAGGGCCCGCACTGCTCCTCCTGTCCCCGGAGCAGGAGGCCGCAGCCTTTACCCCCGCAGGGCCCCGCACTCCTGGAGGGGGTCGCACAGTCGCCCCCGCCCTCCTTCACGCTGCCGCGGTCGCTCTCCGCGGTCAGACAGCGGGTCTGGTTGGCGCAGGACTCCGCCCCCGACGTCACAGGTGAGGGCAGCGTCTCGCTCGCGCCGGCTCCGCCCTTGCAGTCCGACTCGGACGCGCTTTCACAGTCTTCATCGTCGCTGGCCAGCCAGTCGATGGAGTAGTCAGAATCTGACGCGGACATCTTCAGTCACAGGAACTAACCACCAGCAATCATCACTGACCTGCTAAGACAAACGGCGCTGTTAATCCCACGTATGCGTCACAAACCCCCGCGTAATGTTTGAGCCAACACTGGCACTTTTAGAGGTTTGGTTAAAACTGCAACTGAACTCTTGTCATACCTTTCATTTTGGTTCTGTTCCAATGCAAACAATGAACATGAACATGGAGAACTTGCCAGCTTACGCAAGAACCTGAATTCACCCAACCCTTCCAATCACAATAACTGAAATGCAGCTGGTGTGCTGTGGTATAGTATGGGTGCTGAGAGACCTAAGCTTGTGCCAAGGGGGTTGCAGATTCTTGTTGTTCTGGCTCTGTACTCACAGCACATTGAAATTAAATAATGAATATAAGGTTATAAGTGCAAACTGTCAGCTTTAATGTGAGGGTATACATCCATATCAGGTGAACCGTGTAGGAATTATCCCTTTTTATACGTAGGTGACCAAAAGTAACTGTACAAATGAACATAACCTAAAAGTAAGGCCTTTCCAAACTGTAAAAGAGATCAAGAACACTATCCAGGGTGTAGGCATAGATGTGTCAAAAACAACCGTAAAGAGAAGACTACACCAGCAGCATAACCTCAGAGGGTTCACTGCAAGATGCAAACCAGTGGTATGCCTCAAGAACAGAACAGTCAGGTTAGAGTTTGATAAAAAGTACTTTAAAAATGTTTTAAATAATAATAATAATAATAATTATATTTTTAAGTATAGAATCCTGGGTCAAAGTCTTACGGATAGATGAGACTAGTATTAACATGTACCAAAGTGATGTAAAAAGGAAAGTGCGGAGAAAGAAAGGAACTGCTCATTATCCAAAGCATACCACCTCATCTGTGAATGTACAGTCAAGCCGGAAAGTCTGAACACCCCTTTTACCTTCTCCACGTTTTATTACATTACAGACATATTCTACAATAGATTGAGTTCATTTTTTGTCTCAAAATTCTACACAAAATAATCCATAATGACAAAGTAAAAACATGTTTTTAGAAATTTTTGCAAATGTACTAAAAATCGAAAACTAAAGTTTCTCATTTTCATAAGTATTCATACCCTTTGCTTTAACATATTTTTAAAGTATCATATTTAATATTTGGTCGCATATCCTTTGCATGCTGTTACTTCCTGAAGTCTGTGACCAATCAACATCAAAAGACTCTCGCTATCTTATTTTCAGGTACTGTTACAAGCGATACTATAAACTCTCTGCATTTGAACTGATTTCTATGAGAATTGGGGGGTGAGACTAGATTCAGCTGTAAATTACACTGGTACAGTATGGAACACATGACTGGCGAAATGGCTGTTCAAGCCCCCATCCATCTGAGGCAGATATGGAGTAGATGTGGATGGATCCTTTCCCTTTTGTTGTTGTTTCTTTTTTTTTTCCCCATTTTCTATCGGAAAATGAAGTATCAGGAGAAAATACCCTTTGCGTGATCCCATCCACTCTACTCCATATCTGCAACACAGAGTGGGTTTGGGGGCTCGTTCGAGCTCAGACCCTTGATGATGACTTACAGCCATTTATCCAGCCATGTGTTTCATACTGTACCAGTGTAATTTACAGCTGAATCTAGTCTCACCCCCCAATTCCCATAGAGATCCATTCAAATGCAGAGAGGTTATAGTATCGCTTGTAACAGCATGCAAAGGATATGCAACTTAAATATTAAATATGATACTTTAAAAATATGTTAAAGCAAAGGGTATGAATACTTATGTAAATGAGAAATTTTAGTTTTCGATTTTTAATACATTTGCAAAAATTTCTAAAAACATGTTTTCACTTTGTCATTATGGGCTATTTTGTGTAGAATTTTGAGACAAAAAATGAACTCAATCTATTGTAGAATATGTCTGAAATGTAATAAAACGTGGATACGGTGAAAGGGGTATTCAGACTTTCCGGCTTGACTGTAGGTAGTGTTATGGCTCGGGCGTGTATGGCTGCCTGTGGCTCACTTGTCTTTATTGATGATGTGACTGCTGACGGCAGCAGCACGATTCATTCTGAAGTGTACAGAAACATCTTATCTGCTCAGATCCAACCAAATGCCTCAAAACTCACTGGACAGCGCTCTAACTTGCAGCAGGACAATGACCCCGATGACCCTACAACAATCGAGGAATTTTTGAGGGCCAAAAAGTGTAATGTTCTTGACTGGACACGTCGATCGCTGGACCTGAATCCAACTGACCATTCACTTGCTGAAGACAAGACTGAAGGCATAAAGCCCCAAATAAAAATCCAAAATGATCTGGATGCTTCTGAATGAAAGACTGGACGAGACGTAAGTTAAGCATGTTGTATATTAACCCCTTCTCTAGCACCACCTTTTTTCAACACAAACCCGAAAATAAAATGCTTACTGTTCTTCAACCCCTTCGACTGCAGGCATAATCCTGGTCTCTTCTGTAAGCTAACCCTTTTTTTCTTGCCGAAATTTTTTTATTTTTTTTTATTGCCAGGATAAGGATACCAACTTTAGCGCTATTTATGTCGTCTGTATATTTCCGTGGAACACATAGACCGTATGGAGTCGTCGTTTTGATTGAGCCTGTTTTGTGTCATATTACAAAATAATGTGTATTGTGTGACCAGATTTCACAGTATAAAATATATATTTTTTTTTTTTAAAGTGCAATGACTGCAAATGAACTAAAGCACTTCCAGCCCAAATACAGTTTTGTGCTATTTAAGGGGTTATTGTGATGTAGGCAGGATGTATATTAATGTCAGCAAGAAACAATATCCGTCCAGTGGTTCAGTGGTTGAGAAATTAATGACATGACGCCTGCAGGCTGGTTCAGTCCGTATCCCTCTACCTTTACTCAAGTTCATATCTCCCCGGGGCTGTCTGAGATCCCTGTGGCACTACACAGCCAGGAGCAGAGGACCAGTCTTGCTTTTCACATATTCAGGAGGCCACCTGAGACCAGGCCTGCATTCATGTTCGTTTAAAAGCGACTGCAACGGTGAAACAACAACGGCCATCGGCAGACCAAACGAGTAATTACCAAAGCTTCCTTTTTCATGTCATCACAGTCTCCTGAAACATAAACGGCCAACGAAAGGAGGCAAGCAGTCCGATCATAAAAAGAAATTGAGCTGGATAGGAGACCGTGAGAGAAACATTTTACGGAGGAATAATTATTCAGGACCACACACAGGTGTTAAGATCGCTGCCAAGTGAACCTGGCCATCTGTAAACCTGTCGCAACTCTTTTTTTTTTTTGTTGCCCCTTCAAACTGAAACCGAACGTTGAATTACAGGTTGGTGCTGAATAATGTGTGTGTTGAAAGCGATGTTTTTTCAACAAAAAAAAAAAGGAAGAACATCAGATGACACTAATGAAGCCTGCCGTGTTTCTTTGTTAATGGCAACAGTCTGCTGATGGTAGTGTGACTGCTGGAAAGTTCTTTGTCTTCAGTCTCGGCAAACCTCTGTGGTTATCGGGAAATGGTTAGAGGGCATATTCCACTCTTTTATTATTATTATTATTATTATTATTATTATTATTAATAATAATAATGTGTCTACTTACAAGTAGCATAATTTATAAAAGTCTAAATATACGACTTACTATACATAAGCACATATACACACACCAACACAGACGGAATTTCACTCATGATGTTATTGGAACCGTTAGGCTACATTCAATTTGGATGGTTACACGCTGTTTTATAAGCTAAAATAGGCTACGACATTTTTTCATAAACAACGGACGTCTTACGAATGACTGACCGGCTGTAGGTCTACCTGCTGCATACCTACTATCTGTGGAGCAATGCAAATTGCACTACGAAAAAGTCCATTGTCTGAAGAGATGTCATATCGTAGGCTACATACAACCTTTGATGCTTGAAATGCTGACGACAAACATTTGTTTTCCATATATTAAACAAATATTATAAATGTTTCCAATTGTCAAACCTGGAGTAGGCCTATAAGAACACTTGTCGATATGAATAAGAGGACAACGGAGTAGCCTACCCTACCGTATATCAACCTTGTGCTCTCCTTTATTTACACTATACACATTGAGGGGTCTATACTTTTTGAAATACTATATAAAAACTGATTTTATTTTCTGAAGACATTCTGAGAAAATATACATATACTTTTCAATTTTAGAAATTTACGCATGCTCGGGTAGGCGACATTTACGAGGTTTTTCAGGGTCTGAAACCCCATTTTGGTGAAAATGATAGCGCACATAAAACCTTTTTAACGCAAGTCCATGATAAAATGTCTCTAATTAGTTGTAAAGGTCTTCATCGTTACATCAATACATAGAGAACATGCGGTAAATGTCTTGGAAATACACTGCTAGGTTGTAGGCTACAGAGCAGCATTTTTGTTAATCGACCAAATCTGATCTTGGCAAGCATTTAATATTATGTAATAGTGAAGCAAAACAAGGGTAAAGTACTTTTCAACGATGATAAAATTCTAGGTTCGCATCAGAAGTTTAAGTATGGGCCAAGCATTAGTATTATCGCCTCTATACACTACAGCATATATAGGCTGAAGGCGATACATACGCGCTTTCCCTTATTTAAAAAGTTAATGTTGGCGAAGTGCAGCTGACGCACTAACGCTATGTGGTCCAGTTTGCTGTCCAACTACATAAAAGCGTAAATTAATTCAGAAAAATCTATTTATTTAAAGTTAAATGTAAGTGTAACATTTAAAATGAGCTGCTCTGTTCGTTGTTTGGCGTTCAATAAAAATAAATAAAAAATTCTATTGAGAAGGATTTCCCTCTTGAGCTGCATAGTTTATGGTACGCGTCTCGGACATCCTTTTTTAACGAGAATAGAACGGACTAGATCGGGCTACGCATCTACGATATCTGTGGGTCAATTTGCAAGACAATGGGTCCAATGCAATATTATCAGAAATTTGGCAACAGAAGTCGCAGCGTGGTGTCATATACAAACCAGGCGCACAAGAAATGGGGTGAGATTGGAAGCATACAGTCGTTTTACCGTTTGCTCCTAACTTTTAAATAGGAGTGGTATCAGTTTTAATTAGCCTACATTATGATTTTAATGTAATAAGGGTGGGGCCCTTTCAGGACTGTCTAAGCTTATTTTGATATAGCCTACCACAAAACCACCAACATGAAATATGCAGAAGCCTTACAAACTAGTTAGACTACCTGTGGTTATTATTTTCAAAATGTCTTGAAAAATAACTTGCCAGGTATATGTTAATTTCAATATAGGCGCTTCAGAAGCATTCGTTATCTCTATACACGCACTGAAAGACACATTAATATCTAAATAAGTTAAGGTAACCGCAAAATACTTAATCACCGATTGTGGAAACTGCACTGCAAAACAATGTTAGCCGGCTAAGTCGGGTATACTCGTATGATACGCGATGTAATTTAAAAAGATATTGTCACTGGTTGCCTTTCGTGGAAGAGAGATGCTGTATCTACGGAAACAACCCTTACTTGATCATTCCAGGGAGCCAAAAAATGCATTTCTTGTTTATATAAAACATTACGTAAGGTGAACTGCAGGTATTTAGTGTATAGGCTTCACGTGTCCGCGATATCCAGCTGCATAGTCAGAGAAAAATACTATTTTAAAAGTAATTGTATCATACCTTACCAGAAGGGAGCGAATCGCACTTTCCTTTGTTCAGAGGTAAACCCGGTACACTTGGGTACAGAGACTGTGCTGTGCGATGCGGTGGTTTCAGTGACGAAGTCCCGCAATCGGGCACCCCGTGTAACTTCTCCTAAGGCAACGTGTCTAGGAAGGCGGGTGTAAACAGGCTGAGGTTTCTGATTTGTGCTTTCAGACACATATCTGACAAATAGCATTTGAGATGGAGACCACCTTCAGCCGATAGGCGAGAAAGTCTTGCATATTTAAATCTAATGGAAATTAGAAAAACACGTGGACACGAGGATCGTTTTCATTCCAATAGCCGGGCAGAAAGTCAGCCACTGGCTCCGTATGTTTACACCAGCTCTGCATGTATCTTTTTTAGAATGCAATTTATTTCCTCTTGGCTTGTAGCCTATGTGTAGTGTTAAATTTACCTGAACATAGAACAAAAGGTGTGATATTTAGGGTATCAAGGTGATTAAAATACGTATCTAAAACATTCGAGATTAACAGCTATACCCCAAAAGTAGCCTAATTGATTAGCCTAGTTACATGTCTCATTGGAATAAGTAACATCCTTGTCGCAGTTCATTGGGGGCCATTACTCATATTTAGTCACTACAGCGAATAAGTGCACATTAACCCGATGTGGCAACATCTGCCTAGTCCATGAGAGAACGGTGCATGTGTCGTTACGACGTAATTCAATGTGCGTAGTCTTCTGGCCTCCAGCAGTTTTACTGGTTGCTCGTGTGGGAGTCGCTTCCCCATCTCCGTATCGGAACGTGGACTGTTGCCGTTCGGGGACAAAGCTGACTGAATGAATGAATCAGAACCGGACGCCCATCAGTACACGTGCGTTTTTACGCTCTACTGTGCGTGCTTGTGCGTCTTGTTGCTAAGCGAGGAAAGAGCAAGGTGTAGCCTACGCTCTCCCCAAATTGGCAGAGATAATGAACGTTAGCAACTTTTCAATCATAAAGTGTGATGTGAATGGAAACATGCACAGGCGGTTGCCACAAAATTAAAAGACAAAAACAGTTTTTGGAAAATGTTGACATTATGTAACAGGCTAAAGGTCCTGTTGTAAATTCGTAGCTAGGCTATACACTGCCATCCAGAATGATTGGTACCCACAATTAATATGAAGGAAAATTATGGATAAAATTCACCTTGCTATTTATCAAAACAATTTTTTGCTCAGCAATAATTCCCAACATTTTAAGATCTAGAGAACTGATAACTGCTGTACATGTTATTGCTGTCATTTTATTTAAGCAACCTGTCAGTTAAGTTTTCTGTCTTCATTTCTAGGTGGCTTATAGAGTCGCGATCCCGGTTTGTCTTATATAAAAAGACAAGTAATTTGACATGGCATGTAGGCTACAGTAATAGCAGCACTGATCTTAACATTAAGTTTCAATTTCTCAAAGGTGACAATGAATGAAGCGGATAAAGCGCCTCCATCATCAAACCATGTTTACGCGGACAAGGTAACACTAGTTCATGAAGTGCTGCCAAGTGGCCACATTATAAAAACAGAATATGAATAGACATAATGCTGAGAATAAACATCTCGTAAATTTTATTCTGAGTCTAGGCTGTTTATGTTCATCTTTCATGGGATGCGATAAAAATAAGTTAAATATGAAAGCAAAAAGCCAGGAATGTGTCAATATCAGATGTTTAAAAATAAAATAAAAACGTAATTGTTTTAGTAATTTTGGCGGAGTGAAATTTCTCCATCCAAAGAAAATATGTTGTGGCCAACTGGAGAGGTTAGTGTTTTATCATCTGCAGTGGGTATTTTTTAAGAGAATGGTGATGGGGAAAGGGGGCGGAGACGCAGCGGGTGACTCACCGCAGTTCTCGCGGACTGTTTCTGAACAGCTCTGCCGTGAGGCCAGATAAGGACTGCGAGCCTGGAGGGGGTGAGTCACTCATAACCCCTCCACAGAGAAACGTGATCGCATGTGGAGACACCCGCCCACACCTGTTCCTCCTCCCCCTCCAACTTTCTCAATTGAATATCATGATTAATGCAAAACCGATTGAGGAAAAATGTTAACAATAAAACCACACACACACACACTACCTATTGCAAATTGTGACTACTAGACGAACAGCTTTTCTGTTCGAAATGAGGCAATACTTAAATGTCAGATATTTTAATTGTATCTCTCTTGCCTGTAATCATCCATTGCCCATAAGCCCATTCTTCGTCAGGATCTGTCTGTGTGCTGTGTCTTGCCAGTGAAGAGTCATTCTGAAACTTAATTTTTTCATTTAGCGTCATATAATACTTTAGTTTTATCCATCACGTGGGTGAACATGGTTCACTGTCATGGCTCAAAAACAATTTTAACAAACACGTGCACTTTCCATGCAGGGAAATAATCTGTACTTCACATAACCATGATAGCTATACTAATGTAAGCAGGAACACTATTTGTGCTACTGAGAACAGTAACCAGTAAGTATGTAGGTTATTCTTTTTTAGTTTTTGTGTTTGTGTTCTATTGCACTCTGCTTTTCTCTTCAAATAAGTCCTGAGAATATTTTTTTACGAGTCTGAAGAGTAGCGTGTGGGAATCAACCTGGGACATTTACTTGGCAGGAGATACCACCCAGACACTTTAACAGCTGGGAGCAAACCTGTCTGACTTTAAATGCCCAGCTTATTCAGAGGAAGTCCCTCACACGCTGCTTGTAATGAGCACGTACTGTCCAACGTCGTAGAGGGGCCTCTTTTAATTGCAGACCACCGGAAAAAAAAAACTGGTTGAACTGAAAATCGCATAGGCATCCTGTGGTTTGACTGTGAACATGCTGGTGTGTGTGTGTGTGGTGAGAGGGTACTTTTGATTTAGGTGACACTGACATTGCCTCGGGACAGCAAAGGAAACTAAGTGGACTTCACCGGGTTTCCGTTGCTTTGCAGGGCACCTGTTCAAATTGAAGTGTAAGCATAATAGGTGGATGTGACGTAGTCTGAAACCAGATGGTTGTAACACGTACAATGGAAAAAAAGGGCATACGCAGAGAAAAAAAACAATAAACAATTAATAACTTGTGCAGAATTGAGTCAATAAGATGTTCAGAAGTACAAAAGTGATGTAAAAATAAGTATAATAAATAAAAATAAGTAGAACAGGCACAAACATATAGAAAGAGGGGGAGGAGACTGAGATGGCATGTGTTGTTTCCCCGGTCGAGCTCCCATTTCCCGCATCTTTGTGCCTGAATCACCATGCAAGGGCAACACACCTTATTTCCTGTTAATTGTACGTTGCTGTGTGAATCACAGCCAGGCGCAGAGAGGAAATGTTCAATCTCCAGCTCTCGTTTCTGTGGGGACATTTTGGTTATTCTACAGCCCCGCTCTCGCTCTCATTGGCTGAAAGGAGGAGATTGCAGGGGCGTCAGAAACATTGACCGTTCGACCTTCCTTCCAATTTACGTCTCGTAGCCCTCGCCTCAAGACTTTTTAAAATCGGTGTTGTCAATGAATCTTAATCGTGTGAGGCATGACAAAACCAACTGTTGAGATTAAGCTTCGGTTTGAAGGTTATTTGTAGTCCATTGAATCGTGCGATTGTGCTTTGGAAATGGTAGATTGAATAAGTGGCAGGTAATGTGGGTGCCCTTCCGTAGGCGTGTAGGAGGGTGTCGGGCTCAGTCTCTTTAACGAGATGAGTCTGTGTTACATTAATGGCGGGATTGACCACCTGACCCGGGGGTGATGAGCAATCGTCCAGGTCAGCCAAGCTGTTACAGGAAACAGGCTGAGAAAATATGTGGACGAGCGCCGCCTAAAAGGACGAGGGGCGTGGTGTATGTCCGCGTCACGCTGGCCGGCTCTCTCGTGCCCGCGCGTCTGCTGTGTGTCCTGTCGCTAAAGAGGGTCGCCGGTTGAAATGGGCCTCGTCATTGCCGAGGGCCAGGGTGACTCACACGCTCAGCGCAGCCTGCCTAAGAGTTGTTCATTCACTCTTTTTTTTTTCTTTTATTGTTTTGTTTTGTTTTGTTTTTTTAATTTTTAATATCTGATTTGCAACGTAATTTTCCCACTTCAATCATAACTGTGCTACTAGCGGCCTGTGTAAGCAACACCGCAGCTGAAGTGTGTGTCCTCCCATGCACTCGCCTGTGAGCCGCTTCTTACTTTACACCCTACAGGCCACACAGCACAGAGGAAGAAATACTATCAGAGAATAAGACTCGGCTATAGCCACTGAGTGATCGAGGGAATAATACCGGAATAATAATGCAGGAAACGAATGTACATGTATCAAAACTACCAAAGCAACCGTGCCTATCATATCAGCACATACTGTAGCTGGGAGGTCTGCAGATTGACCAGTCTAAAGAGTCATGAGAGGGAGCCAATACTTCCTCCATCCTCAATTCTGAGGATGATGATGATAATGTCTTCTTTGGTTATAAAATAGAATAGAATAACTTTTATTTTCTTGTTAGGGAACTTCAGTTGTAGCCACCAGCAACAACAAAAAAGACATAGACAGTGGGGTAGACTGATCTCAGTAGAGGACTTGACCAGACTGATCTCAGTAGAGGACTTGACCAGACTGATCCCAGTAGAGGACTTGACTAGACTGATCCCAGTAGAGGACTTGACCAGACTGATCCCAGTAGAGGACTTGACCAGACTGATCCCAGTAGAGGACTTGACCAGACTGATCTCAGGAGAGGACTTGACCAGACTGATCCCAGTAGAGGACATGACCAGACTGATCTCAGTAGAGGACTTGACCAGACTGATCCCAGTAGAGGACATGACCAGACTGATCTCAGTAGAGGACTTGACCAGACTGATCCCAGTAGAGGACATGACCAGACTGATCCCAGTAGAGGACTTGACCAGACTGATCCCAGTAGAGGACTTGACCAGACTGAAACTTTTTTGAAATATGCTTTTGTTCTCCATTCATTCATGTTGTCTTGTTTCAAGGTTGATCAACTCCATCTGGAGAAAATGTAATCTTCTTTTTTCAACAGAGGCCTCTGGAACTAGAATCCGTGTGCTTATGTGCTGAACCTTTTTAGCTGCTTGAATTAGTCAATCACAATTATTCGCTTCTCAGAGTTATTAATATGTTTAGTGTTGCTCACGCAGCCCCCCCCCCCCCCCCTTAGACTAGAGAAAAATTATGAGCGTGTCTACTATGTGTGGCGCAGAGCACCCAGAGCGCCCGCCTTCTGGTGAGACTGCCCATCACCATCTGCTTGCAGTGGTGGGAGGGGCCACACAGCCTCAGCCACAAAGAAACTCCTCCATTTCCAAGATGTGCAAATTATGTGACTTTAAAGGGGCTCGGTTTCTCTCTCTCTCTCTCTTTTTTTTTGTTCTTCTCCTCTCAGTAAATACGCTGGTCAGTCACATGGACTGCTCTCCAAAGAACAGCACCCTTCCCATTTATTTTCTGTTACTTTTTCCCCTCAGTTTGATCTTATGAGGGAAGGGTGGCAGGGATCACATTTGAATTTTTAATGGCTGTGTGTAAACGCCTGAGTGACTGCCAGCGCGATTCAAGCGACGCTGCGATATCTGTCTGCAGGGCTGACTGCTACATGTGACCGGGGGTATATTTTAACTCAGTTATGTAACTTCAGACTGTACAGACAAGTGAGGCTACACATGATGCCGGCAACCGTGAAAGCTCCCATATGACCTTCACCACGCATTGCATAATTCCTGCACTAAACGAGCCCTCAAAGTGGCACCGTTTTTACACTTACAATGGTGTTCAAATAAATAGCAGTGCGTTAAAAAAAGTGAATAAAGTGCAAATATGTTTTAATAGCTTTTAGTTCCATATTTCAAATGTAGTGGAAACATTACACATTCAATTCCAAATCAAAGCATTAACAGATTTTATCATGTCTGCGTTATTCTTTTACAGGAAGCAAAGAAAAGGAATTTTAATCTGTTCAAAAAATTTGCAGTGTCGACATTTTTCTTTTCAAACTCAAACACTTACTGTATAAACTGAAAAAATTGTTCAAGATTTAACTTCACTTTAAATTACCGAACTAATATTTAGTTGCATAACCATTGTTTTTGATAACTGCTGCGCATCTGCGTTGCATCGAGCCAACCAACTTTTGGCACCTAGAAACAGGTATTTCAGCCCAGGATGAACGAACGACATTCGTCAGTTCCTGTGAATTTTTGTGTTTTGCTTCAGAAACTGCATTTTTAATGTCACCCCACACGTTTTCAATGGGGTTGAGGTCGGGGGATTGAGCTGGCCACTCCATTACCTCAATCTTTTTTGTCTGAAACTAAGATGTTGCTCGCTTACTTTGTGTTTGGGGTCGTTGTCTTGTTGAAACACCCATTTCAGGGGCATTTCCTTCGGCATATGGCAACATAATCTCTTCAAGTATTTTGATGTATTCAAACTGATCCATGATCCCTGGTATACGATAAATAGGCCCAACACCGTAGTGTCCCCATACCATGATTTTTGCGCCACCATGCTTCACTGTCTTCACAGTGTTCTGTGGCTTGAATTCAGTACCCGGACCACTGGACCCGAAAAGAACAATTTTACTCTCATCAGTCCACAGAATATTACGCCATTTCTCTTTGGGCCAATCGATGTGTTTCTTGGCTAATTTTAACCGATTCTGCACATGCCGTTTTTTCAACAATGGTGCTTTACCATTAATACTTAGCTTTGATCAAACGTCTTCTGACTGTAACAGCATGTGGCGAAGTGAGCCGTACCACTCTTGTGAAGAGAGAGAGTCCACCAGTGATTGGTAAGGAGAACCGGTTTTTATTTTCAGGTCTCCATGACAGACAGACAGACAGACCGACAGACAGACTTGCTTCCCTTCTTCCTTAATAAAGGACAATTAATGACACCTGTTTTTTCACAGAATGAATTACTTCTCTAATTAAACTCCACACTGCTATTATTTTGAACACGCCCCTTTCAATGAATGAGTCAATTACTCAGAACAAGCAGCGTGCATGTCATGACAGTTGGGTCTGTTGTTTTTCTATTACACTACTAGATCTACAAGTAAATTATTTTCCATGCAGAAATATCACTACTACTAATAACAGTGGTTCATCAGGTTACTGATGTTGTGCTGCTATTTTTTTGAACACAACTGTATTTGTTTTGTACCAGAAATTAATGCAAATTTTAACCACCTGACATTTGGTTCGCTAAACAAAATCATTGTTTATTTTTTCCATTTTGTTCATCTTTGGGTCTGAAGTCTGTTCAATGCCGTTCATTTTTTGACTGGTATTTATTTATGTTTTTTTTGTTTATTATGTAGATTTGCAAGTGCGTCCATGTCTGCAGGCACCAGGCAACCAGTCTCCATAGTGACGCATGACTACAAATTGCTCACGTCCACGGATTCTTGTGGGGAACGAGAGATAAAGACCTGTGTCGATGCTCCACGCGCCGCCTATGAAAGGTGTAAAAGAACAGGGGACCACAGCAAAGAGACGCCGTATGTGTGTTGGAATGCATTGGTTCAAAAAGGCAGCCATCCAAGCAAAGTGAAAGAACCTGAAGGAATCCCTGATGGCAGGTTCTTCTTTAGGGGGCCGTGGTAGAGCGTGGAAACCGGGCCTGGTTCAAAAGGTCAGCGCAACAGCTGGTGTGCGAAAGCCGCTCGAGCCTCTCGGTCAATTGAGGACAGACCTGCTGCACTATCAAACTAATTACAGCCATATGTGTCAATGGCGAGCTCTTACCCCGTCCTTCCATTGTTAGCTGTGTCTGTGGCTTGTGTGGAAATGTCAGCTGGGTGAAGAAGCTCTAGGCCTGTTCAATTAGGCCTGTTCTGGTTTTTGGTCTTTTTTTGCATGACTGTCTCTTGACCCTTTTACCCCCGCATTGAATAGATCATTCATTCAATGACCATCAGCGCCAGCTATCGGGGATTAGTATAGAATAGCCAGTGTTCCCTCTGCAGTCCGTCTAATTAAATCACGGCGATATGGCTCCTACTCCTCGGCTTCTCAGTGAAGCCGCCATTTTGAGACGTGACTCCCAGTAGAAGGCGATCAGGCTGCACTCGCTAGTATACGACTTATGTTGTACTGGGTTATGTTATTGCGATGGGTTATTGCTCCGTGGGACTGGAAATGTAACACAAGGTGCACTGCTTCACAAAAATATGATTTTGAGATCATAACCAGTGAACTGAACTAGAGAATAGGGCCTGGAGGAGGACTGCCTCGAAGAAACTCCCAAAACATGAAACGGAGACTCAGTCCTCTCGACTGCAACCTCAAGAGGTGCGTTCAGTCACAAAGCATGAATCCATGTGTTGGATCGGTTCCAGAACTTTCTATCTTTTTGACACAGGGTGGTCAAATTCCTTCAGGACTCTCTGTGAGCGCTCCACGTTTGATTGGTCATTGTCGGTAGGCTACGTCCTCCGCCGGCTCACCCCAGGGGTAGCAAGCGTGGGGCACGTTCCCCTCTCCGCTGGGCATATGAGCAGAAACGTGGGCTTTATGTAAGGTTTATTTATTGGGCTCCAGCAGCTATGGCCATAGGCTTGCGTAACTTTTGGGAGGCCTGTACTAGGGTTATAATTCTTTTGTTTGGAACTCATCCCGATCTTTAGAAGTTAAAAAAGTGACTGCTGGCCTCCTTCCAGCTCTGTTTCTGCAAGACAGCTTTGAGAGAGAGTCAGGGGGTGATGAGCCCGGCTGGAGTTTTTCTTCTCTGTTTGCATCCTTTTAAAAGGAACAACGCAGATGCCACTTAAAGAAACCACCCCCCCCCCCCCCAAAAAAAAAAAAAAAATGATATAGTCATCTGCCTTTGCCTTTATTTTACCTTCAAATCAGGTTCAGATAAGATCGCAAATACCAAATGAGATTGCTTTCAACAACAGTTTACTTCATATGGTGAAACTAGAATTGCCAACATGGCACTTTACTAAAGCAGGGTTGCACAAGGTGATGCAGAGCCAGTTACAATTCGATTCAATTCAAAATGTTTTATTGGCATGAAATACATTCGTAAATATTGCAAAGGCGTACATACAGAAATACAGAAAGACACTTGAACAATGAATGTAAATTACGTTACATCTTTCTCTGGATGACTTCCGGCCCTGCGTTCAGTGAACAGTGAAATTTGAGGGGAGATTTTGTGACTGTGTGCGCTGAACAGTTGGCAACACATGTTGAACAACACTATGCACCGAAACCCAAAGTGCAGGATGGTATGGTTAAATTTTACCGGGGTTATTTAGTTTGGATTACATTAGGATTTAACTGAATCAATAAACAGGAAGATTGAAGTTGAAAATGAGGGAGGAAAGTGAGAGAAAGAGGAGGGAGGGAGGGAGGGGACGGTGACAGCCCGGGGGTGGAGGGGGCGTGGCAGAGTTGTGTAAGGACGAAGTATGTGCATATGGGCATAAGGGTTTGCTGTGTTTTGTGCTGTGTGCAAACCAGAGAGCAGTGCTGATACTAGGGTACACGTGTCTCTCTCTCTCTCTTTCTCTCTCTTCCCCCCCCTCTCTCTCTCTTTCTTTCTCTCTCTCTCTCTCACACACAAACACTGTCTCTTACCTCACTGCTGCAGAACTGAGGAGTCATACACACGATGATAACCTGTGCCTCTATCTCATGGAGCAAGACCAGAGGATAAGGTTTAGTTTTTGGTAGAGACATAGAGGTGCTAAAAATCTCTTTTTACAGGCACTTTAGATTTTTCAGAATGTATTTCTCAACCTCAGATTGTGCTCATTCCTACACGCTGGGCAAATGTACCATCGTCAATTCATTGTGGGACAGTAGCAGTGCGTAAAAAATAAAGTCATATTTTCTTAATGAAATTACACCAACATATCGTGGAAACATTTTTACATTTTAGCAAAATGATAAACGGTGTGACCAGATCCAGAGAGAGTAAAGCACAAGGCATGTGGGGAAACCATCCGGTTTCATAGTTGGTGTGTCATATTTACTGATAAATACATAAGAAATTCAACCCAGTCACCTGCTGTAGACACCCAGCTCCACCTCAGTTCTGGAACTGGACCAGCTATTTGTGGAAAATTCCCAGTCTTCTCACGTGTTTACCTCCTGATCTTTTTAGAGGCACTATCTAGGTGAAGTATAGGCAGATTGTCAGTTGGCAATGGTTTGATGTCCTGGTTGTGTTTGTGTGTGTGTGTGTGTGTGTGTGTGTGTGTTATTAAGCCGTGTCCCCACAAAGCCGGATCCAACCGGTGGTCCCCGCTATACACTTAGACAAGTATACATATGTGCAGAGGGTGGGTAGTGTAGGGAGTAAAATGGACTTTGGTTGCGAATCCTTCAAGGAGCCAAGTTTCCATTGCCCAATTTCACCCCACCTCCACGTAACCCCCACAGCAGGACTGAATCCTACCAGCCGCCATGGAGTCCAGTGACTTCTGCGGTTCCGTGTACAGCAGCTCCACAGCCAGACTTAGTGAATCTTTAGTGACCAAACAGGAAGCCTTTCAGAGGGAATTAGGGCATCTTAGCTGCTTGTGATGATGGGACGTTGAACCTTTATTTTAGAAATGTGCACTTTGAAACACGGCACAGACTCCTATAACATTTTTATCCACAGTTCTACTTACGTGCATTGATAGAGACCCTTACATCTTTAGGGTCTTTCCCAGCATTTTACATCAACAGGAACTATAGGGTCGACTCGCCTTCACCTTCTTGGATGAAATTAATCACCAGGTCACAGAGAAGAACCAAACGGGAGCACCGGTATTGTGGACAGTTGGTAAAATGCTCAGCTTCATGGTGGTAGTGGTCTGCAGTTTGTCTTGGACCGAGTGGACGGTATGCACAGCCAGGCGTACTCAAACGCACAAGCCATGCATTGTAATTCAGGGTCAATGGCAGACCCTGAACTAGGGAGATAAGTTTGATTCCTGCATGCTGTTTTCCAGTCAGCATTCTTCTCTTTCAGCACGTACATTGCGTACAACGTTAAAGGGAAAAAAGAACATCTCCAAAATTATAGTGGCAAATAATATGTCGCTGCGATGGCTTTGATTGTGTCTATCGAGGTGTCCCTGATTAATCTTGCATGTGGGAGCTAGACTTCATGTTCTTCACCCGTGTCTTATATCCAACAACATGACCCCGGAGAATTTATTGTTGAAAACATACTACTCTTCTATGGTTTGTGATAATTGTATTCATTTATTGCCCCGTACATGCTGCGGAATTGTACGTATGCGAGCCCATTTTGTAAAATGTAAAATGTTCATTTGCACTTTGCCTTTTTAAATGTTACGGACGCTTAAACGCGAACGCTGTAGAAATAGGAACTCCGCCTGCTGAAATAAATCTTGGGAGACTGGGTCCGATAGTACAACTTGTTTGCACAGGGAAAGTCGTAACAGAATGCAGTTTCGCGGCGGAGCTCACCAGTAGAGCTCACGTCGGCTGATGTTCTTGTCAAAAACCCGGGTCTCAGCAGCTTGTCTGTGTCTAATTGCGGGGCGGCGGAATGTCTTGTGCGCAGGGGTCAGATGAGTCCACAAGCGTAAGCAGGTGATGCCCAGAGAGCTTTTCGAAGTGGCCTTCAACCAGCAATGAGTCGGGGGTGGGGCTTGTGGCGGACGCTGAAGGGGTCACTCAGTCCATGCTATGGCGCTGTTTGAGTTTATTCATAGCGCAGCCCTTTCCCGAGACTCAAAAAACCAACCCCCACAGTTTGCAAATGAGCATGCTCAGACAGCGGAGTCACCATCCCCCACTCTCTCCTTGGAATGTAAGTTTAACAAAGCACCTTTATCCATCAGAACCGCGTTAACTTCCCACAGACAGCATATAGACTGTTGTGTCTGTGGAGAAGGAGCTGCAGATGTACACCTGATATGTTCAGAATTTAAATCCTTTTTTAAACTAAAATATTATGTCGAGTTATATTTTTCTTCGGACAACCTTCTCCATGACAACTGCTAATGGTTTCAGTAGCAGATGCTAAACCCTTTGGTTTACAAGCTCAACATCATACAGCCAAAATGCAATCACAGATTGAAATTGGATTCATTGCATTTTGTTTGACCAAGTTTATAAACCCCATAAACCTTTTTGGTTCAACCTTTAGACCTTGAAACAACCTACTTGTGCCATTTTCAAATAAACTAGAGGATCATATAATGGATTTTATAATGTGCATATGGAGCAATTAAAATAGTCAGCGTACAATGATAAAAGATTGCAGTGTGAGAGTTATAACACATGATATACCTCAGACAAATGTGATACATGTTAAGTTAAACTGTAATACAAACCCCAATTCCAAAAAAGTTGTGATAGTATGGAAAATGTAAATAAAAGCAGAAAGCAGTGATTTGTAAATTTTCTTTTACATATATTTTATTGAAATCAGTACAAAGAAAATATATTTAATGTTATAGCTTATCAACTTTATAGATTTTTGTAAATATACGCTAACTCCGAATTTGATGCCTGCAACACGTTCCAAAATAGTTGGGACAGGGGTAAAAAAAAGACTGGGAAGTTTGTGGAATGTTCAAAAAACACCAGCTCAGAATGCAACCATCAGCTAATCCCGAAATGTTTGTAAATACATTTTAAAGAAAGTCTTAAGTGCCCATGGTATGGGGGTTTGTTAGGTCCCATGGTATTTGCAAATCATTGCTTTCTGTTTTATTTACATTTTATACTGTCCCAACTTTTTTGGAATTGGGGTTTGCGTTTTGTATAATCGTTAGATGCAGTGAATCGACACGGCTGTTTTATAGAAATTGGAGGTTGGAATTAATCAATCAAGGTTTTTACAAAAGAGCAAATACCAATGAAACTGCCTATAATTAAGGAAAAGTCAAGCAGAGTAATGTGTGATTTTTAAACAAATACTTTTGAGTGCCCAATGGGAAGTAAAAGTGGTGGAGACTGCACATCTTCCCTTAAAAGGATTCATAGATAATGCCTCTGTAGGAAGTTAAGAAGTCATGTGTTTTGGTGGGCTTGGAGCAGGAGAGTAAAAATGTGCAACACAGTTTTTTAAATTTCTTATAGTCAGATATATATTTTTACTTGGACTGACAGGTGATTTTAAAAGTCAGATAACATGGGTTATCTCATGTTTGTGATTGGCTGTAAGAGTTTATATTTCTACAGCATACTGTGAAGACATGTTGAAAGTACATTAGACACTTTGGCCCATAGGTTCTGCTGTGTCGATACGGTTCTTAGTTTTAAACATTCCAGGAAGGAGTGAATCAGTCATGGGACTCAATCTTTGCAGAGGAATTCTAGTTCATGGAGTCTGATGAACATGTGAGTCACAGGCCAAGGGTCAAATGAGGATTTGTCAGTGGAGTCAAGCTGCACCTCATTATTTGCAGCCTTACACTCTTTGCACATGGCTATATTACAGCGTACCGAGGTAGCCATTAGATTGAGCAAGTTTCTAAAACAGCGAAATAATTACTATTTATGTTGCCAGTGACTAAAGACAAAATATGTTGGAATTTAAACACTAAATTCATCCAGTCAAATGAAAATATATGACATATCATGAAGTCACTGCACAACAGTCACATGTGTGGTCGATCACTCTAATCTGTGTAACCAAGGCAACTGGGTTGGATGTAAAGAAATGCCAAATCTCACTGAGGTTTAAAAGATACATACTGCTCTGTGCTGTTTGCTTGTCACAATAATTGATATGAGAACTTGGGATTGTGTCTCTCAATTTTACTCTGTTTGGCTTCCTCTCTGTGATTGTTTTGCCGGAACTTTCTGTGATGAAGAGCTGCCGTGTCTGCGCCCACCATAAATCTCTCTCAAGCACGTGGCCTCAGATGCGCCACTGGCTTGAGACTCCCGTTTGCAAGTTTTTTTACAGCGCCCTGGGTCTGGCTACCGCGCCCAACGACTAACTTCTGGCCCCGCCTCTCGGACATGTGACCTGGCTCTCCGCATCCCTCCGACGGTCTGCAGGACCGCGAGAGAAGACGCAGAATTCCACCTGTCTGTTAACGTGCGTCTTTCCCTGTGCAGAGCACGAAGAGCTGTTACTGGGCAAACTGAAACGAAGGGGAAGGAGATGGGGACGGTGATGGGGACAGTGACGGTGACGGAGACGGAAACAGAGACGGAGACAGGGACGGCTACCAAACACTCCCCACCAATGTCAAAGAGTCAAAGAGGGCAGAGACAGCCCAAAACTATATTTAGTCTCTCCTTTCCTGACCTTTGACCTTGCCTTTGCAAAACAAGAATGTAACGAAGAACAACCGATAGCTGAGGTGTGCATTAGGGGCTATTTGACCTGTGTGGGAGGATCCTATGTGGACAATCCCTACACAGCTAATGTTCCGCCAAAAAGCGAAATTACAGGTAGAGTGTCAGTTTGCCGAGGTCAGGGGGTCAAAGGGCGGCGCAGCCACGGTTTTGGAGATGCCGATTAAAAACGGCACAGTTTCTTGGTACAATCCCACGTCCCCAGCGGAACAGATGACCTGCTTACTGGAGAAGCAGCACAGTATCAGAAGGAAGATGACCTGCTTACTGGAGAAGCAGCACAGTATCAGGAGAAGCAGCGCAGTATCAGGAGAAGCAGCACAGTATCTGGAGAAGCAGCACAGTATCAGGAGAAGCAGCACAGTATCAGGAGAAGCAGCGCAGTATCAGGAGAAGCAGCACAGTATCTGGAGAAGCAGCGCAGTATCAGGAGAAGCAGCGCAGTATCAGGAGAAGCAGCGCAGTATCAGGAGAAGCAGCACAGTATCTGGAGAAGCAGCGCAGTATCAGGAGAAGCAGCACAGTATCAGGAGAAGCAGCACAGTATCAGAAGAAGCAGCACAGTATCAGGAGAAGCAGCGCAGTATCTGGAGAAGCAGCACAGTATCAGGAGAAGCAGCACAGTATCAGAAGAAGCAGCACAGTATCTGGAGAAGCAGCGCAGTATCAGGAGAAGCAGCACAGTATCAGGAGAAGCAGCGCAGTATCAGGAGAAGCAGCGCAGTATCTGGAGAAGCAGCACAGTATCAGAAGAAGCAGCACAGTATCTGGAGAAGCAGCGCAGTATCAGGAGAAGCAGCACAGTATCAGGAGAAGCAGCACAGTATCAGGAGAAGCAGCGCAGTATCAGGAGAAGCAGCACAGTATCAGGAGAAGCAGCACAGTATCAGAAGAAGCAGCACAGTATCAGGAGAAGCAGCACAGTATCTGGAGAAGCAGCACAGTATCAGGAGAAGCAGCACAGTATCAGGAGAAGCAGCACAGTATCTGGAGAAGCAGCACAGTATCAGAAGAAGCAGCACAGTATCTGGAGAAGCAGCACAGTATCAGGAGAAGCAGCACAGTATCAGGAGAAGAAGCACAGTATCTGGAGAAGCAGCACAATATCTGGAGAAGCAGCACAGTATCTGGAGAAGCAGCGCAGTATCAGGAGAAGCAGCGCAGTATCAGAAGCAGCAGCGCAGTATCAGGAGAAGCAGCACAGTATCAGGAGAAGCAGCGCAGTATCAGGAGAAGCAGCACAGTATCAGGAGAAGCAGCGCAGTATCAGGAGAAGCAGCACAGTATCAGGAGAAGCAGCGCAGTATCAGAAGCAGCAGCGCAGTATCAGAAGCAGCAGCGCAGTATCAGGAGAAGCAGCACAGTATCAGGAGAAGCAGCGCAGTATCAGGAGAAGCAGCACAGTATCAGGAGAAGCAGCGCAGTATCAGGAGAAGCAGCACAGTATCAGAAGAAGCAGCACAGTATCAGGAGAAGCAGCACAGTATCAGGAGAAGCAGCACAGTATCAGGAGAAGCAGCGCAGTATCAGGAGAAGCAGCGCAGTATCAGGAGAAGCAGCGCAGTATCAGGAGAAGCAGCACAGTATCAGGAGAAGCAGCACAGTATCTGGAGAAGCAGCACAGTATCAGGAGAAGCAGCGCAGTATCAGGAGAAGCAGCACAGTATCAGGAGAAGCAGCACAGTATCTGGAGAAGCAGCGCAGTATCAGGAGAAGCAGCGCAGTATCAGGAGAAGCAGCGCAGTATCAGGAGAAGCAGCGCAGTATCAGGAGAAGCAGCGCAGTATCAGGAGAAGCAGCACAGTATCTGGAGAAGCAGCACAGTATCTGGAGAAGCAGCACAGTATCAGGAGAAGCAGCGCTGTATCAGAAGCAGCGCAGTATCAGGAGAAGCAGCACAGTATCAGGAGAAGCAGCGCTGTATCAGAAGCAGCACAGTATCAGGAGAAGCAGCGCTGTATCAGAAGCAGCGCAGTATCAGGAGAAGCAGCACAGTATCAGGAGAAGCAGCGCAGTATCAGGAGAAGCAGCGCAGTATCAGGAGAAGCAGCACAGTATCAGGAGAAGCAGCACAGTATCAGGAGAAGCAGCACAGTATCAGGAGAAGCAGCGCTGTATCAGAAGCAGCGCAGTATCAGGAGAAGCAGCACAGTATCAGGAGAAGCAGCGCTGTATCAGAAGCAGCGCAGTATCAGGAGAAGCAGCACAGTATCAGGAGAAGCAGCACAGTATCAGGAGAAGCAGCGCAGTATCAGGAGAAGCAGCGCAGTATCAGGAGAAGCAGCACAGTATCAGGAGAAGCAGCACAGTATCAGGAGAAGCAGCGCTGTATCAGAAGCAGCGCAGTATCAGGAGAAGCAGCACAGTATCAGGAGAAGCAGCGCAGTATCAGGAGAAGCAGCGCAGTATCAGGAGAAGCAGCACAGTATCAGGAGAAGCAGCACAGTATCAGGAGAAGCAGCACAGTATCAGGAGAAGCAGCACAGGATCAGGAGAAGCAGCACAGTATCAGGAGAAGCAGCACAGTATCAGGAGAAGCAGCGCTGTATCAGAAGGAAGAACTAGATCACAAGCGACGGGGGAAGCGGCAAGTTTCCTCATAATCAATCAACAGGGTGGACCGTCGGGGTGCATTGTGGGGCCTTTTTTCTTCAGCAAGGAAACTAGCACTTTTATAGGTCGGGTTGTGTACATAATGAGAGACCTTTTTCACACTTGATGAAAGACCTTGCCATCAGAGACTGCTGGGGATGAGGCCAGACCTGAGCTGGATTAAAGAATGACTTTTACGAACGGCCTATATAAAAATAAAATAAAAAGATCATCATTTGTTTTTACAAATTGATGCTCCCCTTGGTGGCATGGCATGCTCTTCATTCTAAATGGACCCATTGGCAGAGCAGAACACAAAGAAAAATAAGATAAGGAGCATTCCATGGAGGCGTGTGGCTTCTGACACAAATAGTCAAATTAGCTCAAATAGTCATCTTAGATGGTTTCCCATGAATAGCGCTGAGATTTGATTGTTGCATCACTTCCTGTCTCTTCCCCTGACATCGTTAATGCAGTGACACAGCACGGAACGTAAAAATTGTAAACAAAACAAAAAATGCACTTCGGTGGTGTACGAGAACACACACGGGTGCCTAACGCACGCAGCGCATTGAATATTTACAACAAATCCCACTGGCTCATACGGGTCCAGGAATACGCATTTTAGAGGTAGCTGTTCGCCATTTATACGCCGTTTTTCGCGTCAGCGACACCGACGAGAAGCGAGGAAGAGCGTTTTAATTCGCTCTGTGCAGTCAGCTGAGAGACCTTCCCACACGCCTGCCCCACCACGGATTTGTTCGTCTTCACACTCCGCCCACGCAGTCTTTCACCCTCCATCTGTTCCAGTTGGTTCTCATCTCAGCGGCTATTTTTCAATACGAACGAAGCGCAAGGGCTTCGAAGGCGACTGAAACGCAACTCCCAACAACCTCTACCCAAAGAGCATCCACGGGTGGCAAGGGTAGTATAACGGCTACAGGACTGGGCACAACCTCTACCCAAAGAGCATCCACGGGTGGCAAGGGTAGTATAACGGCTACAGGACTGGGCACAACCTCTACCCAAAGAGCATCCACGGGTGGCAAGGGTAGTATAACGGCTACAGGACTGGGCACAACCTCTACCCAAAGAGCATCCACGGGTGGCAAGGGTAGTATAACGGCTACAGGACTGGGCACAAACTCTACCCAAAGAGCATCCACGGGTGGCAAGGGTAGTATAACGGCTACAGGACTGGGCACAAACTCTACCCAAAGAGCATCCACGGGTGGCAAGGGTAGTATAACGGCTACAGGACTGGGCACAAACTCTACCCAAAGAGCATCCACGGGTGGCAAGGGTAGTATAACGGCTACAGGACTGGGCACAACCTCTACCCAAAGAGCATCCACGGGTGGCAAGGGTAGTATAACGGCTACAGGACTGGGCACAACCTCTACCCAAAGAGCATCCACGGGTGGCAAGGGTAGTATAACGGCTACAGGACTGGGCACAACCTCTACCCAAAGAGCATCCACGGGTGGCAAGGGTAGTATAACGGCTACAGGACTGGGCTTGTGACCTAGATGGTGCAGGTTTGATTCCCTCGTAGGACTCTGCAGTTGTACCCTTGTGCAGCGTACAGTATAACCTTCCGTATATATGCGACTGTATAAATGTATGCTATGTAAAAGCGCTAAAGTTGCGGAAGTCACTCTGGGTAAGAGGGTCTGCTAAATGCCACTAATGTAATGTGTCACTGAAAGAAACTAGACCAGGTTCTCAAACAAACAATAAGGTCACCAGCCAGGAACAGTCACCAGATAGGAAAGTCCAGTTCTAGAATTCAGATTCACTTCTGAATTTCTTCTTCCGCACGAGCGATCAGCTTTTTTCCCTTGCCAGAAAAAAACGTCTCTCCCCCTTTTCCTGTTTTTAATAGTTTTTATTTTTTTGGTGCTCCAGTTACGCGCTTGATGTCGAGTCGGGCCAGACCCTGTCACACACGCGGCCACGGGCCGGCCTTGATGGATGTCGTGACAGACGGGTCCCCGAACGGCTCCGCAAATAGACCCATCCTTCAGCCCACGGGGGAGAGAGAGCCCCACTTCCCCAAACGCTCCACACGTTTCCCACTCGCCTCGGGCCACAACAACCTAGCCGGGAACCGCTGGGAAATTAAAAGTTTGGAGCGGTTATATCACAATGCCACACAACCAGAAAGAAACAGACATTGGCAAACGCGCAGCGCCCGTGGTGACGATCGCAGAGAAGCGAGCGCCATTTCTCCTCCTCCCCCCTCCGTTGGTGGTCACACCTGCACCCGCCGTGGCGCGTTAGGGTTATAATACAACACACATTTAAGAAGGCCGCTAGTATCAACGCTGGCATCATGCTGGCCTCTTGTACACATGCCTTGTACACGGGACACACAGTAAGAGTTCCACAGTCGCTTTGCAAAAAGCCAGCGAGGTTTACAGAGGCAATGTCCCAGGATCCAGGCCACATCAGATGAGTTAAAACAGTTAGAAGATAAAGAGATTCCTAATGTTTCGTCCGCTTTGGGAAGCAGTGGGATCGGGTTCCAGGAACACGCAAAGCGCTGCGCCGCCGCCGAATTCGCTGCACATTCGCCTGAAGCTCCTCAGTGATTCGCTGTCCCCGATCAATACAGCTGCAGAACTCAACAACCCCCCCCCCACCCGCTAACTCCCTGCGAGATTGAAATACGAAACGCCCGGGCTGCATCGCACACAGGAATGCAACAGGGGCAGTGGGGTGTGTTTTCATTTCACCCAAACCCCCCCTTTTTCAGAACGCTTTCATGTGCCTTCTCCTTTGATGCGTCACCCTTTGGTGAAAACGGCAGCAAAGCGTAGCGAATGAGGCCGACCCCCTCTCGTCTGCACGCGCTTCCTCTTTACCAGCGTGTACCGGTTCCCGCAGCGCCACCGGGGAGGGAGCCGGCTGTCCGGCTCGCCCCGGCACACGTTCCTCCCGCCCTGCTGTCCGTCTGGCCCGACTCGCTGCGCCAGACAGGCCGAGTCGGCGAGACTAAACAGCCGGCGCTGTCCGTGACAAAGAGCCCTGCCCTCCCCTCTCACCAGGAGGTCAGGGCCGTATCCTCCCCGACGGTCTGTGCTGTGCTCTGCGCTGCTGTTCACAGCACAGCGCCGAACGCAGGGAGCAAGCTTTATTCTTGACTGTGGCTGGAAGTGATTGCAAGTGTTTTTTGTTTTTAGAAATAACCAAACACAATTTACCTTCCTGAATGTTGATGATCAAGCCACCTTGCGTAACTGTGTCTGTTGACAGCTGCACTGTATTAGTAAGTAAATGAAATAGCTAGCGTTATTGTCAAAGTAAAGGCCAAATGTTTATTGAGTCCCAGGGATGGTTGATGGTGTTGAACTCCACAGCACTTGACCTAACATTCCCTCACACCCTCATATAGCGCAAGTGTATTTGTCTTGCTGCTGCCACATATTAGAAACTGTTTTTTCCTAACAAGGAAGTGAAAGGTCAGTGAATACATTCAGCATACCGTTCAGTGTTACACGTCCAACCTAGTTTGGTGGTTTGAACAAAAGATACATTTGTATTGCTGTTAATAGAATAATATATACCTTGAGAAGGGTACATACAATTCTGTTCTGTTCTGAGCCATTTGTGTTTTCAGGGCGTGGTCAATTAACCAGATGGAGCATTTGGTCAAAGAAGAAAGCTGAAACATGCACATCAGTCTGTAGAGTAAAAAAAAAGATGGTCATATACCGTGATCCACAGGAAACGACTCGGCACCTCGGCGAATCATCAAAGGCTGTCTACTCCAGCAGACGTGCCTCAGAGAGACGCACACCTTTCAGCGCAGGTGTAAAATAAGGGCTGGTAACTCGCAGCCGTGGGCAAAACATGAGGCTACCAATCGTGCGCAGGTGGAGACGATAATTATAAGATCCTCAGCGTGACAGGCTGGCTCCGTCTCAATGCGCTCATGAGCCATCGAAACAGACACATGTTTCGGTGTCAGCCTTCTCTCCAGGTGTCTGTGAGCGCTATGATTTCCAGTCCTCGTACGCACCTGCGAGGACAAACCCAGGGACCTATGTCACACATACATGCATTTCGATACGTGCTTGCGCTCTGGAAGGGATCTTCATATTGCAGCCACCAGCTTTCTCCTACTGTGTATTTGGGGGAGCGTGCACGTATGTTGAAAAATGTTAACCTGTGTGGGCGACTGGGTGCGTGGCTGGGGTGGTTTGAAGGAATAGTAGATTTTGTGGGGGAGATGGATGGTTTTATTATTATTATTATTATTATTATTATTATTAATAAACCTTTATTTAACCAGACAGGTCACTTAAGAACTAATTTTTATTTACAAGGACGGTCTGACAATAGACAAGCCTCTTAGGGGGTTAGGAGGATAGTCAGAACAGAAACTTCAAGTGTTGTGGATTGATCACATATGTAGAAAGGTTGTTTCATTGCTACCTTGTGCTTCTTGTGGACTCTCAGTCCTTCCTTTCGATTACCTCATTTTATTTGGCGGTTCTTAAACTGGTCTGTCTGGGTAATTTGTCACTAAAGTCCCACTAAAGTTACTCATATCAGCACACATAACCCTGGGTGAAACTATAAAGAGAGGAGGAGACTGGTCTTATTTTCAGAACCCTGACCTGGAGCCTTTTGTTCGTGCAACAGGCGGACAGTAGAAACCCTAAATCCACCTGACTTTGAGGTGATGTGTGCACGTCCCGTTTCAGGCTAGACATTCCCACCTGCCCCCATGGCAGCGGCAGACATTTTAAACTTTATTTTCTGTAAATACACTTCAGGTTTTACTGTATAATGACTGTACGCCTGCCAGTGATTACTGTTGCCTTGCCTTTTATGTATGTTGTAATATCTACTAAAGACCTGTCCCCTCACCTCCCCATAATCATATCAATATTCAATGGAAGTTCTCTCAATTAGACAAACATGCTATATCCCAATATATTCAGTCGTATTCCATTACTGGCGCTATTCCAGTGGACAATGTTAATAAATATAAAGTACATCCTTCTGATCTTGTTTTTACTTAATATGGGCCACCATCTGACTATCTCATCTACACAAATATGACCATTACAGACAACCAATAGCATTTTTGCAGATTATACTTAAACTGCAAACCTTTTGCAATTGCATTAAATTCATTATTTTTGTATGATTTGTCATTATTTTCAAGATTTTTAATGTTGGAATATTTGTTTCCACGAATATTGTAATGACATGAATCACTCCTGCAGTCCTAATCTCTATGCTATTTGTTCTGTTAACTGGTTCAAAAAGAAAAAACCCTGTTATATTGAATAAATATTTACAATAATCTAATTGAAAAAACAATTAGCCTCTTTATCATTTCTTATGCCCAGAAGTTTATTTGATCAGCATTTGATTTAAAACATTTTTATTTGATCAGCAAGAAAGATTAATCTTTAAACAGGCTTCTCTTTTGTAGGGCTGGCAATGATATAAAATATTTGGCGGCTGTTGGGAATTCTCACAGCCAAAGGGATGTGGTCGCTATAAAGCATGACTGCTGGAAAATTGTGGGCTTTGGGTGTTCTGTGAGTATTCAGATGTCGAAATCCCTGGAATATAAAAAAACGTTCAGTGAGTAATAAGAGGTCCTAATATGTCCAGGGTTTTCCGAATATTGTGGTTCTCCGGCTGGCTTTGTGCCGTGTTATACAGAGTGTAACCAATGCGTCTGCCCTCGTGATATTGAATGAGAGAAATCAAAACTTTATTTGGAATATCTCGTACCCCGTAAAAGCAAACACCGACACAAACCAGAAAATAAGATGACCTTTTCATCGTTTGGTTTTCAGAATACTGTGTGTTCCCATCTGGCTGAGTATGTCCTCTGAGTGACTCGGGAAAACATATTAGAGTTTTGAAAGGGCTTTGCAATATTCAAATGGCCTTAAACGTTTATATGCATATCTCACACTATAAATACAACTGGGAGTGGAGTGGGGGGGGGGGGGGGGAGTCATGCCTCGCTTCAAATAAGTTAAATCAGCAAACAGCTCTCCATGAAAATTTTCAATGATCACCCTCTCTATAGCTGAGGACTAGGCATCTGAGGAAACGTGGTAAAGGAAAGTAGGAAAGCGCACTTTTGCGCTTGCCAAAAAGAAAGGCCCCCTAAATCCTAAGTGTGGTGGATAAGGAGGTTCACACTTAAAAGCACTTTTAGCCAGGCCCTCTCAGCGCAAGCTTTCATAACTCAAACCTGACTATGTACCGTTCCCACCGCCCTTTTAATCGTTTCAAATTGTAGACCAGGAGAAGCGTGTTCAGGATAATTGGCAGTTTCTGTGTCACACTGTGCATTGCAACCTGTGCACTTAATGTGCCCGATTTACCAAGGATCCCCAATCTGCCTCTGTTATCATGGTCGTTTTGTGGCCCGAGGTCCGTGTATTCAGCGCGTGTGCCGTTATCTGCCTCTACCCCACGCATGCCTGTGGCTGTGAATCGTAGAGGCCAGAAAAAAGCACGCCATCTGTTTGGGGATTGTGATTGGCAAGGGGGAAAAAACGGTGTTGTGTAAGTCCCGACCAAAAAGGGCATTCATGAGGAAGTGAGAAAGCACACATTGAGTGCTGCTTAACTAGCATCTATCAGGACACCAGCCTTGGCATAAACGTGTATTTTATACTAGTGTGCGTAGTAATTTGTTGATGATTTCCACTGGTGACATTTTACATTTTATGGTAAGATTAAATATGAAATCATGCTCAGGTTTTGCCACATACTGTATGTGTAGACACAGATCTAGACCTGACAACAATCCAACATGTTGTGAAACATGGTTTTATTAATATATCATTTTGATACATTAATAAGTGTATAAGTACAAGAAGCGTGCGAGCTTTGGTTCCCTTTTTATATTGCATTGTGACTCAGAGCACTTTTATAAACCTTTTTAGTGTTAGTGAAATTCCCCCCTATGACATACTTCTGCACCCTGACTTCCTGTATTGATTCAATGGAGAATCCGTTTGGGGAATCAATCTTGACGAAATAATTGCCAACCGTGCCAAGGCGTAAGCCGTGACAGTTTCAATTCTGGAGCCCTGTAGGCCTTCATGTGTCTGTCTGAAAATCCACCAGTTTCCTGTCACAAAATAATGATGGCATAACCTTTTAAGAAGGGTCCCAACAGACCAGTCTGAAACATGATTGAAATTTGATATTCTGGAATAAGAGTAAATTAAACCTATCGTACAAAGTGGATGCATGTCCCTGCCATCCAAGAAACCGAGCTATTTGGGTTTAGTAAGGAAAATAGGGGCTATTTTGCTCTTGACCTTTGCCTTGATTTTGCCCTCCCCCCCTACTTCCTGTCTCAAACTCCAACACAGACAGCTTCTAATCAGGGCTCTTGTGTTCTGTGTCTGTTCCAGGCCTCGTCACACCCCCTCCTTGCTGACTGCACACAAATCCGTGTGTGTGGGGTCCTTGGTTTACATAAGGACAGCGCCAGGACCGTTCTCCTCGTCTGCCGCCTTGTCAGGAACCTTATAATTTAGCATTTTGAAATAAGATGAATTTGTGAGGCAAGCGGCACAAGCCCCCTGCACACAGATAGGCTTGAGCGCTTCGGTTCACTCATGTGAACTAAACTGACCTGCTCTGTTTTTATGCACCACAGATACATAGCAACAGATGCCAGGTATACGCTGCATGTGGAGTAAACCATGTGGTAACACTTTGTTTTGAGTGTCCCATGTTGACACTCAACTTGATATCAACTGACTGTTGAGATACAGCAAACAGCCAGTTTATACTTTGTTGAGTGTCAATAGAGTGTTTCTTGAAAAGAGTGTTGAGTGTCAATACAGTGTTTCTTGACATTCACTTGTTTGTGGAGTTTGTGGACAATCACCTGACATGCAATTGACTTTAAATGAACACTGAACTGATATTCAATTGATATCAGTTGATATCAAGTTGAGTGTCAACATGGGACACTCAAAATAAAGTGTTACCAAACATGTTTGTGTGCATGTACTTATATGTACAATATGAGTATACAGTGCAGTCCATATTTGTACAGCGACACAATTTCTGTTGTTTTGGCTCTGTACTTCATCACATTGTGATTTGAACTGAAGCAATGAGGTAAAGTGTACTGTCAGCTTTAATTTAAGGGTATTTACATCCATATCCAGTGATCCCTGTAAGAATTACAGCCCTTGTTATGCATAGTCATAGTCATACCCACATTTCAGGGGACCAAAAGTAATTGGACTAATTAACATGATCTTAAATAAAGTTTGGCACTTGGTTGTGATTCTTTTGCATTCGATGACTGCCTGAAGTCTGCGACCCATAGACATCACCAGACCCTGGGCATCTTCCCCGGCTTGTACTGCAGCCATCTTCAGTTTCTGTTGGGGGATTTTTGCCTTCAGTCTTGTCTTCAGCAAGTTAAACGCACGTTCAATTGGATTCAGGTCAAGCGATTGACTTGGCTGGTCAAGAACATTCCATTTTTTGGAAACTCCTTGGTTGCTTTAGCTGTTATGTTCTGAGTGTCTGAGTTCTGTCTGTTTTGTATTTTTATTTTCATTATTATTCTGGATTATTACCTTTCATTCATCATTGCATTCCCCTCTGTTTGTGGGTTGTCCAAGTCTCATCTGCTTGTCTTTGTTTCGTGTTCCCAGAGATTCCACTCCCTGTCTTTATCATTGCACTATTCGGGTGATTTTGTTACATTCGGGGTTCCTCTGTATTTCGTATCTTGTGTTCTTCCTTCCGATTTAATTAATATATATATATATATATATATATATATATTACTAACATATTAATCATACTGTTAGATTAGAATTAATACTAACCTACTAACAAACTAACAGGTACATAATACTAAACACCTAACTTACTAACATTAGGGATTTAGAATTTTCTACTAACATTACAAATTACTAATTTATCTTGAGTTTCTACCTGCAGCTGTCATTCTCCCTCGTTATCCTATCCCTGTATCTATCTGTGATTTCGCATTCTCTGCACGTGTCCACTTCCGCGTTCCTCCCCTTCGAGCTGTGCACTTGTTACCTGTTACACTCCAGGTCGGTTGTTATCATTGTTTACGTGAAGATCCAGTCCGTGTTTTACATCTGCCCTCGTTATTGTTTTATTGGTCCTTGTTACCCTCATTGTTCTCACCTGTGAGCCATCTCCCCTCCCAGCTTCCTCACACCTGATCCTCATTGTTTCTTGTCTCCCTCTGTGTATTTAACACAGTCATCCTAGTCACTCTTTAACAGCGTTGTTGTTGGTTGCCTGTGTATAGTCGAGTGTTCATAGTATCTGTTTACCCCCATGGAAATCCACAGGTGACACAAAGTCAGTATACCAGCAAAACATTTTTTAAATAAAATTATTTTAGGTGAGAAAAAAATCTTTCATTGTGTTTGAGTTTCTATTACTTGATTCAGTAATACTTAGAGTAATTCTGACTCTTGAAAAACAAACTCCCTAGGGTTACCTTACAGAAGAGCCAAAGATTATAGGATTATGCCTGTAGTCAAAGAACGGTAACCATTTTATTTTTGGTCTTGTGTTCAAAAAACGTGGTCTGAGAGAAGGGGTTAAAGCAACTAATTAAATTACATTTCAAGTGTTTTATGTATGAAATAAATATAATGTATTTCATTTTTTTGTCAAATTTTATAAAATTTTTTATTTGCATACCTGCCAAGGGCCAGAAAACACTCTTGTCCCAGAAACAAATTTGCAATTTCAAACACTTAAAACATGTTAAAAGCCTTCAAAACCTAAAACTAACCATTTCTATTGATAACATAGGTGTGAATATTTACTCATATAATCCCCTTTGTTTTAAAATGTCATTTTTAAATGTGTCTGGTGACTCAGGTGATCTGTGAGGAAAGGTGAGGAACGCCTGCGGGGGCTGGGGTGGAGAAAGCCCCCGCGCGGGAAAATTGGCCGCGGAAATTCTGCCGTTGCTCCAGGTGAGGGCTCCCGTGGCCCATGTACACCACGGCTTTTCTTTTTGCCGCAAAAATAAACAGAGGGAACGCGTGCGGTGGGAAGACACGGGGCCTCAGTTATGCGGGGGCATGCCAGGGGCCTCGTGTCCACTGCCTTACCGCCGCAGTAAAGGCTCACACCGAGCCGGGGGAAATCCAGTTTAAATAACAGGCGGGAAGACTTATCCACACCGTCTCTTTTAAACCATTATACATGTCGATTTATTCAGTGCGAAAAATTTAGTTGTTTTTAAAGAATGTCATATTAGAAAAGAAGTTTCACATTGAGAGTCCTCTTTAAGAAATAAACTAAAGTGTAGCGGATTGTGTAGATTTCGTATTCACTCAGTTTTAGATTCCTTTGACTCCGTAGTTGATTGTTGGGCTATGTGGATCAGCTGTTGATCAGTGTCTTGGAGACTGGCTGTTAATTAGTCATAGAAAGCAGCTGTTGTGCATTCCTCTCTCGTCCAATCAGGGCACAATGACACCCCTTGTGATTGTCCAAACATGGCGTAATGACTCCATTCATGTTGGGATTAAAAGAGGTAGGAAATTGCCTATCTTCTTTCATTTCTGATTCTACCATCTCTTGCTACGCTTTTTTATGTCCGCAGCTTTTAGGTAGAGACTACTTGTCTTTTTGAGGTTTCTTTCTTTCTTTCAAACACACCTTTGCTGGGTCACCTTGGCGATACATTGCAAGTCCATATGGCCTAAATTATTGCCTAGTTCTGCATGCTTTGTTTTTTAAAATGTTTTGCTTGTTAAGTTCTAAAACCCTCCTTCTATCTATAGAAATCACTTTGTCTTTCTGTTGAATAGGGACGAAAAGCAATTGTAAAGGGAGAAAATCTACAAAAAAAAATTTGAAGTTGCTGAAGAGGTACTTAAACTAAAAAGAGACACTTGTTAATTTTTGCATGTTGAAGAGTCATTTCTTAATATATAGTGCGTGCGTGCACGGATGTGTATAGAGGGTGGAGAAAATATCAGAAACACCCCTGTAAAATTGCTATAACTGTGAAGCATCTAAACCACAATTATAAAAGCTTCTACACAGGTGATTCCTATTCATTTGACTGCTAATTAGCATTACACATGCTATGCTATAACACACATTTAACCAATGCACAAAATTTGCTTTAAAGTGGCTTACATGTCTGTAGCCAGGGTTGCAATTGTGGTCAACAGCTTAATCCAGCTGATGCCTGCATAAATCCAGTTCTCCTACAAAATGCAGACAGGTGGAGGTAAAGCAGGGTTTTTATAAAATTGCCAACCTGTCCAATGTTATCAGTGCCATAGACTGCACACCCCAGTGCACGTTTTTGTTGAAAAGTCGGTGAAGTGCCGTCTCGCGTTCAGGGGGAAAACCGGATAAACTTTATTTAAAAGTGAAAGTTTTTTAACCGGTTAAAATGTAGCCAGCAGGCTATATCCTGGTAAAACCTGAGCTGTGTGAGACACGAGCATCAATTGTCTTGTTTCCACTTGCACATTCGATCCGTTCCAGAGCCGCGCTGGCTCGACTTCTGAGCATTTCCATTAGTTCAAATTCGAGCCGCGCCAACGAGACCCACTCCAAAAACGGCCCGATTTGTCCTCTGGTGCTGGCTCGAATATAATGGAGCCGCCAGTGCGTTGCTATGGTGATTCACCACAGCAACGTAGCCGAAGAAGACGCGCTTACTCACTTTGTCGGCTGTTTAATAACAACAACAAAAAAATGGAAAAAATAAACAACCCGTGGGGTTTCGAGGAAGTCCAGGCCCTTTTAATGATTTGGGCAGACGAGTCGGTTCAGCAGCAGCTGAATTCATCGCTCAGAAACGAGAATAAATAAATGTTAATTGAAAAAAAGAATCCGATCCAGTACGAAACTATTTTCTATGCCTATTTTGAACCGATCCAACGATCGCGGACTCTGCTGGTTTAAACAATTGAATGTGTTTAGCGAAGATCAATCCACATAAATAACGACTGGGAGGGAGGCCTTTTGTGATAACATATGTCTGCGCTGACGGATACGTTGTTGCTTTTGAAGCAACATATTCCACAACACCAACACAAACAAACCCAACTCGTAGTTCGCCATGTTATAATAGCTAACATTAGCAAGGTACTTTGGAACAGCTGTGTCGCGTTACCTAGCAACGATACATAACGAATCTCTGGCGGAGAACCAGCTCGGATTCATGGAAAAGCAATTTTAGCCGCGCTGTACGTCTCGCATTTGGGTTGCGTTGGCTCTGGAACGGGTCGAATGTGCAAGTGGAAACAAGACAAATGTGACCGCAATTAGAACGTGCCAGAGAGATTCTAAAATAAGGTAGCCCATGTGATTGCCCGATTTCAAACCACAACTCGCATGCACAAAACCCCAACAGAATTACAAAATGAATAACGTTTAATTTATTTCCAGGCTACGATAAAGCAATGCGCTCGTATGGTACATGTTATCTCCTGCTAGGCCTTTACTTTACCAGTTCATGACGCCGGTACTGACAATATTAAACTTTTTTTTCTTCTTGATTGAACATCTGCTAATAAAACTTTGATTTCAGTGTCAAAATTATTATTTCTTTTGCTTTTTCTGGGCCATTCTGACTAGATATGGACCTTTAAATGGAAGGGACAGCCTCTATATAAGGCAATTCATGGTCGTGGATTTATGCTAATCACAAAATAATGTGGACGCGCATCATAAGTGAATACAAAAACATCTACCTTTTCTCTACCGTTTTGATGAATCAGAGGTAAAATTTTCGTATCAACTCAACATAAATGCACGCGTATATTTAGGAACGATTCATGAATGAGGCCCATTGACCAGCCTTTGCCATAAAGGACTGCAGCTTCTTCAAAATTGACATTGACCTCATGGTGGCTTTTCTGATCAGCCTACTCTTTGCTCGGTCATCCGGTTTGGAGGGACAGCCTGATCTAGGCAAGATTTAGATGGTGCCATTGGCTATGCTTTGTACTTGTTAATGATGGTCTTGACTGTATTCCAAGGGATATGTAAGTTATTTGATATCTTTTTAGACCCATCTTCTGATTTGTGTCTGTATCACAAATTTTGAAAGCTCTTTGTTTGTTCTTGACTATGTAATGCACTATCCAGGGTAGGAGGCCTGCAGAAACAGTTGTTCAACTGCATGCACATTGAATACACTTTCACATACATTTACCACATACAATTCCTACAGAAACTTGTTAACATCTGTTTTCATTTAGGCCTACGTAATTCATGGTAACAGATATTGGTGATTTTTCTTTTTCACTCCAGCTTTTCTGCAGCCCCACAAGCAATTGTGGCCCCGGTTTATCTGAAGTGTGCCGGTGTCCCAGGCGCAGTGGTATGTATATTTTATATCTCAAACTCCCAGTCCCAGTGCCTTGGTGTCACGACTCTGGGCTGGTTCATATCTCAACACTTGTGAATTGTAGCATCAGAATCCATGTCATGAACTAGGCCTGTTACAGGTCTCGAGACTTCACGGCAGATACAAGTCTTAAGCCCTCTGAGAGTGCGGCCAGCAGCAGCACCAAGGCGTATGCATCAGGGAAGCACTCTGGGCGTCTAACAGATGAGCTGATCACGCGGAGGAGAAGCAGGAAGTCCCCAGACGGAGGAGCTGAGTTTTGCTTTCTTTTTGTTTTTATGCACCACATTTGGTGTAGATTAGTGTATTACTACTTTGTCTTACATACTTCTATGCAATCAAATCAATTTGTTTTAACTAAAACAAACTAATTTGATTATAGTAGTATGTGATACTGTTTGTAGTAATGCACTACTCACTCAACTTACTTTACTACTCACTCACTCAACTTACTTTACTACTCACTCACTCAACTTACTTTACTACTCACTCACTCAACTTACTTTACTACTCACTCACTCAACTTACTTTACTACTCACTCACTCAACTTACTTTACTACTCACTCACTCAACTTACTTTACTACTCACTCACTCAACTTACTTTACTACTCACTCACTCAACTTACTTTACTACTCACTCACTCAACTTACTTACTACTCACTCACTCTACTTACTTACTACTCACTCACTCTACTTACTTACTACTCACTCACTCTACTTACTTACTACTCACTCACTCTACTTACTTACTACTCACTCACTCTACTTACTTACTACTCACTCACTCTACTTACTTACTACTCACTCACTACTCACTCACTCTTACAACAACAAACATACTTGTTCGTGCTCCAAAAAGGTTGCATAACCCCTGCTTTACACTCCGAACTTTCCGGGGGGGGGGCCACAAACGGCCACTTCCCCTTCATTTACACCACACTCATACAACTCCCCCACCCTTGGGGACCACCAATGTTGCTCAGGTGTGGCGCTCTGGGAATCGAACCAGCAACCTCGGCCCTCGGGCAGTGCCGTCCAACCTCCTGCGCCACGGAGTCCTTCGCATTTGTGTTTTGTTTTTCTCCAAACTTAAATGGCACTCTGGCACAATGGAGAAAAGATGTAACAACTTGGATGGGGATTGAACCCCAGACCTCGGTGTTGGTAAACCAGAACCATTCCTTTGAGCCACTGGAACTTCACATTTCTGTTTTGTTTTTCTACAAACTTAAATGGCACTCTGGTACAATGGAGAAAAGATGTGCAAAGTTGAATGGGGATTGAACCCCAGACCTTGGTGTTGGTAAACCAGAACTATTCCTTTGAGCCACTGGAACTTACACTGGCTTTTCTGCAGTAAATTCACAAAGATGCAAAAAGAGAGGAGAAAGAGCATTCAAAA
The DNA here is from genome assembly GCA_022702515.1 of Ilyophis sp. 1 JC-2022. NCBI lineage: Eukaryota > Metazoa > Chordata > Actinopteri > Anguilliformes > Synaphobranchidae > Ilyophis > Ilyophis sp. 1 JC-2022. The sequence goes on from CM040399.1 coordinate 11,813,863, forward strand.
AGCCTGTCCCTTCTGTTGTTTTTGTATACCTTTATGTACCCATCTGCTTTTGCCTCACATTTCAATTGCCCAATGGGGATAATTAAAGTGTATTGAATTCTCGCCACCGTCATGTTCGCGCTTGGACGGGTGCGGCAATGGACAGAAAACTAGACCGCGGAAATGTAGACGAAGAGTGAGATTTGAACCCTGAAGTGCTGTATTCACAGACAAAGACAATACCGTTGTGCCAAAGGCTCCTTTGCGGTGCTGTGAGCTCTGCAGTGGAGAGAAGAAGCTGAGATCATAAAAACATGAGGAATAAAGATAAAGAACAAGGTTTAACCCTTTGACACGTACGGTCACACCGGTTGTACAGCGCTAGAGTGGTCCCTGAAGCGTACGGTCACACCGGTGTGATTAGAACACAAGATTAGAACGTCTATTAACGAATGACGCAACAATAGGCCTGTGGGCTAACCCTAGGACTAAACACACAGTTCCACAAAAACATTGTACCAAATAAACATCTTTATAACATTTACATTTATTTGTTTATGCAGACGTTCACACTTTCACAGAAGTAATGTAAGCAGCAAATACCCCCTAGCCTATAACGTTGATTTAGCTACAGTTCGCTAACGTCATTGCTAACCAAGCTGTCCAAATGAGCTAACTACGGACTGACAGAAAATATAATATACACAAGCGATTGTGATATAGCGATTACACTTTACAATGTTTTACATCACGGGTAAACTCATCCGTGATCAAAATAATTGACGAAATACTCGAAAAACGCATTTTCGAAAAAGATCCGGCAGTAAGCTAATATTGGTTTGCGGCGCTGCCATTTTGTTCTTCCGCATTCAACCAAAGATGATATATGATGAAAAGATACTCCACTTGCTCCCAACTGTAACCATATCAATTCTCAACCAAGTTAACCTGGAAGTGAGTTATCTTGTCACGTTATCATCTTTGGTTGGACCAGAGATGACGTTAAATGGCTGCGCCCATGTTATTAGCTTTATCAGAGATCAATAGCATACTCCGGAGCAGAAGGTGGCGGTAATGCACCAACAAGCTGGATGCCAACCGCCATAAAAAAACACGAAGAAGAATAGCATCTCATAGCATATGGTAAGCAGTAACGTACAACCTTCAAAAATGTACTTTACCAACATCATGGGTGTCCATTGCAATGGTTGCTTGAATCGGAACACGCCATTTGTAACAACTATTTAAAAACATGCGAAAAATATTTAAAATAAAAACATTTTCACCACACAATTAGCTGACAGATATTTTTATTGATGCAAATGAAAGACAGTGCAGTTAGCTTCGGAGTCAGATGATGACTGTCCCTTGTCGCCTCACACATACTGAGAGTCATCTAGTGTTGTTATATATATATATATAGTGTAGGCTATGTATATGTATGTATGCGTGTGTGCTAATATTAGCGAACTCTCAACCGTGCGAAGGCTACTGCTGTGACGTAACAATAGAATTATAGAACACCTGTTGCACACAGAAAAAAAACAAAAAAAAACTCACGCTTTTGGGCTGTTGAAAATATTTTGGAACTTACGTGCGAAAGGGTTAAACCCTCAAGCTCACCTTCCAGAGACCAAGACTCCGTTATGCCACAGTGGCCTTGGTGTGTTTGAGGGTGATGCAGTGGACAAGAAGATGAGACCACAGAAATGCAATATAAATAAAGATATGTCCCCAAAAAAGGAGCAAACCAGGTGTACAGTGGAATTTGCCTCATTGCTACATACATACAATACCATACTGTTACATTCATGGTTTGCAATAATACATTAAATGCATTGTGGGTAATCAGAATGGATTCATTGGAACATACATACTGTACATTTGGTACCCAGAAATAAAATAACCACTGTGTTTGCTGATTTGTTTGAACTTGTTTATGACTTTTTAGTTACTTCATTTTAAATCTGCTTTTAAACAGATATACTTACAAAGCATTTACATGGCATGTTGATATATATGTATTTATATACACAAAACATTGTAAGTACATAAAAAGCATTGAGAGTAAACGGTGTCATTCAAATTATGTACACATTCACAGATGAGTGATAGTTGGTGATATGCATTATGGGTACTCAGTCAATTAGTCAGTATGTATACACGTTCATATACACATTTGACCAAAGGGGAGACTGCCCACTACTTTGAAAGCAAAGCATGCACTTTCGTTATTAGTTACTAGATATTCAGTTTTTGTCCACCCCCTGTGTGTGTATGTATATGTATGTATGTATGTATGTATGTATGTATGTATGTATACACATATACATACACAGGGGGTGGACAAAATATTGGAAACATTTACAAAAACGGAGTATCTCGTTTAAATTTAAATTAAAATTTGTTTGTAAATACAATATGGGGCATGCCCCGCCAAGCCGGCGGATGGCATACCTGCCAGTCATTAGGTCTATTTTCCTAAATAAAATTCTCTTTTTTCTTTTATGGGTGAGAACTGACACTCAGACTTCCTGATCAACTGGCCTTTGGGAAAAGGGTACCGCCAGTGTTCTCACAAATGGAACACAAATCACTGCATTCTTCAAAGGAACAATACAGACAAGCTCAAACTTTTTCAATTTTCAGTGTAATCCTACTGGTGGCAATCATTTATTTAATTTACATCACTGTCGAAATATATCCGAGGATGTCCACGATAAACCATTTGTGTTTGTACCCAAAAAGAAGTATCTGTCCAGAAATATTCTGTAATGATGTGGGCGAAGAGACCATTTTCACTTTACAAAGGCTGCATTCTGCTCTGTCAAAATTGTATTACTGACATTCATGATTAATTTTTTTATTACATATCTATGACTGCGCATGGATTTTTCTTCAATCTGGTTCAGTCTCTTTACAGCATGCATGATGCAGTTCATTGAGATGACTAATAGGAAACCATAAAGCATGTAATAATTTGGAGATAGATTACAACCTCTCCTCCTCTGGAATTAGCATAAACAAAACAAAATTGTTGGCTTTCTGACTGTACAACAAGTCTGTTATTTATTTATTTATTTTTTGCATGGAAAATATGAGTGGCCCACTGTATACAAAAGGCTCAGATAGCCAGTTGGTGCTTGCATAAATGCCTTGGTACTGCTCTGGTCTGCATAAAACAACTTGAGCCTTGTGGACAAACTGCTCTGCAAGGCCTGGAGTCAGTGATTAAGGGCCAGATTCAGAGTTGACATAAGCACGTGCAAATGAGATTTACTCCCGAAATTCTGCGTAGCTTAAGCTATTTGTGATTCAGACATTTGACTTATCCGCTGTTTTAAGCATCTCTCTAGTAGATACGCGGCATTACGTGCGCGGGTTGGAGATTTGATCAAAATTAAGCATGTCCTGCAAGTTGTTCAAAATACGAGTATTCAGAGTTTTCACTTAATCATTTTTTTCCCGTGCAACTTTGTTCAGAAAAAAAGGTAGTTTATGTCTAGTGTCACCAATAGATTGTTATGAAAAATACAGCATCTTTCGCATTAGGATGAGTGCATGTTATTTGAACATAATATAGGTCATATTTTCCTTGGCATAGCTAACTTGCAATTATCAGAGAGCTGTCATAAAAAAAAATATGTAAAAGTAGGCTATGAATCACCGTCTGGTATATCACACCAGACCAATATTAGATGGATTAATTGATAGGCAGTGTCTGGATCACATTCGCTTTGATGGAGAGATGATTTGTGTTGGTACAGCTTCTCCAAAATGATTAAGTTGAAGACGTTGCATATAGGCTATTGTGTTCCACCACTGTAGGCTACATGACTTCATTAGATAAATCGTTTAAAAAAATTTGTGATTTTTAAATCTTTTTTTTTCAGTAAATCCAACAATGTATTTATCTAATAATATTGTGTGCAACTACTGTCCAGCGATTATTTATTTTGATTGTGTGGCGGGTATATCTCAGTCATCAATAGAAGCTATGATCATTTTATCAATGCGATGTATTAATATGTTCACTGCATGCCTATACCCCGTCACGCAAGAGCAACTACGATGTGCAAAGGCAGGATTTTTCAGAAGGCAAATGCGGTTATTAAAGCACTGTCACTGACACGTTGAAAACGCATAACCCCACAAACATTTTTTTACAAGAAACAGGTAATTAGAATATCATGCCCTGTACCACCCACATTTTGAGATAAGCACCTGCGCAACACAAGTTAGAATACGACGTAAGTCAGCTCGCGTTAAATCCGTGTAGGAGAGGCACTTAAGCGCATGACTTAAGTTGGCCATCTCTGAATCCGGCCATAAATCCAGCAACCATCCCTTTTTTAAAAATCCCCTTTAACCCGTGTGTAGCTGCAAATGCCTGACACATGACTGAGATGGCCTCACTGATAATGAGCAGGCAATCCAGCCCATGTGGCAAGCACGGTGCTGCTCTCAGGTACGGGGGGGGGGGGGGGCGCAGTTACCTCAGCAACGCAAATCCCCTCTCCCTCAAGTGTGGCCCACGCCAGCCCCAGCCTCCTCCGCTATCCGGGGACCTCCGCGGCCTGATCGCCAAGGTCAAGCAGTGTCTCGAACATTGAGCAAGCATGTTTGGCTATTAAAGGATCCTCTCTGCATTATCGGGGATGGCGGAACTGAGGAGGGAGCCCCCGAGGGCACATTTGTTCTCATGGCTCTAAGTGCTAACCCTTCAGACATATTCACACCAGTTCTTTTAAAAGGAACAGTATAGCGGAAAGTCCAGGTTCAGAAAGTAAAAGTCCTCCCAAGTATTTTGTTCCAATCACATGCCTTTGATTGTTGGTACAATGTTTCAGCCAGGAGGTAGAAATAGGCTGCGTCCCAATATTCTTCACACCCAACCTCCTTTCCTCCACTCCTCTCCTCCACTTGCCTACCCGGAAATATGCAAAACTGTTTGTACGTTTCAAGTACAATTAGTTGCATGTACAGTATAGAATATACCTGACATTGTGGTTCGCATTGAAACATTAATATTTAACAATATGTAATTCATATGAAGTCAGCAACATTACATCACAAAGATCCATTTCTGGGGCATGGAGGAGAGGAGGTGGTAGTGGAGGAAAGGAGGGTGCATTTTTCGAGTATTGGGACGTACCCATAATTGGTGAACTCAGTGTTCATGGGTGGAAGAAACACATGGCAGGGTTTTTATTTTCTGACCCCTGGACTTGGCTCCTTCTAAGTGTTCAGTAACGGTCGTAGAGTTTTTCTGTCTTCACTGTTTCATAGATTTCTTTTCCTTTAGTGTGCGTCTTCTCAATGCTCCCTCCTTCCAATAACACAACCTTGAACATCCCTTTATCAAGCCAGGGTACTTCTAACAAGGCCCAAGATGCCTGCCTGGTTTGACGAGATTGCACAAAGAGTGGTTCGGCATCTGGTGCTATTGAAATACCTGTTCTGTGGGAGATAAAGATCACGGTTATAAGTCAATCTGCATCGGAAACATTTTTTATAAAAAAATGTACAATCCATAGGATTTAACAAGCTGTTCTCAAAGAGTGAAAATGGGAAAGATCACATTGGTTCACATTGTCTGAATTCATGTCTGGTCTAAGCTAATTTAACCTAACAAAGGCCTACTACAACCACGATGTGCTTACTCTTTACTGAAACATTTGACTCAATTTATCTTTGGTCCCTTTAGATTAGTGTGATTCTATACTTTCACTGAAATCATACGCAGAGAGCAAAAACATCCCTCACAGCCATTTCCTTGGGCATTGCTTTAATACAGAGGTGTTTTAATTAAGGAGCTCATAGAGTAAAATGACAGCGGTTCCACATAGCTAGCGTCTCAGCACTGGGCATTGCTTTAATACAGAGGTGTTTTAATTAAGGAGCTCATAGAGTAAAAGGACAGCGGTTCCACAGAGCTAGCGTCTCAGCACTGGGCATTGCTTTAATACAGAGGTGTTTTAATTAAGGAGCTCATAGAGTAAAAAGACAGCGGTTCCACAGAGCTAGCGTCTCAGCACTGGGCATTGCTTTAATACAGAGGTGTTTTAATTAAGGAGCTCATAGAGTAAAGGGACAGCGGTTCCACAGAGCTAGCGTCTCAGCACTGGGCATTGCTTTAATACAGAGGTGTTTTAATTAAGGAGCTCATAGAGTAAAAAGACAGCGGTACCACAGAGCTAGCGTCTCAGCACTGGGCATTGCTTTAATACAGAGGTGTTTTAATTAAGGAGCTCATAGAGTAAAAGGACAGCGGTTCCACATAGCTAGCGTCTCAGCACTGGGCATTGCTTTAATACAGAGATGTTTTAATTAAGGAGCTCATAGAGTAAAGGGACAGCGGTTGCACATAGCTAGCGTCTCAGCACTGGGCATTGCTTTAATACAGAGATGTTTTAATTAAGGAGCTCATAGAGTAAAGGGACAGCGGTTCCACATAGCTAGCGTCTCAGCACTGGGCATTGCTTTAATACAGAGATGTTTTAATTAAGGAGCTCATAGAGTAAAGGGACAGCGGTTCCACATAGCTAGCGTCTCAGCACTGGGCATTGCTTTAATACAGAGATGTTTTAATTAAGGAGCTCATAGAGTAAAAGGACAGCGGTTCCACATAGCTAGCGTCTCAGCACTGGGCATTGCTTTAATACAGAGATGTTTTAATTAAGGAGCTCATAGAGTAAAGGGACAGCGGTTCCACATAGCTAGCGTCTCAGCACTGGGCATTGCTTTAATACAGAGGTGTTTTAATTAAGGAGCTCATAGAGTAAAAGGACAGCGGTTCCACATAGCTAGCGTCTCAGCACTGGGCATTGCTTTAATACAGAGGTGTTTTAATTAAGGAGCTCATAGAGTAAAGGGACAGCGGTTCCACATAGCTAGCGTCTCAGCACTGGGCATTGCTTTAATACAGAGGTGTTTTAATTAAGGAGCTCATAGAGTAAAGGGACAGCGGTTGCACATAGCTAGCGTCTCAGCACTGGGCATTGCTTTAATACAGAGATGTTTTAATTAAGGAGCTCATAGAGTAAAGGGACAGCGGTTCCACATAGCTAGCGTCTCAGCACTGGGCATTGCTTTAATACAGAGGTGTTTTAATTAAGGAGCTCATAGAGTAAAATGACAGCGGTTCCACATAGCTAGCGTCTCAGCACTGGGCATTGCTTTAATACAGAGATGTTTTAATTAAGGAGCTCATAGAGTAAAAGGACAGCGGTTCCACATAGCTAGCGTCTCAGCACTGGGCATTGCTTTAATACAGAGATGTTTTAATTAAGGAGCTCATAGAGTAAAAGGACAGCGGTTCCACATAGCTAGCGTCTCAGCACTGGGCATTGCTTTAATACAGAGATGTTTTAATTAAGGAGCTCATAGAGTAAAATGACAGCGGCTAGCATCTCAGCAGTCATCTTTATGTACAATTAAAATAGTGCTAATTGTGACCCAGCGCAGCTCCATCCACACAACAAAAACATAATAGCCATTTATATTCTGTCGGCATGCTGCCAGCAACACTGCCTGATGGCGAAAACATTTTTCTTTTCTTCTAAATGATATTCTTGCAGTCCAGTCCTCTCAGGGCGGTTATGAATATACTCTGACCTAGCTTCCTGACTCTCATATGGATGCGAGATACAGGGGTTCCATTATACCTCCTCTTTCAGGTACCATCTTTCTGTAAAAACTCAAGCAAATACCAAAGGAAAGATTTATATCATTATACTGTATGTATATAGGTTTATATATAAAATATGGTTCACATGCACATTGGATTTTATTGAACTAAAAACTGCATTTAGTCACAAATGCACAGAAAATAAACCTTACAATATGACATTAGTTAAACATATATTTTTAACCTCCATCATGATGAAGGATTGCCTGAAATAAAAACACTGAGTGAATAATTATTTTAAAAAGTAAGTTACATAACATGCAAAATGTAGAATTGCCGACACCAATAAAGCTGATCATTTAACACTGATGTGTGCATGCCTAACACTTGAGGGAAGTTAATGCAGTTGTAAAAATGCTGGCTGATTTGAAGCTAGTCTTCTTCAGCCAGCTCCCAGACTCCTGGTTACGGTGGTCAAATGACACAGCCTTCACCAGTGGACCATTACGTCCTTATGTGCTTATGACCCATACGTTTTACTGGACCTTAACTGTGTTTTTATCTGACTTTCTTCTCCAGAGAAACTCACAAGGTCACCGTTAGGGAATGTGCAATACACATCCTTGACCATGCTTAATGTTAAGGCCACAGAAACCATTCTAGTCAAAACACATAGAACATATGGCTACAATAGGCATGTGTTTATTTTTTGAAGAATAAACTCGCAGCAGAAACATAAGGAGATCTTTAGAGTCAGGCCTGCTTCCGTGGAAGTTTGGGATACGCCTATAATTTAATGCCTTGTTTAGTAGTTTCCATGCGCCCAACAGAAACAGGCAGTCTTTTGCACCGCCAGTCTGCAGGACTACAACAAATATAGCATAGTCACGTGGAGCGCACAGACCCTCTCCAACCTATTTCCACATTCCCCGCTCTCTCTCTTACATAAAGTGTTTCTATTCACAACCCTGGCTGACAGCCAGCTCGCCCTCAGGGAACCCCAGCCTTCTCTGACATGAGGTCACAGCTTACCGTAAAGCTTACTAAAGAGTAGCAGTTTGCTTTTCTGCAAACGAGAAGATAAACCTTCCCCTTTCTCTGGAAATGATCGGTGCCTTTTCTCCCAGTAATGAGGCATGAATGGTAAAACAGCATTTTCTTTGGAAGATGCAGTCACTGAGTTCACCAACGAATTGTAAAAATGGAGAAATCTTTATATTACTGCTTTGTCATAAACAAGGGTTCTACTGTTAGCAACCCCAGCCCTGTATCTCGCGTACAGTATCTCTCAGAAGTGCATGTCCTGTGATAACTTGTAAGGCAAATATTGTGATAAAGATAAGCATTACTATACAACTGGCACTACCGTGTCACACAAAAACAGTAGGACAACAGTTAAAGGAATCCATCTCAGGTCTTTACTCAAATAAACTTACATAACGACCCCCGGTGAAAACAGGCCGTTTAACAAGGACATGCATGCAATACACGTGTACTATTATACAATCATAGAAAACACTTTGACAGTAAGAATGAATAAATTAGCTTCCATCCATGTTAATTAGGTTATTCTAAATTGCCTTAGTTTATCTTGTTGCTGTCTGATGTTAACGTCGATCCAGAGAGATGGGAGAGCGAGTGAGTGAGACCGGAGGTTTGACTTTGTCTTAAAATGGAGCAAAGCAGACACATTGAAACTCCTCTGATGCAAAAAATATAGCATACAGAACTCATGTCCTTTTTGCAGTTGTCTGCACAAAGCCAAGGGTAGCAAAACACAGACGAGTCATGAATGGAGGTGTCACATGTCTGTCCAGAAAGGCAGCCAGCCAGCCACACACACACACACACACACGCGCACAAAGCAGTAAGACATGCTTGCAAGCTAGTCATTAATGCATTCCCCAGGTTTGTAGTTTTTTTTTAAAATTCTGTCTTCACTATTTCATTGAAAATGTTTTGGTGTCTGACTGTCTGCCTAATGCATGTGCTGCTGTTTCTTTCTTTTTCTCCGATAAAAGTATCAGTAGCTCAGACACCGTAAGTCCTTGAATAACCATATTCAGCGCGTGGGCTGATATGGCCACCACTACTCAGGAATAGTACAAAACATTAAGGGAACACTTAATCATCACAGTATAACACCAAGTCAATTAAACCAAACCGGTCATGCTGGATGATGTTGCAGGCAGCATAACATTCGCCACGGCGGACCTGCTCTCATCTGTGAAGAGAACGGGGCACCAATGGTGAACCTGCCAATTCTGGTGTTCTCTGCCAATTGAGCTGCACGGTGCTGGGCTGTGAGCACAGGTCCCACTACAGGACGTCGGGCCCTCATGCCACCCTCATGGAGTCTGTTTCTGACAGTTTGGTCAGAAACATGCACACAAGTAGCCCGCTGGAGGTCATTTTGTAGGGCTCTGGCAGTGCTCCTCCTGTTCTTCCTCACACAAAAGAGCAGATACTGGTCCTGCCGCTGGGTTGTTGCCCTTCTACGGCCCTGTCCAGCGCTTCTTGTGTAATGGCCCGTCTCCCGTTATCTCTTCCACGCTCTTGAGACTGTGCTGGGAGACACACCAAACCTTCTTGCGACAGCACGTATGGATGTGCCTTCCTGGAGGAGCTGGACTACCTGTGCAACCTAAATGGGCTGCAGGTACCGCCTCATGCTACCAGTATTGACAAGGGCACTAGCAAAATGCAAAACTTGAGAAAAATCAGTCAGGAAGGATAAGGAGAGAGAAATGGTCTGGGGCCACCACCTGCAAAACCATTTACTTTTTGGGGGTTGTCTTGCTGTTACCTCTCCTGTCCACCTGTTTTCACTTTCATTTGCACCAAAGCAGGTGAAATTGATTCACAATCGTTTACGCTTCCTAACTGGAAAGATCGATATCTCAGAAGTTTAATTGACTTATACTGTGTTGATTAAGTGTTCCCTTAATTTATTTGAGCAGTGTATCATGCATATTGGCCAGATGGTGATGCTATAATGCATATATTTACATATTTGTCCATATCTTTCCAATTGTTCAATTCAACCTTCACACACGCATTCAATCATTCCATGGATGGATCCCTTTAAGGGTTGTTTCTCCTGACTTTTTTCCCCATAGAGTTCTATAGAAAAATGAGTCAGGAGAAATAACCCTTGCAGTGATCCATCCACATCTACTCCATATCTGGCAACAGAGTGATGGTTTGGGGCTTGTTCGATAGCTCAGACCCTTGATGACTTACTGCCATTTAGCCAGCCATGTGTTCCATACTGTACCAGTGTAATTTACAGCTGAATCTAGTCTCACCCCCCAATTCCTATAGAGATCCATTCAAATGCAGAGTGCTTATAGTATCGCTTGTAACAGTACCTGGAAATAAGATATCGAGAGTCTTTTGATGTTGATGGGTCAAAGACTTCAGGAAGTAACAGCATGCAAAGGATATGCGACCAAATATTAAATATGATACTTTAAAGATATGTTAAAGCAGAGTATGAATACTTATGTAAATTAAAGATTTCAGTTTTAGATTTTTAATACATTTGCAAAAATTTCTAAAAACATGTTTTCACTTTGTCATTATGGGCTATTTTGTGTAGAATTTTGAGACAAAAAATGAACTCCATCTATGGTAGAATATGTCTGTAATGTAATAAAACGTGGAGAAGGTGAAAGGGGTGTTCAGACTTTCCGTCTTGACTGTATATTAACCTCGGTGATTTAACTTGAATACCAATGTCTCATTTCAAGCAGTCAATAGGGGTGCCACGAGTGTTTTGTTTTTTTTTAATTGGAAATTAATTGTATTAAAGAAACTGGCCTTGTAACCGAAAGGTTGCAGGTTTGATTCCCAGGTAGGACACTGCTGTTGTACCCTTGAGCAAGGTACTTAACCTGAATCGCTTCTATCCAGCTGTATAAATGGATATGTAAAAATGGATAAAAGCGTCTGCTAAATGCCTGTAATGTAACGCAATCCTGGTACATTGCATGTGCGTTTCTCGACCATCTCAGCTGGAGTGGATGGTAAGAGTGTGTACTGACGTGCCTCGGCGGGGTTTATTACAGCGTCATGGAGGTGCTGCGACCTGCTGGTGGAATACGACAGGCCCGAGTGGACACACACGCTGAGCTGTGTGAAGAACACGCACCAGAGGGCTGTAACTTTGGGCTGTCGCCCTCGCTGATACGGATTATATAAAAGAGTTATGTAATCTTACCGCTTCACCACATGTGAGGCGGACTCATTTCAGTCGCCCGGGAGCGCAATAAGTACCGCCCCAAAAACCCTTTTACGTGCGGGTTGGGGGGGAAACAGCACATGTGAGGTTGGGAGGCGGAGCAGGGGCGGATTCAAGGGGTGGGCCTCAACACTGGCGACAAAGGCCTTTGAGGCCATGGTATTTTACAGGCAGATACCAGTTAGTTTTTGCTGAGGGAGGTTGCTTTTTATTGAACGGAAACATAAACATGATTTATCACTCGTTCTTACATAATACCTCCCTCCCTGTGCGACTGGGGTTACTGAGGATACTTGTCAATCACGCTGAAAGCAAACACTCATGTGCGTGCACACGTGCACCCACACACACACACACACATTTGTGTTCAAATATGCCAAAGATTTATGACCAGATATTTCCTGTTTTTATCACTTATGTACACGGGGGTAACCTTTGGATTTCTAACTGACGTACAGTAGGTTCACTGTTTATTCAGGCACAGAATCTATACTCTCAGTGTATATCGTAATTCAGCCGTGGGTGTTACTAAGAGCAGATAGCACACAACCAATGCTGGATTCTGGTAATGGGTGATAATCTTATTTTAAAAGGGAAAAATGGACTAACAATATGATTAATTGCTAGGCTTACACCTGTGACATTGTGGCTTGTCTAGTTGTCGACTCATTTTACTGCCCATCTTCTTGCCCAGTGTACACCCTTCACCCCCTTCCTGCCCCACCTGTGTGTGTGTGTGTGTGTGTGGAAGAACATCAGACTTGATTTTGTTTACACCTTGTGTCGAGGCCTTGATTTCTTTGTTTCTGCAATAAAGGGAAATCTCGAGACAGGCGATACTGAAATTCCTGGCAGGGGAGCCACCCCCCTCCACTTCTCACACCAAAGGCTAATACAGGGTAGCCACCCCCCTCCACTTCTCACACCAAAGGCTAATACAGGGTAGCCACCCCTCTCCACTTCTCACACCAAAGGCTAATGAACTAGTCACATGACTGCATTAGGTCCCCAGCAATCACTGTCCTTCTCAAAGAAACTGTCCAGAGACCTCATTATATAATACTGTCCATGAACAATTAATCTCTAGAGATGCTGTCTGAAATTCATAACTTCTGAATCCTATATTCATTAAAGATGGGATATTAGTTTTTTTCTTAATTTTCATTAATGAGGCCAATTCATTTTCCTCAAGTCTCTTTTCTACAGCTTCCTGCTATTCTCTGAATGAAAAAAACTCCAATTGTTTCCGGTATGAAAAACACAGGCTCCGCCGTTTAAAAGAATCAAGCAAATCCATAACCACAGACTGTACGTTTGAGGAACTGGTCCAGATCCAAATCATGAATTCCATAAAGTCTTCAAGTCTGTCCAGTTTCTTGCCACTGAATTTCCTTTTTGTGAGACGTTAGATTGTGTTGATTTTGGAACGCACAATAAAGCGAGTGTGAGCGTACAGGTGGGTCCAGCAAGAATGACTTGAGTGTTTAAGTGTAGTCTGCCCGGCCTTTTTATTTTTTTGTTTTTATTTAATTCCAAAATAATCTGTCCCGTTTCATAGCCAATGAGCGGCGGCTGGGGATAAAACTGTCCTCTTTCAGTCGCTGCTCAAACGGCTCCTACATCCAAACTCCTCCGAGCATGAATGCCTGAAGCCAGGTGCTTTTTCCCTCTGCAGGAGGAGGACTGCGTGTCCACTGACGTGAGTGTGGGGGGGGGGGGGTGGGGGGGGTGTGTGTGTGTGTGGTGAGGGTCTGTTTTGTATTAATCTAGGACAGCCTGTCACCAGCAGGTCCTCCATACTCCCATGGGCGTCTGATGTCTGGTAGCATTGAACCCAACAAGAAAAATGCACGGTGTGGTGTGTGCATAATTTATTACGCTGGATAACTGCGTTCCATAACACGGACCAATCAAATGCAGTGTAGAAATGTTGCAATCGCAAAAATGTCTTCATAGGTAGGGCTAAATTACACGTGTTGCAAAATATAAGCGAGGGAGGCAACAAAAAGCACTTTCATTCTCAGTACCACATTTAGCAATTCCCTTTTCATTAAGTCAACATAAATCCGCTTAAACTAATTAGATCGATTCGCTTTATTTGGACGGTAATTTAACGGCACAGGTTTAATCGTCTTCGCATATTTACCAGATGCAAGAACACGCTTAAGGCGATATTTTGGAAGCTCAAAACCAAACTGTCCTGATTGCTATGTACTGACTCCTTGCTCTAGTCTCTCCAGTTGATTCGCGATCAGTGTGCTGTAAACGCCACCTATATCCTAAACCGGTGTATTACTTGCTGTTCACCAGGTTTTCCCTTCAGTGGGTTTTACTACGAGACAAAGCACTGTTGACACAGAAAAATAACGCAAGTGCACAACGCCTTGGTCTTTATCCACGTCATGGATTTATAACGAGCATATTTTTCACTAGGCATTCATATAGAAATGTATTTTTGGTTCAGAAAAAATATACATACATTTTGCACCAAAATTGTTCTCCTAGGTTATATTCACAATGATGCGCTCTACGTGCTTGTGACATGTATAGTATTGCATTAAACCCAACAAGACCGCTTGAAAACAGTATTTTAGTTCATTGTTTCCTAGTGTATGGTAGCAGTTTATAGGTTCTGGAAAATGACTGGGGTCGCGTTGGTTGCGTCTTTGAAATGTCCACGTGACCAATGCACGCTTTAAAGTACACATTGAACCGTAGTGTTCTGCCAGGAGAACAAGGTTAGTTTGCACATCCGATAGGGTACACTGACAGAACACAATAGACTTCCTGTCATCAAGGCACACCTTTATGCCAAGTAGACCGAGGCCAGACATTGCGCAAAAGTTAATGACCTCGCTACTTCTGTCATCAGTCAGTCTACGGGGACGGACATCCAGTCCTGGCATATGAGAAAACTTCACGCGTTCAGCCGTGCCAGGGACGGACCACTCCCTTTAGACCAGCTGTGACCTAATCTAACCTACAACTTGTGGTTAAACTGGTATTTATGCCTGAATAACTAGGTCATGCCACGGACTAGCCATGCCATGGACGTCAATCTGTGGTGAAAATGCATACACCCGCCCACCACCACTTCAGCAGAAAGGGCAAATAGCTCCCGTTTCCGTAGAGGTGAGCGCCTGGTCGCACGTGCCCTCCCATATTTGTTCAGACTAGCGAGTGTGGGCTGCAGGGTTTGTTGAAAGAGAGAAAGGAGAGCTTGCGGATAATTTATACGAGGAAGCGCTTGCGATTTTCTGCCTCAGGCGGTTCTGCTTCATCAAATGGGGGGAAAAAGGCGTAAGAATTCCGTGTTCGTTACACATTCAACGTAATGGAAAATGACTGCACCGTCAATAATGCACTCTCGATGGCTGTTCCTTTGACTAGACAGGGAAACACAGTTCCACGTGACATTAAATCATTGCCATTTTTCACAAACCACAGACTGAGCACGTGCACGTCTATGTTCACACGTTTCAGTTTGTTTGCGTAAATGATCAAGTAGCTCGACTGGAGTGGTGGCATGCACGTTTTGGAGTCTCCAAAGCTATGAGCCTTGTGTATTTTCATTTTATGAAACTGCTTGTGTAGTATTACTGTGGCCCAGTTGTGTCAGGGTACCATGCCCTCGTATTAACTGAAAAACATGCATCTATAAAAAAACGGGGGGGGGGGGGGACATGGAAAGTGCATGTGACAAAGAGGAACGTGATGGACAGAGGAAGTTTAGGTGCCGTGTAGACATCTCCATCAACACCCTGTGTCCTTGGGAACCAATTTCGCTTCAGTTCATTACCCACCACCACACAGTTGCAAAATCACTTCTCAATTTCAACGGAAGAGGAACACGGATACAGATCGCACGTAAGCTCCTCCACAGATAGACAAACATTTTCTCTCTCGCCGTCTTGAGATGCGGGTCCTTGAAGCGAGCGTGCACACATCTGAGAACACTTGCTCGCCAGACTCCTCGCATCTCAAAAGCACACTTTCATACGGGGGCCCCGATCAACGTGACGCACAAGGAGACGGAGAGAGAAGGTAAAAGCAGCGAGACGTTGTCCTTTTTATTTAAAGAGCAGAGAAACCTGTATTTGTGTCACGTCTGAGACCATCAACACACCGAGCCTTCTTCCTTTGATCGAGACCCCCAGACCAGTCCGATCGGCACTGTGCGGTGTGTGACTGATAAGCACCGGGACTCGCCTGGGGTCAGTGGAACTTCCAGGGAAGTAATGCAAAGTGCTTTAGGTCAGGCTGTAGTGACCCACCAGCTCCGTTCCATTTGCATCTCCAAGTAACTTCATTAATTTGGAAAAGACCTACCTAATTTAAAAGAAATGGGTGAAAGACCGGCACTCTCAACAATAAGCACAACCTTGTTTTACCCCTTTTTAAAGTTAATTCTGGCTGCAGTATTCTAAACAGTGCATGATAATCATATACTGAACATTTATGATTTCAAAAACATCACAATAAACTCCCACTAAAAACACACAACAGATTATCAAGAACAGGCAAAAAAAATAAATGGTACACTGATGCTCGTCCTACAAAAGGCCATTTTCACATTTAATCGGTTCGTTATTGTAAAAAAATAATGAACAAAAGGTTGCATTCGAGTCCCCTTGAAGAGACCTAGATTCCTCTTGCAATCAACTCCACGTGCATCTGTGTGTATTGTGCTGTTAGTTTGGAGCGCCCACATCTTGTCAAATGCACCCACAAACCAGAAGCAGCTCAAAGATAAAAATTAATCGCCTAAAGAGGAAGTTTGCGCCATTTGCTGGTGGATGTTGGTGTCCTGCATATGCACGACATCATTTTGAAGCCACCAGCAGAAAGCCGCTGTCTACTAGAAACTGTATTGATGGCTCAGTCAGTACTATGGAGGCATGGGACAATCACCAGTGCCTTGTCTACCAGAGCTACAGAGAACAGGTGATCTTAAACTACCTCTTTAAGCTAAATCAAGACCAGAGCAGGCACGCTTCAAATTGCCAGCCTTTTTCACCCCCTGGTGGTGAAGTGCCATTACTGCGGAAGCCGCTCACACGCTCAGTGGGCGAGTCAGGCAGTGAGTGCATGGGTGAGGGGGGAGAGGGGGGGAAACTACAGATCCCAGGGCTGTGTTCTGCAGCTGCAGCTGAACATGCAACATGTCCTCAGTCTTCAAGACCTCGTTTTCACCAAGAACAAAGTAAACAATTCCCTTTGGAATCTACAACAGGAGGAAATGAGCCTCACGAGAGAGGAATGTAATGGGAGGCTGAGAAAAGGCAAACCACGAGTCACTAATAATGTTTCATAAAAAGAAGAAGAAAAAAAAAAAGCAGCAGCAATTACGTTTTGCCGAGGTTCACTGATGGTTTTTTAAAAAATCAACTTGAAATGATAACGACACGCTGAGTAAAGCGTGAGAGAGATGGAGGGGAAAGTGCCCGGTGAAAAGAGGTAATAAGCCCTGTGGGTCGGATGAGGGCGACGGAGAGCCGTGTGATCGTCCCGTCTCACGGGACGTTAAAGCTTGGGGTCGGCCCCCGCCTTCGCCGGCCGCTCCGCGTAGAACAGGATGTAGGCCTTGGCCTTCACCACGGTGTCCTCGTCCGTCGCCGTCACCGTACTGTCGTTGAAGTGGAACCAGCGGCCCTCGTGAGAGGCATAGGCGGTGTAGTGTCCCGATCCCACGCTTAAAACAAACAGACACACAAAAAAAAACTATCACACCAAATGGAACAGAGTCACGACGTCTCATCTGCTGTGCAATCAGATCCTCATGTAGTTCAGAACGAAGAGTGAATGGAACGGAAACGGCACAAAGGTTTGCAGAGCACGATGGTGTTGTTATGCAATACTGCCACCTACTGGCCAAAAGGAGCCAAAGCCACGGATGAAGAGCAGGACAGCACAGCTGATGCAGACGGGCGGGGGCAGGGGCTACCTTACCCCAGGAGAATTCCGTAAGGCATTCACTCATTCGCCGGAATAACGACAGGTGTAAAGCTGTTGGTGCTTGCTACGCAAAATTAGGCCACGGGCTGATGAGCTCAACAAAGCAGCACACCAGGGACACGGCCTTTTTGATGACACACTTCACAAGCAATGCCCTCTGTAATTGCTCAAGATATATATACAATAGCTCTGGGTCAAGTGAGCTCCTGAGAACATTTAATATCGGCAACGCCAAGACAGCGCCAAGTGTTTGGGTTGCCGTGGAAAACGCTGCAGTCGGGTGCTCGATAACATCTGCCGCGTGAGTGCGACCGCACACAACTCACCCAGACCCGTGATGCACCACCACCGCAGCGAGGTCATATAGGCAGCTCTCCGGCCCGCTGTTCTCAGGCTGACCACCAGGGGGAGATGGAGCAGAGTGACACGGTCAGTTTTCAACGGGCTTCCTTTGCCCGCGGCCAGACGGAACACGGAGCCAAAAATCGCTCACCTCCAGCAAGTAGCACTTCATGTCTAAGCCTCGCACTGGGAACTCCACGTAGGTGTCTACCTTGTTCCTAAGATAGGCCGTCCAGTGAAATCGCTTCAGGTGCAAGCATAAAACCTACCCCAGGAGAAAGATTTGTAAAATGAGAATTCAAATGAATATTATGGAAAAATACTCCACCCCCCCCCCAATTTTTCCAGTTTGAGTTGCAGAAATCATACATTTGTTTTACATATGTACTATTAAAATGGCTTCAGTGAAAAGTAACTGAACCCCCCCCAATATCGGCCTCCGGAACATGCACATAAAACATGTTGCTATATCACAGGAACAATTCACACCTTTTATTAAATAAATAAATAAATACATACATACATTTACAAAAAGAGCAACACTCATCCCTAACCTTTGGCAGCTTTTGGATCCAAAATTTCTTAGTGGATTTCTGTCTCTTTTTACACTTGTGGCACACGTAGAGCTCCGTTTCATCAAGTTCCTCCAGGTCTGTGAAGCTGCGCAGGCAGTCTGAAACATGCACACAGAGACAACCACGCTCATCTCCAGCAAACACAACCTCTATTTCTGGGCCTCATAACAACCACAGGGCACGACATGCTGGACAAAACGCGTGGCTATTTGACACAATAACCACAGATACTCTACTTTCATTACAGATATTCAGCTTGGTACGCCCAAGACGATCATTATTTCCCACTGAATCTTAAAACTGATCTGATCTGGGCTCATTATTAGTGGTCTTGAAGGTGGAATGGCGAATGGCAGGGCATTCAGCCAGGACTGCACTAGAACCTCAGGTTAACGACAAACTCCACACACAATTATGAGAGGAGCCACCAATCTAATGGCCGAAAGCCACCATTTTAATGGTTTTTAAAGATGGGGCTTACCGCGCAAGGTGCAAATTGGTCCGCTCTCCTGATTCTTTGTTCGCTTGTTTCTGAACTGGCTGGGAATGTCGAGTGAAAGGTCTGAAAGTGACACAGGAACAGTAAGAGGAAGAGCAGTGTATGTAAGAGGAGCAGCAGTGTATGTAAGAGGAACAGCAGTGTATGTAAGAGGAGCAGCAGTGTATGTAAGAGGAGCAGCAGAGTATGTAAGAGGAGCAGCAGTGTATGTAAGAGGAGCAGCAGTGTATGTAAGAGGAGCAGCAGTGTATGTAAGAGGAGCAGGAGTGTATGTAAGAGGAGCAGGAGTGTATGTAAGAGGAGCAGGAGTGTATGTAAGAGGAGCAGCAGTGTATGTAAGAGAAACAGCAGTGTATGTAAGAGGAGCAGGAGTGTATGTAAGAGGAGCAGCAGTGTATGTAAGAGAAACAGCAGTGTATGTAAGAGGAGCAGCAGTGTATGTAAGAGGAGCAGCAGTGTACGTCAGAGGAAGAGCAGTCTATGTAAGAGGAGCAGCAGTGTATGTAAGAGAGCAGCAGTGTACGTCAGAGGAACAGCAGTGTACGTAAGAGGAGCAGCAGTGTATGTCAGAGGAGCAGCAGTGTATGTCAGAGGAGCAGCAGTGTATGTCAGAGGAGCAGCAGTGTATGTAAGAGGAGCAGCAGTGTATGTAAGAGGAGCAGCAGTGTATGTAAGAGGAGCAGCAGTGTATGTAAGAGGAGCAGCAGTGTATGTAAGAGGAGCAGCAGTGTATGTAAGAGGAGCAGCAGTGTATGTAAGAGGAGCAGCAGTGTATGTAAGAGGAGCAGCAGTGTATGTCAGAGGGGCAGCAGTGTATGTAAGAGGAGCAGCAGTGTATGCAAGAGGAGCAGCAGTGTATGCAAGAGGAGCAGCAGTGTATGTAAGAGGAGCAGCAGTGTATGTAAGAGGAGCAGCAGTGTATGTAAGAGGAGCAGCAGTGCATGTAAGCAGGAGCAGCTCAGGGGAACACATAGTGGCCCACGTCACTGCTGAGGAATAAGAGGGCGGACGGCTCACCGAGGAATGGATCAAACTTCCTGGATTCGGTCCCACATATCAAGCAGTTGACCTCGTTCTGCAGCACCCCGCCGAATATCGAGGTGACGACAGTGGAGGTCCCATTTCTGAGGGTACAAAGGACCTGCCTCAGAACGGCGGCTGCTTGCGCGCAATCAAAATGCAACGACTTACCCAACAGCACTGTGGCTTCGCAGAGGCGTGCGTGCTTATGGAATCTGTAGACCTTTATTCTCGTGAACCAGACACACATACACGTGACCGCCACGGCACTTTGTAATGTCGCCGGCTGTCTGACTTCCCAGTGCCACCTCCACCCCGATGATTTGCATTCAGAGCGGGATTACGCTGGCCGTCTCCCCCCATGACCAAGTGAGCACGTCTCAACAAAGAGCCGCGCTGTCAATACCGCGTCAAATCCGCTTAGGCCGCCTTTACGATCTGAAAAGGCTTCATTTGGTGCGGCTCATTGGCTCATGGTGGGTGGACCTCGTCGAACAGCCCGCCTCTGTTGTGACTGCGAGTGTCCGTTTCAGTGTGAGGCCTGTACACGACCCCTGAAAGGCCGGTGAGCGAGGCCTGTACACTACCCCTGAAAGGCCGGTGAGCGAGGCCTGTACACGACCCCTGAAAGGCCGGTGAGCGAGGCCTGTACACGACCCCTGAAAGGCCGGTGAGCGAGGCCTGTACACGACCCCTGAAAGGCCGGTGAGCGAGGACGACTTCTCGCTCTGTGAAGCGGCTGGATCAGCACAGCTGGCTGTGTTTTTAAACGGCGCTCCTGCTTTTGCACGCCGTGCTTTTCCAGTACAGCGTTCTGCCACGTAAGCTGGATTTCTCATTGAAGCTCGTCTTTGTGGAGGATTTTCCTCTCGCATGTCTAAATATCAAAGGGTTAAATGTAATAATGTCTAAAATGTCTAATGTCCCACACGGGTAAAATAAAAAATAAAAAAACCCATCAGCCCCCATTGTAAGGCTGTGATTTGCAGGGTGCAGGGTGCAGGGTTCGAGAGTCTCCTACATGCAGCATTTGCCTCCTGCGGGGAGCTTGACCCCGTCCTGGGGCAGAGTGGAGCGGGCCGCCCCGTTGCGCCCCCCCTGCAGCTCCAGGTGGAGGTGATCCAGCAGGTAGCGCATAAACTCGTGGGCATCCTGCTGCTGGTACCCCCTGCAGGCAGAAGAGAGGGATGCATGTATGCGCCTTATCGCTTATACTCATTTTTAAACAAACATCAACAAGGGGTTTCACTTCCAACCGGCTACAAAAAGCGTTTGTAACGATATACTGGGACCCAAGCTGCCGTTCGTAGGAGAGCCACGTGGGAAAGAAGCATCTGCTTGAATCTTCTTTGTGTTTCTTTTTTGCCTATTTTCACCCCACTCTGGACTTTAGCTTTCGATTTTTTAATTTGTAAAACGTTCCCGAATGTTTCTACATCTGTCTAATGTCCTTTTTTGAGGGTGGATGGGTTGTCTTTTGAAGCAGTGTTTTGACTAAACTGGTTTTCTGTTTCTTTGGAAAACCTGCACCCAAATTAGCATCAGCGATATAGCTTCCACTGCCTTTGGCTCAGAGTTGCCACGTCCAATTATTATAAAGGGACTTTGGGCTTGTTTTTTCAGAACGTTGCTTCAATATATTGTCCGTTGCGCGTTGCGGTTTTTTAGGCTTGCTTTTAAAATATACTTGCTTATTTGGGCTTGTTTGTGTCTGGCCACCTAAAGCACAGAGGAGAACGATATTAAGCTCAAATGGAAGCGTACGTCTTCACTTGCTGGCTTTCTCCGCCCCCTACGTCACAAATCGCCCTAGTTTGTTAATCGTTTCCCCTCCCCCACCTCAACGCAGGTCAGATAGTGGCCTCACCTGATGCGGCGTGCACATATAGCAGTCAATTATTTCTGTCTATTATTTCGCCGTGCTTTCGCTGCCGTTAAGCGCGGCGCTAAGTCTTGTTAGCTTAGCTGTCAACAATAAAAGAAGCAGAATGCCAACCAAAAGAGTGGGAAAAGGAGAGTGACCTAAAAGAGAGTGGATCGCCCCTAAAGTGGGTGACGATAGCAAGGCATTTTGCAGTTAGGTTACTGTAAATGCTAAATTTGTGCACATCATGCATAGGGATGTGCGCGTTTAGTCGACTAGTCGATTAAACGTTGCTACCCTCGCTAGTCGGCACCAGAAATACTAGTCGGTTAAACTTATTATTTTATTCATGTACACATTCAAATTACATATTGACATAATTTGCACTGAAATGTCATGTTTTCCTGGTCAAACGTTGCTTTATAAAAAAACGAGCATCCGTTAATAATGTTAACGCCGGATTAAAAAAACACCAAAAAAAACACGCATTAGCCTGTTCACCCTGCAAGTTAAACCAGCGAGGTGGAAAGAGTAAGTAGGCCTATCGCGTTGTTGAATAGCCCAATAAAACTAATCTAACGTCACGTCAATCAGTAGGCCTAATTGTTATTTTTTTGTGGGCCTATTATTGGTAGTTTTTCTGATGACCGATTATAATTTTTTTACTGTATTTGCTATGCGATCGCGTTCACCCAATGAAAATGCCGTTGTAATAATCAGGCACGTTTCCTAAAAATGTTTTGTTACGTTGAATATTGTTTTCAATAAATTATTATTTGTTAACTTTTATTTAGTGAGTTGTTGTCATGTTTTCTAGGATAATGTGCAATGTTCATAATGCAAGGCGCAAAGTGCCACACATTTCAGCGCCATTTAAAATACGATTTGGTTATTGAAGAATGTGATTAACGGTTTCAAATGGCTCTTATAATATACGCAATATTTTTTCGGACAATGTTTAACCTTATAGATTAAATTGTGCTAAATTTTGACTGTTTTCTGAGTGTTTTCTTACTTTTAGACTAGTCTAAGTTTAAACTTCTGTTTAAACGTCAGGGAAATTAGTCGTTAGGAACATCCCTAATCGTGCAACATGGGGGTACTGAAAAGCACAGGAAAAAATGTAACACCATTATCCTCCGTGAGACTTACAAATATCGGTTTCAGTGTCCAAACCCTCAACTGCAGTGCAAAAAAGTGTGAGCTGCAGCTAGCGACATACGTAGCCGTCGCTCGTCCATTAACGCTGTTCACCTTGGTGAAGTCATTGGGTCCGCCTTCGACAAAGACGCCAATCTACATCGTACAAAATGCACTGCTCTAATCAATCATGCAATTTCACCATGTAGGCTATGTTCAAAGAGCTTAAAGATATAGGACATTCTCAGTATTCACTGATCATCGATGAGAGCAGACATTGCATCTGTCAAGCAACTTTGTGTACTAATTCACTATTTCAGTGCGTCTTTTTGAATAAGATTGTCTCCTCCATTTTGGGATTGTAGAATTTGGAGTGAAGATGACATGAATGCCAAAATGAATTAAATTAACTGAGTTTCTCAGTGTCTCTCAATTAATTTCACTCTATACAATGTAATTCAGCAAGTTATTTATGTTTTACCATATACAGTTTTTTATGGAGGTAGATTTCTATCAAAAATAAAACACAAAAGTATAATCCACAATTATATTTACCATCCACACGCACCTCTCAATTTGTGTTTCGTACAAATAATCCACAAGTATGTGTTTGCCATCCACACACAAACACCTCTCAACTTGTGTTTCGTAAATCATCATTTGGATGAACGCAAAAATTATATTCACGAATGCAAATAACATTTTCAGACATGTTTCCAATGTTCACATTTACAAATCAAAAGCTTTGCTTGCGAACTGGCGAATCTACATTTGGCGATCGAAGGACACGCTTGATCTGCTTGGATTTACGTACGGAATTTTGAGACAAATATTCCAGTTTTTTCCCGTGTCGATTCACACACGCTCAACTTCACACAAAACTTATTTTTGACCATATATTTGACCATATATTTAAATGTACGTAAAAAGGAAGTAAAACAGGTTGCTTGTTTTGGGCTTCTTTTGACAGTCTGGGTTGCTCGTTTCTCTCGTGATATCTGGCAACCCTGCTTTGGCTGCGTCTTCAGTGTGGAGATGGCAGCAGCTGGAATATGCCACCCATGAGCTACTTACTTATTCATCCATCCATTCATATTCATTTGTTATCTTGTATTTATCTCTGTCTTGTGCATTAGTCTCCATCTTTTTATGTATTTATTTAACTACTAATGTTATTCTTAGATGTTCATTTTATTTCTCTTAAAATGTATCCGTCTTGCGCATTAGTCACTATTGTTGTAATATTTCCAGCTGCTGTCTTATTTTCCCTTTCAATAATTGATCTCCTGCAATGGAAAGCACTTTGAATTGCATTTACTTATTTACTAAGTGCAATAAAAAATAAAGTTTTGATTGATTTGATGGATATTCAGAAACTTTTAATGACAGAATTTTTTTTTTTTTTTAATAAAACACAATTTGCTGTATGCAAACACTTGAAAACACAAAAGAAAGATGGGATTCCGTAGCAATTCGCTAGTTACCTGAAATTTGGCATTATTTTCCACACGACGTAGAACAGGGACTCGGGGCTGAAGGCGGACTGGCTCCCCTGCCAGAGGGAACAAAGAGTCTTCCGGAACTCCTCCACGAGGGAGCTGTGTGGGAGGGGGGCGGGAGAACAGAGACACATTGAGCGGCGCGTCAGCAGGCAGCTGGCCCGGCGTCGGCCCTCATTCATCTGCCGTTTGGCACCTTGGTGCGCCGGCTCAGCTGTGCCCCTGCTCCGGGCCGCTGGACACAGCACCGTCTCAATGCCCGCTCACACACAGCCCAAAATCCCGCCATCCCTCATATCTATGCGTTTGGACTCATGTCTCCTTAGAGTACATGGTATTATCAAAGGGGACTGAATGACAAGAAATTCAGCTCCTCACGCTGCAATTCTCACGCGGCGCAGGTTCGACTGAGCAGGTTCAGCTACCGGCCGTGAATATGCCATAACTTTGTGCTACCGTTGTGGCACTGACTGTTAAAAGCAAATGGGGCCTTCCAGTAAAGATTGTAGTCTTTCTAAATATGTCTTTGTTATGATGGAAAATTCCTCCACCACACAGTACATAAACACTTTGAACAGTGCAGGGCTTTGATGAGAGCTCACCCGGCAGTCTGGGAAAGTTTAAACAGGCACAGACCTACAGGACATATATGTAAACTGCTTGGAGAGGCACTGGAAACGCTTGATAACAAACTACTTAAAATTAAAAAAAAGAAATGTGCAGAGAAATTCTTTTCCTCTCCCTTAAGAGCTCTGCTCATACAACAAACTGTTAAAAAGCCCAGACGAAAAACCACGCTGCGCTTCACCAGAAATCAAAAGTCTTTAAGCCTTAAAGAATGTTCCATTTAACGTGGAAGAAACCAAGTGGGCCTTACACACTGGTGTCCCCCTGGCTCCTCGTGTGGTACATTCTCCTCCCTGCCGTCTTCCCGCTGCGCAGCTCCACTGCGGGCAGCTCCTTGAAATAGCAGCAGAACTGTTGGATGTTGCTGGAGTAGAAATGCGGGAGGGGGGGGGAGGAAGGAGCGCATTACCCGATGGAGCGTGGCACGGCACACACCGTGCTGCTATATGCATTCTGGCACTCTGACAAACACACCCTGTGCTGCTATATGCTTTCTGGCACTCTGACAAACACACCCTGTGCTGCTATATGCATTCAGGCACTCTGACAAACACACCCTGTGCTGCTATATGCATTCTGGCACTCTGACACAAACACCCTGTGCTGCTATATGCATTCAGGCACTCTGACAAACACACCCTGTGCTGCTATATGCATTCAGGCACTCTGACAAACACACCCTGTGCTGCTATATGCATTCTGGCACTCTGACAAACACACCCTGTGCTGCTATATGCATTCAGGCACTCTGACAAACACACCCTGTGCTGCTATATGTATTCCGGCACTCTGACAAACACACCCTGTGCTGCTATATGCATTCAGGCACTCTGACAAACACACCCTGTGCTGCTATATGCATTCAGGCACTCTGACAAACACACCCTGTGCTGCTATATGTATTCTGGCACTCTGACAAACACACCCTGTGCTGCTATATGCATTCAGGCACTCTGACAAACACACCCTGTGCTGCTATATGCATTCAGGCACTCTGACAAACACACCCTGTGCTGCTATATGCATTCTGGCACTCTGACAAACACACCCTGTGCTGTCTATAGCTTGTAACATGGTGGCACCGGGGGGAGGGAGAGCAGTAGTGCGTGAAAACAGAATTGTGGGTAAACTCAGGGAAAGGGGGTTGTGCTGAAATGGACTGACTGGGTGAGAGAGAGAGAGACCTGCCGTTTCAGCGTTTCTCCTCCCTTCTGGGTCCAGGAAGGCCGTTTAATCCCCAGGCCGCACCCTAAACAGAATTACTGAAGGATGATTGACCACAGAGGGACTGCAATGTGTGTTCGAAGAGCTCAGAGTGTGTGTGTGTGTGTGTGTGTGTGTGTGTGTGTGTGTGTGTGTGTGTGTGTGTGTGTGTGTGTGTGTGGGGGGGGGGGGGGGGGGTCATGGGCATCCCAGACATGCCGGACTGCCCCAGCGGGGTCCCTTACCTGAGGGACTGCAGGATGGCGTTCATGAAGCAGGTGTTCCCCAGGTTCCGCAGGCCGGTGGCGCAGAACGCAGAGGCCCCGCCCTTCAAAGACAAGCGGAGGCTCGTTAAAGGTCGCGCGCGCGCACAGCTAGCCTCAGCTGAACTTTGCTCGCGGGTCACGCTGGGTTTCCTGTCAGTGAGGAAGGGGCCTCAGGGAGAGGCAAGCCTGCCCGTTTGAACACAACAGACCTGGAGCAAAGGCAGAAGAGACCGCTGCCCCACAGGAGGAACTGAAGCCAAAGACTGAGCCATGCTGCTGCTCACACACACACACACACACGAGCACATGCATGTGTGTGCAACACATGAGAGCTCTGTATGTTTATGTGTGTGTAGCATATGAGAGCTCTGTGTGTATGTGCGTAGCACATGAGAGCTCTGTATGTGTGTGTGTGTGTGTGTGTAGCACATGAGAGCTCTGTGCTACACACACACACTCTGTATGCGTGTATGTAGCACATGAGAGCTCTGTATGTGTGTATGTGTGTGTGTGTGTGTGTAGCACATGAGAGCTCTGTATGCGTGAGTGTGTGTGTGTAGCACATGAGAGCTCTGTATGTGTGTGTGTGTGTGTAGCACATGAGAGCTCTGTATGCGTGTATGTGTGTGTAGCACATGAGAGCTCTGTATGTGTGTATGTGTGTGTGTGTGTGTGTGTGTGTGTGTGTGTGTGTGTGTGTGTAGCAGAGAAGACCTTCAGTAAACAGAAACCCAGCAGTCACTCGGGTAATGAATGGGCTTTGAAGTGGTTTCACTTTCGGGTCTGTCATGAACCTGTGCTAAACTAAGAAATGGCCACTATATGTGGAAAAGTGGTTCAGCGCGAAAAAGTAAGAACTTCAACCAGTCTTCTGTGTCCATTTGTCCTCTTTGTAACACACACTGTGGGTTTACATGGATTTACAAATGCCACCGACTAAGCCAGTATGATAAAAATCTAAATTTTACAATTTTACAAAATAAATGCTTGCAAATTATACAACAAAGATAACATAGAGGGTCTATTTATTTTTGTAGCTCCGGCGAAGTACTTTTTTTTGGACATATTTGCAGTGTGGGCTAGAGACATGTATTCTTTTGAGCGTGTAAAACTTACACTGTCTTTTAGCAGCTTACTGTTGAGAGGTGAGCCATCCAGCAGCTTCCTCTTCCTGTGGCGATCGGCCACAAACGCAGAGCTGTGGGGCACACAAACGCAGAGCTGTGGGGCACACAAACGCAGAGCTGTGGGGCACACAAACGCACTCTGAAGCCCCGCACTCTGGACGTGAAAAAAACCCACAAGCCCTGCTCTTGTGGTGATGCACAGTGCACACAACTGGAAACCAAACGTCACTTCCCCTAACTGGCTAATTCTTATCAGAACCAGAGGAAGTTCACCCCCTAGGTTCACTTTCAGTTTATCTTAAGTACCTGCTGGAGTCAAGTTCATGTAAAATAATTTCAGACAAACATCTTTCCTATGATATGACTGTAATCAATTAATTAACTCAGATATAGTGTGCAAATTAACATCAATATGATAAATCATAATAATGAAAGCAACAGCAAAGCACATTCCATATTGTTGCAGACTAAACAATGCAGTCCCAAAGTAAAATATACTATAGCCAAGGCCATTGGTTTAATAAATATTGTGTTTCTGAGCAACTGGGAAACGGTCTACAAAAAATGTCCAGTAACAGTCCACAAAAGCTAATGGTAAAAATACACAGTGCTATTCGCGATGCTGAAATCTCGATGCTGCTCACTTAGGCCGATGTATCATTTGAAAAGGTGTACAAAAGGTCATTCAAAGAGATGACGATCAGAAAATGGAAGTTGATTGCTGGACAGAGATAAAGTCACTCTGGGACACTTTCTTGAGTTCCACAGCCAGGCTAGCTAGCACTTTATTGTAGAGTGCGGATCGGGCCGCATATTTCTGTCCGAACCCGACCGAGCCCGAGATAGTAGTAACCGAGCCCGACCCGAACCCGACAGGAATTCTGCTTTTTATGTCCGAACCCGACCCGAGCCCGACGCAGTTAATATAAGGCACTGAAGCGCTGACATTGTGTTTCCCTGTCACGCAGTTGTTGTTACCATGGTTACAGCTTCTCTGTTTAGTGGTCACTGGGCACCTAAATGACCGTCAAAAGGCATTGTTTTATTGGTAGATAACAGACACACACACAATATTCGGTATCATTTTTATTTATTTCACACTATATTTTCACCAAAAACAACTTGAAGCACCATGTGAAGTAAGCTAACCCATCGTAATTAGTACAGTAATACCTTGACATACAAGTTTAATTCGTTCCGTGACCGAGCTCGTAACTCGGTTTACTCGTATATCAAATCCATTTTCCCCATTGAAATTAATTTAAATACCATTAATCCGTTCCAGCCCCCCAAAAAACACCCTAATTTCTTTGTTACGTAGTTATAAAAATGAGAAATGTATTTATAAATAATAAATAATTAATACAAAACATAATACAAAGATAATAAAATAGAATATAAAGAAATAAACTGGTTCTAAACTTAATTGCTACATTATTATTCTTCACTTACACTTAATCTTCATCAGTGACGTTTGCATCTTTTTCATTGATTTTTGGCTTTTTCGTCACGCTTTTCTGACTCTGATCTGCAGGGCGTTTCGATAAAAACCTATCCATGGTGGTTTGTTTCTTCCTTCCCTTCAGAATTTTTCGGAAATGCGATTAAATTATGCACATTAAATTGCATTCGCAATGCTCCGCTTGCTCGGCTCGTAACTCGGGTCTAGGCTCGTCAGGCGAAGCAAGAAATTGTCCGAGCAACGGCTCGTAACTCGGAATACTCGTAAGTTAGTGCACTCATATGTCAAGGTTTTACTGTAGTTCAAAAGTAAAATGTTCGCTAGTTGTTCGGCCGCCGTGACCGAGCCCGGCCCGAGCCCGAACGTCATTTTAAAAGTTTAGTCCGAACCCGGCCCGACCCGTCGGGTCCCGTCGGGTCCCGTCGGGTTCGGGTCGGGTATCCACCCTCTACTTTATTGCTGCTTTCTTATGCTTCGTTGCTGACCCCCCTGGAAAAGGCAGCAGGACCCCACTTCTTAAAAAACCTAACTTGGACCCCTCTGATGTCAGGAACTACCGTCCTGTATCTCTCTTGCCCTTCCTGTCCAAAACCCTTGAACGAGCTGTCCATAACCAACTGTCTGTTTTTCTCCACCAGAACAACCTGCTTGACCCCCATCAGTCCGGCTTCAGAACCGGACATTCCACGGAAACTTCTCTCCTGGCCGTGACCGAGGCACTCTCCACTGCTAGAGCCTCATCCCTCTCCTCTGTCCTGATTCTACTTGACCTGTCTGCAGCGTTCGACACGGTCAACCACAAACTCCTGATCTCCACACTTTCTGAGATGGGCATTTCTGGGACTGCCCTCTCCTGGTTTGTATCGTACCTCACTGATAGATCCTACCAAGTCTCTTGGAAGGGTTCCGTCTCTGCACCCCATCCCCTGTCTACAGGAGTCCCGCAGGGATCTGTACTGGGTCCTCGGCTGTCCTCCATTTATACTAAGTCCCTTGGTTCAGTAATCAATTCACATGGCTTCTCATACCATAGTTATGCTGACGATACTCAACTCTTCCTCTCTTTCCCTCCCTCTACCCAACAGGTGAAGAAGAGGATATCTGCTTGTCTGGCCGACATCTCTGAGTGGATGACTACCCATCACCTGAAGCTCAACCTCGACAAGACAGAG
This sequence comes from Ilyophis sp. 1 JC-2022, assembly GCA_022702515.1. Classification (NCBI taxonomy): domain Eukaryota; kingdom Metazoa; phylum Chordata; class Actinopteri; order Anguilliformes; family Synaphobranchidae; genus Ilyophis; species Ilyophis sp. 1 JC-2022. Next base: position 11,844,466 of record CM040399.1, read on the forward strand.
CTCCTCTTCATGCCATACAAGACCTCCCTACTACTTGACCTCTCCATCACCGTCGACGGGACCATGGTGGCTGCCTCTCGCTCTGCAAAGAACCTGGGGGTGGTCCTAGATGACCAGCTGGACTTCAAAGACCACATCAGGGCGACGGCACGGTCCTGCAGGTTCCTCCTGTACAACATCAGGAGGATTCGACCGTACCTGACCACCTACTCCACCCAGCTTTTGGTCCAGACTATGGTCACCTCACACTAGACTACTGAAACTCCCTGCTTGCAAGCTTACCAGCCTGCGCCATCCTGCCTCTTCAACTCATCCAGAACGCAGCTGCCCGGCTTGTGTTCAACCTCCCGAAATTTTCACGTCACCCCCCTGTTGAGGTCACTCCACTGGCTGCCAGTTGCAGCCAGGATCAGGTTCAAAGTTCTGACCCTGGCCTACACTGCAGCCAATAGGACAGGCCCTGTCTACCTGCAGGACTTGATCCAGAACTATGTTCCTGCTCGACCACTTCGCTCATCTACTGCAGGGCGACTTGCACTTCCCCCCCTCCGTGTCAATGGCACTCGCTCGTCCCGACTGCGGAGCTTTTCCACCCTAGCTCCCCAGTGGTGGAACGAACTTCCCATTCCCCTATGTTCCATGCCAACCCTGCCTGCTTTCCGTCGTGGCCTGAAAACACACCTTTTCAGACTCCACCTGGACTAATACTTATCTAGGACCTCATGGTATGTGTTCTTGTTGAACTGTGTATCCAAGTTTATAATATTTAGAATAGAATTGTAGTAGAGCTGATTTACCCAGTTCACTGTGAACTGCATTCAGTGTTCATTACTAGGGATAGCTGCTACGGTATGGGAAGAATGTGCTTTCCTATCTGTTCTGTAGTTACGTCGATGACCTTTCTGTATGCACTTACTGTATGTCGCTTTGGATAAAAGCGTCTGCTAAATGACTGTAATGTAATGTAAAATGATCAAGACAACAGAGAGAAAAGAAGAAATAAGAAATGGCTTTCAAGGTGACGCAGCAGGGTTGGTGCTGACACTTATCAACTTCACTTCGTCTCCAATGTGTTACTCTAAGGACAATCTATGTTCACGACGGTCAACACATCGGTAAGACAATCTACAAGGCAAAAAATACAAAAATAACAACCATGTAGCAGGCTTGGACAGACTGTTCTTCCTGCTCAATAGAAGGACGAGTGAAGACCGGCTCTTTCGTGACAGGTTTGCGTTCCGGCAGCAGTGGAGGCGCGCAGAGAGACGCCGTTTTCTACAGCGACGTCGCGTTCTCTCAGGCGTCGTTCACTCTCTTACTCACTTTTCCAAGCTCTGCAGGTGCTCCCTCACCTTCTGCACCAGGCCCAGCTTGCTGTCGTTCACCACAAAGTCATCGCACCTGTAACTGAGTGAACAAATACGACCGCGTCAGCCATCCACCACCGAATGTTCAGCCTTAAAATACCCATCTCCTGACTTCCATGTGCAATCCACACTTAATGCAGAACAGACCCTGCTTCAATAAAATACACAGTGAAGACAGATGTTTCGGTAGAATACACGCTGTAGGCAGATCCTGTTTCAGTAGCGGAGGTCGCTTCAGTAGGAATACTGCAGGCAGATGTTTTCTGTTTCCAGTTAGAGAGAGCACTGCAGACACACACTCGCTGACCAGATCAATGAGCCGTAAACCTTCAGCGAGACGGTGAGGTAGACAGGGCCCAGAGGAGGCCTGGCTGAATGAGAAAAGCAGCGCACTCTAATGGGTCTTGCCCTGCGGGGGCGGCCTGTAATCCTGTAATACCCATCCGGGGGGGGGGGGGGGGGTTAGCGGGGGATGCTGCGCCCGCGCTCCAGCTCCTCGTAATCGACCGCGAGCTAGCCTTCTTTTTTTGGCCACCGAGAGAGGGAGACGGCTGATAATCGAGCAACCTTGTGTTCCGCAGCCAGAACAGTTCTCCCTCCCTGATAAAGCTGCACTCACCAAACAGGCCCGATTAGAAAGAAGTGCCAGGGCATTCAGTAAGGGTGTCGTCTTTCATCGTGTAAAGGTATCAGGATTTTCGCCCACCGAATTGCACAAAGTAGAATGTCCTGACCTGGCTGTGCTTTTAGGCGGGCAAAAAAAAACAAAAAAAACAAAAAAAACATCCGTTCTATTTTTTTTACTTTTTTTTTTTTTTTTTAAATGGAAGTCGCTCACTGCACAGGGGTAGAATCCACAAGAGGAAGAAATAAGGATGCAGTGAAGAGGTTCGACCAAACCGCAGATCGTTATCCAGAAGGGGCTCGCATTCCTTTTCCCACCCCCACATCCCCTCGAGAACCCACTTCCCTTTACTTCATAATCCTCCGATAGACTGAACTACAGGCCTGCACCCCACAGTTCCTGAAAAAACCTACAAACCAAGAGCCCGTACACTGACCACTGCTTTTTTTCCCCTTTTAAAAAAAAATCTAACTCCGCAAAGCGCAGAAGCAGATACATTTTGCGCGGATGCATAATTAGTGGCCGCTGGGTAATTGGGGGCCCGAGGCCCGGCTGGGCTGGGGGCCAGGGCTGAGGGGTGGGGGCAGGGCGGGGCTCTCACCAGTACGTGCTGTAGCTGCTGCAGTCCATGCAGACCGAGTGCTGTGTCCTCTCCTTCTCCTGCTTCTCCTGCTTCTCACACCTCCTCTGGCTGCCTCCCCCCGGGCTCTGCGTGTCCTCAAAATGCTTCTTCGCGTGACCGTTCACATACCTTTCAATAATACAACATACAATAGAATCACTTTTATTTTCCTGCGAGGGAACCTCAGCTGTAGTTGCCAGCAATAAAAAAAAAAGACATGGACAGTGGGGCAGACCCACAAAGCACAAACAAACGTGTTAAATAAAGACATTCAATTTAATCGGATGTTTCACATTAAAGTGAAGGTATGAGTGGAGTGGAATACATTATAATTATGATTACAATTACTATTATTAGTATTATGATGGAAATTATACTAATTATTAATTATGATGAAAAATTGAGCATCAAAAGCAATTCACAGTTCCTCATCTGCCTTTACTGTCTTGAGAAGTCCAGTGTCATTGAGCAGTCTAACAGCTGTAGGGACAAAGCTGTTTCGGGCTCTTTTGGCTTTAAGGAACAAGGACCTTAATCTTCGACCCGACGATAAATTATTATTATTATAACTAATAAGAGATTAATTCAACTTTCAACCCAAAAAATTACAGCACAATTAATGTGACTGTTAAATAACCCACCGCCAGTCACATGACGATGAGCTACTTAAAGCATTTAAAGATCCTTGATCCTGGTGTGATAACAGAGAGCACAGCCATTACTGTCAGGGTAACTCCATCCTTACAGCCCAGGTTATTGCGCAAGCCGTAATTAACCCATCGACCATAAAGTGGAAAGAGCTTAGTCTACACGCACCAGCTGTGAAGCGGTCCTTACCTTCCACAGTGCACACTCAAGCAGGTCAGACACACCCAGGGGCTTTTGTTTGACCGGCAAACTGGAAAACAGAGCATGTGGGAATTAGAAGAACCCTCGTGGGCAAGCGGCACAAGAGCATTCCGCCACGCTGAGGCACGGCCAAATCTTGGAAGAACAAGGCTGTACATCAAAACCACGCGCGCGTCTGAAAGATGATGGAGACGCCCCTTCACCAGCAGTTCCCCTGCGCACAGCCTAACCTGCTGCCAGGCTCCTCTTTGCTGTGAGAACGGGGTTCGCCAAAACAGAAACATGAGATTTTCACTGAAACAAATCACAGTTGTAACTAACTTTACCTAAGTCAGGGGTAGGCAACCCTGGTCCTGGAGAGCCGCAGGGTCTGCTGGTTTTTGTTGTTACTCGCCACTTAATTGATCAATTAAAGCAGTTGATTACACAGTTAACTCGCCTCACCTGGTTTCTTTGGTCTAAGTAGTTGCTGTGTTTAAGGTGAAAACAAAAACCAGCAGACCCTGCGGCTCTCCAGGACCAGGGTTGCCTACCCCTGACCTAAGTGGTCGTCGTTTGTTAGAAGGCAGCTGATCTTCTGAGGCTGCAGCTGCAATGAGAGAATGCGAGGTCGTCGTTGCTAAGGAGACCGGATGTCCGAAGATCAGCCAAAGGGACGAATCGCGTACATTTAAACGGCGCATTAAGTGCGATGCCTCTCCAGTGGCATGCCTGTTGCATCGTAATATTGGCCATAATCTCTGCCCCGGGCAGGGGGGCCGATACCAACGGGTTTGTTTTTAAGCCATTATCAGCCGATACGGCCCCGGTATTATTATGCGTCCCTAAAAAAATCCCACACAGCACAAACGAACGCGGCCTCTTGATGATACGGCTGCTTCCAGGTCACATCCAGGCGTTTGTGCCAGATCCAGCGGAGGAAGGAAAGCGCTGGTGCAGCAGGCGTTCATGCCCCCCTTCCTTATGCAAGGGGGGCAAAAGAGGATTCTGTGCTCAATACCATCGTCACCTCTCTGTCACCACAAACACAAGCTTCCGAATTACCCGTTGCTAAGGAACGTTCCGTTCTCGTGAAAGCCGGCCACCCTGTCGTGCAAACGTGGACAAATCCAGCGTGGCAAAACCTGTACCAGTACCTGCTTCTCTTACCAGAAACCTCTTTACAGAGGATTAAAAACTAAGCAAGTAGTCTACACTGGGAGGGCGCAATACAATTGCAGTTATGCGGAAGCATTACAACATTGAAACTAGCGAGGATTGATGCGCTATAAAGTAGGGGCGCACACTACCGGTCCTGGAGGGCCGGTCTGCGCTCCGATTTGAGTTCCAATTAATTACCTTAGTTTTAGAACAGCTCTAAACGACACGCTGGTTCACTCCTGTACTCAAGCGCAGTAAAATCCTTAGTATAATACCCTTGGAGTCTGCGGCTGTAGCTGGTGCGTAAAAGTCAGGTCAAGATACAATTGAGAAGAATTAAATAATTGAGACTGAGCAGAAGTCGTCACAAAAATCCTGAAAGGGATCGGCCCTTCTTGTGTTCACCGCAGCCGTAAAGAACCCTTTGCCGGTCAAAACTGACCTCGGCTAGAGTGCCTATATATGACAATCAATTCAACATTATAACAGAACTGCCATACACCATAAATAAGTGGAGAGATGTACAGCATTATTCAGGAGAGTAGTTCGAAAACATCACTAAATACGTGCTTTCACCCAGAGTACAGGTAAATGCCAAGATAAAGGAACCATTAAATGAGGGCTACAACGTTTATTGAAAGCAGGGGTGGCTCCTAAATCAATTAAGCAATTAACAACCCAGCACACTTGGGTTGAGTATGAAAATGCTTGGCAGGCCTAGTTGCCCATTACTTTAGCTACAGTATCGAGAAGAGATCTCAGTGACTGAAGAAAGAGGTGGTTGTTGAGGCGCGTTTGGCAGGAGCTTCAATGACGAAGACTGCGGAACCCGCTGACGCTTCACGAGAAACGGCGGCTAAGGTGATGTTTGCACAGATATATGAGCCTGAAGGAAAAGGCATCATCGACTAGGGGCAACCGCGTTTGAAAGCGCACGCTCCTCAAAAGTGATGTCCGTGCATCGATTTGAGATGCAAGGCAAAACGGTCTAGCTCTAAATCCGGTCAATATCAAGCAATCTAGGGTGTGGGGTGGCAGTTTCATCTAGACCAGTCTGTGGAAAACTTCGGTTTGCGTTCATTTCGGCAGTTCAACATCAATTAATTTAGAAGATGCTCCTGTGTAGAGCATGCATTTTATACATTTGCTACAATGAGCATATATCTGCACAGGATTGGAAAAAATGGAACCCAAAGAATAACATTGTCGCTCATGCACAAATTCACAACTTTTTCCTACAGTTCCCTGGCAGGGACTCAATATTAAATATTTAGGTCTGTAATGTAGGCCTCCCGCTCCCTTTCCAAAGAAAAAAAGAAGCTCCAACAACAAAGCTTGCCGTGTTCTGCCCAATGCGTCCCCAATCCGTACTGTGAAAAATACGCCGGCATACAGAAAAGAAAAGATCAATAGCTACTCCCGCGCATTAAATCCATGCAAAATCATGAGCAACGTGCAAGAACCGCGCAGGAGCAATTCTGTCGGACCACAACGTACCAACGGCACTAGTACAGGACGTCCCAATATAACTGCAAAATGGGATTGGTCTCCTTTGATACACCTTTAACTAATAGTTCATTGCTCAAAGGTTGAGCATGTAGTTGCTATCTTGTTGGTATCTAGGGGGGGTGACGACAATGTATACCATGATTATACATGAATCGTTGGAAATGCAACTGCTGCAAAATAATTACGCACCACAATTCATTGTATGCCATGCGCACTGTCCCTGTTTAAATTCAACTGTAGCTAGATATATACATGCTACAAAGCATGAAAGGGAACTTCGTGATGAAAAGCACTGTTTTTGTCCCCAAACAGCTACAGCAGTAATCCACCATACATGTCCCTGTTTTTCTTGCTTGAATTTGGTTTGGCAAGTGACTATAAAAGCCAGACAAAACGTTCAATCAAATACAGTAGTTCTCACTACACTGGTCCCTGTTGTGACAGCTGATGATGGGACAGTCAAATGGCGAGACAAAGGAATCAATTCGGAATTAGCCTAGTAAACGTTCAATCATTACGTTAACCTCAAATCAATGTTTGCATTAATATAATACGTGGGTTTGCTTATTTGACAGCATTTTTCCAAAGGACAATTAAAGCAGCTCGCCTTTGCCCGCAATACATATCACAACGCTTCCATATGTTTAGCCAGCATTCAGCTAGCTAACGTTACTCGTTCAGTTCAGATTACTATTAAACATTTTTTGCTTGTTTATGTTTACCAAACGCACATATTCCGTTCGCTAAACAGCTTAACCCACTTTCTTATTTTAAACAGACAACTGTCAACTAATCTTGAGAGGTAACTTTGCTGGCTGTCCAGCTAATTGCCTCATTAAAAAAGTTTTCCCTCACGCGATTTCAACCTCACCAACAAAAGAAAGCGCAAGCTAACGTTAGCCATCCTTTCCCCCATATGAAACCACTAAGTTAGCATAAGCAGCTAACGACACCTATAGGCTCTTTTCTGGCAAATGCACGCAGAAACTTAATTAGCCAGAAGACTATCAGCCAGTATTGCGTGAAAAGTTCGCTAGCTAAGCCACTGTTTCAACGGTCTTACGACGGTAAGCTGGTTATTTTACGTTACGCGGAATATAACGTTAGCCGCTAATTAGCTCGCAGCACAAAATCAACCCAAACGCATAAGCGCTTAGCTAGCCGATGCTAGCTAACGGTAAGCAATGTATCACGACGGGGGTTACTGAGCCAGCGCGAAGCGGTGACCACGAAAACAACAGGAAACTGACATCTTCCTTAAACACCAGGCCCATTATAACGAATAACGTTCGCTCGCTTTAACGTCGCCCGACTTCAGGCGAAGCCTTCTCCGCACAGGGGGTCACAAAACTTACCGCTACAGCACCAGGAAGACGGAGAGCCGTTTGGGAGCCGGGAAGAGTCCACAGCGAGGCATACACTGGAGTTGAGATGCGGGCACTCCATTATAACTAAAATCGCGGCGGCTTCAAGTCAGGGGGACGGTATTGGCTTTATAAATCGAAAGCGCTATAACGTTAGCTGCACCGTGACGGTATCGCGGGCGCTAGCCAAACGTCTGCTTCCGACTTATTTTGTAGCTTTCTTATAATGAGCTGAGCGCAAGCTTAGCAGACGTTTATCTTGTGTAATTCAGCTCAGGCGCTCCACGTTGCCTCGGTTTTTACAGCGTGTCATTTGAAATCAAAGCGACCGCGCCAGTTCCAAAGACGAGCCGAAGCCACGTATTTTCGTCTGACTGACACAAAACGATCCGATCCACGCTGAAGGGATCCAGTTCCGATAGACGGAAGTGGTTAACATAAAAGGCGGATAAGGAAATGACGCACATCCTTTCAGGGAAGGAACAGTTATGGGCATTGTATGCTAAAGTGAAAATTGTGTGATTTCTTTGCAAGTGCTGTGTAATAAATATTCTCAAATGGGTGTTATGCATATAAGCTAAGGATTCTCACTTAATATGCGGGTCCATATTTTGCAAAGGGTGTTAGGTGGTTGGAAGATAATGAAGGGAAACATAATGAGAAACTTGATTCTGACAGCTGGCCACAGTGGACACTTGCACGACCTCGAACCAAATTGTGGGGCCCATTCATGCACTAGTAAATGCCTTAACACGATGATGCACCCAGCAAAACCTCCCAGCTAATTAAAAAATATATTTTGCACCACCCTCAAATCATAACTTTACATGTACGAGAACAAAAAGAGGAGAGAGATTAGCAGTATGGTCTGATGAGGTTGATTCTATAAGGTAAAATTAATTTAACATTCCAAAGGTTTTAGTCAATAGATTAGTTGGTTAAAAATTAAAGTGGCTTTATGAATATTACATTACAGTTATTTGGCAGAATATTAATATATCAATAACATACAGTAATATCTATATGTCTACAACGGCGAAGGTAACTTTTTTTTTTTTTTTTTTTTTTACTGTAGACTACGTGTAACACAAGTTACTTTAACCATTGTAAGGATAAGAGTCAAGGGTAGGTCATGATGACTTACAATAGGACATTTTGATGCTACTTGTCAAGCAGTCAACACATTGCCTAAATCTCAATGAATTAAATTACTACATGGGTGCCCAATCTTAAGGGCTGGTGTGGGTGGAAGTCTTCGTTCTAGCAAGTACTACAATTAGGGTTGCCACCTCAGTCCTGTAAAAATCCTGGACACATACGAAGCAGGCAAACTGAGCAAGCCAGACTTATGCAGAGTAAAACACGGAACAGCTATTTTTACTTTAGTCCATGTTCCATATTTGAAGGGGTTCCAGGTTCAACTTTGTGAAATACCCCCTGGATGACTAAATATGAATAAATAGTGGTAATCATACAAAAGAGAAACATACCTTTAGGACATATTTAATGGTGAAATTGTTCCATAACAGCATAACCTCGACTGAAAATGATCAGACTCTGGCTGTGACAATAACCACTTAAAATAAAGTGATGTACCGGTTATGTGTAATAACAACTTTATTGAGACAATGACAAGCTTTCAAATTCGGTGCTGCATAAAATCGTCATCACAACGCGTTGACGTAGAGTAGTCTTAAACCAATGAGCGCGTTCTTTATCAAAAATATTTGATTGGGTCAATTACATTTAGGAACGAACACTGGAAGCTGTCTACATTTCATTAAGCAATACTAATGTATGCCACAGGGCAACACCAGGGAGAGTGTAGAAAAGAGAAGTGTAGAGGAGGGGGACCGTAGAGAATGCTGAGCCACAGGGCAACACCAGGGAGAGTGTAGAAAAGAGAAGTGTAGAGGAGGGAGACCGTAGAGAATGCTGTGCCACAGGGAAACACCAGGGAGAGTGTAGAAAAGCGAAGGGAAGGCTTGAAAAAAAGTGGTCAAGAAGGCTGAAAAGTTGACAATGACAACAATGTAAGTCGTAGGTTTGAAGATCAATTTATGAAAAATGGTGTAGATTGTAGTTACGAGTAATTTATTTAACATTTATAACGTGTTCTGTCGTGTTAATGATCATACTATATAAGTAGTTGCTAAACAAGACCTTGTGTATGTAGGAAATTTGAACTATCATAGCCGAGCAAGTAATTAGTCCAAACTGTACACGATGGGCCTTGTTTATTAAGACCTTTGGTGTGTGCGAAACCTTTCAGCACACGCAAGACTAAAAGCCCAACCAATGATTGATGCATAACAAATACCATAACCAATCATTGGTCTCATTATTGGTGCTAAAAAGTTTTGCGCACGCTAAAGGTCTTAGTAAATCAAGCCCTATGTGGCTAGCCATTTTCAAGCAATTTACATGGCTCTTTTAGAAATAGTCCACAATTTAACCATAGAGAGTAGCGAAAATATTTTCACTGAAGAGCATTACAGTGAATTTAGCAAGATACACAGTGTGTGGGAGTATTATATTAATGATAGAACTAACAGGAAAGTCTTGGTGATCCTGACATATATTGCTGTTCAGTTATGATGGTTTGCCTGAACAAAATGATGCACATTTGCTAACAAAAATGTTTTTTTTTGTTTTTAAATGGGTAAAAAAAAAAAGTTTAATATTATACATTTTAATTAATTAGCAACATCTATTTGTCACTTAAACGCTAGTATAAAACTTACAATGTTTACAGTTTTACAGTGCAGGAGGATCTGACTTTCAGATTTCAGCCAAGATGTGTGCTGACTGGTTACCTCAAACATGAACATGAAAAATACGTGAAGTATAAAACCTGTAAGATTGGTTTACTGTCTGCAATAGCCATTTCTATATTTGTATATACTACAGTACCACAGAACTATCATCCCATTATAATCACAGTGAATGCTACTCATAAATTGTAAGCATTAACCAGCACACCTCTGTTTAAAATAACAAATATCACACTGAGAAATATTGGTTTCTCCAGTAATCTATGTCATTTCGATTCCTTTAGTTTGAAGTGGCGAACCGTCCTCTTTTTTCTCCTTCTTTGTCATTTCTTTGTTGTTGGGTCTGCAGTAGAAGATGCAATTATAAATTATAAGAGGAACGGCAGGCAGTACTGAGGGTATAATATCTACCATAGGATGGCAGGGAGTCTATACTCCACCATGAAATGTCCACATTACAATGTTTTGTTTTTTTTAGACAGTTTTTCATCATTCAATGGAAAATCTAGGGAAAAGCTTATTAGCCAGTCAATGAAGTACACTACGGTTTTTAGGGTAGATCTAGGACAGGAACATTTTCGATAAAGATAAAATTTTTAAATTGTGTTTCTATACGCACATAATCCTCAGCTGAGCGTAAGCACGTCGTGGAAAGTTGGGGATCAATAAGCCATCCAATCACGGCTGTTCACCAGCAGAGAACTGATGAATGACAGTTTTATACTCACTTCTTATTCATCACTACCATGACAATCGTAACAATCATGATAATTGCTCCAAGGAGGCCAAGCACAATTCCCACAATCAGCGCTACAGTAAAACCAGACCAATAGTGCAGTCTTTAGTCATCAAAAATGCAAAGTTAACAGGGAGCGCATGCAAGGAATAAAATACAACATAAAATAATGTGTAAAAGTCATAATATTGTTATAATATTGTTACGCATAATATGGATCTCCACAGCCTTTCTCAAAGGAATGCTGGGCTGGGCTTACTGCTACGATGTATATGAATACTAAGTTCATGAGGTTTGACACATAAGTAACCATTAACGGTAATAACGGTAGCAATTTAGAATGACTCGCAAAAAAAAATTGCATCCAGTTATGCATAACTGTTGCTTACCAACAGGTGTGTCTGAGTCATCCTCTTCGCCGTCACCTTCATCTAAAACAAACAACAACAAAAAAACGCATTTTGAGCTAAAATGTTTTATTTATCATCATATAGCTCTATTTGTACCAATAAAATCCTTGGTACTATTTTTTTGAGGGAGTCGTTTGGCTGATAACTCACCAGTAATACCAGAGCACGTGCTGTTGCAGAGTTGTTCGCTGTTAAATCGGTTTCCGTTGCCCCCGCAGCCGGTGTAATGGAATGTTTTGCATTTCTCTTTCACGGAGTCGTAATACCAAAGTAAATATCGACTCATGCAATGGCCATACTGTTTCCGTAAGTGACAGGCTTCTCTTACTGGACAGAAAATTGAAGAAAAAAACCATGTACAATTATATTCACATCTCAAATTCAGATTCAAATCATTTTGTATGTAAAGTCATTCTGTATTGGCATCCACTTGACTCGAAAGCCTTTTCCCCAATGCACTGTAGGCTACGTATACTCATATACACTATGATTATTTTGGTTTATTAAGTTTCATATATTTTCAGCAATCAATAAGGCAATGCATCACAACTAAATAATCCAGCCAGTTTTAATGGTGATTACTGGATGAATAAATACATTTTTAAAAACTGTACATTTGTAGGACGCCATGGTTGCTGTTCTATTATGAGACCACTAGATGGCAGACTGTAATTTTATTATAACTGACTTATGCATTCGCATGCAGATATTGTGGAGCACTGCAGAAGAAATCCATCTCACACCTTTCTATAGGTTAGGAGTATCTCCTAGCATTTTCAACTTATGCCCTAGAAATACATTAACGGTTCTGAAATATGTGTGATTTCGGCAGTGATCATTTTTTGTCTGTTTACATTTGTTTCTATTTTATTGACATTGAAATAGACAATTATTCAGACACCTATTCAAGTGAATAGCTCAATGGAAAGTTTTCTGTTTGAGTAGAATTTGATTTGGTTTTAAAACCTTGGAAGAGCAGACCGTGGATACAACATGGAGTGCTGTTCGATCATGGAAATGAAACCACTTCAGGGCCAACATTATGGGGGGCTAAAGTGTAGTTTCTCTGGCTCCCTAGAGCAACACACTAACCGATTATATCTGGTGTGGTGATAACAAGATATTTTCTCTTTAAATAGTTTCTTTATTTTCAAAACAACAGTATTCTGGTGGCAGCTTCCGTTTCTGTGATGAGTAAAAAAAGCACATGCAGGAAATTAGCTGTAAATGAGTTGCTAATCCAAACTGAATGTCGCCAGACTATAGCACACTGGGCGTGTGTGTCTTTAGACAGGCAGTGACTTGGCAGTGACCGCACCCGTCCACACAGTCAGTCATACACTCCCGTTTTCCTTTCTCTATATTCCAGAGGTCACATTTTATTGCATTAATAAAAACGAAAGCCTTTCACTTTGCTGTAACAGTTTGTCTTGCAGCCGTTATGCTGTTTCATATTTCTCTGGGACATACAGGAGGGACACACTGGGTTGAGCATAAGTGTCAACCATAGGTACTGCTCTGTTATCGGTCTTTATTGATCTCTATGTTTACACATATACAGTGTCCTCCAAAATGATCCACACCCTTGATAAAGTAGAGCAAATTATTCTGTATAAAATAAGCAATACAGGTGATATTATAAACAAGCAATATTTCCCCAAAAATGTGCATCACAATTATTCACACTCCTAATAATAATTTAAAATAAAATCAAACGAAAATGGATCTCCATTAACGTGCTACTTGCTAATCCACGTGTTTTCCATCACCATTGGTAAACGCAAAAACTGAAGAAACCAGACAAATGGTTTCTGGCCATCATAAGTCAGGAGATGCTTGCAAACAAATAAAAATGAGAAGAAAAAAAGTCCAGTATATTAGGTAAATGATTAAGAAGGTTGAAATGAATGGGTTAAGAACAGTGAGAAACCTTCCTGGCATGAACACACACACACACACACACACACACACACAACCTGTGTGTGTCAGATGGTTTGTGAGCAAAGTTAAATTCTACAAATCATAGTAGCATGTTTTAGCCATTTGTAAATATATAAATATATAATTTGCAAATGTAAATATAGCTCAGATCTTCGTAAAGCATTTTGGAGGGCATCTACACTTTTCCTAAAGTGCCTTTTCTGTACGCTGGTCACTTTTTATATGCAATGCTGTACATATTCACAGAATTAATTGTTTAATGTTAGTAAAGACCGTTGATAATGACTTGTATAACCTGGCATTGCAACTGAACTTGTGCCAAACTCACCATCTGTAGGGTACAAGCTTTCTGCGCCGCTGGAGCAGTTTCGCATACACATCCTATCCGTGTTAAATCTGTTTTCGTTGCCTCCCAGCCCTCCGTAGCGGAACGGGACACACCTGTCCATTGCCTTGTCGTAATGAAGAAGAACTATAACGTCTTGTCCGGGTCCATGTTCCATTGGTAAGTCGCAGAGAGCTGCAAGACATGGGTTAATGAAAAGCATTCATATTCGTATTTCATCAACAAATTCATTGTAGGAGGAAGGAGGTGTATATGTAGCCCCCAAACACGGTACATGTCTATATGTACCGTTTGTGAAGCGGTGGCTGTGTTGCAGTAGGAAGATAAATACTGGGGACCTAAAGACAAAAAACTTTTTGGGCAGCGGGTTCTTTAAAATAGCTGGCCAAGCTGAGCTCGTCTCTATCCTGAGCTACATTACGGTTAGAATAGACAGGTGACAATCAGGCAGGGTGATCTCACTGATCATAAATCCACAGACTGTCTCTCTCTCTCCTTGCTTTATTAACCTCGTTACACATTACTAATGTGAGGCAAATCAAGAATTTGCCGATTGCCCTACACAATCCGTCACGTGTTCCAGTGAGGTCAGGACACGTGAGTAATTGCTAACGACTTTTGGTTTTATCTGTACACCGGAGGCCCAACCCTTGTTTTTATGGCTGCTGTAAAATTGGGTCATTTATTACCATCTGTGGGAGAAGCATTCATTATTTGAAACATGAATAATTACATGAAATAACACGAGAGGTTTATGTAGAATCTTACAGCAATACACAGGTAATAAGTAGTCTCCTACCACCAGGCTGCACATTATGCTCTTTGTTGATAAAAGCTAAGAGCCTTCTCCTCTCATGCAGTAACGCTTTTGTCAGATATAAACATGGACAGTGTAGTGTAGTCACACGCTGACTGAAGTTGTTACACTTCTCTTCTCTGGTATATGTGCTCTTGTACTTGTATTATCTACTTTACTGGTGTATGATGTGGTATCATGTTCCAGGGACAACACGCGAACCTGCCTGGCACAATGATTTTGACATTAGATTTTTAATTGCATTGTTTCCTGATTCGCAATGAATGAGACGGAAGTATGTTGAAGCGAGTGTGATCATGCAGTGAGGTGTCGGAAAGCAAAAATGGACGTGTAGTTATCATTTAGTCATGCCTGTAGTATCATATTTTTGGACAACCACTGCACGCTTCCACCTTAGAGTGTGTCATAATGGCATTGATCAAGACCTTATAGATAAAGACATAAGGGGTGTAAGCTTTCAGTCTATTTTTATTTGGTTGTTGCCTTTTCTTAAACTCTTGAATTCTTGTTGCTTATTGTGCTTGTAGACCACCTCATCTGACATATCGTCCATTAATGCAGAAGCCAGAGAATCTTCCTCTAGGCAGTAAAGACAAGTGGCGCTATAACATGCCACACTGTCCTATTCTGTTGGGGTTGTGGTATGGAAGGATGACTGCTGTCCAACCATGAGGTAATCATAATTTAAAAATTAATATGAAAATTATGTAATGTGCTCACCTAACAAATCCTCATCCAAGATTCCAGATTTACGATTCAATGCCGGTGTGAAGGCAACAGGAACTAGTTACATTTATATAAAAATCAGTAATCAAACAATGTAACCCTTATATTTGCAAACAAACACTGTGAAAAAGTGTTTTACAAAGCCATGATAAAAAACGAAATCATCAGTTTATATCTGTAAATAGTTTCCCACAGAACATACAAGGCCTCATTTTAGGCGGGAATTGTGATGTACATCAGTCTTGTACTGACTTGCATCGATTTTTGAACGGTGAAAGCCATCTGGCTTCCTGAATCTGCTCGCATGATGACTGGTGCTGTGAAATGGTTACTCGCACATCCATTCACCACCTAGCATTCTCACTCACTGCACCCGCAAAGCTACAAAACCGCCGTCTTTCATCAGATCATTTACACAAACTATGATTACAGCTAGCACAAGCACAAGTGCTTCCACATATTGAATTAATCTTATATATTAAAAAGAATATTGAGAAAATATAAATACGGGTGTATGTGGATTTTGCCAACATTATTTTGGCTTCTCAGATTGTAGCGTGTTAGTTCACTTCGGATTGTTCACTTTGTACCATTTTTTTAATGTATGTTTTTTAATATTTGTTTTTATTTCAGTTTTATGTTTTTTGTGCATGATGAAGGATATTTTAGATAGGTTTGGAGACCACAAACCCCGAATGACCCTACACCTGCCATTATAAAGATGGCAGATCATCAGAAACATTGCTAAATATATAAAATATCAAGATAAATCTGTCTGGGCTAATTGAAAGCATGCACTATACTAAAATCATATCAAAACACACCAGAAAGCATCCTTTTAAGGACTGGAGGATATTTCAAAAGAAGGCGTTAAGTGATGTCATGCTTCCTTTCATTTGAGAAATTATTATGTTTGCACTCATAAGGTTACAGTTAGAAACAACACCCCAACTAAATCTTTGTCCAGTCAAACAGAAATCAGCAGAGCAACGAAACCAGGGCAATAGTGGAATCATAAAATGGCGGTAACCTTTGCACTTATCACGACCGCCTTCCAAGTTAACCCTCAGCCAAGCTGCTAATACTAGTATGCACCAGACGCATTCAAAAATATGAAGAACACAACATTATTTCCATAATCTAGGCCATTTTCTTGTTTATTTCAGGTTTTGTCCATCTGTGACATGGCTATATATGGCTGCCTGCTAAATTCCCCTTTTGTGGGAACAAGCTGTTGCCTTTGTGTCATTGTGAGAGGTACACTAGAAAATATTCCAAAAATTTCAGCAGCACAACGGCCAATTTCAAGGTTTTTACAAAGTTGAAAACTGAACCGATATACTTTAATACCTTGAAATACCTTAATTGTAGAATGAATGCAAACGTATGCCTTTTCAAAGTTTGGTTCCCCTGACAAGCAAAGAAGAGTGATTAATCAAGTATTTACGTGATGGGTTCCGCACATACAGATCCTGATGCAGAGGCGTGAAAATGAAACGCTATAAAAAGACCAGATTAACTCACGTGGAAATTCAGCCAGGACATCGCAGAACGCGCTCAAAACTACCACAGAAACAGCAAGCCACCTCATGTTGCTCTGATCTCTTCTAATTGTCTGGCAGCAAATGTGGGGTTGTAAACTATGATGGGAGTGGGTTGGAGTTGCTGTACAATGCAACCTTTGTACTTCCTCTTGATGAGAACAGGCTGAGTGTGTCTAGTTTCGTGGGTTTGCTGTTGACAAACTATTTTAAATAGTTTGTGGCATAAACAAGGAAGATTAATATCAAATCAAGTTTTCCCTGGTTAAGTGGCCAAAACTATTTTCAGTTAATCTGTAAATCAGCTTCATAGAATATGGTGGACATCCAGGCTCACAAGGTCTATTTATAAGGTATGTCTTTATTATTAGACAGCTTAAATACACCTTTGTGCTCGGAAAGAAAATTATTTGTTTTATTGATATTGTTTTTATTTGCAGGTTGCCCTTAATCAAGGTGACTCATTGAACGAGAGAAGCTACAAGATTTGTACTAAATACTGAACTAAATGCAAATAACACTTAACCAAATGTAATTACAGCCAACTGCAAAGACTCAGACGCAACATATAACATTTTAATACCACAAAGCAGCATGGGTAATGCAGAGATTCATGTGTAGAACAAGAGCTACAACGTTTTTTTAAAATTGTAAGTTACCAGGTGTGGCAAACCAATAATAATCCACAAGCCACATTTACACCTTTGGCTGTAATACCATAAAGTTGCGTAGTGTATTCATTCATTCACTTGTAAACTAAAACATATAAAATGCTTATACTCATGGGTCTGTACGTCTATTTGCCCAACACATAGTCACAACGCAAGCATAGAGATTAAGAACAGATCCAGGCAGTATGACTTCAGACTCAGTCTGGAAAAGCTTTTCCTCATTGAAATACAGATGGGACAGTTGTGTTTACATACTGTTCTGGTAGCAGTAAGCACTTCATTCAACCACTAGGGGGCAGAAAATGAGTTGGTCACTGAACTGGGACTTTGAAGGAAGAAGACAGAGAGCAGTGGAGGAGCATACCATGTGTATAGAGCTGTAGGGAAATATTACAGCTATGTAAAAGTGGTGGGTTGGAAGTCCTAGTACTAGATTTTTTTTATTCTGCTTTTGGAAATGGCTCATGTCACTGCTTGTCGCCTGTACCTGCACTTGCACAGAAAAAACTACAGCTGAATTAGATATGTTCTTTCCGCTCTCTCCCCCATAAGCCAGATACTGCTTTCCACACTATAAACCAAACGTTGTATGATAGGAGTGCTGTGCAACTCTCACTGATGAACTGGTAAACTGCAGGAACCGCATCATTAACTAGGGGGCACTCGTGCAGTGGAAACCAGAGGAGTTCTTGACCGAGGCAATAAGGCTCAGCCTGTGCTCAGATCAAGCAGTTTTATAGACTCTTCAGCCAAATATCAAAATTTATAAGGGAGTATGAGCTAGAGCTGATAGCTAGCAGATGGAGATGAGCAGAGGGCTGGCACAAGGAAAAGCAACAAGGGAGAGATATTGGGGCAGCTGGCTTGTGAAATGGCTGGAAAGGTATGATTGTGTCAGCAGAGAGATGAGCCAGTAGACTGTGCCCATCATCCAGAATGTTCTGATCCACACAAAGTATATGGTGTGCATTCATTACTGTAGAACTGTGGTTCCATTTGAGCCTTTCAGAAACTGCATGCTGTCGGGTATATAGCTTTTAGATTACGGTCTTCGATAGAAAGAGTATTGTAAGGTCAAAAGTAGAATTTAAATTTAGCAATCAGTCTCATATAATTAATACAACCCGAGAACAAAAAGCAGAGTATTCCACTCAAGGAATGGCATTGTGGATTTTGATGATGATTGCATTCATTCAACATTAACAATACTTTTCATTGAATTACTAGAGGGTTAGTTCTGTGAGTGTGACTTCCTATCTATGCTTGGGATATATGACAGCCAACACCAAATGCAATCAATAATGTTTATTAACAAAAGAGAAAAAGCGTAATAAGCAGTTATATCCCACGGTGGGGAGACTTGTGTGTATATATATAGAGAGAAAGAGAGATCACAAAGGAGATCGCAGCGTGGCCAAAGAATACCGTACGGCCAAATGGTTTTCTTTTCCATTTTATGTTTGAATGTCAATCTGTTACATTTAATTTAAATCAGCAATTCAAAGTCTTAATATCGATGTAAATAATGTTGTTCGGCATGCCAGTTTGGAATTTACAGCTCCAGTTTCAATCGAAGATTAGCGTGTTACGCCGAATCGTATTACATGAATGTAATATGTTGCCTGAAAGGTGAATGTCATCTTGACAATTATTGCCACAAACATAACTTCTTTTATGAAAAGCAGGAGTAAAATTTCCCTTAGCCAATCCAATAGCTGAGCAGAATTACCACCTAACATATCTCACTAGGAAGAGGCTAAAACCCTGAATTTTTTTAATAATAATACCATGGTGCCTAGTCCTGCTTCCAACAACATAATCATTCAGCAAGAGTGTCATGGTTTCTCTGCCTGTTCTCCGTTCTGTCACCGCTCTGTCGTGGAGTGCTCTTTCAGCGCTCACTCTTTTATATTTTCTTCGTCCTTTCCGGATTTTCGTTCCTTTCTTTCACTCAGTGTTTGCACCTGAGCCGCCTTTCCATCGGTTATTTAAACCTTGCGTCTTCCTGTCTCTGCGCTTTCATATTGTCATTGCCACTTGACATAGAAGCCGGTAAGGTATAAGCATTTACAAGCGACCACTTCACTTTTGAGCTTGCTTGCTTTCTGTCCCTCGTTTTGGTTTCGCTTCTGTTCTCTCCGAGACAGACTGCCTTTATTTACTCTCTTTGCTTTCCTTTCCAGTGCTCTCCCGTATAGAGAGTGAGAGGCTTCTTTCAATTTCCTTTCTTATTCTCATTTGTTCATTTTTACCTCTGTTAAGTGCGCTTTCTCTTATTGAGAGCTAGAGGTATTCTCTCTTATTTCTACTCGAGCTTTGAGTTTACCCACGTTTTATGGGTTGTTTTTTTTTGGCTTATGCCGGGGAGGTTCTTCCCATTTATTTTATTTTTCTCACTCCTTGTGCGGATTACAGTAAAATCATTACGGATTACAGTAAAATCATTTACTGTACCATTCCGCTTTTGTGGTGTTATCACTACAGTGATCACTTATAGATTCCTTCTTTCTCACGTCCTCCGAACCCTACTCACCCCCTTACAAAGAGGGCCAGGGGAAGAGTGACCATTTTTCAACCACATAAAATGTGTGCCTGTCTTGACTCTTGAGTTTTTTAGTTCAGTTCAGTCAGTTCTGTTCACTTTGAGTTGGGGTTTGGCATCTGAGTCTTGCACCTGGGTCTGCCATTGTTTCCTTTGGTGTTTGTCCTGTCTAGGGCCTGACATTCTTGGTCTTACAGCTTCTGGCAATTTTTACATTTCATCCCGGATCTTTTTGAATATTCTTCTGTCTTTTTTTTTTTACTTTGGTCATCGCACATTCTGGGGATTACATTGGGAGAGACGAGCTGTGGATTTGTATCTTCTTTCATTAATTTATTTTGTGAGTGTAACCTGTCTATGTCTGGAACATTCATTGTTTGTTAAAGTAGTTGAACCTACATCTTTAGATCAGACATTAAATATGTGTTGTAAATTAATACATTTTAAGTGTTGGATAAATGAGGGGTTTTAACTGTTGATGCCACTTGTGTTCTGTATTCAGAGTGCCAAATATTAAAACCGATGGATTCAGAAATTGTCACATTTTACTTCATCCTCACTTCCCCGACAATGCAGTGCCCTATTGGTAATCATCAATGGCCGATCAGTCTTGCCCTTGAAAAGGCTGTGAGACTTTTTAAACCAGCAAAGCATTTCTGTACTGTAGACTGAAATTATCATGCAAAAATAAAGTATTTTTCATCACTGGATATTGACAAGCCTATTAAATAGCATCCTGCTCTCTGAATATTAAGAAAGTTCAGTTCAGGTGAGAGATTTTGTGCTTTAGTTTAACATCAGGCCAGGTAAATTTGCGTACGGTTCTCTGCAGATACAGTGGGTGCCATGGCATGGTGAGCTCCCGTGAGGCTGTAAATGCGGGGGATGGGAAATGGGGCGTGTGGCATATCAGTGGCAGTGCAGTGGCTCTCTTTGAGCCTGTGTCTGAAAGGGACAACACTGACCAGACAGGCCGAGCGCATGCACATCAAATCTGTCTGTGCGCAGAATAATGGCCACCATCCAGAAATTCTGCAACCTCTAAAAATACCCTCAACTCCAATCTGGAATTTATTTTGACCTGCTTGTAGATACAGGATACATGCTGCTCCAGGCCACCAGGGTTTTGTTGGGAGAATGTGTCAAAGATAGTCTGACCTCTGTGAGTTTGGCTGATACTTCAATACTCTGAAATGACCTTTTCTGTGTGACAGGGGGCCTGGCGTTTCTGTACTGGTTTATCACAGGCTTGAGTGTGAGGCCTCTGCGTGCCGGTCACGTTGTTTGGAACATGCATGGCACACTGTGAGCAGACATGTGTCTGACACGTTGTGGACGGTCCTAGTTGCCTTTTGGAGATTGCCTGCACTCCCGGATCAGTCCCGACATCTTCAACTCCAGTGAAGAGTGATGGTAACTTTGTTGCTGCAGTCTGCAGATCCAACGGACATTCCCGAGCATATGTTGCGAATGCGTCTCCATGGTGACGACCACAAACAAATTTATATAGACTAGACAATTCCTAAATATTATCAAAACGAGCAGCAGGAGTGCCCTGCAAAATCTCCAGCCCACTTCCCCGTCCCACTACAGACACACAGTGCATGAAAAAAACAAAGACAAAAGCCCGACACAACAAAACACATTCAAATGAACAAACACAAACACGAGAGACAACTGGACTACATGTTGCCATTACAGCGCCAACCTGAATGTCCCCAGGTGCCATTTTGACTATAGCACTCTGGGTGGGTGTGTCTTTAGACAGTGACTTGGCAGTGACCGCACCTGTCCATACAGTCAGTCATACACTCCCATTTTCCCTTCTGTATATTCCAAAGGTCACATTTTATTGCATTAATAAAATTAAAGCCTTTCACTTTGCTGTAAGTTTGTTTTGCGGCCGTTATCCTGTTTCATATTTCTCTGGGACATACAGGAGGGTTGAGCATAAGTGTCCCTCCTTCAAAAACCTCAACAAGGGACAACCATAGGTACTGCTCTGTGTTATAGGTCTTTATAGATCTATAGATGTTTACATATACATACAGTGTCCTCCAAAATTGTCCTCACACCCTTGATAAAGATGAGCGAAGTTGTCTGTATAAAATAAGCAATACAGCTAATACTATAAAACAAACATCTAATACTATGTATCACAATTATTCACAATCCTTATAATTCCTTTAAATAAATATGCATTAATGTGACACTTTTTTAAGTTAGGGATTTTAGGGAACTGCTTTGTGGCTGTCCATGGCTTGCTGTTTCCCTGGGGTATAAAAATGTGGTAACACACATGGAAATTCCATGGGTGCATTCCAATCATTTATTTTATCCATCTTCTCCTCGGTTCTCGTCTGGCCCAGAAATTGACAAGGTTCGCCATCTTTAAAGACATTCCAAACCGCTAAATGCTCCTCGGAGGAGCGAGGAGAGGGGAACGAAGAGGCTACAGGAGGACGCTTTAGTGAGGAAAAACAAGTGTAGTCTTCGCAGAAGCCTTTTCTCGGAATGCGTGACGTGTATAAATTATCCACCACTCTCCCCATCTGCCACGTCGCAGGCACACCCCTACACAAATGCAATTTTACTGTTCCTTTCCATTTATTAAAAAGTTCCATAGTGACATTCATCTTTTATAACTAACAAAAGCACCGTTTATTCATGGGAAAATAAGCTAAAAAGCATTATAGTTAAGCACGTAAGCCTAATATGACGCGGACACTTAATTGAGCAAGGACGTTCCATTTGCCTAATGCATGTTGCCTCGATTCCTCTGTCCTCGTATCTGATCCTTGCACCCTGTCCTCGCGTCCTCCGTTGGGCGGAGCTAAGGAGCGAGAAAAGGACATGACGAAAGGATGCAAGGAGTGAAAATAAGCGATTGGGATGAACCCCATGTGTTGTCCATCCCCACTGGTCCCGTCACAAGTAAGGAGATGGTTACAAACAAATACAAATGAAAAAATACCGTTATATTGGGTAAATAATTAAGAAGGTTGAAACTACTGGGTTAAGAAACAGTGGTAAACCTGCCTGGCAGAGGATGGAAGGTACCTGCCCCTTGCAGGTCTTAAAGGGATGGTTCATTGTCTGGGGTCTTTCACCATTATATTTGTTTTAATACATGTTTTCAATTAGCCCAGACAGTTTCTGTGTATCATGAGGGATATTTTATACATTTCGAGAAGCTTCTGATGACCTACTGGGTTTATAATGGCTGGTATACGGGCTTTGGGGGATTGTGGTTTAAAGCAAGAAAAAAAACTTCAACTCCAAACTTCTGTAAATATCTAAAATATTTTTCAGGTCAGTGTTTTTCAACCTTTTTTGAGCCAAGGCACATTTTTGACATTAAAAAAATCCTGAGTCACATCACCAACCAAAAGTGTTACTAATTAAGTGAGGTTGGATCATTTCCCACGGCACACCTGACGATCTCTCACGGCACACTAGTGTGCCGCGGCACAGTGGTTGAAAATCACTGTTTCAGGTGACAATCGGGGAGTGTGATCCCTTTAAGGACTGAAGGACATTTGAAAAGACGGCATTGAGTTGTGTTGTGGTTCCCTGCGTTTTAAAAATCCTCCATATTGCACTCCCCAAGATTACCATTGAAACAACATCCCAACTAAGACGTTCAAACCGAAATCTGCCACAGTAGAGCAATACAACTAGGCAATAGTGGTATCGTAAAATAACGCTGACCTTTTTACTCATCATTATCATCTTCCAAGTCAGATAGCCCTTACCTATGCTGCTACGCAGTGAAGTGTCCAGTGTTAATTCAACTCTAACAGAGTACATATGAGTCAAATTATGTATAAAAGTTGATATAACACTGAACATTTTACTGTGTAGTACTACTATTCATCAGACACGTTCAAAATACAAAGAAGATAACATTATTTGCATAATCTAGGCCATTTGCTTGTGATTTCAAGCTTTGTCCATCTGTCCCAAAGCTATATAGGCCTGCTTGCCAAATTGCCGTTGTGGGAACAAGCTGTTGCCTATGTGTCATTGTGGGAGAAAATATTTTAAAAACCCAGAAGCACAACAGCCAATTGCAATGTTCTGGACTGATAGGGAAATACCTGAATGATAAAATGACTGTTAACGTGAGTGGCTTTTTAGAATGTGGTTTCCTCGAAAGACAAAAGAAAAATTGATTAAACACGTATTTAAATGATGGTTTCTGCCAATACAGATTCTGATCCAGAGGCGTGAAAATGGAGCGCCATTAAAAAACCAGATTAACTCGCATGGTAATTCAGCCAGGACATTGCAGAAATGCAGTCAAAACTACTACCGAAACAGGCCAGCAAGCCATCTCATGGTGCTTTAATGCCTTCTAATAGTCTAGCAGCAAATGTGGGGTTGTGCATTGTAGCCTTTGTACTTCCTCTTGATGAGAACAGGCCAATAATGGAAGAATTGAGTGTCTCTAGTTTCGTATAAAGTACTCTGCGGCATTACAAAGGAAGATTAATTTAAAAAGCAAGATTCATCAACCAATTTTATTGGCTAAGTGGCCAAAACAGTTTAACCGTAAATTTATTCAGTTTAACTGTGAATCAGCTTCATAAAATGTGGTGGGCATAGAGGCTGGCAAGATATGTTTATAAAGACATTAGTATTATTAGACTGCTTAAATAAGCCTTTGTGCTCGGAAAGGAAATTATTTGTTTTATTGATATTGTTTTTATTCGCAGGTTGCCCTTAATCAAGGTGACACATTGAACGAGAGAAGCTACAAGATTTGTACTAAATACTAAACAAAATGAAAATAACACTTACACCAAATGTAATTACAGCCAACTGCAAAGACTCAGACGTATAACATTTTAATACCACAAAGCAGCATGGGTAATGCAGATGATACATGTGTAAAACAGAATTATAAGTTACCAGGTGCAGAAAATTCAATAATAATCCACAATTACAAGTTTACCCCTGTACGGTAATACCCTAAAGTTACGTAGTGTAAACAAACATTCACTTGTCAACTAAGAAGCATATAAGATGCTTGTACTCATAGGTCCGTAAGTCTATATTACATAGTCACAACGCAAGCATAGAGATTAAGAACAGATCCAGGCAGTATGACTTCAGACACAGTCTGGAGAAGCTTTTCCTCATTGGAATACAGATGAGACAGCTGTGTGTACATGTTGTTCTGGTAGCAGTAAGCACTTCATTCAACCACTAGGGGGAAGAAAATTAGTTGGCCACTGAAATGGGACTTTGGAGGGGGAAGACAGATGGACAGAGAGTAGTGGAGGAGCATACCATGTATATAGAGCTGTAGGTAAATATTAAAGCCTGTAAGTATGTAAAAGTGGTGGGTTGGAGGTCCTAGTACTAGGGTTTTGTTTATTGGCTTTTGCCCTCCCCCATTTGAAATTATTATTTATTTTTTTGGAAATGGCAAGTAGTTCTTGGCTCATGTCACTGCTTGTCACCTGTGCCTGCACTGGCACAGGGAAAACTACACCTGAACTGCATTTGTTCCTCCCTCTCTTTCCCCCATAAGTCAGATACTGCTTTCTGCACTGTGAACCAAACGGCGTCCTACAGCTCTACGTACTGCAGCTCTCACTGATGAACTGGTAAACTGCAGGAACCGCATCATTAACTAGGGGGCACTCGTGCAGTGGCAACCTGAGGAGTTCTAGACCGATGCAATAAGGCTCAGCCTGTGCTTAGATTACATTACATTACATTATAGGCATTTAGCTTTATCAGCGACTTACACAGCATTTTTATTTTTTTTTTTTTTATATATACATTTTTTAAAACGTTACAAACCAGCAGCAGTTTGCAATATATATACGAAAAAGAAGAAAAAAATTATTTTTTTTTTAGACACACATTTACAGCTGGATATATACTGAAAGCATGCAGAAGTAGTACTTGCTGCTCAAGGGTACAACGGCAGTGTCCGACCTGGGAATCGAACCTGCAACCTTTCGGTTACAAACCCAGTTCCTTAACCATTATACCACACTGCGCTACAGTAGATATCTGTATTTTAAAAAAGCATACAAAAATATCTGAGTAGCAGCTTTGCAATATACGCTTAAGAAGAAAGGTAAAATTATTTTATTTGCAAAAATGATACGATCACAAACAATATAATTTTTACGATGTATTTTTGACATACTGAAGAAAATATTGTTCATCCAATGATCAAGAATCTCTCTGGAGTGAGAGTCTTCCATACAAATATCATAAAGAGTAACTACTGTGTTACACCAGAATACAGAGGAAGAAACAATCTGCACTTGTTTTTGCTGGTAAATACTTAGTTGTTATATTGACTTTTGAATAACATGGTTTGTAGTGGCATGATATCTCCATGAAATCACATAAGCCAGTACCTATCATAGTGTGTCCAAAATAATATGAGCATAACATATGTACAGTAAGATCAAGTAAAAATAACATAAATTATGTGTTATGTGTTGGGAATTTAAGAACCGGTGCTTCACTTGATCCAAGTGTGATAATATCATCCATTGGTAGCAGTGAAGATATTTTATACCTTCCTCTATAGTGCACCTTTATGAAGTCCATTGGACGGGAGCAGAAAGGACTTGATAAATCCAACACATTATTGTTATCATAAAAGGAGACCGTGTGTGTAGATGCAGCATACACAGAAACATCAATAAAAATAAGACTAAAGTATAATTGTGTATATTATGTAGTAACATGTCTGAAACTCTGACCTATTGTAGGATGTTCTGTCTGTTACCTCAAGATAGGCAATAAAGGTGGCCGAAGTACCTACCACTTAGCATATGAAAACATCTGTTATCAGGTGTTAACTATGTGATTCGCCAAGAAACTGACGATTTTTCCGCCTTTTGTTCTTTGATATAGTGATACTGGTAAAAACAGAGCTGTTTAGCCTTTTCTTAAAAGAGTAGAATTCCACGGTGCAGTACATAGAAATTGGTGGCGCGTTTTTCCACACAAACGATTTGCTGAATCAGAGAACTGTAATTTTTTTCAGGAGACCTAATTTCTTGTTGCGTGAAAACACGCCGCAATATTGTGTAAACCCTGAGTCCTAATTACACTTTGCTATACCATTGACGTTATAAATTGTCACGTGTTACTCCAAAGCCACTCCTGTTCACAACAGCCACATTTCCAAAGGTTGTTAAAAAAATGTCACAGAAAATAATGTTTAATGGACACTTTTAAATCACATTTTTAACATAAACATATTTCAATAAATTATTTGAATCATTGTGTTTATTCCTAAAATCCAATAATTTTTAAAGAAATGTTAGGGATGGTAGGCTATTTCACCCCAAACATTTAACCCTAAAAATGAATTCTCGACTGAACTGATTAAAAAAAAATGTATAGATGATTCCTGCTGGGTTTATTCGAATTATGTCGAATCTAAACACGGTACTAGCTGTGATGGAACTATGAAGCCTAATTGAAAAACCTTCGCAATCTCCATCAATAAACTTTCCACTGCGAGGAGACGAAAGTCGTTATATTTCGTATTATTTATATGATGTAATAATACATTCAGTGTCACTGACGCCTATTTTTTCCGGTAAATACGAAATAAGAACGCCAATTTAAAAATGCCTTCCAATGTCCTATGGAAGACATTTGGAGAGCGTGTTTATTAGGCGAATAGGCGTGCACGCGCCGTTTGGCCACTTGGGGGCTGGTCTGTTATTGCTCTGACGTCACGGGGCGCTAGAATGAAGCTGAGATGAATACTATAAAAGACTGCTTGGGAGACTTTGCTATTAAGTCATTGGCAGTTGTTTTTCAGAATTGTAGATGTCCGTATAGACGAAGAAGAAAATGCATTCCATCTATCTGCAAGCCTCAACGATTGTCCAAGTTTGGACTTTAATGTCTGTCTCCATATCTCTTGGTAAGTTCTTTTTTTGAAGTTTTGAGGTAGCCTAGGCTGGCCTACTAATTCTCTGCTGTTGGCAATATT
This sequence comes from Ilyophis sp. 1 JC-2022, assembly GCA_022702515.1. NCBI lineage: Eukaryota > Metazoa > Chordata > Actinopteri > Anguilliformes > Synaphobranchidae > Ilyophis > Ilyophis sp. 1 JC-2022. The sequence continues at coordinate 11,872,433 of CM040399.1, forward strand.
GTAGGGTTATTTGCGGATGCAAGAGAGGCTGGTGATATGTTGATAAGTTAAATTACATGTGAACTTTACGCGTTACTATTTTCAGTTTTTGATAAAGAGGTCTTTTATTAAAACACTATCACCCAATAGCTATGTGAATATAGTTCAAAGTTAATAAAATGTTTGGTAACGTTCAGTAAAATGCAATAGTAAAATATTTTTATCTCTTTAAATGTATGTAGCAGCCTACTCTTTAAATGTCATATCAATAAAGCTGTGCTAAATTATAAGCATACCTGAATGAATAATTGTTAATTGCATTTGCTGCTATAGCACAAGCAGCCTGCGTGTATTATTATATGACGAAAATGTAAAGGTTTTCAAATAATGGTTCAGTAGTGAACTAATAACCGTCAAGGGCTAGGTACTTGATAAAAAAAGTGTACTATCCATGATATACACTCAGATTAGCATTGCTATAGTATCCATGGAAACAGAGAGGGCGCGAAGTGGTACACCTTAAATGAAGATAACTATGCTAGTAAATGGATATGCCATAATGTACCATAATGTCAAGGGAGAGTTGGTTTCATAAAAATGTTTACTGTTGAATCAAGTCAACCGACCTTTCCTCATATGAACCTTGTCGTTGTGTTTTTTTCATACAAACGGAATGTTTCCAGCATTTTACAGAAGACGAACATCTTTTTCAAAATTTAATTTAAATGACGATTAAAATATATAATGCAGTATTCCAATATCCCATTGAAACCATAACACTAGCATTAGCGACGCACATTTCAATGCAGGACTCAGTAGGTAATGTTTAGCTCTTTGTTCACACATTTAATTACCTTATTGTATACGTGTCTTGCTTTCTCATTAGTGATAAAGTTTCAGGGTTTCATATAAAAAATCCTCCAATCATTGAAGTAAAATACTTTCAGTCTCTGGTAAGAATGTGACCAGTGTTTTTTATTTTATGCCGCTTCTTGAGTTGCATTAAGAAACTTGTAAGCTAGACCTTAACCCTTAAATACTCAGCTTTTTCTTCATCCTTAATGATAGCTATGTAAAAGTATATTGTGCATATACTTTAAATATTCTGTGTTTATAACATTACACTTGTAAACTCTGTTAAGTTCTGTTCTGCTAAGACGAGCTGTGAAACCCTTTTGAGGTAATTTTCTATTCCCATGTGAAATAATTGTATACTTGGGTATACTTGAAGTGTAATTATATAAACTTTAATTATGCTTCAAGTATGCTGAAGTATACTTTTTTCACAGGGGTTACAATGGATGAATCTATGTCCAAACCCAGTTCTGCTTCTAGAATTGGTTTCTTGGAGTGATACAACTGTCATAGCTGAGATTAGTGTTGTATTTGACCCTATTTCGCAATGTTTCATAGTGTTCAAGATATCTTGGTTAAATGACTGAAATCACTGTTGATACAGTATATAGATAGATAGATAAATTGAGCCTAGATAGATGTTTCCATACCAAAAGGCAATGGCTGATTGACGTTGCAACATCGTGGTGAAGTTTAAGAAAGATTGAGAGAGAGGCTCTTTGTTCAAACCCACCTGCATTACAGCGCTAGTATAATATCTATAGAACACAGGCTTGAGCGTGCTCTGTTGCTGCAGAGGTTCATGCATTCATATGGCACTCAACTGGACAAACATATCAGGTACAGATATGTGATACTTGTCCCATTTAATACGGCTAGTTATTACTGTTACTGTGCTTTTACTGGGCTATGAAAAGATGGATATTCACTCCTTTTCCCATTTTCTTGGGAAAATCAAATTCTGTTCTTATCAGGGTCTAACCCAAGAGTGGCCTCGCTGCAGTTCTAACCAGTCCCCTTTTACTTGTCTTTCAGGTCATACATGGACATACACGGGTGAGTGGTTGCTATTTTTGGTCCGGTCCTTCTGTGATGCGGTGTGTGTGTCTGTGTGTGCTGTTTTTTTATTTTTTATTGAGTTGGCCCACAGGTATGATGTTTTCTTCTCGCCATAAGTGTACACTGCGCACCATAAAGATGGCTTTCACCCAGGTTGGCACATGACAGACTTCAGACATTATATCATATTTGCACATTGAATAAAGTTCTAGAAGAGGGGTTCCCAAACCCCAGTTGCAATCCCAGAATTGTAACAAGCTGTTCATTTTTCTTAATTAGGTGCTTTTCATGTTTAGAGGGATTATTTATCCTCTTAAGCCACATTATGTCAGAAACAGCTATGGATGCCATGTAGAATAAACTCCCCATGTTCACATTGTGCTTATTGTTCTATATTATTTAAAAAAGAAAAAAATATATATCTAACTGATCTATTTAAAGACTGATTTGAATCAATAGGCTCCTAATTGGTCAAAGTGTGGACACATGGCCACTAAAACAAACAATTTTGTAGATAATTAAGAATTCAAACACAAAGCAAATGATAACGAGCCAAACCTGTATTGTGTTAATAAGCTTAAGTAAAAAATTAAGTTAAACACGTGTTCAACAACCTAATTAGGAGCCTATTGATTCACTTCACTCTTTAATTTGATCAGTTAAATTTTGTAACATTTTTTAATGTAATTGTTGCAATATAGCACAATGTGAACATGGGGTGTTTATTCTACATGGCATGCATAGCAATTTCTGACATTTAGGGACCGTGTCCCCATGTAGCTTTGCTGCTGTGTCTACAGTTAGTGACCTTTCACATTTTCAGATAGCCCAACTACATTACTCCTCTTTGAGAAGCAATTATGAAAACGCCAATAGCATCAGGTGGGAGAAAAACAGAAACGGCAACAATTATGGGCTGTTAGGATGTCAGAGGCAACATTTCACATTTGAATGTTGGAGAAAAGCTGCCCTGCTGTGTAGTGGAGGCAGATAATTACTGATTGCATAATAATAATTGCATGAATGTTTTTTCAGGTATTGTCTCCCGTTTCAAGTGTCAGTCACTTCTGTGGATCAATAGATAGTGTTTCCATTACTGCAGCTCTGAGAATGGGTACTGATGAGGAGGTCGGGGGTGGGGGTGGTCAGAAGTACGATCGCTTTCCCCGTGAGCTAAACCTATTTTAGGACGGTCTCTAGTGTTATCTTCCCCGTGCCAAAACGCCATACCAGTCCGGGCACTCATGTTGGTTGCCTGCCAAGGTAAGGATACCAAAGACTTAAACCGCTTAAACGGTTCATGGACAGTATAATCTCACATTTGATCTTGTTGCGCCCCCCCCCCCCCCCCCCCCCCCCCCCCCCCCCCTCGGGTCCTCCGCTAATCCATCAAAAAGTATCCTCTTGCACCCTCCCCCCCCCAGGCAGCTGCTGCCTTTTCCTCACGTGGCGCGGCGAGGCCCCTCTGCTGGCTCGCTCCTCTCTGACCTCAACGTGAAGGACCGGAGCGAACGCCACTTCCGTCATAATGACTTCTTATGCAATCAAATCATTGCGTTGCCACATCTCCCGTCTTTCCTCGCTGAACACGCCATCCGCGCGCTCCCATTCTACATCTCGTTACCGCAGCGATCGCAGCTAGCTGCTGTGGCTTCCGCTCTGCGGCCCAACCGCAGTAAACCGTCATGCAAGTAAATGGAAGTGTCACGCTTTTTATTCATTATTCTTTTTATTGTTTGGCGAGTTCATATTCACAATTTTTCATCTTGCTAAACTGTGCAAAGACATTTTTATTTATTTATTATTAGCCAAAGTTAATTGTTAATATCTTGTTTATTGAATCCCAGCCATCGCACTGGAGGCCTGCACTTCAATTTTATTTGTGTAGCACTTACAGGGACGCTTTGTAGTGGAACTACAAAAGATAATTGTGGAAAAAAACCAGGCCTTGAAGCACTACAATTTTTGTGTAGTCCTCCTCTAGCAGACTGCGGAGGGAAGGCAGGCAGCCAATCAACCAGAAGGGTCTCTTGTGCATTGAACGTTTTGAAAAAATCCTTTCCTGCCAATTCTGAGGCCTATAACATGTCAACCAGCAAGGCTCTCGGCAACAGTCGGGACCAACGGTCAGGATTTGATTCCAGACTGTGAGACGTGTCACTGTACCAAGAAGTAGTGTTTATTCTGGATGTGCCACCCAGAAGTTCCTACACTATAATATCCAAAAAAGCATGTCTTTGACAGCTTGGGCTAACTGACTAGAAAAATACATTAAGAGGTAGATCTCAGTAAAGCATAACTGATTGTCACTTCTTATTTTGTATCAGCATTAGCCAGCCTGATGTTAGGCTTAGGGCAGTGCTTTTGAATGACAGAATGACTGGCTTGGGACAGCATGGGTAAGTGAACAGTCAGTCGTTATCCCTGCAGATTTTTTAGCATGACAACTGGAAATCAGCTATTTTACATCTCACTGTAGAAAGTTCTTTAAATTTTGAATACTCATTTGATCACTTCTCATTAGATTTCACGTTATATTCCTGGCTGTAGAGTATGCAAAGATCTGTGTCACTGGTCTCTTGTCTGCGGTGCAATGTCAATGCGTTTCCATGGTAAAAATTTCAAATGCTCTGTGTTTGTGGAGTTGATGGTGGAAAATTGAAGGTGCTTTGTTAAGACTTTTCTGATGTATATCATCTGCCAACTAAATTGCTACTTTTTGAAGAGAACGGCATATTTACGGAAAGCTCACGTCAATGTGCTTTTGATTATGCAGTATATCTCTTGGTCAGGCTTCATATTGGCCACTTTATTTTTATGTAGTTGTAGGATACAAAAAGTCTTGTTGAACCATCTGGGTGGTAAATGTTTTTTGTTGTTTTTGAGTTGAATAATATGATGTCGCCTAGTTTGGGCTTTTCTAATGTCAGTCATTTCAAAATGAGACTTCCTGTATATTCATCAGAATATTTTACAGACGGTATGAATATCTATTTTAATAACCAGGCCGCGGTTTTCACTCTCATTGCAAATGTTTTAGTCATATACGGCCAGCTTGTGTGTGGCTGTCACACTATATCCTGTTGCTAATTAGTTTCTTTAACAGTTTCAGAGACATATGCATATTTAAGTTCTGAAAAGACTCTTAGTTTTAATAAATGTTTTCAATATTCATGGACTAATGTGAAAATCTGGATTAGTCCCACCCTATTAATTATTGATGCAATTGAATTATTGTGATACAGAAACCTTGTTAGCACACAGTTGTCTGCTGCAGAAGATGTCTCCTAGCAGACATGCAGAAACACACCATCGTAAGGAAAAGAGGCACGTTTCTCTCTTAATGAAGGAAAAATGATGTTTGTTACAGTACCAGCGGCCGAGAAACTGCATGAAAAGCCTCACTCTGGATTCAGGAGTTTCATCGCAATAGCAGAGTCAATCAGTTCAGTTTTCCCAAAAAAGGAAAGTATATTCACAGGGCGTATTTACACCTTTATTAGTCTGGCTACACTAATCAGTGGTTCCTATACTCATTAGCTGATGGCTGTTGGTCTGTTGGGGTTCCAGAGGCCTAGCCAGGCAACACAGTCTATTGTGGTGTGTGTGTGTGTGTGTGTGTGTGTGTGTGTGTGTGTGTGTGTGTGTGTGTGTAGCTGAGACAGGATGGTGCTGCAATGTAGGGGTGTGATACCTGGAGTGTCTGTTCCTTCCTGGTTTGGAGTCTCTGATACTTCACTTCTGTGAATTACTTCCTGCATAACAGTACTGTCGAACTAAACAGGACATCTACTCACTCGTGGCTGGCGTTCTCAGTTGTCTGAACCAGGATTTTGTTGCCGTTGGCTCAGCATTCCCTTGCAGGAAGATGTGTTTTTAACCCTCACAATAAGAATGAAATGTGACCATCTGCAGACTTTGACAACGGGGACCGCAGCTCGCTCTGATGCCGCAGAACGGACACCGTCAGTTGTTGAGATCGAACTTTCGGGAGATGCAGTGAGCTGGCCTACGCCCTACGCCAATGGCGACTCGCGAGCTTGATGCTTGAGCCTCGTGAGCTGACTCAGGCTCCCACCTTCTGCACCCTACAGTGGCACTGAGACCTCGCTTCACTGATTCTAGCTGAACTATCACCTTTCAAACAACAGATAGAGACTCCTCTCGTCTTCCGCTTGAAACAGAATGCTGCAGACATGCACGTGTAAACATCACATCATTTCTTCGCCAGTATTGAGTCTGTAGTTTCAGTTCATGGTGTGACAGGACAAGGTGGCTGTCCATCACATGTGTTCCTGGTCTCAAATCTACTTATGTTATAACCCAGTGTAAAAAAAAAACACTCATACTTCACAGAGAAAAGAAGCATCTCTCTTCATCCTTGAAAAAACAAAAGGCCAGAACAGTGGAAAGGTTACAAAAGGTTAAGTTATTTGCAGAATGACTGAAGGCTCGCAGTGAGCAAATGACCTAATTATAGGAGTGAAAATTGCTTCTAAATGAACTGGAAAGCAAGTAATTATGGGCGAAAGAGAGAGTCTGTTTCCTTTTATAGGAAACAAACTGCATTTTTCCCCCACAACAAGTAAGTTTTGTTGTGGCTGGATAGACCTGAGTCAGGTTCCCTGCTCATATGTGCCCTACGAAGACTCGCAACACAACTAAACAAATAGAGCAGTGTGCATACTGACTCACTCCCTTTGTGACCTTAAATGAAAAGTTTAGGAAGCCTGTTATTTAAAAACAAGGGTTTTTAAGTTACATTGAAACCCATTATTTAACAAAAATAGGCTTTATGTCTTTCCTGGAAGCTACGTGTTATGTTGGGGGGGGGGGGGGGGGGGGGGGGGGGGTAACTATATATAAAAAATCTCAGTTTGATATTTAGAGAAGTCAGAATAAATGGTGTGGAGAAATGTGGAGTTACATCGAAAATGTTTCAATTTTTCATAGCAGTCCCTTCCTTATTCACTGTGGAAGCAATAGTGGACCTTACCATCAGTATGGATTTTGCAATACCTGTGCATTTGTTTAACAAGTTAATAACTAAAGTATAGATCATAAGTGAAAGTTCATATGTAGCTACCTCTATCGTAGCTGATCAACTAGGCTGTGAAAGAAACACTGCATGATGTATTCCATTGGACCTCATGTGTTTAGATCTGCATGATGTACTCCCTCCGAAACTGCAGTTCAAAGAAGCCTCTGATATAATGCTTCTTATGTTGGAAGGGTCATTTCTCAGTGAAGGCAGCACTGCTGAGGGTCATTTCTCAGTGAAAGCAGCACTGCTGAGGGTCATTTCTCAGTGAAATAAGCACTGCTGAGGGCCATTTCTCAGTGAAATAAGCACTGCTGAGGGTCATTTCTCAGTGAAAGCAGCACTGCTGAGGGTCATTTCTCAGTGAAAGCAGCACTGCTGAGGGTCATTTCTCAGTGAAATAAGCACTGCTGAGGGCCATTTCTCAGTGAAATAAGCACTGCTGAGGGTCATTTCTCAGTGAAAGCAGCACTGCTGAGGGTCATTTCTCAGTGAAAGCAGCACTGCTTGAGTGTTAGCTCATTTATTCTGAATTGTTAAGGCGAATTGTGTGCCTTTGTTAATGCAAAAAAGGGGTCCATTTCAGTCAGCCCTGGGAAATGTGCATGGACATTCTTCACAGCCAGAAACAGTGGGAGAAAAAATTTACTTCATACAAAGCACATTAATACGATCCACCTATACATTAAATCATTAAGTAACAGTATCTATTTTGATAAAGCAAAGGTCGGTGGGATCAGCATACCAAATTAAAGTCAGTGAGAAATTAATCTCCCTTTATTCTTATAATATCAATAAGACAGAGATGACATTGTAGTTTAAAAAGCGTGGACCTCATCTAGATAAGGCAATATAAATGAGGCACTGTGTCTTTGCGCATGGCAGTTCCACCCCCCTGTGTCCCAATCACAGCACAATGCCCATTCACTGGGTCATAAGATCCCTTGCACTGTACGTCCCACTAGAAACCCAGTGCTACGATGGCAACGTGCTGAATTTTAAACTTTCTATAGGAGTGAATGCATAGCCATTCAGAATAAAGTGACCTAATGTCGCTGCTCACAAGTTTGCCTTTTTTTCTCTGGATATGTGCAACCAGTGACTGGTGGACTCCTCTTCCAAAATTCGTATCAGTCTTTTGACCACTTTTTCCCCCTGTCGTCTAAAGGCTTACGTCAACAGAAACCCAGGCAAATCCATTTAAGGAAATGACTTAAGCCATCCTTTAAAGCACTGAAGCGGTGCCTCCCCGTGTGGTTTCAGTGAGGTAGTCTTACATTCTCACAGGCCTGTCATTTTGAAACGGCGGCGATCTCTCCGCTTGCTGCAGCCGGTGCTTCACGTTCTGTTCGTTTCCATTGCTGTGGTCAAAACAAACTGCGTGATGCAGGCTAGCGAGCTTCACCGGCCAAACCGTGCCACATCGCCCGCTGTTGGGTGTACAGTATGTACAGTCAGCAACATGGCTTACTTTGACTTCTACTAGCACAGCTGCAAAGCCAGGACTCAATACTGGTGCCCCTCTGAAATCTTTTTGGTCAGCGGTGGTCTGAATGTGTCTTCAGTAGGCCAGAGACTTTGTGTCAACCCTGTGGGTCTTATTCTTCGTACATTGAAGTGTTCTCTGATGGCAAGCTAATGAAAGTCACCCAACTGTGCAACAGATCTAAGGAAATTGATTAACAATGGTGACACCATCTGCATTCATGTACAAGGCTTAAAAAACTGTAACAAGAGAGGAACAGAGTGACATGGACCGTACCACTATGCTGTTTTCTACAGGGCCGGATGGAGAGGAGCACTGGCACGAACACTACCCCTTCTGCCATGGGACATTCCAGTCGCCCATCGACTTAAATTCAGAGCTGTTTAGGTACGACCCAACTTTGGTGCCCATCGAGGTGAGGAACTACAACCTGTCAACCTATGAGCAGCTGACCCTCGGCAACAATGGACACTCAGGTGAGCGGCACCTGGCTGCGCATCACAAAGACGCACCTCTTTAGGGTTTCATATGCAATTTAATAAACTTAAGAATATGCTTCTTAGCAGACGCTTTTATCCAAAGTGGCATACAGTAATATGAATGCATAATGTTTTGGTATCTGTAGAACCCTGGGATCGAACCCCCAGCCTTTGTGTTGTTGGTGCAATGTTCAACTGAGCCATAGGACTTTCACTTTTTTAAACTTAATTCTATACTAAATACCCCTTGGCAATAAGTAATTGTAGGCCATTGTTTGATCCAAGTTTTGGTGTTTCTGAAGGTGACACATTGATCTCTTCATGGCAATATGGAAGAGTTAATAGGCTTTTGTAGTCCAACTCACATTTATCTAGAGTGCTGGAGCCTTTATACATTATGTACAGATTCAAACTCAATATCCTGACAAAACGTTGCTTTTCGTCATGAATGAAAGTCAGTTGGAGTGCGAGAGAGTGTGAGACGTACGTCACTGTTCATGACTTCACTAGGCTAGTCTGCCCCTCATCAACACCAGGCGGGTGTCTTCTGCCTCTTTCATTTGATCGCATGCATCTGGAACTCTGGAGTGTTTTTAGGGTGTGTTTGTATAAGGGATCGGTGAGTTGTCGGTCCACAGAATGTGCATTGACGGCAGTTTAGCATAACAGTTAGGACCTGAGCTCATCGCTTCGATCCCAGGGGCGAGCACTGATGTTATAACTTTCACTTTAACTTTGCTAGGCGTTTAAGCTGCATCGCTTCAGTAAACATCTCGCTGTATGTGAGGTTTGTGCAAAAAAAGTCATTCTGGAAAAGAGCATCTGCTAAATGGCTATATTATATTATTATATTAGAATATGGTTATTGAGGGGTTTGGTTAGTGGCTAGCCTGTTACTGCTAAGAACTACTTCCTCAGATTGCAGGATTCTATATACACTGCCTGGCCCAAAAAAAAGTTGCACTCTAATATTTCGTTGGACCGCCTTTAGCTTTGATTATGTCGCGTATTCGTCGTGACATTGTTTCGACGACCTTATGCAACGTCACAACATTTATTTCTGTCCAGATTTGCATCCATTTTTGGCCGAGATCTTGTATTGACGCCGGGAGAGTCGAACCACTCCATAAAGTCTTTTCCAGCACACTCCAAAAACTTTCAATGGGGTTAAGGTCAGGCCAATTCATGTGTGAAAATGATTCCTCATGCTCCCTGAACCACTCTTTCACAATTTGAGCCCGATGAATCTTGGCATTGTCGTCCTGGAATATGCCCATTGATGGGATAACCTGGTCATTCAGTACATTCAGGTACTCAGCTTACTTCATTTTATTGCTGCATAACGTTGCTGAGCCTAGACCTGACCAATTGAAGCAACCCCAGATCATAACACTGCGTCCAGAGGCTTGTACAGTGGGCACTATGCATGACGGGTGCAACGGCGAGGCGGTGTACATACTCACACAAAACATTAGAATCACTTGGCAGACGCTATTATCTACAGCGTCTTAGGGATGTGGAGAACATCAGTGTAACTCTCAGGAATACAAGAGCACAATATCACCAAGAAGGCGAAGGCCCATTACTAATCAATAGTGCTCAATAAGTAGCTGCCAGCCTTCTTGAGAATATTTCACCTTCATGGGACATTTGTGGTTACCTCAGAAGCTGGAAAATAGAATTTCCCTCAAGTGAAAATGTGTGTTAGAGGCACACGCTGTGCAATTGTGACTCACTGTTGCCGTTGAACAGGTGCACATTAGCAGGTATGTGCTGGCCTTGTATGGACAGGGAGTCTCCCCTGTATGACCCGGTTAATCAGCCTGCAGAAACATTACATCAACTTTGACCGAGCGCTCTAACATAAACATGCTTTCCGAGCGCTGCTTATTACGATAATTTTCCACGCATGCCAGAGCAACAGCTGCAGCTGTGCACTGTGCTCAGGGTTAAAATTAAGCTTTTTGAAAAAGGTGGCAAGTGATTGTTGGAGTGAAGAATATATGTTTGAAACAACATGAGTGATGAAAAATATATGTTTTCAATATCGGTTTAAAAGTGCAGCTTTGCACCAAAAGGGGGCTAAATGCATATCTGTGCCGTCAACAATAACCGTACAAAATCATGTATGTTCCATAAGTAAAATAATGAAAATATTATAGAAACTGTTTACAATGTTTTGTCCATAAACTGTATATGCACTGTATTGGCCACTTGCATTCAAATTCATAAGGAATTTAAACACAGAACATAAGATTATATGTTTTTGAAGAAATTGTATTGTATGAGAAATAATATTGCTGAAAAATGTTTATCTCAAACAGATGGGCTGTTTTGGTCAGGAGAAACGTATGAAAAATCTCTTAGCAGATGTAGTTATGTCGTCACATTGACTGTCCATCATTATCTTGTTGGATACATAAATTAGACAGATGCCTTTGTTTGCATAGCGGGCGAGAACTGTGTGCTTCTGGGATAAATGTGCGAGACCGACAGCGCTTCTGGGAAGGCTGCTGACGTAGCGCTCCCTCCCAAACAACCTCGGCATGCGGTGGCTTAGCGATACGCGTCTGACAGGTGTCGGGTATCTGCGTCAGAGAGACCGATCGCAAAGCCCACCTGTCATTCAGCGCTTCACAGCGTAGATTGGAGCAGGCAGCTAAAGCTAAACCTCCCCTGAAACCAGCGTCAGCCTCACTGGTCTGCTCCCAGATCAAAGACGGATCCCAAAAATCTGGTCTCTGCTGTATCGTCCCTGACACCTTAACGGTGGATTAAATGTGATTCTGTCAAAATACTGCTTTCATGACAAGGCTTTACAGTTTGTGGGAAGACATTTCATACGTTTGATGTAGAAGCATCATCACAGATTTAAAAAAACAGACAGAATATAAGGTGGGATCTTAGATGAATGTGCTGTGGAATTACGTGCACGTTTCCTTAGGCTACATGTTTGCCCATAATGAGAAGAACATTTCCCCAGCTCATGAACTACATTTCCCTTGCCCTGCACCCAAAGTCAGGTGTCTTTCTCACTCACTTATTCACTCTCTCGCTCTCCTTTAATTTTTCTGTCTCTGCAGTGCAACTCTCCCTGCCAACCAGAATGCACCTCTCCGGCCTGCATCAGCGCTACACCGCGGCCCAGCTCCACCTCCACTGGGGCTCCCCCAGCCTGCCCACAGGGTCTGAGCACACCGTCAACGGCAAGCAGTTCACAGCCGAGGTGCCTTGACCCCACGCCCCCCATCTCACCCCTTTCAACCCCTATTCAAAAATAAAATGTTCTTCTTCCGTAGCAAGACCTATTCCATCTGTTGCCTTTTGTCATTAGCTGTGGTTGCTACGAGATGCTGTGATTCTTTTCCATTCAGTTCTTCTACTTCTCTGGTTGGAAAGCCAGGGTGTGTAAAGTATGTTATTTGACCTGAGCCCTTTCAGTCCTTTGTTAATTAGAAGGCTAATGAAATACATCCCTTGTAGACTCCCTTAATCAGTGGGAGGTAAAGCTTCCGTGACTTCAGATGTGACCGTTTGACAGGTGGCTGTGTTCCTGTCACCCTTGGAAACGTAAAACGGCACCCCTCTAGGACTTTAACCAGAAGGTTTTTGGTTTGCACCCCCAGACAGGACAATACAGTTTATACTCTGCTAACAGTATAAATTTGTGGTATTCTGTATGTAATGGAAGCTACATAGGTCACTGTGGACTGAGATATCTCCTAATTAAATAAGTATTTGTAAAACACATGTATTATGGTTAGCGTTTCATTGCAAGGATGAAAAGGACAAATAAGAAAAACTACTGGTGTAATGGAGTGACACTTTTAGTGTTTGTTTTGTGAAAAATTAAGCTAAAAAGTGTGAGGGTGCTGCATCATCACGGTAGTTTATTTATTTGGCATTGCATGTCAGTACGTGGCAGTAAGTGTTAAGCTCTCACATAATGACAGAAGAAACAGACATGCACTTTGAATCACTCTGGCTGGTCTGAACACAGGCCAGCTTGCATCATACTAACCACACTAACCTCAGATTATATGTTGGGAATGCTGTTGGTAGTTGTGCGAAAAGGGGAAGTCATTCGAATACGTGTTGAATCGAGGAATTTTACGGGAAGAAACCAAAAGTGTTTTTCTGTTAAATCGGGCTGTACGCACACGTATGAAAATGAAACCCTTGCATATTGCATATATAGTTTCTCGATCGTCTCTATAATATTCATCGGCAGGTTTATATAGTCAGTCATATATTTACAAGCAACAAGAAGGGAAATATATAATTAGTCTGAACCTCTGCAGTTAGGCCAGGCCACGTGTTTCTCGGAGAGCTTGAGCGGATTAAGTAGACTATAATATTTTGGGAGTTACAGCCGCCTCTCTGAGAACTTCCTCATTCTCCGCGTCGACAGACGGGCACGGCTCACAGATCTGCCAGGGCCCAGTAAAAACATCTCGGAACACTTCTCTTACCTTGGCGGCTGGTTTTAGTTTTCAATGCTGTAAACATACATTTCATATTCAGGCGATAACAGTAAAACAAAGGGCTTGTATGTCACTGGTTAAGGCCGAAAAATTATCAGGTGTTGGGAACACTTTGACCTAATCTGTTTTGCACTCACTTAATTAACGTGCGTGATGTCACTCAGAGACATGACAACATATTATGCATGGCATAGAGAACCACCTGCAAAACCACAACAACTGCACACTAGACGTCTAAGGACGAAGCATTACTGTTTGAGGCCTCATTTCAGAAATGCATGATTTCATCTCACGTAGGATTATGTTTAAAATCCATGCCTTTCGGTGATATGCTACACGTGGTGTCGTTTTGATAAGTGAGATTTTAAGTGCACAGAGAAATTTTATTGACTTGGAATAAAAGTACCGTTCCTGCACAGCGGTCAGCTGCGTTACGAGAGCCGTTTGCTTTGCGTGACTTAATTGAATCTCCTGCGGCCTGACTAGACTTTCTCAGGCAACACGTTGAGAATTTTGCCACGGCATCGAGACTCAAAGAGCAGAAGTCTCTAATTTCACTGTCAGCCCTGGAGGACAGACAATATTCTTGTTTCCCACAAGGAATAAACACCCAAGCTATAAATACATGTCCAATATATGACTATCAAACACTGCCTGCTGTGATAGACAAAAGATAAGCACTTTTGCAGACGTTCAAGAATAAGCGAGATTCACTGTCCAAAGTTGCAAAGCATGTTGCTTTAGTCTAATAAGCTCTTCAATATGGCCCACATACATGTATCTCTGTGCGTTTACGTCACACTGTTTCTCGCCTCTTTTATATATAGAAACAATGATATTTTAAAGTCAATTTACGCCTTTGATGAGCAGTGTAGTCTTTGGCTTTCGCATCATACGAAAAAGATGTTACTGCTATTTTAGAGAGCTTTACTAATGATGTGACAAAATAAATACCTCCATTGATGCAAACATTGTTCACATGGCAAACCTGCCTGATTATTTTTGAATAACGTCGTGTTTTGTGTCCCCCCCTCCGTTCAGCTGCACGTGGTGCATTTCAATTCCGACAGGTACCCCAACATCTCCGTGGCAGCGGACAAGTCAGATGGGCTGGCGGTGCTTGGGGTTCTGATTGAGGTGAGCGTGAGCAGGGTAATCATACTGTCATTTCTAGACCTTCACCTTCATTCTCTATCCGTCTGACTCTGCTTCTCTCTGTCTATATATTGCAGGTCGGCGACTTCAATCCAACCTTTGGCCAGTTTCTTAAATACCTCAATGGAGTCAAATACCGGGGTACAGACATTTGAATTATTTCTTGGACTGTAGGAATTATGGTTCTCCAATCCTTTCATCCGCAATGCAATGTCACAGCAAACCACACACAAAATAGGCTACTATATAAATTGTGTATGTGAGCTGACTATTGAGCTCACAGGAGAAAGGAATAGAGAAAAAATGTGTGAATGGCGTACGCTGGCCCACAAGGCTAGAGGCCGTGTGCCAAACCACCGTGTATTTAAGGTGGTTTAACCAGAATGGTCCACCTCGACTGAATCATTCGCATCACGCTGAGGTATTCTTCTCAGTCCGAGCGCTGTGATTGTCTCTCACTGTGACAATAGTGTCTCTCTCTGCGGGTTTTGCGCAGATCAGAAAATCCAGGTTCCGGCCTTTGACATCCGGGGTCTGCTGCCCGATCGTCTGGACGAGTACTACCGATACGACGGCTCCCTGACGACCCCTCCCTGCTACCCCAGTGTGCTGTGGACAGTTTTCAGGAACCCTGTCACCGTCTCAAAAGAGCAGGTACAGTTCGAAACCCCCAAACCCCCCCACCCCCCAATACTGTTTTCTCTGAGGATATGCGAAGATGTTTTCCTTTGTATCATTTAACATAGGCTGTGGTGAACTAAAGGATTAGATCCAAAGGCCTTATAATTCTTATTCTTCAAAAATACAACTCAGTATTCACAGATTCATCTAAATAAAACAATAATTGTGTGTGTGTGTGTGTGTGTGTACGTGCGTGTGTGCGTGTGTTCATGTCCTATCAGTTCCTGGCACTGGCGACGTCAGTGTTCTCCTCCAGCCAGCAGGAGTCAGCACCTGTGCTTCTCAATGGAAACTACAGGAAGTCGCAGGACTCACAAGATCGGATCATCTTGGTGTCCTTCCGGGAGGGTGAGTTTGGACTGCATTGTGGCATCATGTGTCACTATTCTATTGTATTACAATTGCACCACGGTGAATGTCTCCTCAGCTTTTCCCAGTGGTTCAGCTTTTGTAAAAGCGCTTTAATATGGCACTGCCAGCCTGCCGGCTTGAGCTATCAGAGAAGAATATGTAGACAGAATTGGGGTTTTGCTGTTTCTGCTGGAAATTAGTTGTCAAGCTGGCGTCTCTAGTATGCTGTTTCCTGCTTGTGGTGTCAAACTGCCTGTATACATGTCCACAGACATCCCACAAATTATTATATTTTTCTATGTCTTTTAAAAAAGGCTCTTTATATTCTGCCAGAGAACTTGCAGTCGTTTGATCGCAACGTATTTACTCTGCAAAAGAGAAAAAAAAGAAAATTGACACATAAATTTGTCACACCGATGAAAGTGTCACACAGCCGCCAGCCTGAGGTGGCGTGTGACATCACCGTCCTACTTCCTGCACAGTCTGCTGCTGCACTGAAGCTCTGCATGTTGCCCCGACCCTCAAAGAAAAACGCACTGGGACGTGTCCGTTTTTCAGCTTTAGCATGGCGCTTACACTGCAAAGCATTTCCATGGGATGGAGATCTGCTTGGAAGGGAACTAAATAGCTCAAGCTTGAATCAAAAAGTGACCAACCCACCACTAAGGAAAAAAGCCAGTGGAGATTGAGGGTTCGGCTTTAAGAGGGAAGAGGGCCGTCTGGTGGAGAAATGAGAAGAGTTATTCCATTTTCATTGGTGGATGGGTCGGTGGCTTTTGATTTGATTCTGGCCTCTGTCCAAGGGGCCTACACAATACTTCCTAAGCACCTATGGTGGAGAGGCCGCTCCATGCTGGGGTGACACCATGTGGAGCAGGCTTGGCCACACCCCCACACATTGTGCCCCGCCCCCATCCCAACAAATGAGCTTCTGCAAGCGCTCTGTATCAAACCTGTGATTGGCTCTATGCTCTGGTGTAGGCAGAGGACTGCATGGTACCCTTACAGTGACGCCAGCTTTCCTGAGAAGGCAAGTCATCCAGCATCTGCTGGCTGGCGAACCCTCAGACCAGGATGAAGATGGACCGCCACATCCGCCCGCCAAAACCAGCCGCAAGGCAGGGGCCAAAAAAAAGTGGACCAACCACAAGAGCCGGCGTAGCTTGGGCCCCGCTACTGTGAGGCAGAAAGAGCAGCAGTCGGTAAAGCCTGTGGGCGGGCCCAGCTTTGGCCCCGCCCACAGGAAGGACTCCCGGCCCACTGGCCGGGTGAGGAAACATGGCCTTTTTAAGGACAGGCTGTGCTACAGCTCTCTGGAGAAGAAGGTCCACCGGCAGCTGAAGGACTCTCGCACTGCGCACCAGCTGGAGGAGGCACTGAGGGAGGCGCTCTTCCCGGAGCTCAACGTGAGGAGCTACCTGGCCTGCAGGTCCGAACTGGCCCTGCCCACCGTCCGGTTCCTCCGGCATGGCCGCCCCATGGACAAGGCTGCTGAGCTGGACCTTTATGCTGCTTTAGCCTCCTACGGGTCACGCAAAAGTTCCACCGTGCACCCGCTACACCAAGCACATGCGAAACAAAAAGGCCACCGCAAAGCCCCAGCTCAGGAGCACACCCAAAACCAGGCTCGCCCCCAGCCCATGCTCCTGGGGTGGGAGTGGGAGGACTAGAACAGGCATGAGGCAGGGATTTGGAGCCCACCACGTGAGACAGGCAGAGTAGATAATGCACACCTATTAGAAGTAAGCTCTTGACTAATTTAACAGTGCAGGTATTGTACTCAAAAGTGTCACAATTCTCAAAGTAATAGACGTTCTTTCCCAAAATTCCTGCCAAGGTTTAAATTAATTACTGTACTGATGCAGATTTAAGAACAGCCAACCGACTGCACTCACAAAAAGTGTGATTACTAACAGTCAATTAGAATTGTGAGGGGCTTGTTAAAAGCACAACAACGTTGTAGAGTTTTCCATTTGTAATTGGAGAAAAAGCATTAGGGGGATTTCTCCTTGTGGATGCTGTGACTCCTAGAATCCAACCCAGTAAATCTCAGACCATGATGTACATCATGGCTTGGGCAGACCTGCTCTGGCATGAGTGTCTCGTGTGGGAAGCTTCATTTCAAGAATATAATTTCGACACGCGGTCCATATTTTTATATTTCATTGGGAAGGGCTTTACTTCAGTGTACTATTTATTATATATTGATGTGCTTAGAGCCATGAACTAGGAAACCAGGGCAGCCAAGCAAAAGAGCGAGTATTCAAGAATTTATACATTCCTATGTTTTTATCCTTTAAAAAAAGAAAAATGGTTGGGCTGCTGATTTGGGTGTGATTTGAAACATAAGGGAAATCACATATTTAATTGACCTAGTTTTTCATGTGGAATCTTTGGTTTGTAAAATAAAGTAATTATATCACTATTAACAAATACGAAAGCTTTCTGTCTGGCTTTTCATCTATTTGTGGCTGCCGGTGATGGATGATGGATCTTTTAAAGAATGAAAGTAAAAACATGAAAGTGTCTGGCTGGATGTAAGCACCATTTTCTCCATTTGGTTTCTGGGGCCAAAAATCGGTTGGTATGTCCAACCAAGGACTTTTTCTGGGTTTAATTTTTAAAATACACATTGGTTGTTTCCTATGTATGAATTAAAGTAGATTTTACATCAGTATATGGAATGTGAAATTTGCAGTTTGTCCGAACAACAAATCTCAAAGGGCTATGTAATACAAAAGTGCTATTTGTGTTGACTAAATACATATAATTGGAATGTAAAGCTTTTGTACCTCCAAGGTGCTCTTTTCCTGATTTTGTCCAGCTTGAGGTCTTTAGGACTTGGATAAGGTCTTGGTCATAAACTCAAGGAGCGACTGGTATAACTAAGTGTAAAACTGCTCCACAGAAAGGTTTGACTTCCATTTTTCACTCTTGGTGCTCAACAGAGGCACAGTTGCCTTTTGGTACTTTTGGTCCATCTTTGTCCTCAGGTTCCTGGCTTCAACCTCTGACCTTTGACCTCTGTATTTCTCTGTGGCTCAAACTTGTTTTCTTTTCTCTGTCTTTCTCTCTCTTTCCATGGCCAAGGCCTGCTTCTTGGAATGAGCTTGGGTATGTCGGGGTAACGACATCAGCAGTGCTTGTGTGTGTGTTTGTGTGCGTGTGTGTGTGAGTATGCGCTTGCATGCTTCGTGTCCCTCTGAGTTACATCTGACCGGACACCTCTGCGCTATAATATTGACATGCAGGCCTTCTGACATTTCGGAATGAGTAACAAGTCTGACGGAAGACTGGCTAGGATTATGTGAGGACGTCTGACGGAAGACTGGCTAGGATTATGTGAGGAAGTCTGACGGAAGACTGGCTAGGATTATGTGAGGAAGTCTGACGGAAGACTGGCTAGGATTATGTGAGGACGTCTGACTGAAGACTGGTTAGGATTATGTGAGGAAGTCTGACGGAAGACTGGCTAGGATTATTAAGGAAGTTCTTCCTCTTCTGCCGTGTTAAGTCTTGGATACAGCAAATGAATGTCACATTTGTTCATTTATTTATTCAAGAGGAAAGATTTGCAGTGCAGTCAGCAGAAACATAATATCAGTATTTATAATATTTTTACGTGACCATTATTATGCTTGTTGGGGGACAGTTTATACATTTTTTAAATAAAAAATCTTTATTTTTTTAATGCAATATGAACATTATATGGTGGCAACTCTAGTCATAGATTCCCAACAGTTTTTCATATCGTCACTGTAATGTAATTTCCAAATATTTGTTTAAAATTTGGATTGAATTAGATTACGTAGTGGAGACATGATCATTCCCTGTTGGTAAATGCAGAGTGCTCCTTTAGTTATTCCATAACTGATAAATAGTCACCAGTACATGAACTACCCACAGGCCAGTTGTGGGTGCTTATGAAAGACTGCTGGTGGACTGATCTAACACAGAAAGTGTTCCAAGCGTAAAAACACTAGTCGGCTCATTTAATTTTGCAACGGATCACTGTTTTGTGAAATGCATATTTGTACGTGTGCTGAGCTAACACCGCCATTCTTATCTCATCCCCTTTAAACTATTTTTGCAATTTTACTAAAACCATGATTTTTTTTACTTCACGAGTTTAACTGTTTTTATTTCAACACCAATTCCATCTTTTCTCCCATGGGAGGAAATAATGCTTCAAAGCATGAATATACTCTGTGCTAACATTATTTTGTGCATTCCAATTTGATGAATGTATATTTTATTCTTGAATATATTCATATGTTTTTCTAATTAATTATTTAAACTTTCACAAAAACATAAATGATAGCATGTGTAAATTTCTCTTCAAGTATTATCTAAAAATATGCTCGTATTAAAAGGTGAGTGAAAAGTATACGTGAGCTAGCATGATGAAATCAATCGATTGATTATTTGTATAGCCTAAAGGGCCCCAGGGGATTACAGAAGTATAACACACCAAGTGGTCGATTTACTAAAGGTTTGCGTGTACAAAATCATGTGTGAAACTGTTACCACCCGCAAAAAATCGTCCGAGGTGATCAACTAACGAGGTGCAAAGAGGACTGCATGTGGTAAAATGGAAAGAGACATGGATTTTTCATTTTTACGGGTTAGCCTGACTGAATATACAAAATAGGGCATCTCTATGTTATTCTGCAAAATAGTGAAGAGGTCATGTAAATAGATTACTTTAGCATGTGTAATGTGATATACTAAGCCCGAAAACAATTTTTGGAATGGGAATTGCATGTGCGTTTTAGTACGAATGGGAAGCAGGTATTAAAACACACGCAATCGATAAGATGACGGCTGTCATTGTAGCAAGACGGAGACGTCATAACATTCAAAGCCCACAATGTAGAGATATTTTCCTGTAAAATTTTTTGGAATGTCAGAGGCAAAAAAAATAGATACATCGCCTATCTAGCGATGCTATTTTTCAGCTTTTGGGGGAAATAGGGGAATTAGAGCAAGTCGCTAGAAGAAGCCAGCTTACAGCAGCTATTGATCTCCCAGTCTTTTCGGGTCCGCTGTCCCTGGTTCTCAACTCTATGACGGGTACGCTGTGTCCATTCTATTCTTACCATTGGTGAGTATGGACCATAGACTGTAGAAAAGCTATGGACACATGGGTGTGATTGGAATGTAATCGAACGTTCTGAATGATTGCGTAACAATAGGAGCTAATTCTAGCTATCACTCAAAATACACAAAAACTGATTTTGTGGATATATATATCATGAACATTAAGAATATGTATACATTTTTTATCATGAAGCAAATCATGTTACAGAATACAAGAGTAACTACTATTTTAATCAATACAATGTATATTACAATAAACGGTGAATAACAAGGCAAATAAAAACTTTTACTAGACATCCAGTGAAACAGTTTGTAGTAGACTGTCAGCTTGTTCAGTGTAACAGTAGCCTATACGTAACCATTTCAAACACACAAACTAATTTAAATATGGCTGTTTGCGGCTGGAGTCATTTGCATAATGCCTCTTAGTTGATCACCCGCAAAGAGTGAAATGACAACATGTGCAAATACTTTTGCTAATGCAAAATAACACCCCTTATTTAGGATCTTAGTAAATCGACCCCCAAGTGTTGTATGAACCTGCAGGCTTGGAGATGTTTACAGTCGTCATTACACTTGTGTCCAGCGGAGCGGAGCGGCGCTGTTGGGTATCAGCCTCACCTTTCCCTTGCCTTGCAGGTATGCTGGTCTCCATTGTGGTGGCCTCAGCGATGGGACTTGTGCTGACTGTGACACTCACCTGCTGTTTGTTGAGGAAGAAAAGGTAAGCCCAAACTAATATACACTTCCTGTACATGCAAAAGAAAAAACAGAAATACAATGCAAAAACAGATATTAATGCTTAAAGCTTCGTTCAGCTGAAAGTACTGTCCATTATCAGAATACGGGCGAAGGGGGGAAATGGGAAGGAATGAGAAAAATACACCTGGAAAAACATGAAAATGAGAACCTAAGCTGCTCTCATAAAAGCAAGTGTTTGGTCTCAAAGTATTTCTCATCTTCATAAATGGAATGTTTTTGGAAGGCATTTCTTGCTAATCCAGAGTGTACAGAATGTACGGCTGTAAGTGCTCTCAGCTGAAAGGGTAACTTAATGGGCTGTTTCAGAGCGACCAAGCCTCCGTTTGCGGTTCAAAAAAATGCCAAAATTGCGATCGCCACCTGAAGACACGCCCACAAGGGAAAAGATGGAGAGTGAAACGGGGTCTGTATCAATCACTGACTAATTCTGCGGTATTAGTCAATGGCTCTTTCAAGGAGGAGGACTTCTCCCCTCCGGAATCCTCTGGGCTTTCCACCGACCAGGAGTATGAAGGAGGAAATGGTCCGAAGCCCTATCAGTTTGAGCCGTAGGGAGAAGTTTCTCAGTGGTAGTCTAGCTAATTATATTTTATCCCACTTGTGAACTCGACTATCTCCTTCTGCTTAAATCGATGTTATGCCCAGTATAGTCAGCACATATTAAGTCTAACCTACCCGTACACAAACTACTTAATGAATAAAATAAATAAATGAACAATGAATAACTAAAATATGTAGGCCTAATTAATACCTTAGGTTACTCTGTAAATACGAAGCATCACGTCACACCATCACTCCATTCTCAAACTAACTCGCTTTTTTAGCCATCTATAACGTTACATCTAACGTAGCTACGCTACACGAACATGACTATAAAATATGTAAACGAATGCCAAGTAAAACTAAACGGCTGTTAGCTGAATGCTGTAGGCTACGCTACGGGAGACTTCACAATCTGCTCAAATCGATGTTCTGGCCAGTAAGTTAACGTTTGTCAGCAAATATTCAGTCTGACCAAACGTTACCTGCAGATTATACAAACATAAAAAAATACAACACGTAGGCTAATGAATGTCAAGTGAAACTGAACGGCTTTTGTATTTTTTTTAACCTACGTTATCCTAGCCATCTACAAATGCACGTTTACTAGCTATATAGTTATCCAAATAACTTAACTAAGACATAAGTTAACATAATCACAGCATGGGGCTTGTATCACTTTGTACATTGTACCATTTTTATTTCAGTAAATACATGTTCCAGCCGTGGGGGGTTCCAGATAGTGCAGTTAACTGTTATCCATCGAACATAACTCCTGCTTCAAAACTGAGGCAGACCCCAGGCCAGTAAGATTGACAACGCAGTAGCTATCAAACCTAACGTTATAGCTTATACGCAAAAGGCAGTGAAATATCACCGGCCAGTTAACTATGGTTAACGATACGAAAACAACTCAAGTAAATATCTTTGAGGCTACAAGATAACCATCACGTTAGCAAGCCATTTGGAGGGACTTACCGCATTTGGAGGGACAGAAATATCAGTAGGGCTTGGTAACGTTACCGGTTACCGCATTCCTTTGGTTGGCATACCTCAATTCAACCTGGGCATAGTTCTCGTAACAGTCCCACGGGAAATGCTTGTTGCACACAAACTTGCCAGCAGGGCTGATCATTGGCGCCAGACCCAAAATGTCCAGTCAGAGTAGCCTACAGCTCACTCCGGATCGCTCGGGAAAGGATGTAACTGTTAACGTGAATCTGCTGATGCTCTTGCACCCAGAGAAAGCACACTTGCGACCCATCAGTCATTGCTTGTAAATTGAAACTATTGGAATTGAACGAATTTACAATTGTTAATAACTAGCATAATTGGAAAAAAGCTAATACATTGAAAGAGACTAACTGTAGGCTACAACGATATTGCTTGTCAAATGGATATAGCCATTGGCCACGCCTTCTCAGGAATGTATTTATATTGGGGGCGGTAACAAATGGCGAAACTGATTACGTACAAGTGTACAAAAAGTACACTTCAACGTAATTTTCAATGACGTAGCCCATTTTTCATTTTCAACCACGGAAAGAGAAGAATAGGCGATGTAACATTTTGCCCAAAATTGTAGATGCAATGCACACTATTGTTCTCTTCCATCTGAGGCAATGCCTAGATATTAGTTAACATCTCAAAAAATATGTTTTAGTGTTTCCTACCCCTTTAACTTACATTAGATAGTTGTAAGGTATATTGTGGCCTACTGTGTCTTTGTGGTTCGTTGTCATAAAGTGCATTTTTAGATCAGTCCTGCTACTTGCTTTACCCACGGCCTCAGAAATCGAGAGAGTAGCATGAAAGAGGGAGAAAAAAAATGTAATTGCTGCGATTGAATTAATTATGTTTGAAAACATTTGAAAAAATACATATTAGACTAGATTTCCCATATCATATGCCTTATATGACCGAATGCCTTCAAAAAGGTGTAAAAACTATATTTTATACGTGCAAACCATATGGGTTGATACCGATGCTATCGTTAAGTACATGCAAGAGAGAATGTGTGTTGTAAAAAATAATAATAATCATTTATAGTGTAAGGTGGAAGGGCGTAACCAGATGCACCCAGTTGGTGTGACATCACATTTACTGGCACGTCACATAAACTGTACAACAGCCGATAGTAAATTACAACTGCAATAGCCTATGTTTTACCACCGTGTTACTAGTTAAATACACTACTCTTCCTATATGATGCCATGCATTTAGAGAAAAAATGCAAAACCGTAAAGCTAGCTATATATATATATATCGCTTGCTCGCTCATTCGCTCTCTCTCCTATTTCCTTCCCGTCCATGCAGATCAACCACCGAACTATATAGAAAACGCAGATTAACCACTGAGATTCACTTTTATAGGTAGGGCGTAGCCCACCCTCGCTCCAAAACTTCAGGGCGTAGCTGTACAGGTTTTAATTTCGTCATCGGGAGGAATATGCCTGCTGGATGAAGTTTCTGGCCAATGACAGACTGGATGTGCAGTTCCTAACGTTTTACCACTAGAGACACTTTTGAGCCAGATCGTTTGGGTTTATGCTGTTTTGCACTGACTGCAGTAAAATGTCAAGATTTTGACCAGGATCAATCGGTAACACTTTGAAAAAACCAAATGTATCAGATCTCATCTAAAGTAAGTGGTTTTAGTGCTTTGTTACCCTTTAAATAACAACTAAACTTGCGCCCATAGCAAGTGAACAGGGAAGGTTGGTCTTAAGATGAGGTGTGGCCAGGATCATTTTTGGCGTATTGCTATCTTGAGGCAGCAGAAAGTGCTTGCCACCACAAACCTGGTCTTAAGTCAAGTCGCAGTTTTTTCAATGTTATTTTAATTGCGTAATATGAAGATGGTAATATGCGTCTACATAGGCGTGTGCACAATGCACATACACCCTCCTGTCTGTTACACACACAGGGGCGTGCACCAACATGCATAAAAAATATCCAGATTACACTGTGAAATGGGGATTCATATTTTTTCCCAAAATAAAACATTTTCTCTCCTGGAATTGACACACGTTGTCCCTGGAATCACGGGAAAGTGGGCTTGTTTTAAGGCATTAAGCTACCAGTAAAAACACGTTGATCATATTTCCATAAGTAGGACAACATAAAACATGGGTAAATATGCGTAAACCTATGAGTTCCCAACCTGACAGATTTTGTGTATTTAGTGTCTTCATTTAGGCTAAATAACGCTATTTATTAATCAATATTATAATGCACGTAATATGAACTTCAGATAAAGCTTGAACTTCGCTAGCTTGTGAACTGTCTTGAAAATTGATGAAATTGATGTTTGACAATGCTTCATTGTATAATCAAACCAAATTCGCTAAACAAGCAGGCTAATTTGGTGTTTTCTAAGGTGAGAGGTTAGAAAGTTCTGGTATCTTATGCTCAGCTGTTGCAGGTGTTATAATGAAATTAAACCGCATATATTTTGTAAAATAACAACACTGGTCTAAGCTAACGGAAAAAAAGTTTCCTGTTTTCCAGTTATTATATTTCTTGGAAATAGTTTGGTGAGGAATTACCGGGAACCCGTGCCGGTGTTAAATCCTATGTGAAAGATTATTATTGTGTTTATCAAAACATGTCATAATGATTAGTCCGAATAATATTGGTTATAATATTGATCAATATAGCCTATTCCTTGCTCGCATGCTTTAAGTACATGCACTGGCATGTCTGTTTCGGCAGCTGTAAATCGCTGTTTTCACAGACTTACTATCTGCCAACATATTTGCAATCCGTCAAGGTGCAAACACAGGTGGCTTTTAAAGGGAATGGGATATGAACTTTTGATTGGTTTATTGCATGTTATGCCCAAGGCACATCTATAATCAATGAAGAGACTAAGTTCAGCCCATTTGTACTTTGCTCCGTACTTAGCGCTCAAATATCACGCCGTCCAACTTAACAAAAGTGGACTTGGACACGTGCCATGCATATTAAACCAAGCGCTAAGATCGTCAAGATGGAGTCCAATCTCTTTTCTCTTTTTAAAGTCTTCTAACCTGTTAACCTTAGTCTTTCACTACCACAGAGAGAACTTGTGAAGTTTTGTCGGGACATGATTTAAAGTTAGTGGAGGTAAATAGTCCCACTTCCCACTGACAAAGGGAGTGACTGCCCAGCACTGGCCATGCTTTATGACAACGGGGCAGGCCCCAGGGAGTGGCTTAGATTTTGTTGCAGACAAGCTGCCCGGTTGGAAAAACCAACTCTGTGGCGACATCTCTTACGCAGAAGGAAAGAAAGCCGGACCTCTGCAGCATGTTGGTTGGCAGCCATCTTCTCCTTTCTTTGTTACTTCTGAGGCAGAAATGCACATGAGTGGATGGGAGAGCTGTGGGTAGGCATGTCCCTCATTTTACAACTCAGCTCGGCATGCATATTAGGTAAGAAAGGTGAAAATATCATCACAGCGTTATGTGAAAAAGACATTTCAGCTTTTTAAATATCGTCACGACATCGCAGCCTAACGTTTTAATGAGGCGGTGCTGATATATAATACATGGCAGTTTAACTCATCACAGGAAAGGCCTGTCCTCAGATCACATGTGATTACACTGCTGAACAGGGCATGCAGAGAGGCAGTGCTCCAGTTTTCATTGTGACCGGGTGGCAGATACAGGCTTTGTCTCTAAAGCACATTCAAAATGAAGATCTAACATTTACTGTTTGTATATAATAATAATAATAATAATAATAATCATAATAGTTTAAATTATCTCAAACTACTTTACGTGTGGAGCACTCACCTGGGTGTTGCGTAGCAACCAGTTCACATCGGTCTTCTGAACTAACGTGGCCAAAAGCACTGAAATGTGCACAATAAACCAGGAAACCCCTTACTTATCTGGATAGGTGACATGCAATAAAGACCACAGTGAGTCAGGACCTCAGTTTAAGCTTTCATCCAAAACAAAAAATGTCCTACTTTTCCAAAATGACCTCCCAATCAAATAGCAACAATCCTGGCCCTGCTTACTTCCAGCCATTTGGCAGGAGATGTATCGTCAAATGTCAAATATCAGGCTTGTGTTTCTGCTGACAGTCAGGAAAAGCTAATTAATGGTGACTAATAAGAAACTGATTTCAATACAGGATTGGGTTCACCTGAAAAGCCCTGAAGTAACTATAGAATTTGTATGGCATGGGAGGGTTTCTGAAATACATGGCTGAATAAAATTCTAGGAAGTAATGATGCACATCTATTAGCATAATATAAAAAAACAAAGCACCATACATATGCAGTGTCCTCCAATGAAAATACTTTCCTGAATCATGTGCTCTCATTCCAGGGCTGAGAGAGACCAGCAGAGGGCCAAGAACATCATGTACAAGCCAGGCGAGAAAGAAGAGACCATCTCCAAAGTGTAACTCCTCACCACCTCCCGAGAGCAATGCTTGAAGCAACTGGCGTGAAAAACAAACTGACATAAAAACAATCTTCAAAGGCTCATGATGCCCAGCTCAACTTCCAACTGTGCTAGCACAAATCAGACCTTGGTTTGTTTTTTATTTTTTATTGACACGTGTCGCGTTTGACACCCAAGGTTGAGTCTGTATATTGAGATCGGAGGGGAAAGGGAATGCGCAGCTCTAATGCTTTGGAAGGGATTTCATGGATTTTTTTTGCCCTGGCGAGTGTTCCAGCCGGACGGAGATGGCAGTCTGGCTGATGGAGGTTGTGTTGACTGGGGTCAGGGAAGTGGTGGTGGTGGTGGTGGTGTTGGTGGTGGTGGTGGTGGTGGTATTTGGCACAGTATACATTTTCTCTGGGTAGTGAGAAATTTTGTGTGCTTCAGCTCCAGTCAGTTATTCATTGTCATGATCCGCTGCAGTGCTCCTCAAACACCTGGAGGGGCTTTAGGGCAGAGGCCGAAAAGGCCACCTGCGGGAGTCGTACGTAAAGCTAGGGGCCGGCGAAAAGCGTGGCTCTCCGGCGCAACAGCCAGCAGAAGGTCACCCCTGCACCGCATCGGGGATCGCCTCGTATCTATCGATTCCCCTGGATTCCATTCCGCCCCGAGAGATTGCGGAGTTCTACGCGGGTGACGGCGGTTGGCTGGTGGGAATAATGCACAGACCGGGCCTTTGTTCGGTGGGCTGACCCCTGGCCTCGCTCTGCCTGAGCAGTCATGAGACCGACGCACAAGCACAGGCCCCGCCTCCAGAGCCGGAGAGGAGCTGCTTGTACCTCAAGGCCCGCTACAGAATACAGATTCAAGGCCCGCTACAGATCCCACCACCCGCCTGAGTATTAGAATCCAGTTTGTTCCACTTTAATTACCTCCTGGAAGATTCCAGAACCAAACTGGAATCGCTATTGTAATTGATCCATCTGGACAATGTACAGATCTACTAATGATGTGCGATATACGTGTAGCCTGTAAACACATTACATTACATTATTATAGGCATTTAGCAGACGCTCTTATCCAGAGCGACTTACACAGCATTTTTGCAGTTATACATAGTATCCATTTACAGCTGGATATATACTGAAGCAATTCAGGTGAAGTACCTTGCTCAGGGGTACAACGGCAGTGTCCTACGTGGGACTCGAACCTGCAACCTTTCGGTTACAAACCCAGTTCCTTAACCACTGTACTACCATGCCACATGTATGTGTTTAAGATGTATTGCCCCGCTTACTATTAAATGCCTTTGTTACATATTGTGTTGCTGAGGAATTGAGCCTGGAGTTTTTAAAATACTGATTCACATTATTTATTTTAACTGTTGGTGTATACAGGGTATGTTCTATGATTGTTCTTTCTCTCTGATGTTCATACTGTTTTGATGTTATAACTGAAGAGAGGCTGTTGCTGTATTCCCTTTGTCTGCCTTCTGTGCAAATCAGAGAATGTTACAGGAGGCTTAATATTTTGTTTTTGAAAGCTTAAGCTTCAAAAGTCGATAAGAATGAGATAAATGTTAGGATTTTCAATCATTTGTGTCACATTCTTTTTAAAAAGCTGTTCTTGTAAGACCTGATGTTATATACGTTTTCATTTGTACTTTTTAAAAAAACATTTAATATATTTAAAGAGCAGTCTGAAAAATGACAATCACGAGAAATACAACATTTATTTTTCATTAATCATGAATATCTGTTTAGAAACCATGAAATGCATACTACACAAAAAGACTCGGTGATGAAGAAAGTCAAGCATCCGTTACTGATATTCATTAGATTACAGTCTTTGTCCAATACTTTTTACCCTTAGAATTGACTTGTTTTAATGTGGTTGTTCCTGTTAAACAGGAGCGACACACAGACCCTGTGGCCCTCCAGGACCAGGAATGAATATCACTGCTGTAGTACATTACATTTTGGCATTTGGCAGACACTCTACATACAATTCATTTATACAGTTTAATATTTTTACTGAAGCAATTCAGGTTAAGCACCTTGTTTGAAGGAATTACAGGTGTGCTCCACCTGGGAATTAAACTGTAACCCTGGAATTGCAGGCAGTTATTTACCCTTCAAACTATTTTAGACTTCCTGAAGCTTGATGGTCCAGTTTAATTGTATTGCTTGTTTTAGTCTTGTGTCATGGTAACGTTTTGAAAAACCAGACCAATTTACATTATGTAAACTTCAATTTGATTTCTAAACTTCTCATTAAGCTCAGTGAGTCCATCGCACGGTCCGTAATTATAAAGTACACCCAACACACTGCTTATTTTATAGAAGTATGACGATCAAATAAACCCAACATTTTATTGTCAGAAACAGGCAGTGACCTGAATTTCTGTGTTCTGATCTTCAGAGATGATATATGCTTTGTTTCCTGTCTCTTTGGACCATTAAGTTCTTGTGTTGGCTCATAACAGATCACAGTAAACGCACAGTAATCTCCTTTGCCCTGTGGCTCTATAGCAGGGATGTCAAACTCATTCCATCGAGGGCCGAGTGTATGCAGGTTTTTGTTCCGACTGTGCCCTACACCAGCTGATTTCACTAATTAGCTCAGCTCTTCAACCAAGGAGGTGCACTAATTAGTGGAATCAGCTGGTGTGGAGCATGGTTAAAACAAAAACTTCAATACACTCGGCCCTCGATGGAATGATTTTGACACCGCTGCTCTATAGCTAAATAAGTGAAACACACTTTTCCAAAACTAGGGCTGTGTCCGAATCAGAGCCCTATCTACTGCGCCCTGTCTCCTGCGTACAGTGCACTGGCAGAAGTGTGCCATTTAACCTGCACTGTTTAGCAGTCCGCGAAAAATATCCGCCATGCTATTTTCCAACCGCACTGTGGAAGTGTCGTAAGCAGGTCATAAGACGTACCACCAGTGTTGCCATGTCCGCGGTTTTACAGCTAAATTGGAATACTTTCAAAGTGCAGTCACGGGTAAAAATGAAAAGTCGCAAAGCACGCACTTATTTAAAAAAGTTAAAACATGATGATTTCTATTTAAAATATGTTGGTTTCAGTTAAAAATAGCATATCATTTGGGCTGGTTTTGAGTCACCATTTGGATGGAAAATCTTACAAGATCTGGCAACCTTGTGCCCCACTCTGCCATGTGCCAACCCTTGCGCTGCCATGTCACGTGTTGTTTTTGTTGTAAGGAAAACGTCAGCGAAGCTGCGCCTCACTTTTAAAAAACAAAGCTTCATGTCATATTTATGCGACCAAAATGTTTGTGTACTTCTTGAAGTGTGCTCCCGAATGTACTCAGCGAAACCCCGGAAGTAAGTGCGTCATCCGGGTGTTTGAAGTATACCGCAATTTGAAAGATTTTCGCATACTCTACGACTTTCTGACCCTCTCTACTCACCAAAGCTACTCAACAGTGTGGAAGAGTGCTGATTCGGACACGGCCTAGAAAAGCAACACGCTATGACTTGTACTTCCTGTTGAGAATTGACCTAATATAATTCCATCAGGGAGTCTTGCTTCAGAGGATCAGGCCACAGAAATTTAAGAGCCATCTCCAGGGATGATTATTTGTCCCTCTGCATTGTGTCCCATCCCAACAGTGAGGACCTCTTATGAACAAGCTTCTGTAGGCCATTTGTCCATGTGGAATCCTCAGCCAGAACTGTGGCAAAGTTCACACAAGGCCTTGCCAAATGTCCTTTATCACAGCACTTTTACCCGCCGTACAATGTTCAAATGCAACGGACATGTCACTTCAGCCGCCAAACGTTACGGTCCGTCTGCCCAGCTCTAATGTGTTATGCTGTGGAACTGTAGATGACGCTGCAGAACAAGAAAAGTTCAACAAACGGACAGTAGAGGTAGAGGCGGCCGAGAAAGAACAGGGTTCCACTTTATCGCATCTCATTATCGTTGCTTTTGACACGACACGTAACGGTGCTTCTTGCTTCCTTATTACAACTGAGCAATTTATGGGCGCTTCCACAGGAATGTTATCTGACTGCAATTAAACTGATTTAAACTAACATTGCGCCTTTACTGCAGATCTCTCAGCAGGAAT